>JASUUH010000026.1:0-600000 GCA_030449925.1 Citropsis articulata
ACGGCCTCGTGGCTATTTCACCAGCTGCGCCGCTGGGAATTTCTTGCCATTTAGGGCAGGCCTCTAACCGTAGCCTCCTTTGGGTACACGAGGACCCTCGAAAGATTGTACCCATTTCCGACGACCAGAACCCCGAAACCCCACCCCCCCGGACCAAAGGTTACCAGCCCACGGCCTCGGTGACTATTTCCGCGCTGCGCGCTGGGCATTTCTTGCCATTTTAGGGCAGGCCTCTAACGTAGCCTCCCCAGGTACACGAGGACCCTCGAAAAGATTGTACCATTTCCGGCGACCGGAACCCCGAAACCCCCTCAGGCCCAGCGGACCAAGGTTATAGCCCACCGGCCTCGGTGACTATTTCCTTGTATTTGCCGCTGAGCATTTCTTGCCATTTTAGGGCGGGCCTCTAACCCGTAGCCTCCACTGGGTACACGAGGACCCTCGAAAGATTGTACCCATTTCCGACCAGAACCCGAAACCCCTCCCAACCCCAGCGGACCCAAAGGTTATAGCCCACCGGCCTCGGTGTTTATTTCCCGCGCTGCGCCGCTGGGAATTTTTTGCCATTTAGGGCGGGCCTCTGACCGTAGCCTCCCACTTTGGGCACGAGGACCCTCGAAAGACTGTACCCATTTCCGGCGGCGAACCGAGCGCCCTCCCGGCCCCGCGGACCAAAGGCTATAGCCCACCGGCCTCGTGACTATTTCACGCGCTGCGCCGCTGGGCATTTCTTGCCATTTTAGGGCAGCCCTCTAACCGTAGCCTCCCACTGGGTACACGAGGACCCTCGAAAAGATTGTACCCATTTCCGACGACCAGAACCCCCGAAACCCCCTCCCAACCCCCGCGGACCAAAGGTTATAGCCCACCGGCCTCGTGACTATTTCGCGCTGCGCCGCTGGGATTTCTTGCCATTTTAGGGCAGGCCTCTAACCGTAGCCTCCCAGGGTACCGAGGACCCTCGAAAGATTGTACCCATTTCCGGCGACAGAACCCCGAAACCCCCTCGGCCCCAGCGGACCAAAGGTTATAGCCCACCGGCCTCGGTGACTATTTCACCTTTCTTGCGCTTGGGCATTTCTTGCCATTTTGGGCGAGCCTCTGACGTAACCTCACTGGGTACCGAGGACCCTCGAAAGATTGTACCCATTTCCGGCGGCAGAACCCCGAAACCCCTCCGGCCCCAGCGGACCAAAGGTTATAGCCCACGGACCTCGGTGACTATTTCACGTGTATTTGCGCGCTGGCATTTCTTGCCATTTAGGGCGGGCCTCTAACCGTAGCCTCCCACTGGGTACCACGGGGACCCTCGAAAGTGTACCCATTTCCGGACGGACCGGAACCCCGAGCCCCTCCCAACCCCGCGGACCAAGGTTATAGCCCACCGGCCTCGGTGACTATTTCCGCAGCTGCGCGCTGGGAATTTCTTGCCATTTTAGGGCAGGCCTCTAACCGTAGCCTCCCCTTTGGGTACACGAGGACCCTCGAAAGATTGTACCCATTTCCGGCGACCAGAACCCCGAAACCCCTCCCGGCCCAGCGGACCAAGGTTATAGCCCACCGGCCTCGTGACTATTTCACCTTGTTGCGCGCTGGGCATTTCTTGCCATTTAGGGCAGGCCTCTCACGTAACCTCCCCTGGGTACGAGGACCCTCGAAAGACTGTACCCATTTCCGGCGGCCAGCCCCCAGGCGCCCCTCCCCGGCCCCCGGACCAGGCTATAGCCCACGGCCTCGGTGACTATTTCACAGCTGCGCGCTGGGAATTTCTTGCCATTTAGGGCAGGCCTCTGACCGTAGCCTCCCACTGGGTACGAGGACCCTCGAAAGAATTGTACCCATTTCCGGCGACCGAGCCCCGAGCCCCTCCCCAGCCCCAGCGGACCAAGGTTATAGCCCACCGGCCTCGTGACTATTTCACCTTGCGCGCTGGGCATGTCTTGCCATTTTAGGGCAGGCCTCTGACCCGTAGCCTCCCACTGGGCACCACGAGGACCCTCGAAGACTTTACCCATTTCCGGCGGCCGAGCCCCGAAAACCCCTACCCCAACCCCGCGGACCAAAGGATATAGCCCACCGGCGTCGGTGACTATTTACGTGCTGCGTCGCTGGGCATTTCTTGCCCTTTTAGGGCAGGCCTCTGACCGTAGCCTCCCCAGGGTACGAGGACCCTCGAAAGGCTGTACCCATTTCCGGCGCCAGGCTCCGAAACGCCCCTCCCCAACCCCCGCGGACCAAGGTTATAGCCCACCGGCCTCGTGACTATTTCACGCGCTGCGCCGCTGGAATTTCTTGCCATTTAGGGCAGGCCTCTAACGTAGCCTCCCACTTTGGGTACACGAGGACCCTCGAAAAGTGTACCCATTTCCGGCGACCCCGAGCCCCTCCCCGACCCCGCGGACCAGTTATAGCCCACCGGCCTCGTGACTATTTCACGCTGCGCGCTGAGAATTTCTTGCCATTTAGGGCGGGCCTCTAACCGTAGCCTCCCTGGGTACGAGGACCCTCGAAAGATTGTACCCATTTCCGACCAGAACCCCGAAACCCCTCCCAACCCCAGCGGACCAAGGTTATAGCCCACCGGCCTCGGTGACTATTTCACAGCTTGTGCGCTGGGCATTTCTTGCCATTTAGGGCAGGCCTCTGATGTAGCCTCCCACTGGGTACCACGAGGACCCTCGAAAAGATTGTACCCATTTCGGCCCGGAACCCCGAAACCCCTCCCAACCCCCGCGGACCAAAGGTTATAGCCCACCGGCCTCGGTGACTATTTCACGCGCTGCGCCGCTGGGCATTTCTTGCCATTTTAGGGCAGGCCTCTAACCGTAGCCTCCCATTGGGTACACGAGGACCCTCGAAAAGATTGTACCCATTTCCGACGACCAGAACCCCCGAAACCCCCTCCCAACCCCCGCGGACCAAAGGTTATAGCCCACCGGCCTCGGTGACTATTTCACGAGCTGCGCCGTTGGGCATTTCTTGCCATTTTAGGGCAGGCCTCTAACGTAGCCTCCCACTGGGCACAAGTGGACCCTCGAAAAGACTGTACCCATTTCGGCGACAGAACCCCGAGCGCCTCCCCAACCCCCGCGGACCAAAGGTTATAGCCCACCGGCCTCGGTGACTATTTCACGCGCTGCGCCGCTGGGCATTTCTTGCCATTTTAGGGCAGGCCTCTAACCGTAGCCTCCCACTGGGCACACGAGGACCCTCGAAAAGACTGTACCCATTTCCGACGACCAGAGACCCCGAAACCCACTCCCCAACCCCCGCGGACCAAAGGTTATAGCCCACCGGCCTCGGTGACTATTTCACGCATTTCTTGCCATTTAGGGCAGGCCTCTAACCGTAGCCTTGCACTGGGTGCACGAGGACCCTCGAAAAAATTGTACCCATTTCCGGCGGGAACCCCGAAACCCCTCCCGGCCCCGCGGACCAAGGTTATAGCCCACCGGCCTCGTGACTATTTCACCTGCGCGCTGGGAATTTCTTGCCATTTTAGGGCAGGCCTCTAACGTAGCCTCCCCAGGTACGAGGACCCTCGAAAAGATTGTACCCATTTTGGACGACCGGAACCCCCGAACCCCCCTCCCCAACCCCCGCGGACCAAAGGTTATAGCCCACCGGCCTCGGTGACTATTTCACGCGCTGCGCCGCTGGGCATTTCTTGCCATTTTAGGGCAGGCCTCTGACCGTAGCCTCCCACTGGGCACACGAGGACCCTCGAAAAGATTGTACCCATTTCCGACGACAGAACCGAAACCCCTCCCGGCCGCGGACCAACGGTTATAGCCCACCGTCCTCGGTGACTATTTCACGCGCTGCGCCGCTGGCCATTTCTTGCCAGTTCACCCCGCGCCTCCGATCGTAGCCTCCCACTGGGCACACGAGGACCCTTGATAAGACTGTACACGTTTCCGGCGACGAGCCCCGACGCCCTCGCCCCAGCGGACCAAAGGCTATAGCCCACCGGCCTCGGCGACTATTTCGCGCGCTGTGCCGCTGGGAATTTCTTGCCATTTTAGGGCAGGCCTCTGACCGTAGCCTCCCACTGGGTACACGAGGACCCTCGAAAAGATTGTACCCATTTCCAACGACCAGAACCCCCGAAACCCCCTCCCAACCCCCGCGGACCAAAGGTTATAGCCCACCGGCCTCGTGACTATTTCACGCGCTGCGCCGCTGGGAATTTCTTGCCATTTAGGGCTGGCCTCTCACCGTAGCCTCCCGCTGGGTACACGAGGACCCTCGAAAAGATTGTGCCCATTTCCGACGACCAGAACCCCGAGCGCCCCTCGACCCCAGCGGACCAAAGGCTATAGCCCACGGCCTCGGTGACTATTTCCTGTGTTGCGCGCTGGGCATGTCTTGCCATTTAGGGCAGGCGGGTGACCGTAGCCTCCCCCGGGGCCCCCGAGGACCCTCGAAAGGATTGTACCCATTTCCGACGACAGGCCCCGAAACCCCTCCCAGCCCCAGCGGACCAAGGCTATAGCCCACCGGCCTCGGTGACTATTTCCTGTGCTGCGCTGGGCATGTCTACCATTTAGGGCACGCCTCGACGTAGCCTCCACTGGGCTACGAGGACCCTCGAAAGACTTTACCCATATCGACGCCCAGGCCCCCGACCTCCCTCCCAGCGGACCAAAGGCTATGGCCCACCGGCCTCGGCGACTATTTCACAGCGCTCCGCGCTGGGAATTTCTTGCCATTTAGGGCGGGCCTCGACCGTAGCCTCCCACTTGGCTACGAGGACCCTCAAAGGACTGTACCCATTTCCGACGCGAACCCCGAAACCTCCCAACCCCCCCGGACCAAGGTTATAGCCCACCGGCCTCGTGACTATTTCCGCGGCTGCAGAATTTCTTGCCATTTTAGGGCGGGCCTCTAACCGTAGCCTCCCACTTTGGGTACGAGGACCCTCGAAACGATTGTACCCATTTCCGACGACCAGGACCCCCGAAAACCCCCCCCCCAACCCCCGCGGACCAAGGTTATAGCCCCCCCGGCCTCGTGACTATTTCACGCGCTGCGGCTGAGAATTTCTTGCCATTTAGGGCAGGCCTCTAACCGTAGCCTCCCTTTGGGTACGAGGACCCTCGAAAGACTGTACCCATTTCCGATGACCAGAGCCCCCGAAACCCCTTCCCCAACCCCCGCGGACCAAGGTTATAGCCCACCGGCCTCGGTGACTATTTCACGCGCTGCGCATTTCTTGCCATTTTAGGGCAGGCCTCTAACCGTAGCCTCCCACTTTGGGTACGAGGACCCTCGAAAGATTGTACCCATTTCGGCGAGAACCCCGAAACCCCTCCCCCCAGCGGACCAAAGGTTATAGCCCACCGGCCTCGGTGTTTATTTCCTGCAGCTGCGCGCGGGGCATTTACTTGCAATTTACGGCAGGCTTCTGACCGTAGCCTCCCACTGGGCACACGAGGACCCTCGAAAAGACTGTACCCATTTCCGACGACCAGAACCCCCGAAACCCCCTCCCAACCCCCGCGGACCAAAGGTTATAGCCCACCGGCCTCGGTGACTATTTCACGCGCTGCGCCGCTGGGCATTTCTTGCCATTTTAGGGCAGGCCTCTAACCGTAGCCTCCCACTGGGTACACGAGGACCCTCGAAAAGATTGTACCCATTTCCGACGACCAGAACCCCCGAAACCCCCTCCCAACCCCCGCGGACCAAAGGTTATAGCCCACCGGCCTCGGTGACTATTTCACGCGCTGCGCCGCTGGGAATTTCTTGCCATTTTAGGGCAGGCCTCTAACCGTAGCCTCCCACTGGGTACACGAGGACCCTCGAAAAGATTGTACCCATTTCCGACGACCAGAACCCCCGAAACCTCCCCAACCCCGCGGACCAAAGGTTATAGCCACCCGGCCTCGGAGACTATATCGCGCACTGCGCCCTGGGCATGTCTTGCCATTTTAGGGCAGGCCTCTAACCGTAGCCTCCACTGGGTACCGAGGACCCTCGAAAGGTGTACCCATTTCCGGCGACCAGAACCCCGAAACCCCTCCCGACCCCAGCGGACCAAAGGTTATAGCCCCGGCCTCGGTGACTATTTCGCTGCGCCGCTGGGCATTTCTTGCCATTTAGGCAGGCCTCTAACCGTAGCCTCCCACTGGGTACACGAGGACCCTCGAAAAGATTGTACCCATTTCCGACGACAGAACCTAGAAACCCCCACCCAACCCCCGCCGACCAAAGGTTATAGCCCACGGCCTCGTGACTATTTCCGCTGCGCGCTGGGAATTTCTTGCCATTTTAGGGCAGGCCTCTAACCGTAGCCACCCACTTTGGGTACGAGGACCCTCGAAAAGATTGTACCATTTCCGGCGGCCAGAACCCGAAACCCCCTCCCAACCCCCGGACCAAGGTTATAGCCCACCGGCCTCGGTGACTATTTCAGCGTGCGCGCTGGGCATTTCTTGCCATTTTAGGGCAGGCCTCTAACCGTAGCCTCCCACTGGGTACACGAGGACCCTCGAAAAGATTGTACCCATTTCCGACGACAGAACCTTGAAACCCCCTCCCAACCCCCGCGGACCAAAGGTTATAGCCCACCGTCCTCGGTGTTTATTTCACGCGCTGCGCCGCTGGGCATTTTTTGCCATTTTAGGGCAGGCCTCTGATCGTAGCCTCCCACTTGGGCACCACGAGGACCCTCGAAAGACTGTACCCATTTCCGGCGAGAACCCCGAGCCCCTCCCGGCCCAGCGGACCAGGCTATAGCCCGCGGCCTCGTGACTATTTCCGCGCGTTGCGCGGCATTTCTTGCCATTTAGGGCAGCCCTCTAACGTAGCCTCCCACTGGGTACGAGGACCCTCGAAAGATTGTACCCATTTCGGCGACCAGAACCCCGAAACCCCTCAACCCCAGCGGACCAAGGTTATAGCCACCGGCCTCGGTGACTATTTCCGCGCTGCGCGCTGGGCATTTCTTGCCATTTAGGGCAGGCCTCTAACCGTAGCCTCCCACTGGGTACGAGGACCCTCGAAAAGGTGTACCCATTTCCGGCGACCGAACCCCGAAACCCCTCCCAACCCCAGCGGACCAGGTTATGGCCCACGGCCGTGGTGACTATTTCACGCGCTGCGCCGCTGGGAATTTCTTGCCATTTTAGGGCAGGCCTCTAACCGTAGCCTCCCACTGGGTACACGAGGACCCTCGAAAAGATTGTACCCATTTCCGACGACCAGAACCCCCGAAACCCCCGCCCCACCCCCGCGGGCCCAAGGGTATAGCCCCCCGGCCGCGGGGGCTATTTCCTGTAGCGCTGGGCATTTCTTGCCATTTTAGGGCGGGCCTCTAACCGTAGCCTCCCCACGAGGACCCTCGAAAGGTGTACCCATTTCCGGCGAGAACCCCGAAACCCCCTCCCAGCCCAGCGGACCAAAGGTTATAGCCCACGGCCTCGGTGACTATTTCACGCGCGGCGCCGCTGGGCATTTCTTGCAATTTTAGGGCAGGCCTCTAACCGTAGCCTCCCACTGGGTACACGAGGACCCTCGAAAAGATTGTACCCATTTCCGACGACAGAACCTTGAAACCCCCTCCCAACCCCCGCGGACCAAAGGTTATAGCCCACCGTCCTCGGTGTTTATTGCCTGATTGCGCGCTGGGCATTTCTTGCCATTTAGGGCAGGCCTCTAACCGTAGCCTCCCACTTTGGGTACGAGGACCCTCGAAAGACTGTACCCATTTCCGGCGACCAGAACCCCGAAACCCCTCCCGACCCCGCGGACCAGGTTATAGCCCACCGGCCTCGTGACTATTTCGCAGCGTTGCGCTGGGAATTTCTTGCCATTTAGGGCAGGCCTCTAACCGTAGCCTCCACGGGTACCGAGGACCCTCGAAAAATTGTACCCATTTCCGGCGACAGAACCCCGAAACCCCTCCGACCCCAGCGGACCAAGGTTATAGCCCACCGGCCTCGGTGACTATTTCACAGCTGCGCTTGTTGGGCATTTCTTGCCATTTAGGGCGGGCCTCTAACCGTAGCCTCCCAGGTACACAGGACCCTCGAAAAGGTGTACCCATTTCCGGACCAGAACCCCGAAACCCCTCCCCGGCCCCCGGACCAAGGTTATAGCCCACCGGCCTCGGTGACTATTTCACGCGCTGCTGGGCATTTCTTGCCATTTTAGGGCAGGCCTCTAACGTAGCCTCCCACTTTGGGTACGAGGACCCTCGAAAAGACTGTACCCATTTCGGCGACGGGCCGAAACCCCTCCGGCCCCGCGGACCAAGGCTATAGCCCACCGGCCTCGGTGAATTTTCGTGCGCTGCGCCACTGGGTATTCTTGCCATTTTAGGGCGGGCCTCTAACTGTAGCCTGCCACCGGGTACACGAGGTCCCTCGAAAGACTGTACCCATTTCCGGCGAGCCCCAGGCGCCCCTCCCCCCGCGGACAAAAGGATATAGCCCACCGGCCTCGTTACTATTTCACGCGCTGCGCCTCTGGGAATTTCTTACCATTATAGGGCAGGCCTCTAACCGAAGCAAACCACTGGGTACACGACGACCCACGAAAAGATTGTACCCATTTCCGGCGAGAACCCCGAAACCCCCTCGGCCCCAGCGGACCAAGGTTATAGCCCACGGCCTCGGTGACTATTTCCTGTATTTCGCTGGGCATTTCTTGCCATTTAGGGCAGGCCTCTAACCGTAGCCTCCCCTTTGGGTACACGAGGACCCTCGAAAGGTGTACCCATTTCCGGCGCCAGAACCCGAAACCTCCCTCCGGCCCCAGCGGACCAAAGGTTATAGCCCACGGCCTCGGTGACTATTTCACTGTGCGCGCTGGGAATTTCTTGCCATTTTAGGGCAGGCCTCTAACCGTATGCCTCCACTGGGTACCACGAGGACCCTCGAAAAGGTGTACCCATTTCCGGCAGAACCCCGAAACCCCTCCCAGCCCCGCGGACCAAAGGTTATAGCCCACCGGCCTCGGTGACTATTTCACGCTGTGCCGTCGGGAATTTCTTGCCATTTTAGGGCAGGCCTCTAACCGTAGCCTCCCACTTTGGGTACGAGGACCCTCGAAAGATTGTACCCATTTCCGGCGACAGAACCCGAAACCCCCTCCCGGCCCCAGCGGACCAAGGTTATAGCCCACGGCCTCGGTGACTATTTCACTGTATTGCGCGCTGGGCATTTCTTGCCATTTAGGGCAGGCCTCTAACCGTAGCCTCCCACTGGGTACCGAGGACCCTCGAAAGGTGATTGTACCCATTTCCGTCGACCAGAACCCCGAAACCCCCTCCCCAACCCCCGCGGACCAAAGGCAATAGCCCACCGGCCTCGGTGACTATTTCACCGCGCTGCGACGCTGGGCATTTCTTGCCATTTTAGGGCAGGCCTCTGCGTAGCCTCCCACTGGGCTGCGAGGACCCTCGAAAGACTGTACCCATTTCCGGCGCCCAGGCCCCGAGCGCCCCTCCCAACCCCGCGGACCAGGCTATAGCCCACCGGCCTCGTGACTATTTCACCTTGTGAATTACCATTTTAGGGCAGGCCTCTAACCGTAGCCTCCCACTGGGTACGAGGACCCTCGAAAGATTGTACCCATTTCCGACGACGAACCCCGAAACCCCTCCCCAACCCGCGGACCAAGGTTATAGCCCACCGGCCTCGGTGACTATTTCACCTTGTGCTGCGCTGGGCATTTCTTGCCATTTAGGGCATGCTTCTGACCGTAGCCTCCCACTGTGTACACGAGGACCCTCGAAAAGACTTTACCCATTTCCGACACACAGATACCCCGAACCCCCCACCCCAACCCCCGCGGACCAAAGGCTATAGCCCATCGGCCTCGGCGACTATTTCACGCTCCGCGGCTGGAATTTCTTGCCATTTAGGGCGGGCCTCTAACCGTAGCCTCCCACTTGGGTACCACGAGGACCCTCGAAAGATTGTACCCATTTCGGCAGAACCCCGAAACCCCCTCCCCAACCCCCGCGGACCAAAGGTTATAGCCCACCGGGCTCGGTGACTATTTCACGCGCTGCGCTGCTGGGCATTTCTTTCAATTTTAGGGCAGGCCTCTAACCGTAGCCTCCCATTGGGTACACGAGGACCCTCGAAAAGATTGTACCCATTTCCGGCCGGAACCCCGAAGCCTCCCAGCCCAGCGGACCAAAGGTTATAGCCCACGGCCTCGGTGACTATTTCACTGCGCGCTGGGAATTTCTTGCCATTTTAGGGCAGGCCTCTAACCGTAGCCTCCCACTTTGGGTACACAGGACCCTCGAAAAGATTGTACCCATTTCCGGCCAGAACCCCGAAACCCCTCAAACCCCAGCGGACCAAGGTTATAGCCCCCAGCGGCCTCGGTGACTATTTCACTGCGCTGCGCGCTGGGCATTTCTTGCCATTTTAGAGCAGGCCTCTAACCGTAGCCTCCCACTTTGGGTACCGAGACCCTCGAAGATTGTACCCATTTCCGGCAGAACCCCCGAAACCCCCTCCCAACCCCCGCGGACCAAGGTTATAGCCCACCGGCCTCGGTGTTTATTTCACGCGCTGCGCCGCTGGGCATTTCTTGCCATTTTAGGGCAGGCCTCTGATCGTAGCCTCCCACTTTGGGTACGAGGACCCTCGAAAGACTGTACCCATTTCCGGCGGCAGACCCCGAAACCCCTCCCAGCCCCAGCGGACCAAAGGCTATAGCCCACCGGCCTCGGTGACTATTTCCAGCGTTGCGCTGGGCATTTCTTGCCATTTAGGGCGGGCCTCTAACCGTAGCCTCCCACTTGGGTACCACGAGGACCCTCGAAAGGTGTACCCATTTCCGGCGACCAGAACCCCGAAACCCCTCGACCCCCGCGGACCAAAGGCTATAGCCCACCGGCCTCGGAGACTAATACCCGCGCTGCGCAGCTGGCTATTTCTACCCATTTTAGGTCCGGCCTCTGACCGTAGCCTCCCGCTGGGTACAGGGGGACCCTCAAAAGGGCTGTACCCATTTCCGACGGCCCGAACCCCCGAAACCCCCTCCCGGCCCCCGCGGACCAAGGTTATAGCCCACGGCCTCGGTGACTATTTCCTGTGCTGCGCTGAGAATTTCTTGCCATTTAGGGCAGGCCTCTAACCGTAGCCTCCCACTTTGGGTACACGAGGACCCTCGAAAGATTGTACCCATTTCCGGCGACAGAACCCCGAAACCCCTCCCGGCCCCAGCGGACCAAGGTTATAGCCCACGGCCTCGTGACTATTTCACGCGCGCTGCGCTGGGAATTTCTTGCCATTTAGGGCAGGCCTCTAACCGTAGCCTCCCACTGGGTACCACGGGACCCTCGAAAAGATTGTACCCATTTCCGGCAGAACCCCGAAACCCCCTCCACCCCAGCGGACCAAAGGTTATAGCCCACCGGCCTCGGTGACTATTTCAGCTGCGCGCTGGGCATTTCTTGCCATTTAGGCGGGCCTCTAACCGTAGCCTCCCACTTTGGGTACGAGACCCTCGAAAGTGTACCCATTTCCGGCGACCAGAACCCCGACCCCCTCAACCCCGCGGACCAGGTTATAGCCCACCGGCCTCGGTGTTTATTTCCAGCGCGGCTGGGCATTCTTGCCATTTTAGGGGCAGGCCTCTGACCGTAGCCTCCCACTGGGCACGAGGACCCTCGAAAAGACTGTACCCATTTCCGGACGACGAAGCCCCGAACCCCTCCCGGCCCCAGCGGACCAAAGGCTATAGCCCACGGCCTCGTGACTATTTCACGCAGCTGCGCGGGAATTTCTTGCCATTTAGGGCGGGCCTCTAACCCGTAGCCTCCCACTTGGGTACGAGGACCCTCGAAAGACTGTACCCATTTCCGACGCCAGAACCGAAACCCCTCCCGACCCCAGCGGACCAAGGTATAGCCCACCGGCCTCGTGACTATTTCACGCTGCGCGCTGGGAATTTCTTGCCATTTTAGGGCGGGCCTCTAACCGTAGCCTCCCACTTGGGGCACGACGACCCTCGAAAGACTTGTACCCATTTCCGGGCCAGAACCCCGAAACCCCCTCCCCGGCCCCAGCGGACCAAAGGTTGCTATAGCCCACCGGCCTCGTGACTATTTCGCTTGTATTTGCAATTTCTTGCCATTTAGGGCAGGCCTCTAACCGTAGCCTCCCTGGGTACACGAGGCCCCTCGAAAGATTGTACCCATTTCCGGCAGAACCGAAACCCCTCCCAGCCCCGGACCAAGGTTATAGCCCACCGGCCTCGGTGACTATTTCACGTGCGCGCTGGGCATTTCTTGCCATTTAGGGCAGGCCTCTAACCGTAGCCTCCCGCTGGGTACACGAGACCCTCGAAAAGGTGTACCCATTTCCGGCGGCAGAACCCCGAAACCCCCTCCACAACCCCCGCGGACAAAGGTTATAGCCAACCGGCCTCGGTGACTATTTCGCGCGCTGCGCCGCTGGGCATTTCTTGCCATTTTAGGGCAGGCCTCTAACGTAGCCTCACTGGGTACAGGACCCTCGAAAAGGTGTACCCATTTCCGGCGACCGAACCCCGAAACCCCTCCCAACCCCGCGGACCAAGGTTATAGCCCACCGGCCTCGGTGACTATTTCAGCGCTGCGCGCATTTCTTGCCATTTTAGGGCAGGCCTCTAACCGTAGCCTCCCACTGGGTACACGAGGACCCTCGAAAAGATTGTACCCATTTCCGACGACCAGAACCCCCGAAACCCCCTCCCAACCCCCGCGGACCAAAGGTTATAGCCCACCGGCCTCGGTGTTTATTTCACGCGCTGCGCCGCTGGGCATTTCTTGCCATTTTAGGGCAGGCTTCTGATCGTAGCCTCCCACTGGGCACACGAGGACCCTCGAAAAGACTGTACCCATTTCCGACGACCAGAACCCCCGAAACCCCCTCCCAACCCCCGCGGACCAAAGGTTATAGCCCACCGGCCTCGGTGACTATTTCACGCGCTGCGCCGCTGGGAATTTCTTGCCATTTTAGGGCAGGCCTCTAACCGTAGCCTCCCACTGGGTACACGAGGACCCTCGAAAAGATTGTACCCATTTCCGACAGAACGGAAACCCCTCCCCCCACCCGCGGACCAAAGGTTATAGCCCACCGGCCTCGGTGACTATTTCAGCGCTGCTGGGCATTTCTTGCCATTTAGGGCAGGCCTCTAACGTAGCCTCCCAGCTGGGTACGGAGGACCCCTCGAAAGACTGTACCCATTTCCGTGACCAGAACCCCGAAACCCCCTCCCAGGCCCCCAAGGTTATAGCCCACCGGCCTCGGTGACTATTTCCTGGCAGCTGCGCGGCTGGGCATTTCTTGCCATTTTAGGGCAGGCCTCTAACCGTAGCCTCCCACTGGGTACACAAGGACCCTCGAAAAGATTGTACCCATTTCTGACGACCAGAGCCCCCGAAACCCCCTCCCCAACCCCCGCGGACCAAAGGCTATAGCCCACCGGCCTCGGTGACTATTTCCTGACTGCGCTGAGAATTTCTTGCCATTTAGGGCGGGCCTCTATGCCAGCCTCCAGCTGGAGTACCGGTGACCACCGAAAGATTACCCATTTCCGGCGACCGTCCCAGGCCTCCCGGCCCCGCGGACGGGTTATAGCCTGACCTCGGTGACTATTTCCACAGCCAGCTGGCAGCCGTGGGCATTTCTTCCCGCCACCATTTGAGTGCAGGCCTGTAGTAGCCTCCACTTTGGGTGCGAGACCCTCGGGTGCCCATTTAAACCCAGCGGAACCCGAAACCCCCCTCAGCATGGGGCCAGGGTTATAGGCGCGACTCGGTGTTTATTTATTGTATGCGTGGCCAGGCATTTAATTTGGGCATTCTGATCGTGGCCTCGCTGCTTCGCGGGGACGAAAACGCTCGTTCGGCAGCCACGAGCCCCAGGCGCCTCATTGCGGACCAAAGAGCTATAGCCCGCGGCCTACGTGACTATTTACCTGACTGGCAGAATTTCTTGCCATTTCAAGGCAGGCCTCTAACCGTAACCTCACTTTTGGGTACAGCGACCTCAGAAAATTCTTGTTTCAATTTCTTGCCATTTTAGGGCAGGCCTCTAACCGTAGCCTCCCACTTTGGGTACCACGAGGACCCTCGAAAGATTGTACCCATTTCCGGCGGCCAGAACCCCGAAACCCCTCCCGGCCCAGCGGACCAAGGTTATAGCCCACGGCCTCGGTGACTATTTCCGCTGCGCCGCTGGGCATTTCTTGCCATTTTAGGGCAGGCCTCTAACCGTAGCCTCCCACTGGGTACTAGAGGACCCTCGAAAGGTGTACCCATTTCCGACGACGGAACCCGAAACCCCTCCCAGCCCCGCGGACCAAAGGTTATAGCCCACGGCCTCGGTGACTATTTCACAGCGCTGCGCGCTGGGAATTTCTTGCCATTTTAGGGCAGGCCTCTGAACCGTAGCCTCCCCGGGTACACGAGGACCCTCGAAAGATTGTACCCATTTCCGGCGGCAGAACCCCGAAACCCCTCCCCAACCCCAGCGGACCAAGGTTATAGCCCACGGCCTCGGTGTTTATTTCCTGCGCTGCGCTGGGCATTTTTGCCATTTTAGGGCAGGCCTCTGATGTAGCCTCCCACTGGGCTACGAGGACCCTCGAAAAGACTGTACCATTTCCGACGGACGAGCCCCGACGCCCCTCCCCAACCCCCAGCGGACCAGGCTATAGCCCACCGGCCTCGTGACTATTTCACGCTGCGCGCTGGGAATTTCTTGCCATTTTAGGGCAGGCCTCTAACGTAGCCTCCCACTTGGGTACCGAGGACCCTCGAAAGGTGTACCCATTTCGGCGACCAGAACCCGAAACCCCTCCCAGCCCCCGGACCAAAGGTTATAGCCCACCGGCCTTGGTGACTATTTCCTGCTGCGCGCTGGGCATGTCTTGCCATTTTAGGGCGGGCCTCGACCGTAGCCTCCCACTGGGCTACGAGGACCCTCGAAAGTAGACTGTACCCATCGGCCAGGCCCCAGACCCCCTCCCCACCCCGCGGACCAAAGGTTATAGCCCACCGGCCTCGGTGACTATTTCCGCAGCGCTGTGGGAATTTCTTGCCATTTAGGGCGGGCCTCGACCGTAGCCTCCCACTGGGCACCGAGGACCCTCGAAAAGACTGTACCCATTTCCAGCGAGAACCCCAAACGCCCTCCCAACCCCAGCGGACCAGGTTATAGCCCACCGGCCTCGTGACTATTTCACGCGCGCGCTGGGAATTTCTTGCCATTTTAGGGCAGGCCTCTAACCGTAGCCTCCCACTTTGGGTACGAGGACCCTCGAAAAGGTGTACCCATTTCCGGCGGCCGAACCCCGAAACCCCCTCCCCGGCCCCGCGGACAAGGTTATAGCCCACCGGCCTCGGTGACTATTTCAGCTGCGCGCTGGGCATTTCTTGCCATTTTAGGGCAGGCCTCTAACGTAGCCTCCACTTTGGGTACAGCGACCCTCGAAAGATTGTACCCATTTCCGTGACCAGAACCCGAAACCCCCTCCAACCCCAGCGGACCAAGGTTAGCCCACCGGCCTCGGTGACTATTTCACCTTGCGCGCTGGGCATTTATTGCCATTTTAGGGCAGGCCTCTAACGTAGCCTCCCTTTGGGTACGAGGACCCTCGAAAGATTGTACCCATTTCCGGCGACCAGAACCCGAAACCCCTCCCCCAGCGGACCAAAGGTTATAGACCACCGGCCTCGGTGACTATTTCACCTGCGCGCTGGGCATTTCTTGCCATTTAGGGCAGGCCTCTGACCGTAGCCTCCCCTTTGGGTACGAGGACCCTCGAAAAGATTGTACCATTTCCGGCAGAACCCCGAAACCCCCTCCCGGCCCCAGCGGACCAAAGGTTATAGCCCACGGCCTCGGTGACTATTTCCAGCGCTGCGCGCTGGGAATTTTTTGCCATTTTAGGGCAGGCCTCTAAGTAGCCTCCCACTGGGTACCAGGACCCTCGAAAGGTGTACCCATTTCCGGCCAGAACCCCGAAACCCCTCCGGCCCCAGCGGACCAAGGTTATAGCCCACCGGCCTCGGTGACTATTTCCGCAGCTGCGCGCATTTCTTGCCATTTTAGGGCAGGCCTTCTGATCGTAGCCTCCCACTGGGTACGAGGACCCTCGAAAGATTGTACCCATTTCCGGCGACGAACCCCGAAACCTCCTCAACCCCAGCGGACCAAGGTTATAGCCCACCGGCCTCGGTGACTATTTCCTGCGCTGCGCGCTGGGAATTTCTTGCCATTTAGGGCAGGCCTCTAACCGTAGCCTCCCACTGGGTACGAGGACCCTCGAAAAGGTGTACCCATTTCCGGCGGCCAGAACCCCGAAACCCTCCTCGGCCCCAGCGGACCAAGGTTATAGCCACGGCCTCGGTGACTATTTCCTGTTGCGCGCTGAAATTTCTTGCCACTTTAGGGCAGGCTTCTGACCGTAGCCTCCCACTGGGCACACGAGGACCCTCGAAAAGATTGTACCCATTTCCGACGACCAGAACCCCCGAAACCCCCTCCCCACCCCCCGCGGACCAAAGGTTATAGCCCACCGGCCTCGTGACTATTTCAGCGCTTGCGCGCTGGGCATTTCTTGCCATTTAGGGCAGGCCTCTAACCGTAGCCTCCACTTTGGGCGAGGACCCTCGAAAAGGTGTACCCATTTCCGGCCAGAACCCCAAAAGCCCTCCCAACCCCCGCGGACCAAAGGTTATAGCCCACCGGCCTCGTGACTATTTCACGCTCTGCGCCGCTGGGAATTTCTTGCCATTTAGGGCAGGCCTCTAACCGTAGCCTCCCCTTTGGGTACGAGGACCCTCGAAAGATTGTACCCATTTCCGGCGGCCAGAACCCCGAAACCCCTCAACCCCCGCGGACCAAAGGTTATAGCCCACGGCCTCGGTGACTATTTCCAGCTGCGCGCTGGGCATTCTTGCCATTTAGGGCAGGCCTCTAACCGTAGCCTCCCACTGGGTACGAGGACCCTCGAAAAGGTGTACCCATTTCCGGCGACCAGAACCCCGAAACCCCTCCCCCAGCGGACCAAGGTTATAGCCCACGGCCTCGGTGACTATTTCCTGTGACTGCGCTGGGCATTTCTTTCCATTTTAGGGCAGGCCTCTAACCGTAGCCTCCCAGTGGGTACACGAGTACCCACCCAGAGTTGGAACCCAATTCCGACGACCAGAACCCCCGAAACCCCCTCCCCACCCCCCCGGAACAAAGGGTATAGCCCCCCGGCCTCGGTGACTATTTCACCTGTGACTGCGCTGGAATTTCTTGCCATTTTAGGGCAGGCCTCTAACCGTAGCCTCCCATTGGGTACACGAGGACCCTCGAAAAGATTGTACCCATTTCCGACGACCAGAACCCCCGAAACCCCCTCCCAACCCCCGCGGACCAAAGGTTATAGCCCACCGGCCTCGGTGACTATTTCATGCGCTGCGCCGCTGGGAATTTCTTTCCATTTTAGGGCAGGCCTCTAACCGTAGCCTCCCACTGGGTACACGAGGACCCTCGAAAAGATTGTACCCATTTCCGACGACCAGAAGCCCCGAAACCCCTCCCGGCCCCAGCGGACCAAGGTTATAGCCCACCGGCCTCGTGACTATTTCACTTGCGCTGCGCCTTTGAATTTCTTTCCTTTTTAGGGCAGGCCTCTAACCGTAGCCTCCCACTGGGTACACGAGGACCCTAGAAAAGGTGTACCCATTTCCGGCGAACCCCGAAACCCCTCCCGGCCCCAGCGGACCAAGGTTATAGCCCACCGGCCTCGGTGACTATTTCACCTTGACGCGCGCGCTGGCATTTCTTGCCATTTAGGGCCGGCATCTAACCGTAGCCTCCACTTGGGTACACGAGGACCCTCGAAAGATTGTACCCATTTCCAGCGACCCAGAACCCCGAAACCCCTCCCGGCCCCAGCGGACCCAAGGTTATAGCCCACCGGGCTCGGTGTTTATTTCGCAGCTGCGCGCTGGGCATTTCTTGCCATTTTAGGGCAGGCCTCTGATCGTAGCCTCACTTTGGGCTACGAGGACCCTCGAAAAGACTGTACCCATTTCCGACGACCAGAACCCCCGAAACCCCTCCCACCCCCGCGGACCAAAGGTATAGCCCACCGTCCTCGTGACTATTTCTCTCGCTGCGACGCTGGGAATTTCTTTCCATTTTAGGGCAGGCCTCTAACAGTAGCCTCACACTGGGTACGAGGACCCTCGAAAAGGTGTACCCATTTCCGGCGCCAGAACCCCGAAACCCCTCCCGGCCCCAGCGGACAAAGGTTATAGCCCACCGGCCTCGTGACTATTTCCGCGCTGCGCGCTGAATTTCTTGCCATTTAGGGCAGGCCTCTAACCGTAGCCTCCACTGGGTACCCGAGGACCCTCGAAAAGACTGTACCCATTTCCGACGACCAGAACCCCCGAAACCCCTCCCAACCCCCGCGGACAAAGGTTATAGCCCACCGGCCTCGGTGACTATTTCACCTGCGCGCTGGGCATTTCTTGCCATTTAGGGCAGGCCTCTGACCGTAGCCTCCCACTGGGCACACGAGGACCCTCAAAAAGACTGTACCCATTTTCGACGAGCAGAGCCCCCGAAACCCCCTCCCCAACACCCGCGGACCAAAGGCTATAGCCCACCGGCCTCGGTGACTATTTCCCGCGCTGCGCCGCTGGGCATTTCTTGCCATTTTAGAGCAGGGCTCTGACTGTAGCCTCCCACTGGGTACAGGAGGACCCTCGAAAAGACTGTACCCATTTCGGACGCCCAGAGCCCCCGAAACCCCTCCAAAACCCCCGCGGAGCAAAGGCTATAGCCCACCGGCCTCGGTGACTATTTCCCGCGGTGCGCCGCTAGGCATTTCTTGCCATTTTAGGGCAGGCCTCTGACCGTAGCCTCCCACTGGGTACAGGAGGACCCTCGAAAAGACTGTATCCATTTTGGACGCCCAGAGCCCCCGAACGCCCCTCCCCAGCCCCCGCGGACCAAAGGCTATAGCCCACCGGCCTCGGTGACTATTTCCCGCGCTGCGCCGCTGGGAATTTCTTGCCATTTAGGGGCCGGCATCTATCAGTAGCCTCCCGCTGGGCACACGTGGACCCTCGAAAAGATTGTACCCATTTCCGTGCGGCCAGAACCCCGAAACCCCTCCCAACCCCAGCGGACCAAGGTTATAGCCCACCGGCCTCGGTGACTATTTCCTTGTTGCTGCGCTGGGCATTTCTTGCCATTTAGGGCAGGCGTCTAACCGTAGCCTCCCACTGGGTACACGAGGACCCTCGAAAGATTGTACCCATTTCCGGCGACCAGAACCCCGAAACCCCTCCAACCCCCGGACCCAAGGTTATAGCCCACGGCCTCGGTGACTATTTCCTGTGCTGGGCTTGCCATTTAGGGCAGCCCTCTAACCGTAGCCTCCACTGGGTACCGAGGACCCTCGAAAGATTGTACCCATTTCCGGCCAGAACCCCGAAACCCCCTCCCGGCCCCGCGGACCAAGGTTATAGCCCACGGCCTCGGTGACTATTTCACTGCGCTGCGCGCATTTCTTGCCATTTTAGGGCAGGCCTCTAACCGTAGCCTCCACTTTGGGTACACAGGACCCTCGAAAAGGTGTACCCATTTCCGACGAGAAACCCCTCCCAACCCCAGCGGACCAAGGTTATAGCCCACCGGCCTCGGCGACTATTTCACGATGTGCGACTCTGTGCTTTTCTTGCCATTTTAGGGCAGGCCTCAAACCGTAGCCTCCCACTGGGTACACGAGGACCCTCGAACAGACTGTACCCATTTCCGACGACCAGAGCCCCCGCAAACCCCCCCCCAACCCCCGCGGACCAAAGGTTATAGCCACCCGGCCTCGGTGACTATTTCCGTGCTGCGCGCTGGGCATTTCTTGCCATTTAGGGCAGGCCTCTAACCGTAGCCTCCCCTTTGGGTACCGAGGATCCTCGAAAGGTGTACCCATTTCCGGCGACCAGAACCCCCCTCCCCAACCCCAGCGGACCAAAAGCTATAGCCCACCGGCCTCGGTGACTATTTCACGCGCTGCGCCGCTGGGCATTTCTTGCCATTTTAGGGCAGGCCTCTAACCGTAGCCTCCCACTGGGAAAACGAGGACCTTCGAAAAGACTGTACCCATTTCCCAGGCCCCGAGCCCCTCCCAACCCCAGCGGACCAGGTTATAGCCCACCGGCCTCGTGACTATTTCAGCAGCTGCGCGCTGGGAATTTCTTGCCATTTAGGGCGGGCCTCTGTAGCCTCCACTGGGTACGAGGACCCTCGAAAGATTGTACCCATTTCCGGCGGCCAGAACCCCGAAACCCCTCCCAACCCCCGGACCAAGGTTATAGCCCACCGGCCTCGTGACTATTTCCTGTGCTGGCATTTCTTGCCATTTAGGGCAGGCCTCTAACCGTAGCCTCCCACTGGGTACCAGGACCCTCGAAAGGTGTACCCATTTCCGGCGACCAGAACCCTGAAACCCCTCCCAACCCCGCGGACCCAAAGGTTATAGCCCACGGCCCTCGGTGACTATTTTGCGCGCTGTGCCGCTGGGCATTTCTTCCCATTTTAGGGCAGCCTCTAACCGTAGCCTCCCACTGGGCACACGAGGTCCCTCGAAACGACTGTACCCATTTCCGACGACCGAACCCCGAAACCCCCTCCCAACCCCCCCGGACCAAAGGTTATAGCCCACCGGCCTCGATGTTTATTTCCTGTGTTGCGCGCTGGGCATTTTTGCCATTTTAGGGCGGGCCTCGATCGTAGCCTCACTTTGGGCTACGAGGACCCTCGAAAAGACTGTACCCAATTTCCGGCGACCAGGCCCCGAGCCCCTCCCAGCCCCAGCGGACCAAGGCTATAGCCCACCGGCCTCGTGACTATTTCACGCAGCTGCGCGCTGGGCATTTCTTGCCTTTTTAGGGCAGGCCTCTAACCCGTAGCCTCCCACTTTGGGTACACGAGGACCCTCGAAAGATTGTACCCATTTCCGGCGACCGAACCCCGAAACCCCTCGGCCCCAGCGGACCAAAGGTTATAGCCCACCGGCCTCGGTGTTTATTTCGCAGCGCTTTGCGCGCTGGGCATTTCTTGCCATTTAGGGCAGGCCTCTAACCGTAGCCTCCCACTTTGGGTACCACGAGGACCCTCGAAAAGACTGTACCCATTTCCGGCGGCCAGAACCCCGAAACCCCTCGACCCCAGCGGACCAAGGTTATAGCCCACCGGCCTCGGTGACTATTTCACGCTGACTGCGCGCTGGGCATTTCTTGCCATTTTAGGGCGGGCCTCTAACCGTAGCCTCCACTGGGTACGAGGACCCTCGAAAGATTGTACCCATTTCCGGCGACCAGAACCCCGAAACCCCCTCCAACCCCAGCGGACCGAGGTTATAGCCCACCGGCCTCGGTGACTAGTTCACGCTGCGCGCTGGGCATTTCTTGCCATTTAGGGCAGCCTCTAACCGTAGCCTCCACTTTGGGTACGAGGACCCTCGAAAAGGTGTACCCATTTCCGGCGACCAGAACCCCGAAACCCCTCCCGGCCCAGCGGACCAAGGTTATAGCCCACCGGCCTCGTGACTATTTCACGCGCTGCGGGAATTTCTTGCCATTTAGGGCAGGCCTCTAACCGTAGCCTCCACTGGGTACGAGGACCCTCGAAAAGGTGTACCCATTTCCGACGACCAGAACCCCGAAACCCCTCCCCGGCCCCCGGACCAAAGGTTATAGCCCACCGGCCTCGTGACTATTTCACAGCGCTGCGCGCTGGGAATTTCTTGCCATTTAGGGCAGGCCTCTAACCGTAGCCTCCCACTGGGTACGAGGACCCTCGAAAGATTGTACCCATTTCCGGCGACCAGAACCCCGAAACCCCTCGGCCCCAGCGGACCAAGGTTATAGCCCACCGGCCTCGGTGACTATTTCCTGCGCTGCGCCGCTGGGCATTTCTTGCCATTTTAGGGCAGCCCTATAACGTTAGCCTCCCACTGGGTACGAGGACCCTCGAAAGATTGTACCCATTTCCGGCGGACGGAACCCCGAAACCCCTCCCAACCCCGCGGACCAAGGTTATAGCCCACCGGCCTCGGTGTTTATTTCGCAGCGCTGCGCTGGGCATTTCTTGCCATTTAGGGCAGGCTTCTGATCGTAGCCTCCCACTGGGTACACGAGGACCCTCGAAAAGACTGTACCCATTTCCGAAGACCAGAACCCCCGAAACCCCCGCCCACCCCCCGCGGACCAAAGGTTATAGCCACCGGCCTCGGTGACTATTTCCTTGGCCTGCGCGCTGGGCATTTCTTGCCATTTAGGGCAGGCCTCTAACCGTAGCCTCCCATTGGGTACCACAGGGACCCTCGAAAGATTGTACCCATTTCGGCGACCAGAACCCCGAAACCCCCTCAGCCCCAGCGGACCAAGGTTATAGCCCACCGGCCTCGGTGACTATTTCATCAGCTGCCGCTGGGAATTTCTTTCCATTTAGGGCAGGCCTCTAACCGTAGCCTCCCACTTTGGGTACCACGAGGACCCTCGAAAGATTGTACCCATTTCCGTCGACCAGAACCCCCGAAACCCCCTCCCCAACCCCCGCGGACCAAAGGTTATAGCCCACCGGCCTCGTGACTATTTCACGCTGCGCTGCGCTGAATTTCTTTCCATTTTAGGCGGGGCCTCTAACGTAGCCTCCCACTGGGTACGAGGACCCTCGAAAAGATTGTACCCATTTCCGGCGGACCAGAACCCCGAAACCCCCTCCCGGCCCCAGCGGACCAAGGTTATAGCCCACCGGCCTCGGTGACTATTTCACGCGCTGCGCCGCTGGGCATTTTTTGCGATTTTAGGGCAGGCCTCTAACGTAGCCTCCCACTGGGTACGAGGATCCTCGAAAGATTGTACCCATTTGCGACCAGGAACCCCGAAACCCCTCCCGGCCCCCGGACCAAGGTTATAGCCCACCGGCCTCGGTGTTTATTTCCGCAGCAGCTGCGCGCTGGGCATTTCTTGCCATTTAGGGCAGGCCTCTGATCGTAGCCTCCACTGGGCACGAGGACCCTCGAAAGACTGTACCCATTTCCGGACCAGGCCCCGGCCCCTCCCAACCCCAGCGGACCAAGGCTATAGCCCACCGGCCTGGTGACTATTTCACGCGCTGCGACGCTGGGAATTTCTTGCCATTTTAGGGCAGGGCTCTAACCGTAGCCTCCCATTGGGTACACGAGGACCCTCGAAAAGATTGTACCATTTCCGGACGGAACCCCGAAACCCCTCCCAACCCCCCGCGGACCAAAGGTTATAGCCCACCGGCCTCGGTGACTATTTCCTTGTGCGCCGCTGGGCATTTCTTGCCATTTTAGGGCAGGCCTCTGCCGTAGCCTCACTGGGTACGAGGACCCTCGAAAAGGTGTACCCATTTCCAGCGACCAGGCCCCGAAACCCCCTCCCCGGCCCAGCGGACCAAGGCTATAGCCCACCGGCCTCGTGTGACTATTTCCGCGCTGCGCTGGGAATTTCTTGCCATTTAGGGCAGGCCTCTAACGTAGCCTCCACTTGGGTACACGAGGACCCTCGAAAAGATTGTACCCATTTCCGGGCAGGCCCGAAACCCCTCCCAGCCCCGCGGACCAGGCTATAGCCCACCGGCCTCGGTGACTAGTTCTCGCGCTGCCGCTGGGCATTTCTTGCCCATTTAGGGCAGGCCTCTGCCGTAGCCTCCCACTGGGTACGAGGGCCCTCGAAAGATTGTACCATTTCCGGCGCCAGAACCCCGCCCCTCCCGGCCCCAGCGGACCGAGGTTATAGCCCACCTGCTTCGGTGACTATTTCCAGCGCTGCGCCGCTGAGAATTTCTTGCCATTTTAGGGCAGGCCTCTAACGTAGCCTCCCACTGGGTACGAGGACCCTCGAAAGATTGTACCCATTTCCGGCGAGAACCCCGAAACCCCAACCCCGTGGACCAAGGTTATAGTCCACCGGCCTCGGTGACTATTTCATGGCGCGCGCTGGTCATTTCTTGCCATTTTAGGCAGGCCTCTAACGTAGCCTCCACTTTGGGTACCACGAGGACCCTCGAAAGATTGTACCCATTTCCGGCGACCAGAACCCCGAAACCCCTCCCGGCCCCGCGGACCAAAGGTTTATAGCCCACCGGCCTCGGTGACTATTTCCGCTGCTGCGCTGGGCATTTCTTGCCATTTAGGGCAGGCCTCTAACCCGTAGCCTCCCACTGGGCACGAGGACCCTCGAAAGACTGTACCCATTTCCGGCGACCGGAACCCCGAAACCCCTTCCCAACCCCCGCGGACCAATGGCTCTAGCCCGCCGGCATCGGCGACTATTTCGCGCGCTGCGCCACTGGGCATTTCTTGCCATTTTAGGGCAGGCCTCTAACCGTAGCCTCGCACTGGGTACACGAGGACCCTAGAAAAGACTTTACCCATTTCCGGCCAGAACCCCTCCCTCAACCCCGGACCAAGGTTATAGCCCACGGCCTCGTGACTATTTCACGCTGCGCGCTGAATTTCTTGCCATTTAGGGCAGGCCTCTAACCGTAGCCTCCCACTGGGTACGAGGACCCTCGAAAAGGTGTACCATTTCCGGCGACCAAACCCCGAAACCCCTCCCAGCCCCAGCGGACCAAGGCTATAGCCCACTAGCCTCGGTGACTATTTCACGCGTTGCGCCGCTGGGCATTTCTTGCCATTTTAGGGCAGGCCTCTAACGTAGCCTCCCACTGGGCATACAAGGACCCTCGAAAAGACTGTACCCATTTCTGACGCCCAGAGCCCCCAAACCCCCCTCCCCAACTCCCGCGGACCAAAGGTTATAGCCGGCCGGCCTCGGCGACTATTTCCTGTGCGCTGGCATTTCTTGCCATTTAGGGCAGGCCTCTGACCGTAGCCTCCCACTGGGCACACGAGGACCCTCAAAATGATTGTACCCATTTCCGACGACCAGAGCCCCCGAAACGCCCTCCCCAACCCCCGCGGACCAAAGGCTATAGCCCACCGGCCTCGGTGACTATTTCCCGCGCAGCCCAGCGTCGCTGGGCATTTCTTGCCATTTTAGGGCAGGCCTCTGACCGTAGCCTCACACTGGGTACACGAGGACCCTCGAAAAGACTGTAACCATTTCCGACACCCAGAGCCCCCGAAACCCCCTCCCAACCCCCGCGGACCAAAGGTTATAGCCCACCGGCCTCGGTGACTATTTCACGCGCTGCGCCGCTGGGCATTTCTTGCCATTTTAGGGCAGGCCTCTGACCGTAGCCTCCCACTGGGCACACGAGGACCCTCGAAAAGACTGTACCCATTTCTGACGACCAGAACCCCCGAAACCCCCTCCCCAACCCCCGCGGACCAAAGGCTATAGCCCACCGGCCTCGGTGACTATTTCCCGCGCTGCGCAGCTGGGCATTTCTTGCCATTTTAGGGCAGCCCTCTGACCGTAGCCTCCCACTGGGTACACAAGGACCCTCGAAAAGACTGTACCCATTTCCGACCAGAACCCGAAACCCCTCCCCGGCCCAGCGGACCAAGGTTATAGCCCACCGGCCTCGTGACTATTTCACCTGTGACTGCGCGCTGGGAATTTCTTGCCATTTTAGGGCAGGCCTCTAACCGTAGCCTCCCACTGGGTACGAGGACCCTCGAAAAGGTGTACCCATTTCGACGACAGAACCCCGAAACCCCTCGACCCCCGCGGACAAAAGGCTATAGCCCATTGGCCTCGGTGACTATTTCACGCGCTGTGCCGCCGGGTATTTCTTGCCATTTTAGGGCAGTCCTCTGACCGTAGCCTCCCACTGGGCACACGAGGAGCCTCGAAAAGACTGTACCCATTTCCGACACCCAGATCCCTCGAACCCCGCTCCCAAACCCCCGCAGACCAAAGGCTATAGCCCACCGGCCTCGGCGACTATATCGCGCACTGCGCCGCTGGGCATTTCTTGCCATTTAGGGCAGGCCTCTGATCGTAGCCTTCCACTGGGCACACGAGGGCCATCAAAAGGACTGTACCCATTTCCGACACCCAGTACCCCCCAACCCCCCCCCCCAACCCCCCCGGACAAAAGGCAATAGCCCACCGGCCGCGGGGACCATTTCCCCACGTGCGCCGCGGGGCATTTCTTGGCAATTTAGGGCAGGCCTCTAACCGTAGCCTCCACTGGGTACGAGGACCCTCAAGGTGTACCCATTTCAGCGGCAGAACCCCGAAACCCCTCCCAGCGGACCCCAGGTTATAGCCCACCGGCCTCGGTGACTATTTCACGCACTGCCCCGCTGGGCATTTCTTGCCATTTTAGGGCAGGCTTCTAACCGTAGCCTCCAACTGGGTACACGAGGTCCCTCGAAAAATTGTACCCATTTCCGACGACCAGAACCCCGAAACCACCCCGCGGACCAAAGGTTGTAGCCCACCGGCCTCGGTGTTTATTTCACGCGCTGCGCCGCTGGGCATTTCTTGCCATTTTAGGGCAGGCATCTGAGCGTAGCCTCCCCCAGGCTGCGAGGACCCTCGAAAAGACTGTACCCATTTCCGGCCAGAACCCCGAAACCCCCTCCCAACCCCCGCGGACCAAAGGTTATAGCCCACCGGCCTCGGTGACTATTTCACGCGCTGCGCCGCTGGGCATTTCTTGCCATTTTAGGGCAGGCCTCTAACCCTAGCCTCCCACTGGGTACACGAGGACCCTCGAAAAGATTGTACCCATTTCCGACGACCAGAACCCCCGAAACCCCCTCCCCAACCCCCGCGGACCAAAGGTTATAGCCCACCGGCCTCGTGACTATTTCACGCGCTGCGCCGCTGGGCATTTCTTGCCATTTTAGGGCAGGCCTCTGATCGTAGCCTCCCACTGGGCACACGAGGACCCTCGAAAAGACTGTACCCATTTCCGACGACCAGAACCCCCGAAACCCCCTCCCAACCCCCGCGGACCAAAGGTTATAGCCCACGGGCCTCGGTGACTATTTCACGCGCTGCGCCGCTGGGCATTTCTTGCCATTTTAGGGCAGGCCTCTAACCGTAGCCTCCCACTGGGTACACGAGGACCCTCGAAAAGATTGTACCCATTTCCGACGACCAGAACCCCCGAAACCCCCTCCCAACCCCCGCGGACCAAAGGTTATAGCCCACCGGCCTCGTGACTATTTCACGCGCTGCGCCGCTGGGCATTTCTTGCCATTTTAGGGCAGGCCTCTGATCGTAGCCTCCCACTGGGCACACGAGGACCCTCGAAAAGACTGTACCCATTTCAGGCGGCGAACCCGAAACCCCTCCAACCCCGCGGACCAGGTTATAGCCCACCGGCCTCGGTGACTATTTCGCCTTTGCTGGCATTTCTTGCCATTTTAGGGCAGCCCTCTAACCGTAGCCTCCCACTAGGTACACGAGGACCCTCGAAAAGAGTGTACCCATTTCCGACGACCAGAACCCCCGAAACCCCCGCCCCACCCCCGCGGACCCAAGGTTGTAGCCCACTGGCCTCGGCGACTATTTCACGGCGCTGCGCTTGTTGGGAATTTCTTGCCATTTAGGGCAGGCCTCTAACCGTAGCCTCCCACTGGGTACGAGGACCCTCGAAAAGATTGTACCCATTTCCGGCGACCAGAACCCCGAAACCCCCTCGGCCCCCGGACAAAGGTTATAGCCCACGGCCTCGGTGACAATTTCACAGCGCTGCGCGCTGGGCATTTCTTGCCATTTTAGGGCAGCCTCTAACCGTAGCCTCCCACTGGGTACCGAGGACCCTCGAAAAAGGTGTACCCATTTCAACGACCAGAACCCCGAAACCCCCTCCCAGCCCCAGCGGACCAAGGTTTATAGCCCACGGCCTCGGTGACTATTTCACGCTGCGCGCGCTGGGCATTTCTTGCCATTTAGGGCAGGCCTCTGATCGTAGCCTCCCACTGGGCTGCGAGGACCCTCGAAAAGACCATTTCCGAAACCCCTCCCAACCCCCGCGGACCACAGGTTATAGCCCACCGGCCTCGGTGACTATTTCACCCGCTGCGTCGCTGGGCATTTCTTGGCATTTTAGGGCAGGCCTCTAACCGTAACCTCGCACTGGGCCCACGAGGACCCTCGAAAAGAGTGTACCCATTTCCGGACGACCAGAACCCCCGAAACACCCGCCCCACCCCCGCGGACAAAAGGTTTTAGCCCACCGGCCTCGGTGACTATTTCCGCCTGCGCGCTGGGAATTTCTTGCCATTTAGGGCAGCCCTCTAACCGTAGCCTCCCACTGGGTACGAGGACCCTCGAAAGATTGTACCCATTTCCGGCGACAGAACCCCGTAACCCCTCCCGGCCCCAGCGGACCAAGGTTTAGCCCACCGGCCTCGTGACTATTTCACAGCTGCGCGCTGGGAATTTCTTGCCATTTAGGGCAGGCCTCTAACCGTAGCCTCCCACTGGGTACGAGGACCCTCGAAAGATTGTACCCATTTCCGACGACCAGAACCCCGAAACCCCTCCCAGCCCCCGCGGACCAAAGGCTATAGCCCACCGGCCTCGGTGACTATTTCACGCGCTGCGCCGCTGGGCATTTCTTGCCATTTTAGGGCAGGCCTCTAACCGTAGCCTCCCACTGGGAACACGAGAACCCTCGAAAAGACTGTACCCATTTCCGGCGGACCAGAACCCCGAAACCCCTCCCAACCCGCGGACCAAGGTTATAGCCACCGGCCTCGGTGACTATTTCCTGTATTGCGCGCTGGGCATTTCTTGCCATTTAGGGCAGGCCTCTGATCGTAGCCTCCACTGGGTACACGAGGACCCTCGAAAGACTGTACCCATTTCCGGCGACCGAACCCCGAAACCCCTCCCAACCCAGCGGACCAAGGTTATAGCCCACCGGCCTCGGTGACTATTTCCTGCGCTGCGCTGGGCATTTCTTGCCATTTAGGGCGGGCCTCTAACCGTAGCCTCCACTGGGTACGAGGACCCTCGAAAAGACTGTACCCATTTCCGACGACCAGAACCCCCGAAACCCCCACCCAACCCCCGCGGACCAAAGGTTATAGCCAAAGGCCAAGGTGACTATTTCAGCTTGCGCCTGGGAATTTCTTGCCATTTAGGGCAGGCCTCTAACGTAGCCTCCCCTTTGGGTACCGAGGACCCTCGAAAGGTGTACCCATTTCCGGCCAGAACCCGAAACCCCTCCCGGCCCCGCGGACCAAAGGGTATAGCCCACCGGCCTCGTGACTATTTCCTTGACTGCGCGCTGGGAATTTCTTGCCATTTTAGGGCAGGCCTCTAACCGTAGCCTCCCACTGGGTACACGAGGACCCTCGAAAAGATTGTACCCATTTCCGAAGACCAGAACCCCCGAAACTCCCTCCCAACCCCCGCGGACAAAAGGTTATAGCCCACCGGCCTCGGTGACAATTTCACGCGCTGCGCCGCTGGGCATTTCTTGCCATTTTAGGGCAGCCCTCTAACCGTAGCCTCCCACTAGGTACACGAGGACCCTCGAAAAGATTGTACCCATTTCCGACGACCAGAACCCCCGAAACCCCCTCCCAACCCCCGCGGACCAAAGGTTATAGCCCACCGGCCTCGGTGTTTATTTCACGCGCTGCGCCGCTGGGCATTTCTTGCCATTTTAGGGCAGGCCTCTAACCGTAGCCTCCCACTGGGTACACGAGGACCCTCGAAAAGATTGTACCCATTTCCGACGACCGATCCCCTCCCAACCCCCGCGGACCAAAGGTTATAGCCACCGGCCTCGGTGACTATTTCACGCGCTGCGCCGCTGGGCATTTCTTGCCATTTTAGGGCAGGCCTCTAACAGTAGCCTCCCACTGGGTACACGAGGACCCTCGAAAAGATTGTACCCATTTCCGATGACCCCGAAACCCCTCGGCCCAGCGGAAAAGACGCTATAGCCCACTGGCCTCGGCGACTATTTCGCGCGCTGCGCCGTAGGCCATTTCTTCCCTTTTTAGGGCAGGCCTCTAACCGTAGCGTCCCGCTGGGCACACGAGGCCCCTCGAAAAGACTGTGCCCATTTCCGATGCCCAGAGCCCCTGAACCCCCCGAACCCCCCTCCCCAACCCCCGCGGACCAAAGGCTATAGCCCACCGGCCTCGTGACTATTTCACGCGCTTCGCAGCGGGGACTTTCTTGAGATTTTAGGGCAGGCCTCTAACCGTAGCCTCCCACTGGGTACACGAGGACCCTCGAAAAGAGTGTACCCATTTCCGACGACCAGAACCCCCGAAACCCCCTCCCAACCCCCGCGGACCAAAGGTTATAGCCCACCGGCCTCGGTGACTATTTCACGCGCTGCGCCGCTGTGAATTTCTTGCCATTTGGGCAGGCCTCTAACCGTAGCCTCCCACTTTGGGTACCACGAGGACCCTCGAAAAGGTGTACCCATTTCCGGCGACGGAACCCCGAAACCCCCTCCCGGCCCCAGCGGACCAAGGTTATAGCCCACGGCCTCGGTGACAATTTCACGCGCTGCCCCGCAGCGCACTTCTTCCCATCTAAGGGCAGGCCTCTCACCTGAGCCGCCCACTGGGTACTCGAGGACCCTCGAAAATAATGTACCCATGGCCGACGAACAGATCGCCCGAAACCCCCTCCCAACCCCCGCGGACTAACGGTTATAGCCCACCGGCCTCGGTGTTTATTTCCTGTATTGCGCGTGGGCATTTCTTGCCATTTTAGGGCGGGCTTCTGATCGTAGCCTCCCACTGGGCTGCGAGGACCCTCGAAAGACTGTACCCATTTCCGGCGACAGAACCCCGAAACCCCTCGGCCCGCGGACCAAGGTTATAGCCACCGACCTCGGTGACTATTTCACGCTGCGCGCTGGGCATTTCTTGCCATTTAGGGCAGCCCTCTGATCGTAGCCTCCCACTGGGTACGAGGACCCTCGAAAGATTGTACCCATTTCCGGCCGGGAACCCCGAAACCCCCTCCCCCCGCGGACCAAGGTTATAGCCCGCCGGCCTCGGTGTTTATTTCGCAGCTGCGCGCTGGGCATTTCTTGCCTTTTTAGGGCAGGCCTCTGATGTAGCCTCCCACTGGGTACACAAGGACCCTCGAAAGACTGTACCCATTTCCGACGACCGGCCCCGAAACCCCTCCAGCCCCAGCGGACCAAAGGTTATAGCCCACCGGCCTCGGTGACTATTTCTGTATTGCGCGCTGGGCATTTCTTGCCATTTAGGGCAGGCCTCTAAGTAACCTCCCACTTTGGGTACGAGGACCCTCAAGATTGTACCCATTTCCGGCGGACCGAAACCCCTCCCAACCCCCGCGGACCAAGGTTATAGCCCACCGGCCTCGGTGACTATTTCACGCGCTGCGCCACCGGGAATTTCTTGCCATTTTAGGGCAGGCCTCTGATCGTAGCCTCCCACTTTGGGTACGAGGACCCTCGAAAAGGTGTACCCATTTCGGCGACCAGAACCCCGAAACCCCTCCCGGCCCCGCGGACCAAGGTTATAGCCCACCGGCCTCGGTGACTATTTCACGCAGCTGCGCTGGGAATTTCTTGCCATTTTAGGGCAGGCCTCAAACCGTAGCCTCCCACTGGGTACACGAGGACCCTCGGAAAGATTGTACCCATTTCCGAAGACCAGAACCCCCGAAACCCCCTCCCAACCCCCGCGGACCAAAGGTTATAGCCCACCGGCCTCGGTGACTATTTCACGCGCTGGGCATTTCTTGCCATTTTAGGGCAGCCCTCTAACCGTAGCCTCCCACTGGGTACACGAGGACCCTCGAAAAGATTGTACCCATTTCCGACGACCAGAACCCCCGAAACCCCCTCCCAACCCCCGCGGACCAAAGGTTATAGCCCACCGGCCTCGGTGACTATTTCACGCGCTGCGCCGCTGGGCATTTCTTGCCATTTTAGGGCAGGCCTCTGATCGTAGCCTCCCACTGGGCACACGAGGACCCTCGAAAAGACTGTACCCATTTCCGACGTCCAGTACCCCCGACCCCCCCTCCCAACCCCCGCGGACCAACGGTTTTCGCCACCGGCCTCGGTGACTATTTCACGCGCTGCGCCGCTGGGCATTTCTTGCCATTTAGCGCAGGCCTCACACCGTAGCCTCCCACTTTGGGTACCACGAGGACCCTCGAAAAGGTGTACCCATTTCCGGCCTGACAGGCCCCGACACCCCCTCCCAACCCCCGAGGACCAAAGGTTTTAGCCCACCGGCCTCGGCGACTATTTCACGCGCTGCGCCGCTGGGCATTACTTGCCATTTTAGGGCAGGGCTCTGACCGTAGCCTCCCACTGGGTACACGAGGACCCTCGAAAAGATTGTACCCATTTCCGATGACCAAAGCCCCCTAAACCCACTCCCAAACCCACGCGGACCAAAGGCTATAGCCCACCGGCCTCGGTGACAATTTCACGCGCTGCGCCGCTCGGCATGTCTTGCCATTTTAGGGCAGGCTTCTGACCGTAACCTCACACTGGGCACACGAGGACCCTCGAAAAGACTGTACCCATTTCCGACGACCCGAGCCCGACCCCTCCCCAGCGGACCAAGGTTATAGCCACCGGCCTCGGTGACTATTTCCCTGCGCGCTGGGAATTTCTTGCCATTTTAGGGCAGGCCTCTAACCGTAGCCTCCACTGGGTACGAGGACCCTCGAAAGGTGTACCCATTTCCGGCGGCAGAACCCCGAAACCCCTCCCAACCCCAGCGGACCAAGGTTATAGCCCACCGGCCTCGGTGACTATTTCCAGCTGCGCCCGCTGGGCATTTCTTGCCATTTAGGGCAGGCCCTCTAACCGTAGCCTCCCACTGGGTACGAGGACCCTCGAAAAGATTGTACCCATTTCCGGCGCCAGAACCCCGAAACCCCTCCCAACCCCGCGGACCAAGGTTATAGCCCACGGCCTCGGTGTTTATTTCCAGCGCGCTGGGCATTTCTTGCCATTTAGGGCAGGCTTCTAACGTAGCCTCCCACTTTGGGTACGAGGACCCTCGAAAGACTGTACCCATTTCCGACGGCCCAGACACCCCGAAACCCCCTCCCAAACCCCGCGGACCCAAGGTTAAAGCCCACCGGCCTCGGTGACGATTTCACGAGCTGCGCCGCTGGCAATTTCATGCCAGTTTAGGGCCGGCATCTAACCGTAGCAGCCCACTGGGTACCGAGGACCCTCGAAAGATTGTACCCATTTCCGGCGGCAGAACCCCGAAACCCCTCCCCCCAGCGGACCAAGGTTATAGCCCACCGGCCTCGGTGACTATTTCACGCTGCGCGCTGGGAATTTCTTGCCATTTTAAGGGCAGGCCTCTAACCGTAGCCTCCCACTGGGTACGAGGACCCTCGAAAGATTGTACCCATTTCCGACGGCAGAACCCGTAACCCCTCCCAGCCCCGCGGACCAAAGGTTATAGCCCACCGGCCTCGTGACTATTTCATGCTGCGCCGCTGGGCATTTCTTGCCATTTTAGGGCAGCCCTCTAACCGTAGCCTCCCACTGGGTACACGAGGACCCTCGAAAAGATTGTACCCATTTCCGACGACCAGAACCCCCGAAACCCGCTCCCAACCCCCGCGGACCAAAGGTTATAGCCCACCGGCCGCGGGGATTATGTCCGCGCTGCGCTGGGCATTTCTTGCCATTTGGGCAGGCCCTCTAACCGTAGCCTCCACTAGGGCACGAGGACCCTCGAAAAGACTGTACCCATTTCCGACGACCAGAACACCCGAAACCCCCTCCCAACCCCCGCGGACGAAAGGTTATAGCCACCGGCCTCGGTGACTATTTCACGCGCTGCGCCGCTGGGCATTTCTTGCCATTTTAGGGCAGGCCTCTGATCGTAGCCTCCCACTGGGCACACGAGGACCCTCGAAAAGACTGTACCCATTTCCGACGACCAGAACCCCCGAAACCCCCTCCCAACCCCCGCGGACCAAAGGTTATAGCCCAGCGGCCTCGGTGACTATTTCACGCGCTGCGCCGCTCGGAATTTCTTGCCATTTTAGGGCAGGCCTCTAACCGTAGCCTCCCACTGGGCACACGAGGCCCCTCGAAAAGTGTACCCATTTCCGGATGGAACCCCAGCCTCCCGGCCCCAGCGGACCAAAGGCTATAACCCACCGGCCTCAGCGACTATTTCGCGAGCTGCGCCGCCGGGTATTTCTTGCCATTTTAGGGCAGGCCTCTGACCGTAGCCTCCCCCTGGGTACACGAGGAGCCTCGAAAAGACTGTACCCATTTCCGACACCCAGAGCCCCCGAACCCCCCTCCCCAACCCCCGCGGACCAAAGGCTATAGCCCACCGGCCTCAGCGACTATTTCACGCAGCGCTGCGCGCTGGGAATTTCTTGCCATTTTAGGGCAGGCCTCTAACCGTAGCCTCCCACTTTGGGTACGAGGACCCTCGAAAGATTGTACCCATTTCCGGCGACCAGGCCCCGAAACCCCTCCCCAACCCCCGCGGACCAAAGTTATAGCCCACCGGCCTCTGTGACTATTTCACACGCTGCGCTGGGCATTTCTTGCCATTTAGGGCAGGGCCTCTAACCGTAGCCTCCACTGGGTACGAGACCCTCGAAAGATTGTACCCATTTCCGTGACCAGAACCCCGAAACCCCTCCCAACCCCAGCGGACCAAAGGTTATAGCCCACCGGCCTCGGTGTTTATTTCCTTGCAGCTGCGCTGGGCATTTCTTGCCATTATAGGGCAGGCCGCTAACGTAGCCTCCCACTGGGCACACGAGGTCCCACGAAAAGCATGTAACCATTTCCGTCCGCCAGATCCCCCGCAACCCCTTCCCCAACCCCCGCGGACCACAGGTTATAGCCCACCGGCCTCGGTGACTATTTCACCCAGCTGCGCCTGCATTTCTTGCCATTTTAGGGCAGGCCTCTAACGTAGCCTCCCACTGGGTACGAGGACCCTCGAAAGATTGTACCCATTTCCGGCAGAACCCCGAAACCCCTCCCAACCCCGGACCAAGGTTATAGCCACCGGCCTCGGTGACTATTTCACGCGTGCTGCGCTGAATTTCTTGCCATTTAGGGCAGGCCTCTAACCGTAGCCTCCCACTGGGTACCGAGGACCCTCGAAAGGTGTACCCATTTCCGACGACCAGAACCCCCGGAAACCCCGCCCAACCCCCCCGGACCAAATGTTATATCCCACCGGCCTCGTGACTATTTCGCAGCTGCGCGCTGGGAATTTCTTGCCATTTAGGGCAGGCCTCTAACCGTAGCCTCCCACTGGGTACCGAGGACCCTCGAAAGGTGTACCCATTTCCGGCCAGAACCCCGAAACCTCCTCAACCCCAGCGGACCAAGGTTATAGCCCACCGGCCTCGGTGACAATTTCCAGCCGCGCCGCTGGGCATTTCTTGCCATTTTAGGGCAGCCCTCTAACCGTAGCCTCCCACTGGGTACACGAGGACCCTCGAAAAGATTGTACCCATTTCCGACGACCAGAACCCCCGAAACCCCCTCCCAACCCCCGCGGACCAAAGGTTATAGCCCACCGGCCTCGGTGTTTATTTCACGCGCTGCGCCGCTGGGCATTTCTTGCCATTTTAGGGCAGGCTCGTAGCCTCCCACTGGGCACACGAGGACCCTCGAAAAGATTGGACCCATTTCCGCCGACCAGAACCCCCGAACCCCCCTCCCAACCCCCGCGGACCAAAGGTTATAGCCACCGGCCTCGGTGACTATTTCCTTGCGCCGCTGGCGCATTTCTTGCCATTTTAGGGCAGGCCTCTAACGTAGCCTCCCACTGGGTACGAGGACCCTCGAAAGATTGTACCCATTTCCGTGACCAGAACCCCGAAACCCCTCCCCAACCCCCGCGGACCAACGGTTATAGCCACCGGCCTCGGTGACTATTTAACGTGCTGCGACTCTGGGAATTTCTTGCCATTTAGGGCAGGCCTCTAACCGTAGCCTCCCACTGGGTACGAGGACCCTCGAAAGATTGTACCCATTTCCGGCGACCAGGAACCCGCCCCTCCCAGCCCCAGCGGACCAAAGGCTGTAGCCCACCGGCCTCGTGACTATTTCACGCTGCGCGCTGGACATTTCTTGCCATTTTAGGGCAGGCCTCTAACCGTAGCCTCCCACTTTGGGTACGAGGACCCTCGAAAAGGTGTACCCATTTCCGGCGGCAGAACCCCGAAACCCCTCCCAACCCCAGCGGACCAAGGCTATAGCCCACGACCTCGGTGACTATTTCGCAGCTGCGCGCTGGGCATTTCTTGCCATTTAGGGCAGGCCTCTAACCGTAGCCTCCCACTGGGTACCGAGGACCCTCGAAAGATTGTACCCATTTCCGGACGGACCAGGAACCCCGAAACCCCTCCCAGCCCCGCGGACCAAGGTTATAGCCCACGGCCTCGGTGACTATTTCGCAGCTGCGCGCTGGGCATTTCTTGCCATTTTAGGGCAGGCTTCTAACCGTGGCCTCCCCTGGGCACACGAGGACCCTCGAAAGGTGTACCCATTTCGGCGTGACCAGAACCCCGAAACCCCTCCAACCCCAGCGGACCAAAGGCTATAGCCCACCGGCCTCGGCGACTATTCCGCGCGCAGCTCCGCTGGGCATGTCTTACCATGTTAGGGCAGGCCTCTGATCGTAGCCTCCCACTGGGCATGCGAGGACCCTCGAAGAGACTGTACCCATTTCCGACGACCAGAACCCCCCTCCTCGGCCAGCGGACCAAAGGCTATAGCCCACCGGCCTCAGTGACTATTTCCAGCGCTGCGCCGCTGGGCATTTCTTGCCATTTTAGGGCAGGCCTCTGACCGTAGCCTCCCACTGGGCACACGAGGACCCTCGAAAAGACTGTACCCATTTCCGACGACCAGAGCCCCCGAAACCCCACCCCAACCCCCGCGGACCAAAGGCTATAGCCCACCGGCCTCGGCGACTATTTCACGCGCTGCGCCGCTGGGCATTTCTTGCCATTTTAGGGCAGGCCTCTAACCGTAGCCTCCCACTGGGTACACGAGGACCCTCGAAAAGACTGTACCCATTTCCGACGACCAGAGCCCCCGAAACCCCCTCCCCAACCCCCGCGGACCAAAGGCTATAGCCCACCGGCCTCGTGACTATTTCACGCGCTGCGCCGCTGGGAATTTCTTGCCATTTTAGGGCAGGCCTCTAACCGTAGCCTCCCACTGGGTACACGAGGACCCTCGAAAAGATTGTACCCATTTCCGACGCCCCTCCCCAACCCCCGCGGACCAAAGGCTATAGCCCACCGGCCTCGGTGACTATTTCACTCGCTGCGCCGCTGGGCATTTTTTGCCATTTTAGGGCAGGCCTCTAACGTAGCCTCCCACTGGGTACACGAGAACCCTCGAAAAGACTGTACCCATTTCCGACGACCAGAGTCCCCGAAACCCCCTCCCCAACCCCCGCGGACCAAAGGTTATAGCCCACCGGCCTCGGTGACTATTTCCTGCACTGCGCAGCTGGGCATTTCTTGCCATTTTAGGGCAGGCCTCTGACCGTAGCCTCCCACTGGGCACACGAGGACCCTCAAAAAGACTGTACCCATTTCCGACGCCCAGAGACCCCCTCCCAACCCCAGCGGACCAAGGTTAGCCAGCCCACCGGCCTCGTGACTATTTCACGCTGCGCGCTGGGCATTTCTTGCCATTTTAGGGCAGGCCTCTAACCGTAGCCTCCCACTGGGTACGAGGACCCTCGAAAGGTGTACCCATTTCCAGCCCCGACCCCTCCCAACCCCAGCGGACCAAGGTTATAGCCCAGCCTCGGTGACTATTTCCTTGCGCGCTGGGCATTTCTTGCCATTTAAGGGCAGGCCTCTGATCGTAGCCTCCTACTGGGCACACGAGGACCCTCGAAAAGACTGTACCCATTCCCGATGACCAGAGCCCCCGAAACACCTTCCCCAACCCCCGCGGACCAAAGGCTATAGCCCACCGGCCTCGGTGACTATTTGACGCGCTACGCCGCTGGGCATTTCATTTTAGGGCAGGCCTCTCGTAGCCTCCCACTGGGTGCGAGGACCCTCGAAAGACTGTACCCATTTCGCGACCAGGCCCCGAAACCCCCTCCCCGCGGACCAAGGCTATAGCCCACCGGCCTCGGTGACTATTTCGCGCTGCGCGCTGGGCATTTCTTGCCATTTAGGGCAGGCCTCTGAGTAGCCTCCCATGGGTACACGAGGACCCTCAAAGACTGTACCCATTTCCGGCCGAGGCCCCGACCCCTCCCGGCCCCAGCGGACCGAAAGGTTAGCCCGGCCTCGGTGACTATTTCCGCAGCGCTGCGCGCTGGCCATTTCTTGCCATTTAGGGCAGGCCTCTGACCGTAGCCTCCCAAATGGGCACCACGAGGACCCTCGAAAAGGACTGTACCCATTTCCGGCGACCAGGCCCCGAGCGGCCCTCCCCGGCCCCAGCGGACCAAGGCTGGCCCACGGCCTCGGTGACTATTTCAATGACTGCGCGCTGGGAATTTCTTGCCATTTTAGGGCAGGCCTGTAGCCTCCAGAATGGGTACACGAGGACCCTCGAAAAGGCTGTACCCATTTCCAATGACGAACCCCGAGCGCCCTCCCGGCCCCGCGGACCAAGGCTATAGCCCACCGGCCTCGGTGACTATTTCACGCGCTGCGCGCTGGGAATTTCTTGCCATTTAGGGCAGGCCTCTAACGTAGCCTCCACTTGGGTACGAGGACCCTCGAAAAGGTGTACCCATTTCAATGACCAGAACCCCGAAACCCCCTCCAACCCCAGCGGACCAAGGTTATAGCCCACCGGCCTCGGTGACTATTTCAGCGGCTGCGCTGGGCATTTCTTGCCATTTAGGGCAGGCCTCTCGTAGCCTCCCCTTTGGGTACGAGGACCCTCGAAAAGTGCCATTTCGACGAGCCGAAACCCCTCCCAGCCCCAGCGGACCAGGCTATAGCCCACCGGCCTCGTGACTATTTCAGCGCTGCGCGCTGGGAATTTCTTGCCATTTAGGGCAGGCCTCTAACCGTGGCGTCCCACTGGGTACGAGGACCCTCGAAAAGCGTACCCATTTCGGCGACGAGCCCAGAACCCCCCCCCGAACCCCCGCGGACCAAAGGCTATAGCCCACCGGCCTCGGTGACTATTTCGCGCATTGCGTCGCCTGGCATTTCTTGCCATTTTAGGGCAGGCCTCTGACCGTAGCCTCCCACTGGGCAAACGAGGAGTCTCGAAAAGACTGTACCCATTTCTGACACCCAGAACCCCCGAAACCCCTCCCAACCCGCGGACCAAGGCTATAGCCCACCAGCCTCGTGACTATTTCGCGCTGCGCCGCTGGGAATTTCTTGCCATTTTAGGGCAGGTCTCTAACCGTAGCCTCCCACTGGGTACACGAGGACCCTCGAAAACACTGTACCCATTTCTGAGACCAGAGCCCCTGAAACCCCCTCCCCAACCCCCGCGGACCAAAGGCTATAGCCCACCAGCCTCGGTGACTATTTCCGCTGCGCGCTGGGCATTTCTTGCCATTTAGGGCAGGCCTCTAACCGTAAGCCTCCCAGGTACCGAGGACCCTCGAAAAGACTGTACCCATTTCGGCGAGCCCCCAGCGCCCCTCCCGGCCCCGCGGACCAAGGCTATAGCCACCGGCCTCGGTGACTATTTCACGTCTGCGCGCTGGACATTTCTTGCCATTTAGGCGGGCCTCTAACCGTAAGCCTCCCAGGGTACGAGAGACCCTCGAAAAAGGCTGTACCCATTTCCGGCGACGAGGCCGAAACCCCCTCCAACCCCAGCGGACCAAAGGCTATAGCCCACCGGCCTCGTGACTATTTCACGCTGCGCGCTGGGAATTTCTTGCCATTTAGGCAGGCCTCTAACCGTAGCCTCCCACTTTGGGTACGAGACCCTCGAAAGTGTACCCATTTCCGACGACCAGAACCCCCGAAACCCCCTCCCAACCCCCGTGGACCAAAGGTTATAGCCCACCGGCCTCGGTGACTATTTCACGCGCTGCGCCGCTGGGCATTTCTTGCCATTTTAGGGCAGCCCTCTAACCGTAGCCTCCCACTGGGTACACGAGGACCCTCGAAAAGATTGTACCCATTTCCGACGACCAGAACCCCCGAAACCCGCTCCCAACCCCCGCGGACCAAAGGTTGTAGCCCACCGGCCTCGGTGTTTATTTCACGCGCTGCGCCGCTGGGCATTTCTTGCCATTTTAGGGCAGGCTTCTGATCGTAGCCTCCCCTTTGGGCACGAGGACCCTCGAAAAGGCGTACCCATTTCCGGCGGCAGAACCCCGAAACCCCTCCCAACCCAGCGGACCGAGGTTATTGCCACCGGCCTCGGTGACTATTTCACGCGCTGCGCCGCTGGGCATTTCTTGCCATTTTAGGGCAGGCCTCTGATCGTAGCCTCCCACTGGGCACCCGAAAAGACTGTACCCATTTCCGGCGGCGAACCCGAAACCCCTCAACCCCGCGGACCAGGTTATCGCCACCGGCCTCAGTGACTATTTCACGCTGCGCGCTCAAATTTCTTGCCATTTTGGGGCAGGCCTCTAACCGTAGCCTCCCACTGGGCTGCGAGGCCCTCAAAGACTGTACCCATTTCCGGCGCTGAGCCCCGAGCGCCTCCCAACCCCAGCGGACCAAGGCTATAGCCCACGGCCTCGGCGACTATTTCACGTGCCGCGCGCTGGACATTTCTTGCCATTTCTGGCGGGCCTCTAACCGTAGCCTCCCACTGGGTACGAGGACCCTCGAAAGACTGTACCCATTTCCGGCCCAGGCCCCGAGCCCCTACCCCCGCGGACCAAAGGCTATAGCCCACCGGCCTCGTGACTATTTCACGTGCTGCGCCGCTGGACATTTCTTGCCATTTTAGGGCAGGCCTCTAACCGTAGCCTCCCACTGGGTACACGAGGACCCTTGAAAAGATTGTACCCATTTCCGACGACCAGAACCCCCGAAACCCCCTCCCAACCCCCGCGGACCAAAGGTTATAGCCCACCGGCCTCGGTGACTATTTCACGCGCTGCGCCGCTGGGCATTTCTTGCCATTTTAGGGCAGCCCTCTAACCGTAGCCTCCCACTGGGGACACGAGGACCCTCGAAAAGGATTGTACCCATTTCCGGCGACCAGAACCCCGAAACCCCTCCCGCCCAGCGGACCAAAGGTTATAGCCCACCGGCCTCGGTGTTTATTTCACGCGCTGCGCCGCTGGGCATTTCTTGCCATTTTAGGGCAGGCCTCTGATCGTAGCCTCCCACTAGGCACACGAGGACCCTCGAAAAGACTGTACCCATTTCCGACGACCAGAGCCCCCGAACGCCCCTCCCCAACCCCCGCGGACCAAAGGCTATAGCCCACCGGCCTCGTGACTATTTCACGCGCTGCGCCGCTGGGAATTTCTTGCCATTTTAGGGCAGGCCTCTAACCGTAGCCTCCCAGGGTACGAGGACCCTCGAAAGATTGTACCCATTTCGGCGGCCAGAACCCCGAAACCCCCTCCCAACCCCTGCGGACCTAAGGTGATAGCGCTCAGGCCTCGGTGAGTATTTAACGCTGCTCGCCGGTTGTCATTTCTTGCCATTTTAGGGCAGGCCTCTGATCGTAGCCTCCCACTGGGCACGAGGACCCTCAGACTGTACCCATTTCCAACGACCAGGCCCCGAAACCCCTCCCCCCAGCGGACCAAGGCTATAGCCCACCGGCCTCGTGACTATTTCACGCTGCGCGCTGGGAATTTCTTGCCATTTAGGGCAGGCCTCTAACGTAGCCTCCACTTGGGTACCGAGGACCCTCGAAAAGGCTGCCCATTTCGGCGACCAGAGCCCCGAAACCCCTCCCAGCCCCAGCGGACAAAAGGCTATATCCCACGGCCTCGGTGACTATTTCAGCAGCTGCGCGCTGGGCATTCTTGCCCTTTTATGGCAGGCCTCTGACCGTAGCCTCGCACTGGGCACGCGACGCCCCTCAAAAACACTGTACCCATTTCCGGCCTTGAGCCCCGACGCCTCCCGGCCCCGCGGACCAAAGGCTATAGCCCACCGGCCTCGTGACTATTTCACGCGCTGCGCCGCTGGCCATTTCTTGCCATTTTAGGGCAGGCCTCTGACCGTAGCCTTCCACTGGGCACACGAGGACCCTCGAAAAGACTGTACCCATTTCCGACGACCAGAACCCCGAACGGCCCTCCCCAACCCCCGCGGACCAAAGGCTATAGCCCACCGGCCTCGGTGACTATTTCAAGCGCTGCGCCGCTGGGAATTTCTTGCCATTTTAGGGCAGGCTTCTGACCGTAGCCTCCGAATGGGTACACGAGGACCCTCCAAAAGACTGTACCCATTTCCAACGACCAGAACCCGAGCGCCCTCCCGGCCCCAGCGGACCAAGGCTATAGCCCACGGCCTCGGTGACTATTTCCAGCGCTGCGCGCTGAAATTTCTTGCCATTTAGGGCAGGCCTCTAACCGTAGCCTCCCCTTTGGGTACCGAGGACCCTCGAAAAGGTGTACCCATTTCCGGCGACCAGAACCCCGAAACCCCTCGACCCAGCGGACCAAAGGTTATAGCCCACCGGCCTCAGTGACTATTTCCTTGCTGCGCGCTGGGCATTTCTTGCCATTTAGGGTGAGCCTCTGATCGTAGCCTCCACTGGGCACGAGGACCCTCGAAAAGGACTGCCATTTCCAGCGACGAGCCCGAAACCCCTCCCAACACCCGCGGACCAAAGGCTATAGCCCACCGGCCTCGTGACTATTTCACAGCTGCGCGCTGGGAATTTCTTGCCATTTAGGGCAGGCCTCTAACGTAGCGTCCCAGGGTACGAGGACCCTCGAAAAGCTGTACCCATTTCGGCGACCCAGGCCCCGAAACCCCTCCCGACCCCGCGGACCAAAGGCTATAGCCCACCAGCCTCGGTCACTATTTCGCGCCTGCGTCGCGCATGGCATTTTGCCATTTAGGGTGAGCCTCTGATCGTAGCCTCCCGGGCACGAGGACCCTCGAAAAGGCTGTACCCATTTCCAGCGGCCAGGCCCCGAGCCCCTCCCCGGCCCCGCGGAGCAAAGGCTATAGCCCACCAGCCTCGTGACAATTTCACGCGCGTCGCCGCAGGGAATTTCTTGCCCGTTTAGGGCAGGCCACTAACCGTGGCGTCCACTGGGTACGAGGACCCTCGAAAAGCATGCCATTTCGGCGACCAGGCCGAAACCCCTCCCCAACCCCCGCGGACCAAAGGCTATAGCCCACCAGCCTCGGTGACTATTTCGCGCGCTGCGTCGCATGGCATTTCTTGCCCTTTTAGGGCAGGCCTCTGACCGTAGCCTCCCACTGGGCACATGAGGCCCCTCAAAAAGACTGTACCCATTTCTGACGCGCAGAGCCCCCGAACGCCCCTCCCCAACCCCCGCGGACCAAAGGCTATAGCCCACCGGCCTCGGCGACTATTTCACGTGCTGCGCCGCTGGACATTTCTTGCCATTTTAGGGCAGGCCTCTAACCGTAGCCTCCCGCTGGGTACACGAGGACCCTCGAAAAGACTGTACCCATTTCCGACGACCCCGAAACCCCTCCGGCCCAGCGGACCAAAGGCTATAGCCCACCGGCCTCGTGACTATTTCACGCGCTGCGCCGCTGGGAATTTCTTGCCATTTTAGGGCAGGCCTCTAACCGTAGCCTCCCACTGGGTACACGAGGACCCTCGAAAAGATTGTACCCATTTCCGACGACCAGAACCCCCGAAACCCCCTCCCAACCCCCGCGGACCAAAGGTTATAGCCCACCGGCCTCGGTGACTATTTCACGCGCTGCGCCGCTGGGCATTTCTTGCCATTTTAGGGCAGCCCTCTAACCGTAGCCTCCCACTGGGTACACGAGGACCCTCGAAAAGATTGTACCCATTTCCGACGACCAGAACCCCCGAAACCCGCTCCCAACCCCCGCGGACCAAAGGTTGTAGCCCACCGGCCTCGGTGTTTATTTCACGCGCTGCGCCGCTGGGCATTTCTTGCCATTTTAGGGCAGGCTTCTGATCGTAGCCTCCCACTGGGCACACGAGGACCCTCGAAAAGACTGTACCCATTTCCGACGACCAGAACACCCGAAACCCCCTCCCAACCCCCGCGGACGAAAGGTTATAGCCACCGGCCTCGGTGACTATTTCACGCGCTGGGCATTTCTTGCCATTTATGGCAGGCCTCTGATCGTAGCCTCCCGCTGGGCACGAGGACCCTCGAAAAGACTGTACCCATTTCCGGCGGCAGAACCCCGAAACCCCTCCGGCCCAGCGGACCAAGGTTATAGCCCACGGCCTCGGTGACTATTTCACGCGCTGCGCTCAAATTTCTTGCCATTTTGGGCAGGCCTCTAACGTAGCCTCCACTGGGCACGAGGCCCCTCGAAAGACTGTACCCATTTCCGGCCTTGAGCCCCGAGCGCCCCTCCCGGCCCAGCGGACCAGGCTATAGCCCACCGGCCTCGGCGACTATTTCACGTGCGCGCGCTGGACATTTCTTGCCATTTTTGGACGGGCCTCTAACCGTAGCCTCCCACTGGGTACACGAGGACCCTCGAAAAGACTGTACCCATTTCCGACGACCAGAGCCCCCGAAACCCCCTCCCCAACCCCCGCGGACCAAAGGCTATAGCCCACCGGCCTCGTGACTATTTCACGCGCTGCGCCGCTGGGAATTTCTTGCCATTTTAGGGCAGGCCTCTAACCGTAGCCTCCCACTGGGTACACGAGGACCCTCGAAAAGATTGTACCCATTTCCGGCAGAACCCCGAAACCCCTCGGCCCCAGCGGACCAAAGGTTATAGCCCACCGGCCTCGGTGACTATTTCACGCGCTGCGCCGCTGGGCATTTCTTGCCATTTTAGGGCAGCCCTCTAACCGTAGCCTCCCACTGGGTACACGAGGACCCTCGAAAAGATTGTACCCATTTCCGACGACCAGAACCCCCGAAACCCCCTCCCAACCCCCGCGGACCAAAGGTTATAGCCCACCGGCCTCGGTGTTTATTTCACGCGCTGCGCCGCTGGGCATTTCTTGCCATTTTAGGGCAGGCCTCTGATCGTAGCCTCCCACTGGGCACACGAGGACCCTCGAAAAGACTGTACCCATTTCCGACGACCAGAGCCCCCGAACGCCCCTCCCCAACCCCCGCGGACCAAAGGCTATAGCCCACCGGCCTCGTGACTATTTCACGCGCTGCGCCGCTGGGAATTTCTTGCCATTTTAGGGCAGGCCTCTAACCGTAGCCTCCCACTGGGTACACGAGGACCCTCGAAAAGATTGTACCCATTTCCGACGACCAGAACCCCCGAAACCCCCTCCCAACCCCCGCGGACCAAAGGTTATAGCCCACCGGCCTCGGTGACTATTTCACGCGCTGCGCCGCTGGGCATTTCTTGCCATTTTAGGGCAGGCCTCTGATCGTAGCCTCCCACTGGGCACACGAGGACCCTCGAAAAGACTGTACCCATTTCCAACGACCAGAGCCCCCGAAACCCCCTCCCCAACCCCCGCGGACCAAAGGCTATAGCCCACCGGCCTCGTGACTATTTCACGCGCTGCGCCGCTGGGAATTTCTTGCCATTTTAGGGCAGGCCTCTAACCGTAGCCTCCCACTGGGTACACGAGGACCCTCGAAAAGACTGTACCCATTTCTGACGTGATTTTACCCCGAAACCCCCTCCCCAACCCCCGCGGACAAAAGGCTATAGCCCACCAGCCTCGGTGACTATTTCGCGCGCTGCGTCGCATGGCATTTCTTGCCCTTTTAGGGCAGGCCTCTGACCGTAGCCTCCCACTGGGCACACGAGGCCCCTCAAAAAGACTGTACCCATTTCCGACGCACAGAGCCCCCGAACGCCCCTCCCCAACCCCCGCGGACCAAAGGTTATAGCCCACCGGGCTCGGTGACTATTTCACGCGCTGCGCCGCTGGCCATTTCTTGCCATTTTAGGGCAGGCCTCTGACCGTAGCCTTCAAATGGGCACACGAGGACCCTCGAAAAGACTGTACCCATTTCCGACGACCAGAGCCCCCGAACGGCCCTCCCCAACCCCCGCGGACCAAAGGCTATAGCCCACCGGCCTCGGTGACTATTTCAAGCGCTGCGCCGCTGGGAATTTCTTGCCATTTTAGGGCAGGCTTGTGACCGTAGCCTCCGAATGGGTACACGAGGACCCTCGAAAAGACTGTACCCATTTCCAATGACCAGAACCCCGAGCGCCCTCTCCCAGCGGACCAAGGCTATAGCCCACCGGCCTCGTGACTATTTACCGCGATGCGACGCTGGGAATTTCTTGCCATTTTAGGGCAGGCCTCTCACCGTAGCCTCCACTGGGTACGAGGACCCTCGAAAGATGTACCCATTTCCGGCGGCGAACCCCGAGCCTCCTCAACCCCGCGGACCAAGGTTATAGCCCACCGGCCTCGGGGACTATTTCCTGCAGCTGCTGGCATTTCTTGCCATTTAGGGTGAGCCTCTGATCGTAGCCTCCCAGGGCACCGAGGACCCTCGAAAAGGCTGTACCCATTTCCAACGGACAGGCCGAAAGCCTCCCGGCCCCCGCGGACCAAAGGCTATAGCCCACCAGCCTCGTGACTATTTCACGCGCTGCGCCGCTGGGAATTTCTTGCCATTTTAGGGCAGGCCTCTAACCGTAGCGTCCCACTGGGTACACGAGGACCCTCGAAAAGACTGTACCCATTTCTGACGACCAGAGCCCCCGAAACCCCCTCCCCAACCCCCGCGGACCAAAGGCTATAGCCCACCAGCCTCGGTGACTATTTCGCGCACTGCGTCGCATGGCATTTCTTGCCATTTTAGGGTAGGCCTCTGATCGTAGCCTCCCACTGGGCACACGAGGACCCTCGAAAAGACTGTACCCATTTCCAACGACCAGAGCCCCCGAAACCCCCTCCCCAACCCCCGCGGACCAAAGGCTATAGCCCACCAGCCTCGTGACTATTTCACGCGCTGCGCCGCTGGGAATTTCTTGCCATTTTAGGGCAGGCCTCTAACCGTAGCGTCCCACTGGGTACACGAGGACCCTCGAAAAGACTGTACCCATTTCTGACGAGCCCCGAAACCCCTCGGCCCAGCGGACCAAAGGCTATAGCCCACCAGCCTCGGTGACTATTTCGCGCGCTGCGTCGCATGGCATTTCTTGCCCTTTTAGGGCAGGCCTCTGACCGTAGCCTCCCACTGGGCACACGAGGCCCCTCAAAAAGACTGTACCCATTTCGGCGCGAGCCCCGAGCGCCCTCCCGGCCTCCGCGGACCAACGGCTATAGCCCACCGGCCTCGGCGACTATTTCACGCGCTGCGCCGCTGGTCATTTCTTGCCATTTTAGGGCAGGCTTCTGACCGTAGCCTCCCACTGGGCACACGAGGACCCTCGAAAAGACTGTACCCATTTCCGACGACCAGAACCCCCGAAACCCCCCCGAACCCCCGGGGACCAAAGGCGATAGCCCACCGGCCGCGGTGACTATTTCAGCTGCGCGCTGGCCATTTCTTGCCATTTAGGGCAGGCCTCTGACCGTAGCCTTCCCAGGCACACGAGGACCCTCGAAACGACTGTACCCATTTCCGACGACCAGAACCCCGAACGGCCCTCCCCAACCCCCGCGGACCACAGGCTATAGCCCCCCGGCCTCGGTGACTATGTCACGCGCTGCGCTGGGAATTTCTTGCCATTTAGGGCGGGCCTCTAACCGTAGCGTCCTTTGGGTACCGAGGACCCTCGAAAGTACCCATTTCGGCGACGGGCCCGAAACCCCCTCCCCAACCCCCGCGGACCAAAGGCTATAGCCCACCAGCCTCGGTGACTATTTCGCGCGCTGCGTCGCATGGCATTTCTTGCCCTTTTAGGGCAGGCCTCTGACCGTAGCCTCCCACTGGGCACACGAGGCCCCTCAAAAAGACGGTACCCATTTCCGACGCACAGAGCCCCCGAACGACCCTCCCCAACCCCCGCGGACCAAAGGCTATAGCCCACCGGCCTCGGCTACTATTTCACGTGCTGCGCCGCTGGACATTTCTTGCCATTTTAGGGCAGCCTTCTGACCGTAGCCTCCCACTGGGCACACGAGGACCCTCGAAAAGGTTGTACCCATTTCCGACGACCAGAACCCCCGAAACCCCCTCCCCAACCCCCGCGGACCAGAGGTTATAGCCCACCGGGCTCGGTGACTATTTCACGTGCTGCGCCGCTGGCCATTTCTTGCCATTTTAGGGCAGGCTTCTGACCGTAGCCTCCCACTGGGCACACGAGGACCCTCGAAAAGGTTGTACCCATTTCCGACGACCAGAACCCCCTAAACCCCTCCCGGCCCCGCGGACCCGGAGGTTATAGCCCACGGCTCGGTGACTATTTCACGCGCTGCGCGCTGGCCATTTCTTGCCATTTTGGGCAGGCCTGGCCTGACCGTAGCCTTGGGCTGCGAGGACCCTCGAAAGAAACTGTACCCATTTCCGGCGGAGCCCGACGGCCCACCCCGGACCCGGAGGCTAGCCCACCTGCCTCGGTGACTATTTCAAGCGCTGCGCCTGGGCATTTCTTGCCATTTTAGGGCAGGCTTCTAACCGTAGCCTCCGAATGGGTACATGAGGACCCTCGAAAAAAATTGTACCCATTTCCGACGGAACCCCGAAACCCCTCCCGACCCCGTGGACCAAAGGCTATAGCCCACCGGCCTCGTGACTATTTCCCTGCGCGCTGGGACTTTCTTGCCATTTAGGGCAGGCCTCTCACCGTAGCCTCCACTTTGGGTACCGAGGACCCTCGAAAAGTCTGTTCCCATTTCCGGCAGGCCCCCACCCCCTCGCCAGCCCAGCGGACCAAGGCTATAGCCCACCGGCCTCGTGAATGTTTCACGCTGCGCTGCATTTCTTGCCATTTTAGGGCAGGCCTCTAAGTAGCCTCCCACTGGGTACCGAGGACCCTCGAAAAGACTGTACCCATTTAGGACGAGCCCTGAAACCCCTCCCAGCCCCAGCGGACCAGGCTATAGCCCACGGCCTCGGTGACTATTTCACTGCGTCGCATGGCATTTCTTGCCATTTAGGGCAGGCCTCTAACGTAGCCTCCCACTTTGGTCACGAGGCCCCTCGAACTGTACCCATTTCCAGACGGGCCGAAACCCTCCCGACCCCAGCGGACCAAGGCTATAGCCCACGGCCTCGGTGACTATTTCACGCTGCGCTGGCATTTCTTGCCATTTTAGGGACAGGCCTCTAACGTAGCCGTCCCACTGGGTACGAGGACCCTCGAAAAGCTGTACCCATTTCCGGCGACCGAGCCCCGAAACCCCTCCCAGACCCCCGCGGACCAGGCTGCCCGCCCGGCCTCGGTGACTATTTCGCGCATTGCGTCGCTGGCAATTTCTTGCCATTTTAGGGCAGGCCTCTGACCGTAGCCTCCCACAGGGCACAGGACCCTCAAAAGGCGGTACCCATTTCCGGCGCAGGCCCCAGCGACCCTCCCCGGCCCGCGGACCAAAGGCTATAGCCCACCTCGGCTACTATTTCACGTGCTGCGCTGGACATTTCTTGCCATTTTAGGGCAGCCTTCTGACCGTAGCCTCCCCGGGCACGAGGACCCTCGAAAAGGTTGTACCAATTTCCGGCGCAGAACCCCGAAACCCCTCCCGGCCCGCGGACCAAGGTTATAGCCACCTCGGTGACTATTTCACGTGCTGCGCGCTGGCCATTTCTTGCCATTTTAGGGCAGGCCTCTGTCCGTAGCATTCCTCTGGGCACACGAGGACCCTCGAAAAGTCTGTACCCATTTCCGACGACCAGATACCCCGAACGGCCCTCCCCAACCCCCGCGGACCAAAGGCTATAGCCCACGGCCTCGGTGACTATTTCAGCGCTGCGCGCTGGGAATTTCGCCATTTAGGGCAGGCTTCGACCGTAGCCTCCGAATGGGTACGAGGACCCTCGAAAAGCTGTACCCATTTCCAATGACGGAACCGAAACCCCTCGGACCCCGTGGACCAGCTATAGCCCACCGGCCTCGTGACTATTTCACGCTGCGCGCTGGGACTTTCTTGCCATTTTAGGGCAGGCCTCTCACCGTAGCCTCCCCAGGTGCAGGAGGACCCTCGAAAAAGGCTGTACCCATTTCCGGCGACCAGGCCCGACGCCCCTCCCGGCCCCAGCGGACCAAAGGCTATAGCCCCGGCCTCGTGACTATTTCACGCAGCGCTGCGCTGAATTTCTTGCCATTTAGGGCAGGCCTCTAACGTAGCCTCCCACGGGTACGAGGACCCTCGAAAAGGTACCCATTTCCAACGACCAGGCCCCGAAACCCCTCCCAGCCCCGCGGACCAAAGGCTATAGCCCACCGGCCTCGTGAATGTTTCACGCGCTGCGCCGCTGGGAATTTCTTGCCATTTTAGGGCAGGGATCTAAACGTACCCACCCACAGGGTACACGAGGACCCTCAGCTCTTGCCATTTAGACAGAGCCCACAGGCCCCCTCCCCAACCCCCGCGGACCAAAGGCTATAGCCCACCAGCCTCGGTGACTATTTCGCGCGCTGCGTCGCATGGCATTTCTTGCCCTTTTAGGGCAGGCCTCTGACCGTAGCCTCCCACTGGGCACAAGAGGCCCCTCAGGCATGCCATTTCGGCCGCGAGCCCCGACCCCTCCCCAACCTCCTCGGACCAAAGGCTATAGCCCACCGGCCTCGGCGACTATTTCACGTGCTGCGCCGCTGGTCATTTCTTGCCATTTTAGGGCAGGCTTCTGACCGTAGCCTCCCACTGGGCACACGAGGACCCTCGAAAAGATTGTACCCATTTCCGACGACCAGAACCCCCGAAACCCCCTCCCCAACCCCCGCGGACCAAAGGTTATAGCCCACCGGGCTCGGTGACTATTTCACGCGCTGCGCCGCTGGGCATTTCTTGCCATTTTAGGACAGGCCTCTAACCGTAGCCTTCCCCAGGCTGCGAGGACCCTCGAAAGACTGTACCCATTTCGGCGACGAGACCCGAGCGGCCTCCCGACCCCCGCGGACCAAAGGCTATAGCCCACCGGCCTCGTGACTATTTCACGCGCTGCGCCGCTGGGAATTTCTTGCCATTTTAGGACAGGCCTCTAACCGTAGCGTCCCACTGGGTACACGAGGACCCTCGAAAAGACTGTACCCATTTCGGCGACGAGCCCCGAAACCCCTCCCGACCCGCGGACCAGGCTATAGCCCACCGGCCTCGGTGACTATTTCGCGCGCTGCGTCGCATGGCATTTCTTGCCATTTAGGGCAGGCCTCGACCGTAGCCTCCCACTTGGGCTGAGGCCCCTCAAAGGCGGTACCATTTCCGGCGCCGAGCCCCCGAACGACCCTCCCCAACCCCCGCGGACCAAAGGCTATAGCCCACCGGCCTCGGCTACTATTTCACGTGCTGCGCCGCTGGACATTTCTTGCCATTTTAGGGCAGCCTTCTGACCGTAGCCTCCCACTGGGCACACGAGGACCCTCGAAAAGGTTGTACCAATTTCCGACGACCAGAACCCCCGAAACCCCCTCCCCAACCCCCGCGGACCAGAGGTTATAGCCCACCGGGCTCGGTGACTATTTCACGTGCTGCGCCGCTGGCCATTTCTTGCCATTTTAGGGCAGGCCTCTGACCGTAGCCTTCCACTGGGCACACGAGGACCCTCGAAAAGACTGTACCCATTTCCGGCGGACAGAACCTAAACCCCTCCCGGCCCCGCGGACCAGAGGTTATAGCCCACCGGGCTCGGTGACTATTTCACGCGCTGCGCCGCTGGCCATTTCTTGCCATTTTAGGGCAGGCCTCTGACCGTAGCCTTCCACTGGGCACACGAGGACCCTCGAAAAGACTGTACCCATTTCCGACGACCAGAGCCCCCGAACGGCCCACCCCAACCCCCGCGGACCAAAGGCTATAGCCCACCGGCCTCGGTGACTATTTCAAGCGCTGCGCCGCTGGGAATTTCTTGCCATTTTAGGGCAGGCTTCTAACCGTAGCCTCCGAATGGGTACATGAGGACCCTCGAAAAGACTGTACCCATTTCCAATGACCAGAACCCCCGAAACCCCCTCCCCAACCACCGTGGACCAAAGGCTATAGCCCACCGGCCTCGTGACTATTTCACGCGCTGCGCCGCTGGGACTTTCTTGCCATTTTAGGGCAGGCCTCTCACCGTAGCCTCCCACTGGGTACACGAGGACCCTCGAAAAGTCTGTTCCCATTTCCGACGACCAGAGCCCCCGAACGCCCCTCCCCAACCCCCGCGGACCAAAGGCTATAGCCCACCGGCCTCGTGAATGTTTCACGCGCTGCGCCGCTGCCAATTTCTTGCCATTTTAGGGCAGGCCTCTAAACGTAGCCTCCCACTGGGTACACGAGGACCCTCGAAAAGACTGTACCCATTTCTGAGACCAGAGCCCCTGAAACCCCCTCCCCAACCCCCGCGGACCAAAGGCTATAGCCCACCAGCCTCGGTGACTATTTCGCGCACTGCGTCGCATGGCATTTCTTGCCCTTTTAGGGCAGGCCTCTGACCGTAGCCTCCCACTGGTCACACGAGGCCCCTCAAAAAGACTGTACCCATTTCCAACGACCAGAGCCCCCGAAACCCCCTCCCCAACCCCCGCGGACCAAAGGCTATAGCCCACCGGCCTCGTGACTATTTCACGCGCTGCGCCGCTGGGAATTTCTTGCCATTTTAGGGCAGGCCTCTAACCGTAGCCTCCCACTGGGTACACGAGGACCCTCGAAAAGACTGTACCCATTTCTGACGACCAGAGCCCCCGAAACCCCCTCCCCAACCCCCGCGGACCAAAGGCTATAGCCCACCAGCCTCGGTGACTATTTCGCGCGCTGCGTCGCATGGCATTTCTTGCCCTTTTAGGGCAGGCCTCTGACCGTAGCCTCCCACTGGGCACACGAGGCCCCTCAAAAAGACTGTACCCATTTCCGACGCACAGAGCCCCCGAACGCCCCTCCCCAACCCCCGCGGACCAAAGGCTATAGCCCACCGGCCTCGGCGACTATTTCACGTGCTGCGCCGCTGGACATTTCTTGCCATTTTAGGGCAGGCTTCTGACCGTAGCCTCCCACTGGGCACACGAGGACCCTCGAAAAGGTTGTACCCATTTCCGACGACCGGGCCGAAACCCCTCCCGGCCCCGCGGACCAGGGTTATAGCCCACGGGCTCGGTGACTATTTCACGTCTGCGCGCTGGCATTTCTTGCCATTTTAGGGCGGGCCTCGGCCGTAAGCCTTCCCTTTGGGCACGAGGACCCTCGAAAAAGGCGTACCCATTTCCGGCGACGAGACCCCGAGCGGCCCTCCCAACCCCAGCGGACCAAGGCTATAGCCACCGGCCTCGGTGACTATTTCACGCTGCGCGCTGGGAATTTCTTGCCATTTAGGGCAGGCCTTGACCGTAGCCTCCGAATGGTACGAGGACCCTCGAAAATGCCCATTTCCAATGACGAACCCCGAACCCTCCCGGCCCCAGTGGACCAAAGCTATAGCCCACGGCCTCGTGACTATTTCACGCTGCGCGGCGTACTTCTTCCATTTAGGGCAGGCCTCTCACCGTAGCCTCCCAGGGTGCAGGAGGACCCTCGAAAAAGCTGTACCCATTTCCGACGACCAGAGCCCCCGAACGCCCCTCCCCAACCCCCGCGGACCAAAGGCTATAGCCCACCGGCCTCGTGACTATTTCACGCGCTGCGCCGCTGGGAATTTCTTGCCATTTTAGGGCAGGCCTCTAACCGTAGCCTCCCACTGGGTACACGAGGACCCTCGAAAAGACTGTACCCATTTCCAACGACGAGCCCCGAAACCCCTCCCGGCCCCGCGGACCAGGCTATAGCCCACCGGCCTCGTTGAATGTTTCACGCTGCGCGCGGGAATTTCTTGCCATTTTAGGGCGGGTCTCTAACCGTAGCCTCCCGGGTACACGAGGACCCTCAGCTCTTGTACCCATTTACGAGACAAACCCCTGAAACCCCCTCCCCAACCCCCGCGGACCAAAGGCTATATCCCACCGGCCTCGGTGACTATTTCGCGCGCTGCGTCGCTGGGCATTTCTTGTACTTTTAGGGCAGGCCTCTGACCGTAGCCTCCCACTGGGCACACGAGGCCCCTCAAAAAGACTGTACCCATTTCCGACGCCCAGAGCCCCCGAAGGCCTTCCCCAACCTCCGCGGACCAAAGGCTATAGCCCACCGGCCTCGGCGACTATTTCACGTGCTGCGCCGCTGGTCATTTCTTGCCATTTTAGGGCAGGCTTCTGACCGTAGCCTCCCACTGGGCACACGAGGACCCTCGAAAGGTGCCATTTCCGGCGGCGAACCCCGAAACCCCTCCCGGCCCCGCGGACCACAGGTTATAGCCCACCGGCCTCGGTGACTATTTCAGCGGCTGCGCTGGCCATTTCTTGCCATTTAGGGCGGGCCTCGGCCGTAGCCTTCCCTTTGGGCACCACGAGGACCCTCGAAAAGTGCCATTTCCGGCGACGAGACCCCGAGCGGCCCTCCCAGCCCCGCGGCCCAAAGGCTATAGCCCGCGGCCTCGTGACTATTTCACGGCTGCGCGCTGGGAATTTCTTGCCATTTTAGGACTGGCCTCTAGTAGCGTCCCCGGGTACCACGAGGACCCTCGAAAAGTTGTACCCATTTCCGGCGACGAGCCCCGAAATCCCTCCCCGACCCCGCGGACCAGGCTATAGCCCACCGGCCTCGGTGACTATTTCGCTGCGTCGCGGCATTTCTAGCCCTTTTAGGGCGGGCCTCTGACCGTAGCCTCCCAGGCACGAGGCCCCTCGAAAATGCCCATTTCGTGGCAGAGCCCCGAGCGGCCTCCCAGCCTCCTCGGACCAAAGGCTATAGCCCACGGCCTCGGTGACTATTTCACATGCTGCGCGCGCTGGTCATTTCTTGCCATTTAGGGCGGGCTTCGGACCGTAGCCTCCCCAGGGCACCGAGGACCCTCGAAAAGGTTGTACCAATTTCCGGCGGCGAACCCCGACCCCTCCCGACCCCGCGGACCCGGGTTATAGCCCACGGGCCTCGGTGACTATATCACGTGCATCTCCGCTGGCCATTTCTTGCCATTTAAGGTCAGGCATCTGACCTTAGCCTTCCCGGGCACGAGGACCCTCGAAAGACTGTACCCATTTCCGGCGACGGAGACCCCGAGGCGGCCCTCCCGACCCCAGCGGACCAAAGGCTATAGCCCACCGGCCTCGGTGACTATTTCAAGCGCTGCGCCGCTGGGAATTACTCGCCATTTTAGCGCAGGCTTCTTACCTTAGCCTCCGAATGGGTACACGAGGACCCTCGAAAAGACTGTACCCATTTCCAATGACCACAACCCCCGAAACCCCCTCCCCAACCCCACTGGACCAAAAGCTATAGCCCACCGGCCTCGTGACTATTTCACGCGCTGCGCCGCTGGGACTTTCTTGCCATTTTAGGGCAGGCCACTCACCGTAGCCTCCCCGGGTAGGAGGACCCTCGAAAGGCTGTACCCATTTCCGGCGACCAGGCCCCGAGCGCCCCTCCCGGCCCCAGCGGACCAAAGGCTATAGCCCACCGGCCTCGTGACTATTTCACGCGCTGCGCCGCTGGGAATTTCTTGCCATTTTAGGGCAGGCCTCTAACCGTAGCCTCCCACTGGGTACACGAGGACCCTCGAAAAGACTGTACCCATTTCCAACGACCAGAGCCCCCGAAACCCCCTCCCCAACCCCCGCGGACCAAAGGCTATAGCCCACCGGCCTCGTGAATGTTTCACGCGCTGCGCCGCTGGGAATTTCTTGCCATTTTAGGGCAGGTCTCTAACAGTAGCCTGCCACTTGGGTACGAGGACCCTCGAAACATGTACCCATTTAAGACAAGAGCCTGAAACCCCTCCCGACCGCGGACCAAAGGCTATAGCCCACCAGCCTCGGTGACTATTTCGCGCACTGCGTCGCATGGCATTTCTTGCCCTTTTAGGGCAGGCCTCTGACCGTAGCCTCCCACTGGGCACATGAGGCCCCTCAAAAAGACTGTACCCATTTCTGACGCGCAGAGCCCCCGAACGCCCCTCCCCAACCTCCTCGGACCAAAGGCTATAGCCCACCGGCCTCGGCGACTATTTCACGTGCTGCGCCGCTGGTCATTTCTTGCCATTTTAGGGCAGGCTTCTGACCGTAGCCTCCCACTGGGCACACGAGGACCCTCGAAAAGATTGTACCCATTTCCGACGACCAGAACCCCCGAAACCCCCTCCCCAACCCCCGCGGACCAAAGGTTATAGCCCACCGGGCTCGGTGACTATTTCACGCGCTGCGCCGCTGGCCATTTCTTGCCATTTTAGGGCAGGCCTCTGACCGTAGCCTTCCACTGGGCACACGAGGACCCTCGAAAAGACTGTACCCATTTCCGACGACCAGAGACCCCGAACGGCCCTCCCCAACCCCCGCGGACCAAAGGCTATAGCCCACCGGCCTCGTGACTATTTCACGCGCTGCGCCGCTGGGAATTTCTTGCCATTTTAGGACAGGCCTCTAACCGTAGCGTCCCACTGGGTACACGAGGACCCTCGAAAAGACTGTACCCATTTCTGACGACCAGAGCCCCCGAAACCCCCTCCCCAACCCCCGCGGACCAAAGGCTATAGCCCACCAGCCTCGGTGACTATTTCGCGCGCTGCGTCGCATGGCATTTCTTGCCCTTTTAGGGCAGGCCTCTGACCGTAGCCTCCCACTGGGCACACGAGGCCCCTCAAAAAGACGGTACCCATTTCCGGCGAGCCCCGAGCGACCCTCCCAGGCCCCGCGGACCAAAGGCTATAGCCCACCGGCCTCGGCGACTATTTCACGTGCTGCGCCGCTGGACATTTCTTGCCATTTTAGGGCAGCCTTCTGACCGTAGCCTCCCACTGGGCACACGAGGACCCTCGAAAAGGTTGTACCAATTTCCGGCGGGAACCCCGAAACCCCTCCCGGCCACGCGGACCAGAGGTTATAGCCCACCGGGCTCGGTGACTATTTCACGTGCTGCGCCGCTGGCCATTTCTTGCCATTTTAGGGCAGGCCTCTGACCGTAGCCTTCCACTGGGCACACGAGGACCCTCGAAAAGACTGTACCCATTTCCGACGACCAGAGCCCCCGAAACGCCCTCCCCAACCCCCGCGGACCAAATGCTATAGCCCACCGGCCTCGGTGACTATTTCACGCGCTGCGCCGCTGGGAATTTCTTGCCATTTTAGGGCAGGCTTCTGACTGTAGCCTCCGAATGGGTACACGAGGACCCTCGAAAAGACTGTACCCATTTCCAGCCGAGAACCCCGAAACCCTCCCGGCCCCGTGGACCAAAAGCTATAGCCCACCGGCCTCGTGACTATTTCACGCGCTGCGCCGCTGGGACTTTCTTGCCATTTTAGGGCAGGCCTCTCACCGTAGCCTCCCTTTGGTACAGGAGGACCCTCGAAAAGCTTGTACCCATTCCCGACGAGCCCCGAGCGCCCCTCCCGGCCCCCGTGGACCAAAGGCTATAGCCCACCGGCCTCGTGACTATTTCACGCGCTGCGCCGCTGGGAATTTCTTGCCATTTTAGGGCAGGCCTCTAACCGTAGCCTCCCACTGGGTACACGAGGACCCTCGAAAAGACTGTACCCATTTCCAACGACCAGAGCCCCCGAAACCCCCTCCCCAACCCCCGCGGACCAAAGGCTATAGCCCACCGGCCTCGTGAATGTTTCACGCGCTGCGCCGCTGGGAATTTCTTGCCATTTTAGGGCAGGTCTCTAACCGTAGCCTCCCACTGGGTACACGAGGACCCTCGAAAACACTGTACCCATTTCTGAGACCAGAGCCCCTGAAACCCCCTCCCCAACCCCCGCGGACCAAAGGCTATAGCCCACCAGCCTCGGTGACTATTTCGCGCACTGCGTCGCATGGCATTTCTTGCCCTTTTAGGGCAGGCCTCTGACCGTAGCCTCCCACTGGGCACATGAGGCCCCTCAAAAAGACTGTACCCATTTCGTGCGCGAGCCCCGACGCCCTCCCGACCTCCTCGGACCAAGGCTATAGCCACGGCCTCGGCGACTATTTCACGTGCTGCGCGCGTCATTTCTTGCCATTTTAGGGCAGGCTTCTGACCGTAGCCTCCCCTGGGCTACGAGGACCCTCGAAAAGGTGTACCCATTTCCGGCGAACCCAAAACCCCTCCCCGCCCCAGCGGACCAAAGGTTATAGCCCACCGGGCTCGGTGACTATTTCGCAGCTGCGCGCTGGCCATTTCTTGCCATTTTAGGCGGGCCTCGACCGTAGCCTTCCGGGCACCACGAGGACCCTCGAAAGACTGTGCCCATTTCCGGCGACGGAACCCCGAACGGCCCTCCCCAACCCCCGCGGACCAAAGGCTATAGCCCACCGGCCTCGGTGACTATTTCAAGCGCTGCGCCGCTGGGAATTTCTTGCCATTTTAGGGCAGGCTTCTGACCGTAGCCTCCGAATGGGTACACGAGGACCCTCGAAAAGACTGTACCCATTTCCAATGGCCAGAACCCCCGAAACCCCATCCCCAACCCCCGCGGACCAAAGGCTATAGCCCACCGGCCTCGTGACTATTTCACGCGCTGCGCCGCTGGGACTTTCTTGCCATTTTAGGGCAGGCCTCTCACCGTAGCCTCCCACTGGGTACACGAGGACCCTTGAAAAGACTGTACCCATTTCCGACGACCAGAGCCCCCGAACGGCCGTCCCCAACCCCCGCGGACCAAAGGCTATAGCCCACCGGCCTCGTTGACTATTTCACGCGCTGCGCCGCTGGGCATGTCTAGCCATTTTAGGGCAGGCTTCTGACCGTAGCCTCCCACTGGGCACACGACGACCCTCGAAAAGGTTGTACCAATTTCCGACGACGAACGAAACCCCTCCCAGCCCCGCGGACCGGTTATAGCCCACGGGCCTCGGTGACTATTTCACGTGCTGCGCGCTGGCCATTTCTTGCCATTTTAGGGCAGGCCTCGGCCGTAGCCTTCCAGGCACGAGGACCCTCGAAAAGACTGTACCCATTTCCGGCGACGGGCCCCGACGGCCCTCCCCGGCCCCAGCGGACCGAGGCTATAGCCCACGGCCTCGGTGACTATTTCAGCGCTGCGCGCTGAATTTCTCGCCATTTAGGCGAGGCTTCTGACCGTAGCCTCCGAATAGTACGGACCCTCAAAAGCTGTACCCATTTCCATGACCAGAACCCCGAAACCCCTCCCGGCCCGTGGACCAGCTATAGCCCACCGGCCTCGTGACTATTTCACCGCTGCGCGCTGGGACTTTCTTGCCATTTAGGGCAGGCCTCTCACCGTAGCCTCCACTTTGAGTGCAGAGGACCCTCGAAAAGACTGTACCCATTTCCGGCGAGACGAGCCCCGAGCGCCCTCCCGGCCCCGCGGACCAAAGGCTATAGCCCACCGGCCTCGTGACTATTTCACGCGCTGCGCCGCTGGAATTTCTTGCCATTTTAGGGCAGGCCTCTCACCGTAGCCTCCCTTTGGGTACGAGGACCCTCGAAAGGCTGTGCCCATTTCCAAGCGACAGAGCCCCCTCCCGGCCCCGCGGACCAAAGGCTATAGCCAACCGGCCTCCGAGAGTCTTTCACGCGCTGCGCCTCTGGGAATTTCTTGCCATTTTAGGGCAGGTCTCTAACCGTAGCCTCCCACTGGGTACACGAGGACCCTCAGCTCTTGTGCCATTTAGACGAGCCCCACAGACCCCTCCCAACCCCAGCGGACCAAGGCTATAGCCCACCAGCCTCGGTGACTATTTCGCACTGCGTCCATGGCATTTCTTGCCCTTTTAGGCAGGCCTCGACCGTAGTCTCCCCGGGCACATGAGGGCCCTCAAAGACTGTGCCCATTTCTGTAGCGAGCCCCGAGCGCCCTCCCAGCCTCCTCGGACCAAGGCTATAGCCACCGGCCTCGGCGGACTATTTCACGTGCTGCGCGCTGGTCATTTCTTGCCATTTAGGGCAGGCTTGACCGTAGCCTCCCCTTTGGGCACACGAGACCCTCGAAAGAATGTACCCATTTCCGGCGACCAGCCCCGAAACCCCTCCCCAACCCCAGCGGACCAAAGGTTATATAGCCCACGGGCTCGGTGACTATTTCACGCTGCGCTGGCCATTTCTTGCCATTTAGGGGCAGGCCTCGACCGTAACCTTCCGCTGGGCACGAGGACCCTCGAAAAGGCATGCCCATTTCCGAAGACGGAACCCCGAGGCGGCCCTCCCAACCCCGCGGACCAAGGCTATAGCCCACCGGCCTCGGTGACTATTTCAAGCGGCTGCGCGAATTTCTTGCCATTTTAGGGCGAGGCTTGACCGTAGCCTCCCAGCTGGGTACGAGGACCCTTGAAAGACTGTACCCATTTCCGGCGAGAGCCCCGAGCGGCGTCCCCAACCCCAGCGGACCAAAGGCTATAGCCCACGGCCTCGTTGACTATTTCACGGCGCTGCGCGCTGGGCATGTCTAGCCATTTAGGGCGGGGCTTTGACCGTAGCCTCCCACTGGGCACACGAGGACCCTCGAAAAGGTTGTACCAATTTCCGGCGGCAGAACCCGAAACCCCTCCCAGCCCCGCGGACCCGGAGGTTGCCACCGGGCTCGGTGACTATTTCACGTGCTGCGCCGCTGGCCATTTCTTGCCATTTTAGGGCAGGCATCTGACCGTAGCCTTCCACTGGGAACACGAGGACCCTCGAAAAGACTGTACCCATTTCCGACGACCAGAGACCCCGAACGGCCCTCCCAACCCCGCGGACCAGGCTATAGCCCACGGCCTCGGTGACTATTTCAAGCGCTGCGCGCTGGTAATTTCTTCGCCATTTAGGGCGGGCTTCTGCCGTAGCCTCGAATAGTACGAGGACCCTCGAAAGACTGCCCATTTCCAATGGCCGACCCCGAAACCCCTCCCAGGCCCGTGGACCAAACGCTATAGCCCAACGCCCTGGTGACTATTTCCGGCGCTGCGCCCCTGGGACTTTCTTGCCATTTTAGGGCAGGCCTCTCACCGTAGCCTCCCAGGGTGCAGGAGGACCCTCGAAGACATGCCATTTCCGGCGGGCCCCGACGCCTCCCAGCCCCGCGGACCAAGGCTATAGCCCACCGGCCTCGTGACTATTTCACGCTGCGCTGCGCGGAATTTCTTGCCATTTAGGCGGGCCTCTAACCGTAGCCTCCCACTTTGGGTACCGAGGACCCTCGAAAAGGCATACCCATTTCCAATGACGAGAACCCCGAAACCCCTCCCGGCCCCGTGGACCAGCTATAGCCCACCGGCCTCGTGACTATTTCACGCGCTGCTTGGCATGGGACTTTCTTGCCATTTTAGGCGGGCCTCTCACCGTGTAGCCTCCCGCATGCAGGAGGACCCTCGAAAAGGCGTACCCATTCCGTGACCCGAGCCCCAGGCGCCTCCCAACCCCGCGGACCAGGCTATGGCCCACCGGCCTCGTGACTATTTCGCAGCTGCGCGCTGGGAATTTCTTGCCATTTTAGGGCAGGCCTCTAACCGTAGCCTCCCTTTGGGTGCGAGGACCCTCGAAAGACTGTGCCATTTCCAACGACAGAGCCCAGAAACCCCTCCCAGACCCCCGCGGACCAAGGCTATAGCCCACCCGGCCTCGTGAATGTTTCACCTTGCGCTCTTGCTGCGGAATTTCTTGCCATTTTAGGGCAGGTCTCTAACCGTAGCCTCCCACTTGGGTACGAGGACCCTCGAAAGCCTGTGCCCATTTACGAGACGGGCCCTGAGCCCCTCCCGGCCCCAGCGGACCAAGGCTATAGCCCACCAGCCTCGGTGACTATTTCACGTGCTTGGCATTTCTTGCCGCATTTAGGGCGGGCCTCCGACCGTAGCCTCCGGGCACATGAGGCCCCTGAAAAACTGTACCCATTTACGTAGCGAGGCCCCGAGCCCCTCTGGCCTCCTCGGACCAAAGGCTATAGCCCACCCGGCCTCGGCGACTATTTCACGTGCTGCGCCCGCTGGTCATTTCTTGCCATTTGGAGCGAACCGACCCGTAGCCTCCTTTAGGCACCACGAGACCCTCGAAAGATTGTACCCATTTCCGGCGGAACCCACGAAACCCCTCCCAACCCCGCGGACCAAAGGTTATAGCCAGCAAGATCGGTGACTATTTCAGCCTGTGCGCGGCATTCTTGCCATTTAAGGCGAGCCTCGACCGTAGCCTTCAGCTGAGCCTGAGGACCCTCGAAAAGGCATGCCATTTCGTGACGGGGCACGGCCCTCCCCCCCAGCGGACCAAAGGCTATAGCCCACCGGCCTCGGTGACTATTTCAAGCTGCGGCGGAGAATTTCTTGCCATTTAGGGCGGGCTTCGACCGTAGCCTCCCGAATGGGTACGAGGACCCTCGAAAAGCTGTACCCATTTCCGGCGGCGAGAACCCAAACCCCATCCCAACCCAGCGGACCAAAGGCTATAGCACCGGCCTCGTGACTATTTCACCGCGCTGCGCTGGGCATTTCTTGCCATTTTAGGGCAGGCCTCTCACCGTAGCCTCCCACTTGGGTACGAGGACCCTGAAAAGGCGTACCCATTTCCGGCGACGAGCCCCGAGCGGCCGTCCCAACCCCAGCGGACCAAAGGCTATAGCCCCCCGGCCTCGTTGACTATTTCACGCGCTGCGCCGCTGGGCATGTCTAGCCATTTTAGGGCAGGCTACTGACCGAAGCCTCCCACTGGGGACACGAGGACCCGCGATAAGACCGTACCCATTTCCGGCCGAGCCCGAAACCCCTCCCGGCCCCAGCGGACCAAAGGCTATACCGGCCTTGGTGACTATTTCCGCGCTGCGCTGGGCATGTCTGGCCATTTTAGGGCAGGCCTCGTAGTAGCCTCCCACTGGGCACGAGGACCCTCGAAGACTTTACCCATTTCCGGCGGCAGGCCCAGGCCCCTCCCGACCCCCGCGGACCCTATAGCCCACCGGCCTCGATGACTATTTCACGCGCTGCGCCGCTGGGAATTTCTTGCCATTTTAGGGTAGGCTTGACCGTAGCGTCACGGGAACACGAGGACCCTCGAAAAGCTACCCATTTCCGGCGACGAGCCCGAAACCCCTCCCCAGGCCCGCGGACCAAAAGGCTATATCCCCGGCCTCGGCGACTATTTCACGCTGCGTCGCTGGCATTCTTGCCCATTTTAGGGCAAGCCTCGACCGTAGCCTCCCCTTTGGGCACGAGGCCCTCGAAAAGGCGTACCCATTTCCGGCGCGAACCCCGAGCGCCTCCCAACCCCCGCGGACCAAGGCTATAGCCCACCGGCCTCGGTGACTATTTCAGCTGCGCGCTGGCCATTTCTTGCCATTTTAGGGCAGGCCTCGACCGTAGCCTCCATGGGCACGAGGCCCTCGAAAAGGCATGTACCCATTTCGGCGCCCGGAACCCCGAGCGCCTCCCGGCCCAGCGGACCAGGCTATAGGCCTCCGGCCTCGGTGAATATTTGAAGCGCTGCGCCGCTGGGATTTTCTTGCCATTTAGGCGGGCTTGACCGTAGCCTCCGAATGGGTACACGAGGACCCTCGAAAAGACTGTACCCATTTCCAATGGCGAGAACGAACCCCATCCCAACCCCGGACCGAGGCTGTAGCCCACCGGCCTCGTGACTATTTCACCGCGCTGCGCTGGGACTTTCTTGCCATTTTAGGGCAGGACTCTCACCGTAGCCTCCCCGGGTACCACGAGGACCCTTGAAAAATGTACCCATTTCCGGCGACGGGCCCCGAGCGGCCGTCCCCAACCCCGCGGACCAAAAGGCTATAGCCCACCGGCCTCGTTGACTATTTCACCTTGCGCGCTGGGCATGTCTAGCCATTTTAGGCGGGCTTCGGACCGTAACCTCCCCTTGGGACACGAGGACCCTCGAAGACCGTACCCATTTCCGGCGACGAGCCCTCGAAACCCCTCCCAGGCCCCGCGGACCAAAGGCTATAGCCCACGGCCTTGGTGACTATTTCCTGCGCCTTGCGCATGTCTGCCATTTTAGGGCAGGCCTCGGCCGTAGCCTCCCAGCTGGGCACACGAGGACCCTCGAAGACTTTACCCATGTCGGCGCCCAGGCCCCGAGCCCCTCCCAACCCCGCGGACCAAATGCATAGCCCACCGGCCTCGGTGACTATTTCACGCGCTGGGCGGGAATGTCTTGCCATTTAGGGTGAGCTTCTGACCGTAGCGTCCCAGGCTACGAGGCCTCGAAAAGACTGTGCCATTTCCGGCGAGCCCCGAAACCCCTCCCCCCGCGGACCAGGCTATATCCCACCGGCCTCGGTGACTATTTCCGCTGCGTGCTGGGCATTTCTTGCCCATTTAGGGCAAGGCCTCTGACCGTAACCTCCCACTGGGCTGAGGCCCTCAAAGACTGTACCATTTCCGGCCCAGAACCCCGACGCCCTCCCCAGGCCCAGCGGACCAAGGCTATAGCCCACCGGCCTCGGTGACTATTTCACCGCGCGCTGTCTGCCATTTGAGCGAGCCTCTGTAGCCTCCCACTGGCTACGAGGCCCTCAAAAATGTACCCATTTCCGGCGCCCGGAACCCCGACGCCCTCCCGGCCCCAGCGGACCAAAGGCTATAGCCCACCGGCCTCGGCGACTATTTCACGCACTGCGTCGCTGGGCATTTCTTGCCCTTTTAGGGTTGGCCTCTGACCGTAGCCTCCCACTGGGCACACGAGGACCCTTGAAAAGACTGTTCTCATTTCGGCGGAACCCCGCGCCCTCCCCAGCCCCAGCGGACCAGGCTATAGCCCACGGCCTCGGCGACCATTTCGCTGCGCGCTGGGCATTCCTGCCATTTTAGGCAGCCTCGACCGTAGCCTCCCACTGGCTGAGGCCCTCAGCAAGACTTTACCCATGTCGCGAGCCCCGAACCCCCTCCCGGCCCCAGCGGACCAAATGCTATAGCCCACCGGCCTCGGCGACAATTTCACGTGCTGCGCTGGGAATTTCTTGCCATTTAGGCGGGGCCTCGGACCGTAACCTCCCCAGGCACAGGCCCTCAAAGCATGCCATTTCCGACTCCCGGGCCGAGCCCCTCCCGACCCCAGCGGACCAAAGCTATAGCCCGGCCTCGGTGACTATTTCCGCGCTGCGCTTTGGGCATTTTGCCATTTAGGCAGGCCTCGACCGTAGCCTCCCAGCTGGGAACACTAGGCCTCGAAAAAGGCCCATTTCCCGCCCGAAGCCCCTCCCGGCCCAGCGGACCAGGGCCTGGCCCACGGCCTCGGTGACTATTTCACGCTGCCGCTGGGCATTTTTGCCATTTTAGGGCGGGCCTCGACCGTAGCCTCCCAGGCTGCAGGCCCCTCAGAAAATGCCATTTCCGGCCCAGGCTCCCAAATACCCTCCCAACCCCGCGGACCAAAGGCTATAGCCCACGGCCTCGGTGACTATTTCAGCGCTGCGCGCTGGGCATTTCTTGCCATATTAGGCGGGCTTCGGCCGGAGCCTCCAGCTGGGCACGAGGACCCTCGAAAGCTGTTCCCATTTCCGGCGACTAGAGCCCCCAAAAACCCCTCCCCAACCCCTGCGGGCCAAATGCTATAGCCCACCGGCCTCGGTGACTATTTCACTGCTGCGCGTGAGCATGTCTGGCCATTTGGCGGGCATCGACCGTAGTAGCCTCCCAGGCTGAGGACCCTCGAAAAATGCCCATTCGTGACCAGGCCCCAGGCGCCTCCCAACCCCGCGGACCAAAAGGCTATAGCCACCGGCCTCGTGTGACTATTTCAGCGCTGCGCTGGGCATGTCTGCCATTTAAGCGGCTTGACCGTAGCCTCCCAGCACCGAGGACCCTCGAAAGACTATTCTGTGCCGGCGACTAGAGCCCCGAAACCCCTCCCCAACCCCCGACCGCAGGTTATAGCCCACCGGTGACTATTACATCGCGGCCCGGTATTTTGCCATTTTAGGGGCGGGCTCGACCGTAACCTCCCAGCTGGACACGAGGACCCTCAAAACATACCCATTTCCGGCGAGGCCCCGACGCCCTCCCGACTCGCGGACCAAAGGATGTAGCCCACCGGCCTCGTTGACTATTGCAGCGCGCCTCGGCTGGGCATTTCTTGCCATTTAAGCGGGACCTCGGACCGTAGCCTCGCCTTTGGGCACGAGGACCCTCGAAAAGACTACCCATTTCCAATGAGCAGGCCCCGACGCCCTCCCAGCCCGCGGACCGAGGCTATAGCCCACCGGCCTCGGTAACTATTTCAGCGCTGCGCTGGGCATGTCTTGCCATTTAAAGGCGAACCTCGACCGTACCTCCCCAGGACTCGAGGACCCTCGAAAAGACTGTACCCATTTCCGACGACCAGAGCCCCCGAAACCCCCTCCCCAACCCCCGCGGACCAAAGGCTATAGCCCACCGGCCTCGAAGACCATTTCGCGCGCTGCATCGCTGGGTATTTCATGCCATTTTAGGGCAGGCCTCTGACCGTAGCCTCCCCTTTGGGCACAGAGGCCCTCAAAAGGCTGTACCCATTTCCATGACGAGCCCCAGCGCCCTCCCCGGCCCCCGCGGACCAGGCTATAGGCCACGGCCTCGGTGACTATTTCATGCTGCGCCGCTGGGCATTTTGCCATTTAGGGCAGGCCTCGTACCGTAACCTCCCCACCCCAGGCACCCCTCAAAAGGCATGCCATTTCCGGCGAGGCTCCGAGCGCCCTCCCAGCCACGCGGACCAAAGGCTATAGCCCACCGGCCTCGGTGACTATTTCACAGCGCTGCGCTGGGCATTTCTTGCCATATTAGGGCGGGGCTTGACCGTAGCCTCCCAGCTGGGCACAGGACCCTCGAAAAGGCTGTTCCCATTTCCGATGACTAGAGCCCCAGCCCCCTCCCCCGCAGGACCAAAAGCTATAGCCACGACCTCGGTGACTATTTCCAGCTGCGCTGGGCATGTCGACCATTTAGGCGGGGCTTGACCGTAGCCTCCCAGCTGCGAGGACCCTCGAAAAGACTGTACCCATTTCCGACGGCTAGAGGCCCCGAAACCCCCACCCCAACCCCCCCGGGCCCAAGGCTATAGCCCACGGCCTCATTGACTATTACAGCGCAGCGCGCTGGGCATTTCTTGCCATTTAAAGCGGCCTCGACCGTAGCCTCCCAGGCACAAGATGACCCTCGAAAAGGCTACCCATTTCCGGCGACGAGCGGGCGCCTCCCAACCCGCGGACCAAGGCTGCCAGCCACCGGCCTCGGTGACTATTTCAGCTGCGCTGGACATGTCTGGCCATTTAAGCGGCGGGCTTGACCGTAGCCTCCCAGGCTACGAGGACCCTCGAAAGACTGTACCCATTTCCGGCGACAAGGCCCCGAGCGCCCTCCCGACTCCGCGGACCAAAGGCTATAGCCCACCGGCCTCGGTGACTATTTCACGCACGGCGCCGCTGAGCATTTCTGGCCATGTTAGGGCAGTCGCTGACCGTAGCCTCCCTTGGGCACGAGGACCCTCGAAAAGCCCATTTCCGGCGACGAGCCCCGACGCCCTCCCCAACTCCCGCGGTCCAAAGGATGTAGCTCACCGGCCTCGTTGACTATTTCACGTGCAGCGGCGCTGGGCATTTCTTGCCATTTTAAGGCAGGCCTCTGACCGTAGCCTCCCACTGGGCACACGAGGACCCTCGAAAAGACTGTACCCATTTCCGACGACCAGAGCCCCCGAACGCCCCTCCCCAACTCCCGCGGACCAAAGGATGTAGCCCACCGGCCTCATTGACTATTTCACGCGCAGCGGCGCTGGTCATTTCTTGCCATTTTAAGGCAGGCCTCTGACCGTAGCTTCCCATTGGGCTGCAGGCCCCTCAAAGACTTTACCCATATCGGCGCCCAGGCCCCGGCCCCTCCCAGCCCCGCGGACCAAATGCTATAGCCCGGCGACTACCTGGTGGCCTTCAGCGCCATTTAAGCGGGCCTCGGCCGTAGCTTCCCATTGGGCTGCACGAGGCCCCTCGAAGACTTTACCCATATCGGCCCAGGCCCCAGCCCCTCCCAGCCCCGCGGACCAAAGGCTATAGGCCTCCGGCCTCGGTGACTATTTCATGCGCTGTGCCGTTGGACATTTCTTGCCATTTTAGGGCAGGCTTCTAACCGTAGCCTCCGAATGGGTACACGAGGACCCTCGAAAAGACTGTACCCATTTCCGACGACCAGAGCCCCCGAAACCACCCCCAACCCCCGCCGACCAAAGGCTATAGCCCATCGGCCTCGACGACCATTTCGCGCGCTGCATCGCTGGGTATTTCTTGCCCTTTTAGGGCAGGCCTCTGACCGTAGCCTCCCACTGGGCACACGAGGCCCCTCGAAAAGACTGTACCCATTTCCGATGACCAGAGCCCCCGAAACCCCCTCCCCAACCCTCGCGGGGCAAAGGTTGTGGCCCACCGGCCTCGATGACTATTTCCTTGGCGCAGCTGGGCATTGCCATTTAGGGCAGGCCTCGGCCGTAGCCTCCCCAGGCACACGAGGACCATCGAAAAGACTGTACCATTTCCGTGACAGGCCCCGAGCCCCTCCCAACCCCAGCGGGCCAAGGTTATATAGCCCACGGCCTCGGTGACTATTTCACCTTGGCGCTGAGCATTTCTGTCCATTTTAGGCGGGGCCTCGACCGTACCCTCCCGCTGGGAACACGACGTCCCTCGAAAAGACTGTACCCATTTCCGATGACTAGAGCCCCCGAAACCCCCTCCCCAACCCCCGCGGACCAAAGGCTATAGCCCACCGGCCTCGACGACCATTTCGCGCGCTGCATCGCTGGGTATTTCCTGCCCTTTTACGGCAGGCCTCTGACCGTAGCCTCCCACTGGGTACACGAGGCCCCTCAACAAGAATTTACCCATGTCGGCCGGGCCCCGAACCCCCTGACCCCCCGGACCGTGCTATAGCCCGCGGCCTCGGCGACTATTTCCAGCTGCGCGCTGGGAATTTCTTGCCATTTTAGGGCGGGGCCTCGGCCGGAGCCTCCCACTGGGCACAAGAGGACCCTCGAGAAGACTGTTCCCATTTCCGACGACTAGAGCCCCCGAAACCCCCTCCCCAACCCCCGCGGGCCAAATGCTATAGCCCACCGGCCTCGGTGACTATTTCACGCGCTGCGCCGCTGGGCATGTCTGGCCATTTTAGGCAGGCTTCTGACCGTAGCCTCCCACTGGGCACACGAGGACCCTCGAAAAGACTGTACCCATTTCCGACGACAAGAGCCCCCGAACGCCCCTCCCCAACTCCCGCGGACCAAAGGATGTAGCCCACCGGCCTCGTCGACTATTTCACAGCTTGCGCTGAGCATTCTTGCCATTTTAAAGCGGGCCTCGACCGTAGCCTCCCGGCACGAGGACCCTCGAAAGACTGTACCCATTTCCGTGACCAGGCCCCGAGCGCCCTCCCAGCCCCGCGGACCAGGCTATAGCCTACCGGCCTCGGTGACTATTTCGCTGCGCGCTGGGCATGTCTGGCCGCTTTAGGGCGGGGCTTCGTCGTAGCCTCCCATTGGTGACTCGAGGACCCTCGAAAAGACTGTACCCATTTCCGGCGGAGCCCCGAAACCCCTCGCCAACCCCGCGGACCGAGGCTATAGCCACGGCCTCGGCGACCATTTCGCGCGCTGCGCTGGGTATTTCTTGCCCTTTTAGGCGAGCCTCTGACCGTAAGCCTTGGGCTGCAGGCCCTCGAAGACTTTACCCGTATCGGCGAGCCCCAAGCCCCTCCCCGGCCCCAGCGGACCGTGCTATAGCCCACGGCCTCGGTGACTATTTCCCAGCTGCTGAAATTTCGTGCCATTTTAGGCGGGCCTCGCCGTAGCCTCCCAGCGGGCACAGGCCCCTCAAAGACTGTACCCATTTCCGGCAGGCCCCGAGCGCCTCGGCCCCCGCGGACCAAAGGCTATAGGCCACCGGCCTCGGTGACTATTTCATGCGCTGTGCCGTTGGACATTTCTTGCCATTTTAGGGCAGACTTCTAATCGTAGCCTCCGAATGGGTACACGAGGACCCTCGAAAAGACTGTACCCATTCGGCGACGAGCCCGAAACCACTGACCCCCCCGCCGACCAAAGGCGCTAGACCAGCGGCCTCGCCGACCCTTTCGCGCGCGGCCTGGCGGGGGATTTCTTGCCCTTTTAGGGCAGGCCTCTGACCGTAGCCTCCCCGGGCACGAGGCCCCTCAGAAGACTTTAACCATATCGGCGGCCCAGGCCCCCCCTCCCGGCCCCAGCGGACCAAATGCTATAGCCCACCGGCCTCGGTGACTATTTCACTCGCTGCGCCGCTGGGAATTTCTTGGTATTTTAGGGCAGGCCTCTGACCGTAGCCTCCCACTGGGCACACGAGGCCCCTCGAAAAGACTGTACCCATTTCCGACGACAGGCCCCGAGCCCCCTCCCACCCCGCGGGGCAAGGTTGTAGCCCACGGCCTCGGTGACAATTTCACAGCGCTGGCATTACTTGCCATTTAGGCGGGCCTCGACCGTAGCCTCCCACTTTTGGGCACGAGACCCTCGAAAGACTGTACCCATTTCCGGCGACCAAAGCCCGAAACCCCTCCCCAGCCCAGCGGGCCAAGGTTATAGCCGCAAGCCTCGGTGACTATTTCAGCCTTGAGCAGCTGAGCATTCTTGCCATTTAGGGCGGGCCTCTAACCGTAACCTCCACGGGGACACGGGTCCCTCGAAAATCTTGTGCCGTTTCAAATGACTAGGCCCCAGACCCCTCCCCCCCAGCGGACCAAAGTCTATAGCCCACCGGCCTCGACCATTTCGCTTGTGCATCGGCTATTTCACCGCGAGAACCTGACCGTAGCCTCCCACTTTGGGCTGAGGCCCCTCAACAAGACTTTAGCCATGTCGGCGCTTGAGCCCCGAACCCCTCCCCCAGCGGACCAAAAGCTATAGCCACCGGCCTCGGCGACTATTTCACTTGACTGCGCTTGGAATTTCTTGCCATTTAGGCGGAGCCTCGACGTAGCCTCCCACTGGGCACGAGAACCTCAAAAGGCGTACCCATTTCCGGCCAGGCCCCCTGACGCCCATTCCAGCCCATGGACCAAAGGCTATAGCCCACGGCCTCGGTGACTATTTCGCAGCGCTGGGCATTTTGCCATTTTAAGGGGACTTCTGACCGTAGCCTCTCAGGCACGTGGCCCCTCAAAAATGTGCCATTTCGACTCCCGGGCTCCCAGCGCCCTCCCGGCCCCATGCGGACCGTCTGGCCCACGGCCTCGGTGACTATTTCCTTGTGCGCTGGGCATTTCTTGCCATAATGGGGCTTCGGCGGAGCCTCCACAGGCTGAGGACCCTTGAAAGATGTTCCCATTTCGATGACAAGAGCCCCGAAACCCCTCCCCACCCCAGGCCAAATGCTATAGCCCACGGCCTCGGTGACTATTTCATGTTGCCGCTGGCATGTCTGCCATTTTAAGCGGGCTTGTGTAGCCTCCCCGGCACGAGGACCCTCGAAAAGACTGTACCCATTTAGGACCCGAGCCCCAGGGCCTCCCGGCCCCCGCGGACCAAAGGCTATAGCCCACGGCCTCGGTGACTATTTCCTGTTGCGGCCAGCTGGGCATGTCGGCCTTTTAGGCGGGCCTCGACCGTAACCTCCACAGGGACACGAGGTCCCTCGAAAAATACCCATTTCAGATGACTAGAGCTCGAAACCCCTCCCCGACCCCGCGGACCAAAGGCTAGCCACCCACGGCCTCGGCGACCATTTCGCTTGTGCATCGCTGGGTATTTCCTGCCCCAGGGCGGGCCTCGTACCGTGGCCTCAGCAGGCTACGGGCCCCTCAACAAGGCGTTACCCATGTCGTCGCCCGAGCCCCAGAACCCCCTCGGCCCAGCGGACCGTCTATAGCCCACCGGCCTCGGCGACTATTTCACGCAGCTGCGCTGGGAATTTCTTGCCATTTAAGCCTCGACCGTAACTCCCCAGGCACAGGCCCCTGGCTGTACCCATTTCCGACTCCCAGGCTCCCCGCCCTCCCGGCCCCGTGACCGAAGGCTGGCCCACGGCCTCGGTGACTATTTCACTGCGCCCTGGGCATTTCTTGCCATATTAGGCGGGGCTTCGTAGAAGCCTCCCACTGGGCACAAGAGGACCCTTGAAAAGACTGTTCCCATTTCCGACGACAAGAGCCCCCGAAACCCCCTTCCCAACCTCCGCGGGCCAAATGCTATAGCCCACCGGCCTCGGTGACTATTTCACGCGCTCCGCCGCTGGGCATGTCTGGCCATTTTAGGCAGGATTCTGACCGTAGCCTACCACAGGGCACCACAGGGACCCTCGAAAAGACTGTACCCATTTCCGGCGACAAGAGCCCCGAGCGCCCTCCCAGCTCCAGCGGACCAAAGGCTGTAGCCACCGGCCTCGTTGACTATTTCAGCGGTAGCGCTGGCATTCTTGCCAATTTAGGGCGGGCCTCGACCGTAGCCTCCCAGGCACGAGGACCCTCGAAGACTGTACCCATTTCCGTCGAGCCCCGACGCCCCTCCCGGCCCAGCGGACCAAAGGCTATAGCCCACGGCCTCGGTGACTATTTCACCTTGACTGCGCTTGGGCATGTCAGCCGCACCAGGCGGGCTTCGACACGTAAGCCTCCCAGGGGACTCGAGGACCCTCGAAAAGACTGTACCCATTTCCGGCGACGGCCGAAACCCCTCCCCGCCCCCCGCGGACCAAAGGCTATGGCCCACGGCCTCGGTGACTATTTCAGCGGCTGCGCATTGGGCATGTCTGGCCATTTTAGGCGGGCTTCTGACCGTAACCTCCTTTGGGACTCGAGGACCCTCGAAAGCCCATGCCATTCCGGCTGACGGGCCCCGGAAACCCCTCCCGGCCCAGCGGACCAAGGCTATAGCCCGCGGCCTCGGCGACCATTGTACTGCGTGCATGGGTATTTCTTGCCCTTTTGGGGGGCCTCGACCGTAAGCTTCCCGCTGGGCACGAGGCCCCTCGAAGATTTTACCCATATCGGCGCCCAGGCCCCGGCCCCTCCCGGACCCCGGACCCAAATGCACGGCCTGGGTGACTATTTCACCTTGTTGCGCTGGAATTTCTTGCCATTTAGGGCGAGCCTCGGCGTAGCCTCACTTGGGCACCGAGGCCCTCAGCTGTACCCATTTGACGAGCCCCGACGCCTCCCGGCCCCAGCGGACCAGGCTATAGGCCACGGCCTCGGTGACTATTTCATGCGCTGTGCGCTGGACATTTCTTGCCATTTTTGGTAGGCTTCTGGCCGTAGCCTCGAATGGGTACGAGGACCCTCGAAAAGGCTGTACCCATTTCCGTGACGGCGAGCCCGAAACCCCTCCCAGCCCCGCGGACCAAAGGCTGGCCACCGGCCTCGGTGACTATTTCTGTGCGCTGCTGAATTTCTTTCCATTTAGGGCAGGCCTCGACCGTAGCCTCCCACTGGGCTCGAGGACCCTCAAAAGACTGTACCCATTTCCGACCAGGCCGAAACCCCCCGGCCCCCGGACCAAAGGCTATAGCCCCATCGGCCTCGGCGACCATTTCGCTGCATCGCTGGGTATTTCTTGCCCTTTTAGGGCGGGCCTCTGAGTAACCTCCCAGGGCCTGAAGGCCCTCGCGACCCATTTACGGCCAGGCCCCGAAACCCCTCCCGAACCCCGGAGCAAGGTTGTAGCCCACGGCCTCGGTGACTATTTCACGCGCGCGCCGCTGACGTGCCATTTTAGGGCAGGCCTCGACCGTAGCCTCCCCAGGCACGAGGACCCTCGAAAGAGCTGTACCATTTCCGGCCAGGCCCCAGGCCCCTCCCAGCCCCATGGGCCAAGGTTATAGCCCGCGGCCTCGGTGACTATTTCCATAGCGCAGCGCCGCTGGGCATTTCTTGCCATTTAGGGCGGGCCTCTGTAGTAGCCTCCCACTTTGGGACACGAGGTCCCTCGAAAGACTGTACCCGTTTCCAGGCCCCGAACCCCCTCCCGGCCCCGCGGACCGATACTGTATACACGGCCTCGGCGACTATTTCACGCGCTGCTGGGAATTTCTTGCCATTTTAGGGCAGGCCTCGTAATGGCGTCCCCAGGCTGCAGGCCCTCAAAAGGCATGCCATTTCCAGCGAGCCCCAGCGCCCTCCCAACCCCGCGGACCAAGGCTATAGCCCACCGGCCTCGGTGACTATTTCACCTTGCTGCGCTGGCTGAGCATTTTTGCCATTTTAGGGCGGACTTCTTCATAGCCTCTGCGGGCTGAGGCCCTGAAAAGCTGTACCCATTTCCGGCGCGAGGCTCCTGACGGCCCTCCCAGCCCAGCGGACCAAGGCTGTAGCCCGGCCTCGGTGACTATTTCACGCGTTGCGCTGGGCATTTCTTGCCATATTAGTGCGGGGCTCTGGCCGAGCCTCCCAGGCACAGAGGACCCTTGAAAAAGCTATTCCCATTTCCGGCGACAAAGCCCCGAAACCCCCTCCCCGGGGCCGTCTATAGCCTCGGTGACTATTTCACGCAGCTGCGCTGGGCATGTCTGGCCATTTTAGCGTGAACCCGTAGCCTCCCACCGGGCACCGAGGACCCTCGGCACCATTCGTGACAAGAGCCCCGAGCCCTCCCAGCTCCCGCGGACCAAGGCGTAGCCCACCGACCTCGTTGACTATTTCACGCGCCAGCTGGGCATTCTTGCCATTTAGGCGGGCCTCGACCGTAAGCCTCCACCTTTGAGGACACGGCGTCCCTCGAAAGACTGTACCCATTTCCGATGACTAGAGCCCGAAACCCCTCCCGACCCCGCGGACCAAAGGCTATAGCCCGCCTCGGCGACGACCATTTCGCGCGTATTTCCTGCCGCTTTTCGGCGGGCCTCGACCGTAACCTCCCTGGGTACGAGGCCTCGGCAATTTACCCATATCGTCGCCCAGGCCCCGAACCCCCCTCCCCAACCCCGCCGACCCAGCCCCACGGCCTCGGCGACTATTTCACTGGCGCCGCTGGTAATTTCTTGCCTTTTTAGGGCGGGCCTCGTAGTAGCCTCCCAGGCACAGGCCCTCAAAAGCTGTGCCCATTTCCGGCGAGCTCCCAAACGCCCCTCCCCAACCCCCGCGGACGAAAGGCTATAGCCCACCGGCCTCGGTGACTATTTCACGCGCTGCGCCACTGGGCATTTCTTGCCATATTATGGCATGCCTCTGACCGTAGCCTCCCACTGGGCTCACGAGGACCCTCGAAAAGACTGTACCCATGTCCGACGCCCAGAGCACCCAAACGCCCCTCCCCAACCCCCGCGGACCAAAGGCTGTAGCCCACCTCGTTGACTATTTCACGCAGCGCGGCTGGGCATTTCTTGCCATTTTAGGGCAGGCCTCTGGAGCTAGCCTCCCTCGAGGCACACGAGGACCCTCGAAAGACTGTACCCATTTCCGACAACCAAAGCCCCGAGCGCCCCTCCCGGCCCCCGGACCAAAGGCTATAGCCCACGGCCTCGGTCACTATTTCCAGCGCTTGGCTGGGCATGTGCAGGCGGGCTTGACCGTAGCCTCCCGCTGGGACTCGAGGACCCTCGAAAAGGCATACCCATTTCCGGCGACCAGGCCCCGAAACCCCCCGGCCCCAGCGGACCAAGGCTATAGCCCACCGGCCTCGGCGACCATTTCGCAGCTGCGTATTTGGGTATTTCTTGCCACTTTAGGGCAGGCCTCTGACCGTAGCTTCCCACGGGCTGCGAGGCCCCTCAAGAAGATTTTACCCATGTCGCGCCCAGGCCCCAGCCCCCTCCCAACCCCAGCGGACCAAATGCTGCCCACGGCTGGCTGACTATTTCACCTGCGCGCTGGGAATTTCTTGCCATTTTAGGGCGGGCCTCGGCCGTAGCCTCCCGATGGGCACCACAGGCCCTGAAAAAGACTGTGCCATTTCGACGACGGGCCCCGAGCCCCTCCCGACCCCAGCGGGCCAAGGTTGTAGCCACCGGCCTCGGTGACTATTTCACCTTGTTGATGGTGGTACTTGCCATTTAGGGCAGGCCTCGGCCGTAGCCTCCCACCCCAGGCACGAGGACCCTCAAAAGTCTGTACCCATTTCCAGGCGACGAGCCCGAAACCCCTCCCCGGCCCCAGCGGGCCAAAGTTATTAGCCGCCGGCCTCGGTGACTATTTCACCTTGTGATGCCATTGGCGTTTTTGCCATTAGGGCGGGCCTCTCGACCGTAGCCTCCCAGGCTGCAGGCCTCGAAAGGTGTACCATTTCCGACAGGCTCCCAGCGCCCTCCCAGGCCCCGGACCAAAGGCTATAGCCCACCGGCCTCGGTGACTATTTCCTTGTGTGCTGGGTATTTCTTGCCATATTAGGGTGGGCTTCTGACGGAGCCTCCATGGGCCTAAGAGGACCCTCGAAAAAGGCGCCCATTTCCGGCGGCCAGGCCCGAGCGCCCTCCCAGCCCCGGACCAAAAGCTATAGCCCACGGCCTCGGTGACTATTTCCCGGAGCTGCGCCGCTGGGCATGTCAGCCATTTAGCGGGCTTGGCCGTAGCCTCCAGCTTTGGGTACGAGGACCCTCGAAAAATTGTTCCCATTTCCGACCAGTAGGCCCCGATAACCCCACCCAGTCCACAGCGGGCCAAGGTTATAGCCCACCGGCCTCGGCGACTATTACCAGCCTTGCGCGCTGAGCATTCTTGCCATTTGGGGCGGGCCTCGACCGTAGCCTCCCCAGGCTGCGAGGACCCTCGAAAAGACTGTACCCATTTCCGACGACCAGAGCCACCGAACCCCCTCCCCAACCCCCGCGGACCAAAGGCTATAGCCCACCGGCCTCGGCGACGATTTCGCGCGCTGCATCGCTGGGGATTTCTTGCCCTTTTATGCCAGACCTCGGCCGTAGCCTCCCATGGGCTACGAGGCCCCTCAAGAAGACTTTGCCCATGTCGGCCCGGAGCCCCGAAGCCCCTCCACCCCGCCGGACCGTCTATAGCCCGCGGCCTCGGCGACTATTTCACGCAGCTGCGCGCGAAATTTCTTGCCATTTAGGGCAGCATCTGACCGTAGCCTCCCACTAGGCACGAGGCCCCTCAGCATGCCCATTCGTGACCCGAGCCCCGAGCGCCTCCCCGGCCCCGCGGACCAAGGCTATAGGCCACCGGCCTGGTGACTATTTCACTTGTGTGCGCTGGACATTTCTTGCCATTTTAGGGCAGGCTTCTGCCGTAGCCTCGAATGGGTACCACGAGGACCCTTGAAAAAGGCCATTTCCGGCGAGCACGAAACCCCTCCCAGGCCCCGGACCGAGCTATAGCCCACCGGCCTCGGTGACTATTCACGTCTTTCGCGTCGCTGAATTTCTTGCCATTTTAGAGGCCTCGTGGCCGTAGCCTCCCAGGCACACGAGGACCCTCGAAAAGGCATGCCATTTCCGTGACCAGGCCCCGAGCGCCTCCCGGCCCCGCGGACCAGGCTATATCCCACGGCCTCGGCTACTATTTCCTGCGCGCTGGGCAGGCATGTCGGCCATTTAGGGCGGGGCTTACGGCCGTAACCTCCCTTTGGGCACCGAGGACCCTCGAAAAGGCTGTACCATTCCGGCGGAGGCCGAAAAGCCCCCAGACCCCAGCGGACCAGGCTATAGCCGCCGGCCTCGGCGACCATTTCGTGCATCGCTGGGTATTTTTGCCCGGCAAGGCGGGCCTCGTAGTAGCCTCCCCGGGCACCACAGGCCCTCGAAAGATGTACCCATTTGACCAGGCGCTGAAACCCCTCCCGACCCCGCGGGCCAAGGTTGTAGCCCGGCCTCGGTGACTATTTCACTTGGCGCCCAGTGGCGATTACTTGCCATTTTAAGGCGGGCCTCGGCCGTAGCCTCCCAGCAGGCACCACGAGGACCCTCGAAAGGCTGTACCCACTTCCGATGACCAGAGCCCCGAACCCCTCCCAGCCCCAGCGGACCCAGGCTATAGCCCACCGGCCTCGAGCGACCATTCGTAGCGCGCTGCATCGCTGGGTATTTCACCTGCCCTTTCTGGCGGGCCTCGACCGTAGCCTCAGCGGGTACGAGGCCCTCAGCAAGACTTTACCCATGTCGTGTGCCCAGCCCCGAACCCCCTCCCGGCCCAGCGGACCAAATGCTACTGTAGCCCACGGCCTCGGCGACTATTTCGCAGCGGCCGCTGAAATTTCTTGCCATTTTAGGCGAGGCCTCGACCGTAACCTCCCCAGGCACAGGCCCTCAAAAATGTACCCATTTCCGGCGCGGGCTCTGCGCCCCTCCCCAAGGCCCCAGCGGACCAAAGGCTATAGCCACGGCCTCGGTGACTATTTCCATGACTGCGCCTTGGGCATTTCTTGCCGTATTATGGCGAACCTCGGCATGTAACCTCACTGGGCTCGAGGACCCTCGAAAAGACTGTACCCATGTCCGACGCCCAGAGCCCCCAAAAGCCCCTCCCCAACCCCCGCGGACCAAAGGCTGTAGCCCACCGGCCTCGTTGACTATTTCACGCGCAGCGCCGCTGGGCATTTCTTGCCATTTTAGGGCAGGCCTCTGACCGTAGCCTCCCACTGGGCACACGAGGACCCTCGAAAAGACTACCCATTTCCAATGACCGGCCCGACGCCCTCCCGGCCCCGCGGACCAAAACTATAGCCCACGGCCTCGATCCCACTATTTCACGACTGCGCTTGTACAGGCGTATCTAGCCCTTTTTAGGGCGAGGCTTGACCGTACCTCCGCTGACTCGAGGACCCTCGAAAAAGGCATGCCATTTCCGGCGACGGGCCGAAACCCCCTCCCAGCCCCGGACCAAAGGCTATAGCCTAGCCACGGCCTCGACGACCATTTATTTCGGCAGCTGCTGGGTATTTCTTGCCCTTTAGGGCGGAGCCTCTGACCGTAGCTTCCCATGGGCTGAGGCCCTCAAGAAGATTTTACCCATATCGACGGAGCCCCGAGCCCCTCCCCAGCCCCGGGACCAAATGCTATAGCCCACCGGCCTGGTGACTATTTCAGCTGCGCGCTGGGAATTTCTTGCCATTTAAGGCGGGCCTCGACCGTAACCTCACCACTGAGCACAGGCACCTCGAAAGACGCCCCCATTTCCGGCGAGCCGCGGCCCAAGGTTGTAGCCGCGGCCTCGGTGACTATTTCCGCGCAGCTGCCGTTGGTCGTTACTTGCCATTTAGGGGCGGGGCCTCGACGTAGCCTCCCCTGGGGCTACGAGGACCCTCGAAAAGTCTGTACCCATTTCCGGCGCGGGCCCCAGGCCCCTCCCCGACCCCAGCGGGCCAAAGGTTATAGCCCGTCGGCCTCGGTGACTATTTCACCTTGGATGCCGTGGGCTTTTACTCATTTTAGGGCAGGCCTCGCCGTGGCCTCCACCCCAGGCACCAGGCCCCTCAGGCTGTACCCATTTCCGACACTCGGGCTCTGCGCCCCTCCCTGACCCCCGCGGACCAGGCTATAGCCCGGCCTCGGTGACTATTTCACCCAGCTGCGCCAGCTGGGTATTTCTTGCCATATTAGGTGAGCTTGGGCCTCCACTTGGGCACAAAGGACCCTCGAAAAGTGTACCCATTTCCGGACGAGCCCCAGGCGCCCTCCCGGCCCCGCGGACCAAAGCTATAGCCCACGGCCTCGGTGACTATTTCCAGCAGCTGCGCCCATGAGCATGTCACAGCCATTTTAGCGGGCGACCGGCCGTAGCCTCCTTTGGGAACACGAGGAGACCCTCTAAAACTGTTCCCATTTCCGGCCAGTAGAGCCCCGATAATAACCCCACCCAGTCCACAGCAGACCCAAGGTTATAGCCACGGCCTCGGCGACTATTACCACGCGGGCCATTGAGCATTCTTGCCATTTAGGGCGGGGCCTCTACGTGTAACCTCCACTGGGCCTGCGGGGACCCTCGAAAAGTGTACCATTCCGATGAGCCGAGAAACCCCTCCGGCCCCGGACCCAAAGGCTATAGCCCACGGCCTCGGCGACCATTTGTATTTGCATCGGCTGATATTTCTTGCCTTTTGAGAGGCAGGCCTCGGCCGTAGCCTCCCCTTGGGCTGAGGCCCCTCAGATGACTTTACCCATATCGGCGCCCAGGCCCCTCAACCCCATGGACCGTACATAGCCACGGCCTCGGCTTCTATTTCACGCTGCGCTGCGCTGAAATTCTTGCCATTTAGGGCAGCCTCGACCGTAACTCCCGCCCAGGCACCAGGCCCCTCAAAAAGCTACCGATTCGTGACGAGCCCCCAGGCGCCCCTCCCCAACCCCCGCGGACCAAAGGCTATAGGCCACCGGCCTCGGTGACTATTTCACGCGCTGTGCCGCTGGACATTTCTTGCCATTTTAGGGCAGGCTTCTGACCGTAGCCTCCGAATGGGTACACGAGGACCCTCGAAAAGACTGTACCCATTTCCGACGACGAGCCCCGAAACCCCTCCCAACCCCGCGGACCAAAGGCTATAGCCCACCGGCCTCGGTGACTATTTACGTGCTGCGTCGCTGGGAATTTCTTGCCATTTTAGGGCAGGCCTCTGACCGTAGCCTCCCACTGGGCACACGAGGACCCTCGAAAAGACTGTACCCATTTCCGACGACCAGAGCCCCCGAACGCCCCTCCCCAACCCCCGCGGACCAAAGGCTATATCCCACCGGCCTCGGCTACTATTTCACGCAGCGCTGCGCGCTGGGCATGTCTGGCCATTTAGGGGCAGGCTTGACCGTAACCTCCCCAGGCTGCGAGGACCCTCGAAAAGCGTACCCATTTCCGGCGAGCCGAAACCCCGACCCCGCGGACCAGGCTATAGCCCGGCCTCGGCGACCATTTCGCGCGCTGCATCGCTGGGTATTTTTGCCCTTAGGCGGGCCTCGACCGTAGCCTCCCACTTTGGGCACGAGGCCTCGAAAAGCTGTACCCATTTCCGGCGGACCGGGCGCACAAACCCCTCCCCAACCTCGCGGGCCAAGGTTGTAGCCCACCGGCCTCGGTGACTATTTCACCTTGTGCATCAGCTGGCGTTCTTGCCATTTTAGGCGGGCCTCTGACCGTAGCCTCCCACTTTGGGACATGAGGTCCTCGAAAAGCATGTACCCATTTCGGCGAGCCCCCGAAACCCCCTCCCCAAACCCCGCGGACCAAAGGCTATAGCCCACTGGCCTCGACGACCATTTCTCGCGCTGCATCGTTGGGTATTTCCTGCCCTTTTAGGGCAGGCCTCTGACCGTAGCCTCCCACTGGGCCCACGAGGCCCCTCAGCGTACCCATGCCATGCCCAGGCCCCAAAGCCCTCCCAGCCCAGCGGACCAAGGCTATAGCCCACGGGCTCGGTGATTATTCACCTTGCGCGCTGGGCATTTCTTGCCATTTTAGGGCAGGCCTCGACCGTAGCCTCCCACCCAGGCACCACGAGGACCCTCGAAAGCTGTACCCATTTCCGGCGACCAGGCCCCGAAAGCCCCTCCCCCCAGCGGACCAGCTATAACCCACGGGCTCGGGAGACTATTTGGCAGCGCTGCGCAGGTATTTCTTGCCTTTTGGGCCTCTGTAGGCTCCCAGCACATGAGGCCCTAAAAAGTAGACCCATTTCGATGCCCAGGTCCCGAACCCCCTCCGAACCCCGTGAAGCAGGCCAGCTGCGGCCCGTGACTATTTTGCGCTGCGCCCGGGCATTTCTTGGCATTTAGGGCAGGCCTCGACGTAAGCCTCCCACTGGGCACCACGAGGACCCTCGAAAAGGCTGTACCCATTTCCGGCGAGCCCCGAGCGCCTCCCCGGCCCCGCGGACCAAGGCTATATCCCACGGCCTCGGCTACTATTTCCGCAGCTGCGCGCTGGCGTATCTGGCCATTTAGGGCGGGCTTCGACCGTAGCCTCCCCACAGGCTACGAGGACCCTCGAAAGACTGTACCCATTTCCGGCCAGGCCCGAAACCCCCCCAGCCCCCGCGGACCAGGCTATAGCCCTCGGCGACCATTTCGCTGCGCGCTGGGTATTTTTGCCCTTTTAGGCGGGCCTCGACCGTAGCCTCCTCTTGCGAGGCCCCTCGAAAAGGCATGCCATTTCCGGCGACCAGGCGCTGAAACCCCCTCCCCAGCCCCGCGGGCCAAGGTTGTAGCCCACCGGCCTCGGTGACTATTTCTCGCCGCTGACGTGCTTGCCATTTTAAGGCCTCGGCCGTAGCCTCCCAGGGGCACGAGGACCCTCGAAAAGGCTGTACCACTTCCGATGACTGAGCCCCGAAACCCCTCCCCGGCCCAGCCAGGCCAAGGTTATAGCCCACCGGCCTCGGTGACTATTTCCGCAGCGCCTTGCGACCATTTCTCGCGCTGCATCGTTGGGTATTTCCTGCCCTTTTAAGGCAGGCCTGCAACCGTGGCCTCCCACTTTGGGCTGCAGGCACCTCAACAGGCTGTACCCATGTCCGGCCAGGCCCCAAAGCCCTCCCGGCCCCGCGGACCAAGGCTATAGCCACGGGCTCGGTGATTATTTCACAGCTGCGCGCTGGGCATTTCTTGCCATTTTAGGGCAGGCCTCGGCCGTAGCCTCAGCCCAGGCACGAGGACCCTCGAAAAGGCATGTACCCATTTCCGGCCAGGCCCCGAAACCCCTCGCCAACCCCAGCGGACCAAGCTATAACCCACGGGCTCGGAGACTATTTCGTGCGCTGCGCTTGTGAGTATTCTTGCCTTTTAGGGCAGGCCTCGACCGTAGGCTCCCCCAAGCATGAGGCCCTAAAAAGTAGACCCATTTCGATGCCCGAGTCCCCGAACCCCCTCCGAACCCCGTGAAACCACCTTATAATGACCCGGCGACTATTTCGTGCACTGCGCCGCTGGGCATTTCTTGCCATTTTAGGGCAGGCTTCTGACCGTAGCCTCCCACTGGGCAGACGATGACACTCGAAAAGGCATGCCCATTTCCGGACCAGGCCCCAGGCGCCCCTCCCGACCCCCGCGGACCAAGGCTATATCCCACGGCCTCGGTTACTATTTCACGTCTTCGCTGGGCATGTCTAGCCATTTAGGGGCAGGCTTCGACCGTAGCCTCCCACTGGGCACCACGAGGACCCTCGAAAATGTACCCATTTGGCGACGGGCCGAAACCCCCAGCCCAGCGGACCCAAGGCTATAGCCCGCCGGCCTCGGCGACCATTTCGCGCTGTTCGCTGGGTATTTTTGCCCTTTTAGGCCGGGCCTCGGACCGTAGCCTCCTGGGCTGAGGCCCCTCGAAAAACTGCCATTTCCGACGACCGGGCGCTGAAACCCCTCCCGACCCCAGCGGGCCAAGGTTGTAGCCACGGCCTCGGTGACTATTTCCGCAGCGCGCTGGGCGTTACTTGCCATTTAGGGCGGGCCTCTGCCGTAGCCTCCCCAGGCACGAGGACCCTCGAAAAGGCTGTACCACTTCCGATGACCCGGGCCCCGAAACCCCTCCCGGCCCGCGGGCCAAAGGTTATAGCCCACGGCCTCGGTGACTATTTCCGCAGCAGCTGGGCGTTCTTGCCATTTAGGGCAGGCCTCGACCGTAGCCTCCGCCCAGGGACATGAGGTCCCTCGAAAGACTGTACCCATTTCGGCGACTAGAGCCCGAACCCCCTCCGCAAACCCAGCGGACCAAAGGCTATAGCCCACTGGCCTCGGCGACGATTTCTCGCTGCATCGTTGGGTATTTCCTGCCCTTTTAGGGCGAGCCTCTGACAATAACCTCCCCAGGCTACGAGGCACCTCAACAAGGCTGTACCCATGTCCGGCCCGAGCCCCAAGCCCCTCCCGGCCCCAGCGGACCAAGGCTATAGCCCACGGGCTCGGTGATTATTTCACGCAGCTGCGCGCTGGGCATTCTTGCCATTTAGGGCAGGCCTCGACGTAGCCTCCAGCCCAGGCACGAGGACCCTCGAAAAGACTGTACCCATTTCCGGCGACAGGCCCCGAAACCCCTCCCGACCCCGCGGACCAAACGCTATAACCCACAGGGCTGGGAGACTATTTCGGCGCTGCGCGGGGTATTCTTGCCTTTTAGGGCAGGCCTCGTAGGCTCCCCCAGCACATGGGGCCCTAAAAAGTAGACCCATTTCTGATGCCCGAGTCCCGAACCCCCTCCGAACCCCGTGAAACACGCTATAGGCCAGCCCGGCGACTATTTCGTGCACTGCGCTGGGCATTTCTTGCCATTTAGGGCAGGCCTCGACCGTAGCCTCCCCAGGCTGCGAGGACCCTCGAAAGACTGTACCCATTTCCGGCGGCGAGCCCCGAGCGCCCCTCCCGGCCCCGCGGACCAAAGTCTATATCCCACCGGCCTCGGTTACTATTTCACGTGCTGCGCGCTGGGCATGTCACGGCCATTTAGGGCAGGCTTCGACCGTAACCTCCAGCTGGGCTACGAGGACCCTCGAAGACTGTACCCATTTCCGGCGACCAGGCCCGAAACCCCCAGCCCCGCGGACCAAGGCTATAGCCCATCGGCCTCGGCGACCATTTCGCGCTGCATCGCTGGGTATTTTGCCCTTTAGGCCGGGCCTCGACCGTAGCCTCAGCTGGGCACGAGGCCCTCGAAAAACATGCCATTTCCGGCGACCCGGGCGCTGAAACCCCTCCCAACCCCCGCGGGCCCACGGTTGTAGCCCACCGGCCTCGGTGACTATTTCACACGCAGCGCCGCTGGGCATTACTTGCCATTTAGGGCGGGCCTCGACCGTAGCCTCCCCAGGCACGAGGACCCTCGAAAGGCTGTACCCACTTCCGATGACGAGCCCCGAAACCCCTCCCGACCCCAGCGGGCCAAGGTTATAGCCCACGGCCTCGGTGACTATTTCACCAGCGCGCGCCATTGGCGTTTCTTGCCATTTAGGGCAGGCCTCGACCGTAGCCTCCCAGGGGACACGAGGTCCTCGAAAAGGCTGTACCCATTTCGTGACTAGGCCCGAAACCCCTCCCAGAACCCCGCGGACCAAAGGCTATAGCCCACGGCCTCGGCGACCATTTCGCGCTGCATCGTTGGGTATTTCCTGCCGCAAGGCGACCTCCAAGCGTCCCAGGCTACGAGGCACCTCAACAAAGGCTGTACCCATGTCCGGCGCGAGCCCCAAAGCCCTCCCAACCCCGCGGGCCAAAGGCCATAGCCCGCCGGCCTCGGTGATTATTTCCTGCGCTGGGCATTTCTTGCCATTTAGGGCGGCCTCGACCGTAGCCTCCCAGGCACGAGGTCCCTCGAAAAGGCTGTACCCATTTCTGACGACTAGAGCCCCCGAAACCCCCTCCCCAAACCCCGCGGACCAAAGGCTATAGCCCACCGGCCTCGACGACCATTTCTCGCGCTGCATCGTTGGGTATTTCCTGCCCTTTTAGGGCAGGCCTCTGACCGTAGCGTCCCACTGGGCACACGAGGCACCTCAACAAGACTGTACCCATGTCCGACGCCCAGAGCCCCCAAAAGCCCGTCCCCAACCCCCGGACCAAGGCTATAGCCCACCGGCCTCGGTGATTATTTCAGCAGCCTGCGCTCTTTGGGCATTTCTTGCCATTTTAGGGCGGGCCTCGACCGTAGCCTCCCTGCACGAGGACCCTCGAAAAGGCGTAACCATTTCCGGCGACGAGCCCCGACGCCTCCCAGCCCCAGCGGACCAGGCTATAGCCCACGGCCTCGGTGACTATTTCCTTGTTGTGCGGGCATATCTTGCCATTTTAGGGCGACTTGACCGGTCTCCCCAGGCACACGAGGACCCTCGAAAAGGCATGCCATTTCCGACAGGCCGAAACCCCTCCCACCCCCGCGGACCAGCCTATAACCCACGGGCTCGGAGACTATTTCGCGCTGCGCTTGGAGGTATTCTTGCCTTTTAGGGCAGGCCTCGACCGTAGGCTCCCACAGCACATGAGGCCCCTAAAAAGTAGACCCATTTCGTGCCCGAGTCCCCGAACCCCCTCCGAACCCCGTAAAGCAGAGCTATAGCCCAGCCCGGCGACTATTTCATGCACTGCGCCGCTGGGCATTTCTTGCCATTTTAGGGCAGGCCGCTGACCGTAGCCTCCCACTGGGAACACGAGGACCCTTGAAAAGACTGTACCCATTTCCAGCGCCCGAGCCCCGGCCCCTCCCGACCCCAGCGGACCAAAGGCTATAGCCACCGGCCTCGGTGACTATTTCACCTTGCGCTGGGTATTTCTTGCCATTTTAGGGCAGGCCTCTGACTGTAGCCTCCCACTGGGCACACGAGGATCCTTGAAATGACTGTACCCATTTCCGACGCCCAGAGCCCCAGAACCCCCCCCCCAACCCCTGCGGACCAAAGGCTATAGCCCACCGGCCTCGGCGACTATTTCGCGCGCTGCATCTCTGGGCATTTCTTGCCCTTTTAGGGCAGGCCTCTGACCGTAGCCTCCCACTGGGAACACGAGGACTCTTGAAAAGACTGTACCCATTTCGGACGCCCAGAGCCCCCGAACCCCCTCCCCAACCCCCGCGGACCAAAGGCTATAGCCCACCGGCCTCGGCGACTATTTCACCTTGTTGCGCGCTGGGAATTTCTTGTCATTTTAGCGTCGGCACCTGACCGTAGCCTCCCCCGGTGCACACTACGACCCTCGACAAGACTGTAACCATTTCCAACGCCCAAAGCCCGAACCCCTCGGCCCCAGCGGACGAAGGCTATAACCCACCGGCCTCGGCGACTATTTTACTTGCCATTTTAGGGCAGGCCTCGGACGGTAGCCTCGTATTGGGCACACGAGGCCCCTCAAAAAGACTGTACCCATTTCCGACGACTAGAGCCCCCGAACCCCCCACCCCAACCCCCGCGGACCAAAGGCTATAACCCACCGGGCTCGGAGACTATTTCGCGCGGTGCGCCGCGGGGCCATTCCTACCAATTTAGGGCCGGCCTCTGACCGTAGGCTCCCCCGGAGAACATGAGGCCCCTCAAAGACTAGACCATTCCGATGCGAGTCCCGAACCCCGTGGAGCAGGCGCTATAGCCCACCGGCCCCCGGACTATTTCGTGCACTCTGCTGCTGGCCATTTCTTGCCATTTTGGCGGGCCTCGACCGTAGCCTCAGCTGGGCTACGAGGACCCTCGAAAAGACTGTGCCCATTTCCGACGGCCCTAGCCCATGAACCCCCCTCCTCAACCCCCGCGGACCAAAGTCTATAGCCCACCGGCCTCGTCGACTATTTCGCACGCTGCGCCGTTAGGTATTTCTTGCCATTTTAGGGCAAGCCTCTGACCGTAGCCTCCCACTGGTCACACGAGGCCCATCGAAAAGATGGACCCATTTCCGATTCCCCAGAGCCCCCGAAACCCCCTCCCCAACCCCCGCGGACCAAAGGTTATAGCCCACCGGCCACTGTGACTATTTCGCACGATTCGCCACTGGGCATTTCTTGCCATTTTAGGGTAGGCCTTTGACTGTAGCCTCCCACTGGGCACACGAGGGCCGTCGAAAAGACTGTACCTATTTCCGATTCCCAGAGCCCCCGAACCCCCATCCCCAACCCCCGCGGACCAAAGGCTATAGCCCACCGGCCTCGGCGACTATTTCACGCGCTGCGCCGCTGGGTATTTCTTGTCATTTTAGGGTAGGCTTCTGACCGTAGCCTCCCCCTGGGCACACGAGGACCCTCGAAAAGACTGTACCCATTTCCAATGCCCAAAGCCCCAGAACCCCCTCCCCAACCCCCGCGGACCAAAGGCTATAACCCACCGGCCTCGGCGACCATTTCGCGCGCTGTATCGCTGACCATTTCTTCCAATTTTAGGGCAGGCCTCGGACGGTAGCCTCGTACTAGGCACACGAGGCTCCTCAAAAAGACTGTACCCATTTCCGACGCCTAGAGCCCCCGAACCCCCCACCCCAACCCCCGCGGACCAAAGGCTATAACCCACCGGGCTCGGAGAATATTTCGTGCGCTGCGCCGCGGGGCATTTCCTACCTTTTTAGGGCCGGCCTCTGACCGTAGGCTCCCACTGAGAACATGAGGCCCCTCAAAAAGACTAGACCATTTCCGATACCCAGAGTCCCCGAACCCCCGTGGAACAGACGCTATAGCCCACCGGCCCCGGCGACTATTTCGTACACTGCGCCGCTGGGCATTTCTTGCCATTTTAGGGCAGGCCTCTGACCATAGCCTCCAACTGGGCACACGAGGACCCTCGAAAAGGCATGCCCATTACGGCTACCCTGAACCCCCTCCTCGGCCCAGCGGACCAAAGTCTATAGCCCACCGTCATAGTCGACTATTTCGGCCTGTGTAGGCATTCTTGCCATTTTGGGCAGGCCTCGTGATAGCCTCCCCTTTGGGCTACAGGGCCCATCGAAAGATGGACCCATTTCCGATTCCCAGGCCCCGAACCCCCTCCCAGCCCCTGCGGACCCAAAGGCTATAGCCACGGCCTCGGCGACTATTTCCGAGCTCTGGGCATTTCTTGTCCTTTAGGGCGGGCCTCGACCGTAGCCTCGCCTTTGGGCTACGAGGCCCTCAAAGACTGTGCCATTATCGATGCGGGCCCCGAAACCCCCTCCCAGCCCCGCGGACCAGCCTATAACCCACGGGCTCGAGACTATTTCGCGCTGCGCGCGGGTATTCTTGCCTTTTAGGGCAGGCCTCATTGTAGGCTCCCAGGCACATGAGGCCCCTAAAAAGTAGACCCATTTCGATGCCCAGTCCCGAACCCCCTCCGAACCCCGTGAAGCAGACCAATGACGGCCCGTGACTATTTCATGCAACTGCCTTGTGGGCATTTCTTGCCATTTAGGGCAGGCCTCGACCGTAACCTCCCAGGCACCACGAGGACCCTTGAAAAGGCGGTACCCATTTCCAGCGCCCAGGCCCCGGCCCCCTCCCAACCCCGCGGACCAAAGGCTATAGCCCACCGGCCTCGGTGACTATTTCCTGTATTTGCGCTGCTGGGTATTTCTTGTCATTTAGGGGAGCTTCTGACCGTAGCCTCCCCACAGGCACTACGAGGACCCTTGAAAAGGCATGCCCATTTCCAATGCCCAAGCCCAGAACCCCTCCCAGCCCTCGCGGAACAAACGCTATAACCCACCGGCCTCGGAGACTATTGTAGCTGCATCACTGGGCATTTCTTGCCCTTTTAGGGCAGGCCTCTGACCGTAGCCTCCCACTGGGAACACGAGGACTCTTGAAAAGACTGTGCCCATATTCGGCCAGGCCCCGAACCCCCTCCCAGCCCCAGCGGACCAAGGCTATAGCCCACCGGCCTCGGCGACTATTTCACAGCGCGCGCTGGGTATTTCTTGTCATTTAGATGCAGCTTCTGACCGTAGCCTCCCACAGGCACCAGCGACCCTCGACAAGACTGTAACCATTTCCAGCGCCCAGAACCCCTCCCCTCGGCCCGCGGACCAAAGGCTATACCCCCCCGTCCTCGGCGACTATTTCGCGCGCTGTATCGTTGATCATTTCTTGCCATTTTAGGGCAGGCCTCGGACGGTAGCCTCGTACTGGGCACACGAGGCCCCTCAAAAAGACTGTACCCATTTCCGACGACTAGAGCCCCCCAAACCCCCAACCCCAGCGGACCAAAGGCTATAACCCAGACTCGGAGACTATTTCGCCCAGCTGCGCTTGAGGCATTCCTACCTTTTAGGGCGGCCTCGACCGTGGCTCCAGCGAGAACATGAGGCCCCTCAAAAAGACTAGACCATTTCCGATGCCCAGAGTCCCCGAACCCCCGTGGAACAGACGCTATAGCCCACCGGCCCCGGCGACTATTTCGTGCACTACGCTGCTGGCCATTTCTTGCCATTTTAGGGCGGGGCCTCGGCCGTAGCCTCAGCGGGCACCGAGGACCCTCGAAAAGGCATGCCCATTTCCGGCCTAGCCCATGAACCCCCTCCTCGGCCCAGCGGACAAAAGTCTATAGCCCACCGGCCTCGTCGACTATTTGCGCTGCCGTTAGGTATTTCTTGCCATTTAGGCGGGGCCTCTGACCGTAGCCTCCCACTGGGCACACGAGGCCCATCGAAAAGATGGACCCATTTCCGATTCCGCCGAACCCCCCTCCCCAACCCCCGCGGACCAAAGGTTATAGCCCACCGGCCACTGTGACTATTTCGCACGCTTCGCCACTGGGCATTTCTTGCCATTTTAGGGCAGCCCTTTGACCGTAGCCTCCTACTGGGCACACGAGGACCGTCGAAAAGGCTGTACCTATTTCCGATGCCCAGAGCCCCCGAACCCCCATCCCCAACCCCTGCGGACCAAAGGCTATAGCCCGCCGGCCTCGGCGACTATTTCACGCGCTGAGCTGCTGGGCATTTCTTGTCCTTTTAGGGCGGGGCCTCACGGCCGTAGCCTCGCCTTGGGCACGAGGCCCTCGAAAAGACTGTACCCATTGCCGATGCCCAGCCTCGAACCCCCACCCCAACCCCCACGGACCAGGCTGGCCCCGGTGACTATTTCCTGTATTGCGCGCTTGTGGGTATTTGTAGCCATTTTAGGGCAGGCTTCTGACCGTACCCTCCCACTAAGCACACGAGGACCCTCAAAATGATTGTACCCATTTCGGCGGAACCCCGAACCCCCTCCCCGACCCCAGCGGACCAGCGCTATAACCCACAGGGCTCGGAGACTATTTGCGCGGCGGTATTCTTGCCTTTTAGGGCGGGCCTCGACCGTGAGGCTCCCCAGTACATGAGGCCCCTAAAAAAGAGTAGACCCATTTTCGATGCCCAGAGTCCCCGAACCCCCCTCCCGAACCCCCGTGGAACAGACGCTATAGACCACCGGCCCCGGCGACTATTTCGTGCACTGCGCCGCTGGGCTTTTCTTGCCCTTTTAGGGCAGGCCTCTGACCGTAACCTCCCACTGGGCACACGAGGACCCACGAAAAGACGGTACCATTTCCGATGCCCAGAGGCCCCCGAACCCCTCCCGACCCAGCGGACCGAGGCTATAACCCACGGCCTCGGTGACTATTTGTGGCGCGGGCATTACTTGCCTTTTTAGGGCAGGCCTCTGACCGTAACTTTCCACTGGGCACACGAGGACCCTCGAAAAGACTGTACCCATTTCCGTCGCCCAGAGCCACCGAACCCCTCTCCCCAACCCCCCCGGACCAAAGGCTATACCCCACAGGCTTGGTGACTATTTCACGCGCTGCATCGCTGGGCATTTCTTGCCCTTTAGGGCAAGGCCTCTGACCGTAGCCTCCCCTTTGGGCGCGGCGCCCCTCAAAAAGCATACCCATTTCTGGCGCTAGAGCCCCAGACCCCCACTGACCCCAGCGGACAAAAGGCTATAGCCACCGGCCTGCATGTCTATTTCACGCCTTTGCGCTGGGAATTTCTTGCCATTTTAGGTTGAGGCTTCTGACCGTAGCCTCCACTGGACACACGAGGACACTCAAAATGTTGTACCCATTTCCGGCGGGCCCTGAACCCCTTGACCTCCAGGTGGACCAACGCTATAACCCACGGGCTCGGAGACTATTTCAGCTGCGCTTGTGGTATTTCTTGCCTTTTAGGGCAGGCCTCCGGCCGTGGGCTCCCAATAAGCACATGAGGCCCCTAAAAAGTAGACCCATTCCGATGCCAGTACCCGAACCCCGTGGAGCAGATGCTATAGCCCACGGCCCGGCGACTATTTCGTCTGCGCGGCTGGGCATTTCTTGCCATTTTAGGGCGGGCCTCGTACCGTAACTTGCTCGGGCACCGAGGACCCTCGAAAAGACTTACCATTTCCGGCGCCTAGAGCCACGAACCCGCCTTCCGACCCCAGCGGACCAAGGCTATAGCCCCTGGCCTAAGCGACTATTTGTGTTGGATCATTTGGGCATTTCTTGCCACTAGGCAGGCCTCGGCTGTAGCCTCGCCTTTGAGCACGCGCGCCTCAAAAGACTGTACCCATTTCGGCGCCCGAGCCCCGAACCCCCTCCCCAGCCCAGCGGACCAAACGCTATAACCCACCGGGCTCAGAGACTATTTCGCGCGCTGCGCTGCGGGGCATTTCTTGCCTTTTTAGGGCAGGCCTCTGTCCGTAGGCTCCCACTGAGCACATGAGGCCGCTAAAAAATACTAGACCCATTTCTGAAGCCCAGAGTCCCCGAACCCCCCTCCCGAACCGCCCGTGAGCAGGCCATAGCCCGCGGCCCGGTGACTATATCCTTGCTGCATCGCTGAAATTTCTTGCCCTTTTAAGGCGGGCCTCTGTTATAGCCTCGCCTTTGGGCATGACGCCCCTCAAAAAGTCTGGACCCATTTCTGCGCCCGAGCCCTCAGATCCCCTCCCAATCCCAGCGGACCAAGGCTATAACACACGGCCTCGAGACTATTTAGTCTGTACAAGGTATTTCTTGCTTTTAGGCGGGCCTCCGACCGTAGGTTCCCAGTGTTACACCTGCCATTTCCGGCATCGAGTCCCGAACCCCCTCCCCGGCCCCAGCGGACCAAGCCTATAGCCCAGGGCTCGGAGACTATTCGCGAGGCTGTGCGAGAATTTCTCATCTTTTAGGGCAGGCTTCTGACCGTAGGTTTCCACTGAGCACACGAGGCCCCTCAAGAAGACTGGACCCATTTTCGCGGTCCAGAGTCCCCGAACCCCCCTCCCCACCCCCCGCGGAATAGACGCTATAGCCCACCGGCCTCGGGGACTATTTCAGCCTTTTTCCCATTTAGGGTATGCCTCTAACCGTAGCCTCACAGAAAGCGAGGACCCTTGAAAAGGCATGCCATTTCCAGCGTCCAGCCACGAACCCCTCGCCCAACCCCAGCGGACCAAGGCTATAGCCCACGGCCTTGGCGACTATTTTGGCCTTCTGGCATTTCTTGCCATTTTAGGCGGGCCTCTCGCCCGTAGCCTCCCAGGTGAGGCCCTAAGATGGAACCCATTTAGGCGCCCAGGCCCCGAATCCCTCCCGACCCCGGCCGTGGGTTCCACTGAGCACGAGGCCCTCGAAAGACTGGTCCCATTTCCGGACGGCCCGAGCCCCAGAACCCGATCACTGAACCCTCGCGGACCAAGGCTATAGCCCAATGACCTCGGCGACTATTCAGCCGCTGCGCATCTGGGTATTCTTGCCATTTTAGGGTATGCCTCTGACCGTAGCCTTCCACTAGGCACCAGGACCCTCGAAAACGGACCCATTTACCATACAGGCCCCGAACACCCACCTTGACCCAAGTGAACCCGGGCTATAGCCCACGGCCTCGAGGGGACAATTTCCTTATTCGCGCGCTGTGCATTTCATTCTTCCCGTTTTAGGTCATGCCTCTGCCGTAGCCTCCCAGCGGGCAAATGGGGACCCTTGAAAAGGCATGCCCATTTCCAGCGTCAGGCCCCGAACCCCCCTCCCAGCGCTGCGGAACAGGGGCAGGGCTTGCCATTTTAGGGCATGCCTCGACCGTAGCCTCCCAGCACGGGCAGCCGAGGACCCTCGAAAAGACTGTACCCATTTCCGGATGACCCGAGCCCCAGACCGCCGCTTCCCCCCACGCCTGAGGCTACCAGCCCACGGCCTCGGGGACTATTCTGTGTTGTCTCTTTCCATTTTAGGGCATGCCTCACGGCCGTAGCCTCGGCTGGGCAAACGAGGACCCTTGAAAAGACTGTACCCATTTTCGACGTCTAGAGCCCCCGAAACCCCCTCCCCAACCCCCGCGGACCAAAGGCTATAGCCCACCGGCCTTGGCGACTATTTCGCCCGTTGCGCCGCGGGGCATTTCTTGCCTTTTTAGGGCAACCTTCTGACCGTAGGTTCCCACTGAGCACACGAGGGCCGTCAAAAAGATTGGTCCCATTTCCGACGCCCAGAGCCCCCGAACCCCCCTCCCCAACCCCCGCGGACCCGCTATAGGCCTGGCCCCGGGCTCGGAGACTATTCGGCGCTCTGCCGCCGGGGCATTTACGGCCTTTGGGCGGGCCTCGACCGTAGGTTCCCAGCGAGCACGAGGCCCTCAAAATGCCTGGAGCCATTTCCAATGCCCAGAGCCCCCGAACCCCCTGACCCCGCGGACCACAGGCTATAGCTCACCGGGCTCGGCGACTATTTCATGGTGTGCAGCGTGGCGTTCTTGCCTTTGGCGGGGCTTCAGACCGTGGGTTCAGCGAGCACCAGGCCCTCAAGAGACTGGTCCCATTTTCGGACCCAGGCCCCGAACCCCCCTCCACTGGCCCGCGGACCAAAAGGCTATAGCCAGCGCCTCTGTAACTATTTGGCGCTGCGCAGGCATTCTTGCCTTTTTAAGGCTGCCTTCAGACCGTGGGTTCCCGAGCAGGATGCCTCAAAAGACTGCTCCATTTCCGAAGACGAGGCCCCGAACCCCCTCCCTAGCCCCAGTCACATCTATATAGCCCACCGGCCTCGGGGACTATTTTGCGCGCTGTGATGCTGGGCATTTCTTGCCATTTTAGGGCATGCCTCGACGTAGCCTCCCCAGCGGGCAAGCGAGGACCCTTGAAAAGACTGTACCCATTTTCGACGTCTAGAGCCCCAGACCCCCTCCCAACCCCAGCGGACCAAGGCTATAGCCCACGGCCTTGGCGACTATTTAGCGCGTTGCGCTGGGCATTCTTGCCATTTCTGGCAGGCCTCTCGCCATAGCCTCCCAGGTACCGAGGCCCTCTAAAGACTGAACCCATTTCGAAACCAAGGCCCAGAACCCCCTCCCCAACCCCCGCGGACCACAGGCTATAGCCCACCGGGCTCGGAGACTATTTCGCGCGCTCTGCCGCAGGGCATTTCTGGCCTTTTTAGGGCAGGCCTCTGACCGTAGGTTCCCACTGAGCACACGAGGCCCCTCAAAATGACTGGAGCCATTTCCAATGCCCAGAGCCCCCGAACCCCCCTCCCTAACCCCCGCGGACCACAGGCTATAGCTCACCGGGCTCGGCGACTATTTGTATTGTGCAGGCGTTTCTTGCCTTTTAGGGCGGGGCTTCAGACCGTAGGTTCGCACTGAGCACACGAGGCCCCTCAAAAAGACTGGTCCCATTTTCGACGACCAGAGCCCCCGAACCCCCCTCCCCTAGCCCCGCGGACCAAAGGCTATAGCCCAGCGGCCTCGGCGACTATTTCGCGCGTTGCGCCGCGGGGCATTTCTTGCCTTTTTAAGGCTGCCTTCAGACCGTAGGTTCCCACTGAGCACATGATGCCCCTCAAAAAGACTGGTCCCATTTCCGACGACCAGAGCCCCCGAACCCCCCTCCCCTAGCCCCGCGGGCCACGGTCTATATAGCCCCCCGGCCTCGGGGACTATTTCGCGCGTTGCGCCGCTGGGCATTTCTTGCCATTTTATGGCAGGCCTCTCGCCATAGCCTCCCTTTGGTACGAGGCCCCTACAAGGCGAACCCATTTCCGACACCCAGGCCCCGAACCCCCATCCCGACCCCCGCGGACCACAGGCTATAGCTCACCGGGCTCGGCGGATTATTGTAGCTGTTCATGCAGGCGTTTCTGCCTTTAGGGCAGGCTTCAGACCGTGGGTTCCCGCCCAGGCACCACAGGCCTCAAAAAGACTGGTCCCATTTTCGACGACCAGAGCCCCCGAACCCCCCTCCCCTAGCCCCGCGGACCAAAGGCTATAGCCCAGCGGCCTCTGTAACTATTTCGCGCGCTGCACCGCGGGGCATTTCTTGCCTTTTTAGGGCAGCCTTCAGACCGTAGGTTCCCACTGAGCACACGAGGCCCCTCAAAAGGACTGGTCCCATTTCCGACGACCAGAGCCCCCAACCCCCCTCCCCTAGCCCCGCGGGCCACGTGCTATATAGCCCACCGGGCTCGGAGACTATTTCGCGCGCTGCGCCGCTGTGCATTTCTTCCCATTTTAGGTCATGCCTCTGACCGTAGCCCCCCACAGGGCAAATGAGGACCCTTGAAAAGACTGTACCCATTTTCGACGTCTAGAGCCCCCGAACCCCCCTCCCCAACCCCCGCGGACCAAAGGCTATAGCCCACCGGCCCTGGCGACTATTTTACGCACTACGCCGCCGGGCATTTCTTGCCTTTTTGGGGCAGGCCTCTGACCGTAGGCACCCACTGGGCTCACGAGGACCCTCCATAATACTCTACACATTTCCGACGACCAGAGGCCCCGAACCCCCCTTCCCAACAACCGCGGACCAAAGGCTGCAGCCCACCAGCCTCGGTGACTATTTCGCGCGCTGCGCCGCTGGGCATTTCTTGCCATTTTAGGGCAGGTCTCTGACCGTAGCCTCCCACAGAGCAAACGAGGACCCTCGAAAGGACTGTACCCATTTCCGATGCCCAGGGCCCTCGAACTCCCTCCCCAACCCCCACGGACCAAAGGCTATAGCCCACCGGCCTCGGCGACTATTTCGCGCGCTGCGCCGCTGGGCATTTCTTGTCATTTTAGGGCAGGCCTCTGACCATAGCCTCCCACTAGGTGTACGAGGTCCCTCGAAAGGACTGGACCCATTTCCGACGTCCAGAGCCCCCGAAACCCCCTCCCCAACCCCCGCGGGCCAAAGGCTATTCCCCACCGGCCTCGGCAACTATTTCGCGCGCTGTGCTGCTGGGCATTTCTTACCATTTTAGGCCAGGACTCTGACCGTAGCCTACAACTGGGCACACGAGGCCCCTCGAAAAGACGGTACCCATTTCCGATGCCCAGAACCCCCGAACCCCCTCCCGAACCCCGCGGACCAAAGGCTATAGCCCACCGGCCTCGGCGAATATTTTGCGCGCTGCGCCGTTGGCCCAGAAGCACTATTTTAGGGCAATCCTCTGGCCGCGGCCTCCCACAGGCCCCTCGAGGGCCCTTGATAAGACCGGACCCCTTTCCGACAGCCCGACTAGCTGAACCCCCCTCCCCACCCCCACGGGCCCAAGGCTACAACACACCGGCCCCGCCCGCTGTTTTGCGCCCTGCGCCGCTGGGCCAGAAGCACTATTTTAAGGCAAGCCTCTGGCCGCGGCCTCCCGGATCTCAGGGGCCTCGAAAGTATGGACCCCTTTCGACAGCCCGGTGGCTGAACCCCCGCCGCCCCCCACGGGCCCAGGCTATAACCGCCCCGCCTCTGTATTCGTACCTTGGCTGGGCAGGCACTATTTTAGGGCAAGCCTCGGCGCTGACCTCCCAGGCCCAGAGGGCCTCAGCTGGACCCCTTTCCGACAGCCCATTAGCTGAACCCCCTCCCAACCCCACGGTCTCAAGCTCCACGCCCCGCCCCCTGTTTGCGCCTTGCGCGGCTGGGAAGCACTATTTTCGGGCAAGCCTCTGGCGCGGCCTCCCTTGAGCTCCCGGGGCCCTCGAAAGACTGGACCCCTTTCTAATAACCCGACTGGCGAACACCTCCCCACCCCCACGGGCCCAGGCTATGCACCCCGCCCCGCCCCTCTTTCGCGCCATCGCGCTGGCCCAAGCACTATTTTAGGGCAAGCCTCTGGCGCGGCCTCCACGAACCCCAGGGGCCCTCGAAAACTGGACCCCTTTTCGACAACCCATTGGCTGAACCCCCTCCCACCCCAGACCCCAAGGCTGCTGCTTACCGCCCCGCATCTGTTCGCACCTTAGCGCTGGGCAAGCACTATTTTTAGGGCAAGCCTCTGGCGCGGCCTCCCAGGCCCCGAGGGCCCTCGAAAAGACTGGACCCCTTTCCGACAGCCCGACTCGCTGAACGCCCCTCCCCACCCCACGGTCTCAAGCTACACCGCCCCGCCCCTGTTTTCGCCTTGCGCGCTGGGCCAAGCACTATTTTAGGGCAAGCCTCTCGCTTGTGCCTCCCACAGGCTCCCGAGGCCCTCGAAAGACGGACCCCTTTGGGCAGCCCGACTGGCGAACCCCCTCCCATCCCCCACGGGCCCAAGGCTGCTTTGCCCGCCCGTCTTTCGCGGCTTGCGCCGCTGGGCCAGAAGCATTATTTTAGGGCAAGCCTCTGGGCACGGCCTCCCACAGGCCCCCCGAGGGCCCTCGAAAATACTGGACCCCTTTTGACAGCTGGTGGCGGCCCTCCTCACCCCCCACGGGCCCAAGGCGATTGCACTCCGCCCCCGCCCCCTCTTTCGCGCCTTGCGCCGCTGGGCCAGATGCACTATTTTAGGACAAGCCTCTGGCCGCGGCCTTCCACAGGCCCCCCGAGGGCCCTCGAAAAGACTGGACCCCTTTCCGACAGCCCGATTTGCCGAACCCCCCTCCCCACCCCTTACGGGCCCAAGGCTACGGCACACCGCCCCCGTACCATCTTTCGCGCCTTGCGCCGCTGGGCCAGAAGCACTATTTTAGGGCAAGCCTCTGGCCACGGCCTCCCACAGGCCCCCCGAGGTCCCTCGAAAACTCTGGACCCCTTTCTATGTGGCGAACACCCTCCCGCCCCACGGGCCCAAGGCTATAGCACACCGCCCCCGCCACCTCTTTCGCACCTTACGCCGCTGGGCAAGATGCACTATTTTAGGGCAAGCCTCTGGCCGCAGCCTCCCACAGGCCCCCCGAGGGCCCTCGAAAAGACTGGACCCCTTTCCGACAGCCCGACTGGCTGAACCCCCCTCCCACGGGATCAAGGCTACACACGCCCCGCCACCTGTTTCGCGCCTTGCGTGCTGGGCGAAGCACTATTTTAGGGCAACCCTCTGGCGCGGACCTCCCAGAGCCCCCAGGGCCCTCGAAAAAGCGGACCCCTTCGGCAGCCCGGTGGCTGAACCCCCCTCCCACCCCCACGGGATCAGGCTACAGCACACGCCCCGGCACCTGTTTCGCGCCTTGCGCCGCTGGGCTAAACACTATTTTAGGGCAAGCCTCTGGCCGCGGCCTCCCACAGGCCCCCCGAGGGCCCTCAAAAAGACTGGAACCCTTTCCGACAGCCCGACTAGATGAACCCCCCTCCCAACCCCCCACGGTCTCAAGCTACAGCACACCGCCCCCGCCCCCGCCCCTGTTTCGCGCCTTGCGCCGCTGGGCCAGAAGCACTATTTTAGGGCAAGCCTCTAGCCGCGGCCTCCCACAGGCTCCCCGAGGGCCCTCGAAAAGACTGGACCCTTTCTGACAGCCCAATGGCGACCCCCCTGCCCACCCCCCCCAGGGCCCAGGCAATAACCTGCCGCCATCGCCCCTCTTTCGCGCCTTGCGCCGAGGGCCCGCAGCACTATTTTAGGGCAAGCCTCTGGCCGCGGCCTCCCTGGCCGAGGGCCTCAAAAAGCTGGACCCCTTTTCGGCGGACTGGCCGAACCCCCTCCTCACCCCCCACGGGCCCAAGGCGATAGCACTCCGCCCCCGCCCCCTCTTTCGCGCTTTGCGCCGCTGGGCCAGATGCACTATTTTAGGACAAGCCTCTGGCGCACCTCCCAGGCCTCGAGGGCCCTTGAAAAGCGGACCCCTTTCCGGCAGCCCGGTGGCGAACCCCCTCCCCATCCCCCACGGGCCCAAGGCTATAGCACCGCCCCGCCCATCTTTCGCGGCTTGCGCCGCTGGGCCAGCACTATTTTCGGGCATGCCTCTGGCCGCGGCCTCCCACAGGCCCCCCGAGGGCCCTCGAAAAGTCTGGACCCCTTTCTGACAACCCGGTGGTGAACCCCCTCCCACCCCACGGGCTCAAGGCTACTGACACCGCCCCGCCCTGTTTCGCGCCTTGCGCTGCATGGCCCCAAGCACTATTTTACGGCAAGCCTCTGGCGCGGCCTCCGAGCTCCCAGGGCCCTCGAAAAGACTGGACCCCTTTTAACAGCCGTGGCGAACACCCCCCGTAGCCTCCCAGCTGGGCACTGAGGACCCTCGAAAAGGCATGCCCATTTCGGGGACGGAACCCCAGCGCCCTCCCGACCCAGCGGACCAAGGCTATAGCCCACCGGCCTCGGTGACTATTTGCCGCGCTGCGCCGCTGGGCATGTCTGGCCCTTTTAGGGCAGGCGTCTGAACGTAGCCTCCCACTGGGGACTCGAGGACCCTCGAAAAGACTGTGCCATTTCCGGCGACGGGCCCCGAACGCCCCTCCCCAACCCCCGCGGACCAAAGGCTATAGCCCACCGGCCTCGACGACCATTTCACGCGCTGCATCGCTGGGTATTTCTTGCCATTTTAGGGCAGGCCTCTGACCGTAGCCTCCCACTGGGCACACGAGGCCCCTCAAAAAGACTGTACCCATTTCCGACGACCAGAGCCCCCCGGCCTCCCCCCCCCCCGGCTATAGGCCACCGGCCTCGGTGACTATTTCATGCGCTGTGCCGCTGGACATTTCTTGCCATTTTAGGGCATGCTTCTGTCCGTAGCCTCCGAATGGGTACACGAGGACCCTCGAAAAGACTGTACCCATTTCCGACGACCAGAGCCCCCGAAACCACCCCCAACCCCCGCGGATCAAAGGCTATAGCCCACCGGCCTCGACGACCATTTCACGCGCTGCATCGCTGGGTATTTCTTGCCATTTTAGGGCAGGCCTCTGACCGTAGCCTCCCACTGGGCACACGAGGCCCCTCAAAAAGACTGTACCCATTTCCGACGACCAGAGCCCCCGAACGCCCCTCCCCAACCCCCGCGGACCAAAGGCTATAGGCCACCGGCCTCGGTGACTATTTCATGCGCTGTGCCGCTGGACATTTCTTGCCATTTTAGGGCATGCTTCTGTCCGTAGCCTCCGAATGGGTACACGAGGACCCTCGAAAAGACTGTACCCATTTCCGACGACCAGAGCCCCCGAAACCCCCTCCCCAACCCCCGCGGACCAAAGGCTATAGCCCACCGGCCTCGGTGACTATTTCACGCGCTGCGCCGCTGGGCATTTCTTGCCATATTAGGGCAGGCTTCTGACCGGACCCTCCCACTGGGCACAAGAGGACCCTCGAGAAGACTGTTCCCATTTCCGACGACTAGAGCCCCCGAAACCCCCTCCCCAACCCCCGCGGGCCAAATGCTATAGCCCACCGGCCTCGGTGACTATTTCACGCCCTGCGCCGCTGGGCATGTCGGGCCATTTTAGGCAGGCTTCTGACCGTAGCCTGCCACTGGGCACACGAGGACCCTCGAAAAGACTGTTCCCATTTCCGACGACTAGAGCCCCAGAAACCCCCTCCCCAACCCCCGCGGGCCAAGGTTATAGCCCACGGCCTCGGTGACTATTACAGCGCGCTGAGCATTCTTGCCATTTAGGGCAGGCCTCTGACCGTAGCCTCCCCAGGCACAGAGGACCCTCGAAAAGGCTGTACCCATTTCCCACGACCCAGAGCCCGAGGCGCCCCACCCCAGCGGACCAAGGTTGTAGCCACGGCCTCGGTGACTATTTCGCACCTTAGCGCCCTTGGGCGTGCCTTGCCATTTTAGGGCAGGCCTCGACCGTAGCCTCCCCTTTGGGCACGAGGACCCTCGAAAAGACTGTACCCATTTCCGGCGACCCAGGCCCCGAACCCCTCCCAACCCCGCGGGCCAAGGTTATAGCCCACGGCCTCTGTGACTATTTCACCTTGTGCGCCGGCTGACATTTCTTGCCATTTTAGGGCGGGCCTCGACCGTAGCCTCCAGCAGGGACACGAGGTCCCTCGAAAAGACTGTAACCATTTCCGATGACTAGAGCCCCCGAAACCCCCTCCCCAACCCCCGCGGACTAAAGGCTATAGCCCACCGGCCTCGACGACCATTTCGCACGCTGCATCGCTGGGTATTTCAGGTCCTTTTAGGGCAGGCCTCTGACCGTAGCCTCCCACTGGGCACACGAGGCCCCTCAACAAGACTTTACCCATATGCGACGCCCAGAGCCCCCGAAGCCCCCTCCCCAACCCCCGCGGACAAAATGCTATAGCCCACCGGCCTCGGGGACTATTTCACGTGCTGCGCCGCTGGGAATTTCTTGCCATTTTAGGGCAGGCCTCTGACCGTAGCCTCCCACTGGGCACACAAGGCCCCTCAAAAAGACTGTACCCATTTCCGGCGAGCGCCCAGGCGCCCTCCCCCCCCCAGCGGACCAAAGGCTATAGCCCACGGCCTCGGTGACTATTACCAGCGCGCCGCTGAGCATTCTTGCCATTTAGGGCAGGCCTCGACCGTAGCCTCCCATGGGCACAAGAGGACCCTCGAAAGACTGTACCCATTTCCGGCGGCCAGGCCCCGAGCGCCTCCCGGCCCCAGCGGACCCACGCTATAGCCCCCCGGCCTCGGTGACTATTTCCCGCGCTGCGCCGCTGGGCATGTCTGGCCATTTTCGGCAGGCTTCTGTCCGTAGCCTCCCACTGGGCACACGAGGACCCTCGAAAAGACTATTCTATTTCCCGACTAGAGCCCCGAAACCCCTCCCCAGCCCCGGGCCATGGGTTATAGTCCACGGCCTCGGTGACTATTACCAGCGCCCGCTGAATTTCTTGCCATTTTAGGGCAAGGCTCGACCGTAGCCTCCCAGGCACCACGAGGACCCTCGAAAAGACTGTACCCATTTCCGGCGACCAGGCCCCGGCCCTCCCGACTCCAGCGGACCAAGGATGTAGCCCACCGACCTCGTTGACTATTTCACCTTGGCGCTGAGCATTACTTGCCATTTTAGGGCAGGCCTCGACCGTAGCCTCCCCAGGCACAGGCCCCTCACAAAGACTATACCCATTTCCGGCGCCCAGGCCCCAAGCGTCCCTCCCAACCCCAGCGGACCAGGCTATAGCCCGCGGCCTCGGTGACTATTTCACCTGCGCTGCCTGGGTATTTTGCAATTTTAGGGCAGGCCTCGGCGTAGCCTCCCACTAGGCACACGAGGCCCCTCAAAAGGCATGCCATTTCCGGCGCCTGGGGCTCCCAAATGCCTCCCCCCGCGGACCAGGCTATAGCCCACGGGCCTCGGTGACTATTTCACTGTGCTGTGGCTGGGCATTTCTTACCATATTAGGGCGGGGCTTCGTGGAGCCTCCCAGCTGGGCACAGAGGACCCTCGAGAGGCTGTTACCATTTCCGACGAGTAGAGCCCCGAAACCCCTCCCAGCCCCAGGCCCGTAGCCCACCGGCCTCGGTGACTATTTCAAGTACTGCGCCGCTGGGCATGTCTGGCCATTTTAGGGCAGGCCTCTGACCGTAGCCTCCCACTGGGCACACGAGGACCCTCGAAAAGACTGTTCCCATTTCCGACGACTAGAACCCCAGAAACCCCCTCCCCAACCCCCGCGGGCCAAAGGTTATAGCCCACCGGCCTCGGTGACTATTACACGCGCAGCGCCGCTGGGCATATCTTGCAATTTTTGTGCAGGCCTCTGACCGTAGCCTCCCACTGGGCACAAGAGGACCCTCGAAAAGACTGTACCCATTTCCGACGACCAGAGCCCCGAGCGCCCTCCCAGCCCCAGCGGACCAAAGGGTATGGCCCACCGGCCTCGGTGACTATTTCCGCAGCTGCGCCGCTGGGCATGTCACGGCCGCAGGCGGGCTTCTGACCGTAGCCTCCCCGGGGACTCGAGGACCCTCGAAAGACTGTACCCATTTCGGCGACCGAGCCCCGAACCCCCTCCCCAACCCCCGCGGACCAAACCCTATAGCCCACCGGCCTCGACGACCATTTCGCGCGCTGCATCGCTGGGTATTTCTTGCCATTTTAGGGCAGGCCTCTGACCGTAGCCTCCCACTGGGCACACGAGGCCCCTCAAAAAGACTGTACCCATTTCCGACGACCAGAGCCCCCGAACGCCCCTCCCCAACCCCCGCGGACCAAAGGCTATAGGCCACCGGCCTCGGTGACTATTTCATGCGCTGTGCCGCTGGACATTTCTGGCCATTTTAGGGCAGGCTTCTGACCATAGCCTCCGAATGGGTACACGAGGACCCTCGAAAACACTGTACCCATTTCTGACGACCAGAGCCCCCGAAACCACCCCCAACCCCCGCGGATCAAAGGCTATAGCCCATCGGCCTCGACGACCATTTCGCGCGCTGCATCGCTGGGTATTTCTTGCCCTTTTAGGGCAGGCCTCTGACCGTAGCCTCCCACTGGGTACACGAGGCCCCTCGAAAAGACTGTACCCATTTCCGACGACCAGAGCCCCCGAAACCCCCTCCCCAACCCCCGCGGGCCAAAGGTTGTAGCCCACCGGCCTCGGTGACAATTTCACGCGCAGCGCCGCTGGGCATTACTTGCCATTTTAGGGCAGGCCTCTGACCGTAGCCTCCCACTGGGCACACGAGGACCCTCGAAAAGACTGTACCCATTTCCGACGACCAGAGCCCCCGAAACCACCCCCAACCCCCGCGGATCAAAGGCTATAGCCCACCGGCCTCGACGACCATTTCACGCGCTGCATCGCTGGGTATTTCTTGCCATTTTAGGGCAGGCCTCTGACCGTAGCCTCCCCAGGCACACGAGGCCCTCAAAATGTACCCATTTCCGGCGACAGGCCCCAGCGCCTCCCGGCCCCAGCGGACCACAGGCTATAGGCCACCGGCCTCGGTGACTATTTCATGCGCTGTGCCGCTGGACATTTCTTGCTATTTTAGGGCATGCTTCTGTCCGTAGCCTCGAATGGGTACGAGGACCCTCGAAAAGCTGCCATTTCCGACGGGCCCGAAACCCCTCCCGACCGATCGGACCAAAGGCTATAGCCCACCGGCCTCGGTGACTATTTCACGCGCTGCGCCGCTGGGCATTTCTTGCCATATTAGGGCAGGCTTCTGACCGGAGCCTCCCACTGGGCACAAGAGGACCCTCGAGAAGACTGTTCCCATTTCCGACGACTAGAGGCCCCCGAGCCCCTCCCCGCCCCCGGGCCGTGCTATAGCCCACCGGCCTCGGTGACTATTTCACGCCCTGCGCCGCTGGGCATGTCGGGCCATTTTAGGCAGGCTTCTGACCGTAGCCTGCCACTGGGCACACGAGGACCCTCGAAAAGACTGTTCCCATTTCCGACGACTAGAGCCCCAGAAACCCCCTCCCCAACCCCCGCGGGCCAAAGGTTATAGCCCACCGGCCTCGGTGACTATTACACGCGCAGCGCCGCTGGGCATTTCTTGCCATTTTAGGGCAGGCCTCGTAGTAGCCTCCCCCTTGGGCACAGAGGACCCTCGAAAAGACTGTACCCATTTCCCCGACCCGAGCCCCGAGCGCCCCACCCCAACCCCCGCGGACCAAGGTTGTAGCCCACCGGCCTCGGTGACTATTTCACGCAGCGCGCTGGGCATTACTTGCCATTTCTGGCGGGCCTCGACCGTAGCCTCCCACTGGGCTACGAGGACCCTCGAAAAGCTGTACCCATTTCCGGCGGACAGGCCCGAAACCCCTCCCACCCCAGCGGGCCAAAGGTTATAGCCCACCGGCCTCTGTGACTATTTCACGCGCAGCGCCGCTGGGCATTTCTTGCCATTTTAGGGCAGGCCTCTGACCGTAGCCTCCCACTGGGGACACGAGGTCCCTCGAAAAGACTGTAACCATTTCCGATGACTAGAGCCCCCGAAACCCCCTCCCCAACCCCCGCGGACTAAAGGCTATAGCCCACCGGCCTCGACGACCATTTCGCACGCTGCATCGCTGGGTATTTCAGGTCCTTTTAGGGCAGGCCTCTGACCGTAGCCTCCCACTCCCAGGCTGCAGGCCCCTCAACAAGACTTTACCCGTATCGGCGCCCAGGCCCCAGCCCCTCCCGGCCCCCGGACAAAATGCTATAGCCCTCCGGCCTCGGGGACTATTTCACGTGCTGCGCGCTAATTTCTTGCCATTTAGGGCGGGCCTCGACCGTAGCCTCAGCTGGGCACACAGGCCCCTCAAAAGCTGTGCCATTTCCGGCCAGGCCCCAGCGCCCTCCCGGCCCCGCGGACCAAGGCTATAGCCCACCGGCCTCGGTGACAATTACCGCAGCGCCCAGCTGAGCATTTCTTGCCATTTAGGGCAGGCCTCGACCGTAGCCTGCCATTGGGCACAAGAGGACCCTCGAAAAGCATGTACCCATTTCCGGCGACCCCGACGCCCTCGGCCCCAGCGGACCAGGCTATAGCCCACCGGCCTCGGTGACTATTTCACGCGCTGCGCCGCTGGGCATGTCTGGCCATTTTAGGCAGGCTTCTGTCCGTAGCCTCCCACTGGGCACACGAGGACCCTCGAAAAGACTAGTCCTATTTCCGACGCCTAGAGCCCGAGCCCCTCCCACCCCGGGCCGCAGGTTATAGTCCACGGCCTCGGTGACTATTACGCGCGCCACTTGCCATTTTAGGGCAAGGCTCGACCGTAGCCTCCCCGGGCACGAGGACCCTCGAAAAGACTGCCATTTCCGGCGACCGGGCCCGGCCCTCCCGACTCCAGCGGACCAAAGGATGTAGCCACAGACCTCGTTGACTATTTCACGCGCGCCGCTGCGTGCATTAGCCATTTTAGGGCGGGCCTCGTAGCCTCCCAGCTGGGCACAGGCCCCTCACAGACTATACCCATTTCGGCGCGAGCCCCGGCGTCCTCCCAGCCCCGCGGACCAAGGCTATAGCCAGCCTCGGTGACTATTTCCAGCTGCGCGCTGGGTATTTTGCAATTTTGGCAGGCCTCGACCGTAGCCTCCCACTAGGCTGCAGGGCCCCTCAAAGACTGTACCCATTTCAGGCCTGGGGCTCCCAAATGCCCCTCCCGACCCAGCGGACCAAAAGGCTATAGCCCGCGGGCCTCGGTGACTATTTCAGCAGCTGCGCTGGGCATTTCTTACCATATTAGGCGGGGCTTGACGGAGCCTCCCCAGGCACAAGGGACCCTCGAGAAGGCTGTTACCATTTCCGGCAGTGAGCCCCGAAACCCCTCCCAGCCCCAGCGGGCCAAATGCTATAGCCCACCGGCCTCGGTGACTATTTCAATCTTTGCGGCTGGGCATTTCTTACCATATTAGGGCTTAGGAGCCTCCCAGGCACAAGGGACCCTCGAAAGACTGTACCCATTTCGTGACCGAGCCCGAAACCCCTCCCAACCCCAGCGGGCCAAGGTTATAGCCCACGGCCTCGGTGACTGTTTCCTGCAGCAGCTGAGCATCTCTTGCCATTTAGGGCGGGCCTCGACCGTAGCCTCCCAGCAGGGACATGGGGTCCCTCGAAAAGATGCCCATTTCCGATGACTAGAGCCCCGAGCCCCTCCCCGACCCAGCGGACCAAAGGCTAGCCCACCGGCCTCGGCGACCATTTCGCGCTGCGTGCTGGGCATTTCCTGCCCTTTAGGGCAGGCCTCGACCGTAGCCTACCACTTTGGGCTGCAGGCCCTCGGCAAAACTTTACCATGTCGGCGGGCCCCGAACCCCCAACCCCAGCGGAACAAATGCTGTAGCCCGCGGCCTCGGCGACTATTTCACGTGCTTTCGCCGCTTGGAATTTCTTGCCATTTAGGCGGGCCTCGGCCGTAGCCTCCCAGGCACGAGGCCCCTCAAAACTGTGCCATTTCCGGCCTAGAGCCCCAAGCGCCCCTCCCGACCCCAGCGGACCAAGGCTATAGCCCATCGGCCTCGGTGACTATTTCAGCGCTGCGGCTGGGCATTTTGCCATTTTAGGGCAGGCCTCGACCGTAGCCTCCCACTGGGCACCACGAGGACCCTCAAAAGGCATGCCATTTTCGGCCAGGCTCCCAGCGCCCTCCCAACCCCGCGGACCAAAGGATATAGCCCACCGGCCTCGGTGACTATTTCACGAGTGCGCCGCTGGGCATTTCTTGCCATATTAGGGCGGGCTTCGGAGCCTCCCGGGCACAAGGACCCTCGAGAAAGGCTGTTCCCATTTCCGGACTAGAGCCCCGAAACCCCTCCCCGACCCCGGGCCGTGCTATAGCCCACCGGCCTCGGTGACTATTTCACTTGCAGCTGCGGCGCTGGGCATGTCTGGCCATTTTGGCGGGGCTTGACCGTAGCCTCCCCTTTGAGCACGAGGACCCTCGAAAGACTGTTCCCATTTCCGACTAGAGCCGCGAAACCCCTCCCGACCCCAGCGGACCAAGGCTATAGCCCACCGGCCTCGGTGACTATTTCAGCTGCGCTGGGCATGTCAGCCATTTAGGCGGCCGGCTGTAGTAGCCTCCCACTGGGCACACGAGGATCCTCGAAAAGACTATTCCTATTTCCGACGACTAGAGCCCCCGAAACCCCCACCCGCACCCCCGCAGGCCAAAGGGTATAGCCCACCGGCCGCGGTGACTAATACATGCGCCGCGCCGCGGGGTATTTCTTGCCAGTTTAGGGCCGGGCTCTGACCGTAGCCTCCCAGGCACTGCGAGGACACTCAGACTGTACCCATTTCCGTGAGACAGGCCCCAGCGCCTCCCGACTCCCAGACCAAGGATGTAGCCCACCGACCTCGTTGACTATTTCACGCGCAGCGCGGCATTTCTTGCCATTTTAAAGGCAGGCCTCGACCGTAGCCTCCCACTTTGGGCTACGAGGACCCTTGAAAAGACTGTACCCATTTCCGGACGAGCCCCAGGCGCCTCCCCGGCCCCGCGGACCAAAGGCTATAGCCCACGGCCTCGGTGACTATTTCCCGCTGCGCTGGGCATGTCTGGCACTTTTAGGCGGGCTTCGACCGTAACCTCCCGCGGGCACTCGAGGACCCTCGAAAAGACTGTACCCATTTCTGACGACCAGAGCCCCCGAAACCCCCTCCCCAACCCCCGCGGACCAAAGGCTATAGCCCACCGGCCTCGACGACCATTTCGCGCGCTGCATCGCTGGGTATTTCTTGCCCTTTTAGGGCAGGCCTCTGACCGTAGCCTCCCACTGGGCACACGAGGCCCCTCAAAAAGACTTTACCCATATCCGACGAGCCCCGACGCCCTCCCACAACCCCGCGGACCAAGGCTATAGCCCACCGGCCTCGGTGACTATTTCATCTGCTGTGCGCTGGACATTTCTTGCCATTTAGGGCGGGCTTGGACCGTAGCCTCACGAATGGGTACGAGGACCCTCGAAAGACTGTACCCATTTCGGCGACCGGTGCCTCGAAACCCCAACCCCCGCGGATCAAAGGCTATAGCCCATCGGCCTCGACGACCATTTCAAGCGCTGCATCGCTGGGTATTTCTTGCCCTTTTAGGGCAGGCCTCTGACCGTAGCCTCCCACTTGGCACACGAGGCCCCTCGAAAAGACTGTACCCATTTCCGACGACCAGAGCCCCCGAAACCCCCTCCCCAACCCCCGCGGGCCAAAGGTTATAGCCCACCGGCCTCGGTGACTGTTTCACGCGCAGCGCCGCTGGGCATCTCTTGCCATTTTAGGGCAGGCCTCTGACCGTAGCCTCCCACTGGGGACATGAGGTCCCTCGAAAAGACTGTACCCATTTCCGACGACCAGAGCCTCCGAAACCACCCCCAACCCCCGCGGATCAAAGGCTATAGCCCATCGGCCTCGACGACCATTTCAAGCGCTGCATCGCTGGGTATTTCTTGCCCTTTTGGGGCAGGCCTCTGACCGTAGCCTCCCACTGGGCACACGAGGCCCCTCGAAAAGACTGTACCCATTTCCGACGACCAGAGCCCCCGAAACCCCCTCCCCAACCCCCGCCGGCCATAGGTTATAGCCCACCGGCCTCGACGACAATTTCGCGCGCTGTATCGCTTGGCATTTCCTGCCCTTTTAGGGCAGGCCTCTGACCGTATCCTCCCACTGGGCACACGAGGCCCCTCAACAAGACTTTACCCATGTCGGAGGCCCCGAAGCCCCTCCGACCCCGCGGACAAAATGCTATAGCCCACGGCCTCGGGGACTATTTCACGATGCGCGCTGGGAATTTCTTGCCATTTAGGGCAGGCCTCGACGTAGCCTCCAGGCACACGAGGCCCCTCAGCTGTACCCATTTCCGGCCTTGAGGCCCCAAATGCCTCCCAGGCCCCGCGGACCAAAGGCTATAGCCCACCGGCCTCGGTGACTATTACCAGCATGCGCCGCTGAGCATTCTTGCCATTTAGGGCAGGCCTCGACCGTAGCCTCCCAGGCACAAGAGGACCCTCGAAAAGGCGTACCCATTTCCGGACCGGAGCCCCGAGCGCCTCCCCGGCCCCAGCGGACCAAGGATGTAGCCCACCGACCTCGTTGACTATTTCACGCGCGCGCGCTGAGCATTCTTGCCATTTTAAAGGCGGGGCCTCGACCGTAGCCTCACTTTGGGCACACGAGGACCCTCGAAAATCACTGTACCCATTTCGGCGACGAGCCCTCGAGCGCCCTCCCCGGCCCAGCGGACCAAAGGCTATAGCCCACGGCCTCGGTGACTATTTCACCGCTGCGCCCAGGCATGTCTGGCCCGCACCAAGGCGGGCTTCTGACCGTAGCCTCCCCAGGGACTCGAGGACCCTCGAAAGACTGTACCCATTTCCGGCGACAGGCCCCGAAACCCCTCCCCCAGCGGACCAAGGCTATAGCCCACCGGCCTCGACGACCATTTCGCGCGCTGCATCGCTGGGTATTTCTTGCCCTTTTAGGGCAGGCCTCTGACCGTAGCTTCCCACGGGGCACACGAGGCCCCTCAAGAAGACTATACCCATGTCACGGCCGAGCCCTCAGCCCCTCCCCAACCCCAGCGGACCAAATGCGCCTCGGTGACAATTTCACGTGCTTTGCGCGCTGAGAATTTCTTGCCATTTGGCGGGCCTCGACCGTAGCCTCCCACTGGGCACAGGCCCTCAAAGACTATACCCATTTCCGGCCGGGCTCCCAGCGCCCCTCCCAGCCCCAGCGGACCAAAGGCTATAGCCCACCGGCCTCGGTGACTATTTCACGCGCTGCGCCGCTGGGCATTTCTTGCCATATTAGGGCAGGCTTCTGACTGGAGCCTCCCACTGGGCACAAGAGGACCCTCGAGAAGACTGTTCCCATTTTCGACGACTAGAGCCCCCCAAGCCCCTCCCCACCCCAGCGGACCAAGGCTATGGGCCAGCGGCCTCGGTGACTATTTCATCTGTTGTGCCGTTGGACATTTCTTGCCATTTTAGGGCAGGCTTCTGACCGTAGCCTTCGAATGGGTACACGAGGACCCTCGAAAAGGCCATTTAGCGACGGAACCCGAAACCACCCCCAACCCCCGCCGACCAAAGGCTATAGCCCATCGGCCTCGACGACCATTTCGCGCGCTGCATCGCTGGGTATTTCTTGCCCTTTTAGGGCAGGCCTCTGACCGTAGCCTCCCACTGGGTACGCGAGGCCCCTCGAAGCGTACCCATTTCCAGTGACGGGCCGAAACCCCCTCCCCAACCCCCGCGGGCCAAAGGTTATAGCCCACCGGCCTCGGTGACTATTTCACGCGCAGCGCCGCTGGGCATTTCTTGCCATTTTAGGGCAGGCCTCTGACCGTAGCCTCCCACTGGGGACACGAGGACCCTCGAAAAGACTGTACCCATTTCCGACGACCAGAGCCCCCGAAACCCCCTCCCCAACCCCCGCGGACCAAAGGCTATAGCCCACCGGCCTCGACGACCATTTCGCGCGCTGCATCGCTGGGTATTTCCTGCCCTTTTAGGGCAGGCCTCTGACCGTAGCCTCCCACTGGGCACACGAGGCCCCTCAACAAGACTTTACCCATATGCGACGCCCAGAACCCCCCTCCCCAACCCCCGCGGACCAAATGCTATAGCCCACCGGCCTCGGCGACTATTTCACGCGCTGCGCCGCTGGGAATTTCTTGCCATTTTAGGGCAGGCCTCTGACCGTAGCCTCCCACCCCAGGCTGAGGGCCCTCAAAGACTATGCCATTTCCGGCAGGCTCCCAGCGCCCCTCCCAACCCCGCGGGCCAAATGCTATAGCCCACTGGCCTCGGTGACTATTTCACGCGCTGCGCCGCTGGGCATGTCTGGCCATTTTAGGCAGGCTTCTGACCGTAGCCACCCCTTGGGCACACGAGGTCCCTCGAAAAGACTTTACCCAGTCCCGACGACCAGATCCCACGACCGCCCCTCCCCAACTCCCGCAGACCAAAGGATGTAGCCCACCGGCCTCGTTGACTATTTCACGCGCAGCGCCGCTGGGCATTCTTGCCATTTAAGGCGGGGCCTCTGACCGTAGCCTCCCACTTTGGGCACCGAGGACCCTCGAAAAGACTGTACCCATTTCCGGCGACCAGGCCCCGAGCGCCTCCCCGACTCCCGCGGACCAAAGGATGTAGCCACCGGCCTCGTTGACTATTTCAGCGCCAGCGCTGGCATTTCTTGCCATTTAAGGCGGGGCTCTGACCGTAGCCTCCCCAGGCACGAGGACCCTCGAAAAGACTGTGCCATTTCCGGCGAGCCCCGACGCCCTCCCAGCCCCCGCGGACCAAAGGCTATAGCCCACCGGCCTCGGCGACCATTTCGCGCGCATCGCTGGGTATTTCTTGCCCTTTTAGGGTAGGACTCTGACCGTAGCTTCCCACTGGGCACACGAGGACACTCAATAAGACTTTACCCATGTCGGCCCAGGCCCCGAGCGCCCTCCCCGACTCCCAGCGGACCAAAGGCTGTAGCCCACCGGCCTCGGTGACTATTTCACAGCCTTGGCGCATTCTTGCCATTTAGGGCGGGCCTCGACCGTAGCCTCCCCAGGCACGAGGACCCTCGAAAAGGCTGTACCCATTTCCGGCCAGACCCCAATCCCTCCCAGCCCAGCGGGCCAAAGGTTATAGCCCACGGCCTCGGTGACTATTTCCGCAGCGCTGAGCATTCTTGCCATTTTAGGGCAGGCCTCGACCGTAGCCTCCCCAGGGACACGAGGTCCCTCGAAAGACTGTGCCATTTCAGGCCAGGCCCCGAGCCCCTCCAGCCCCAGCGGACCCGAGGCTATAGCCCACGGCCTCGGCGACCATTCGCGTTGCATCGCTGGGTATTTCTTGCCCTTTTAGGGTGAGCCTCGACCGTAGCTTCCCAGCCACGAGGCCCCTCGAAGATTTTACCCATATCACGGCGCCCAGGCCCGGCCCCTCCCAACCCCCGGACCGTGCTATAGCCCACGTTCTCGGTGACTATTTCCAGCTGCGCGCTGGGAATTTCGTGCCATTTAGGGCAGGCCTCGACCGTAGCCTCCCCTTTGGGCACGAGGCCCCTCAAAAACTGTACCCATTTCCGGCGGGCTCCCAGCGCCCCTCCCGGCCCAGCGGACCAAATGCTATAGCCCACCGTTCTCGGTGACTATTTCCTTGTGCGCGGCTGGGTATTTCTTGCCGCTTTTAGGGTGGGCCTCGACCGTAGCTTCCGCTGGCCACGAGGCCCCTCAGAAGATTTTACCCATATCGGCGAGGCCCCGAAGCCCCTCCCAACCCCAGCGGACCAAATGCTATAGCCCACCGTTCTCGGTGACTATTTCTTCTGTGCGCGCTGGGAATTTCTTGCCATTTTAGGGCGGGCCTCGACCGTAGCTTCCAGCCACGAGGCCCCTCAAGATTTTACCCATGTCACGGCGCCTAGAGCCCCGAAGCCCCTCCCGGCCCAGCGGACCAAATGCTATAGCCCACCGTTCTCGGTGACTATTTCAGCTGCGGCTGAAATTTCATGCCATTTTAGGGCAGGCCTCGACCGTAAGCCTCCCCACGAGGCCCTCAAAAGACTGTGCCATTTCCGATGACGAGCCCCGAGCGCCCAACCCCCGCGGACCAAAGGCTATAGCCCACCGGCCTCGACGACCATTTCGCGCGCTGCATCGCTGGGTATTTCCTGCCGTTTTAGGGCAGGCCTCTGACCGTAGCCTCCCACTGGGCACACGAGGCCCCTCAACAAGACTTTACCCATATACGACGACCAGAACCCCCGAAACCACCCCCAACCCCCGCCGACCAAAGGCTATAGCCCATCGGCCTCGACGACCATTTCGCGCGCTGCATCGCTGGGTATTTCTTGCCCTTTTAGGGCAGGCCTCTGACCGTAGCCTCCCACTGGGTACGCGAGGCCCCTCGAAAAGACTGTACCCATTTCCGATGACCAGAGCCCCCGAACGCCCCTCCCCAACCCCCGCGGACCAAAGGTTGTAGCCCACCGGCCTCGGTGACTATTTCACGCGCAGCGCCGCTGGGCATTACTTGCCATTTTAGGGCAGGCCTCTGACCGTAGCCTCCCCGCGGCTACGAGGACCTCGAAAAGTCTGTACCCATTTCCGACGACCCAGGCGAAACCCCCTCCCCAGCCCCAGCGGGCCAAGGTTATAGCCCCGGCCTCGGTGACTATTTCACGCAGCGCGCGCTGGGCATTTTTACCATTTTAGGCGGGCCTCGACCGTAGCCTCCCCAGGCACGAGGCCCTCAAAACTGTGCCATTTCCGGCCGGGCTCCCAGCGCCCTCCCCCCGCGGACCAAAGGCTATAGCCCACGGCCTCGGTGACTATTTCCTGTGCTGCGCGCTGGCCATTTCTTGCCGCTTTTAGGGTGGGCCTCTGACCGTAGCTTCCCCTTTGGGCTGCGAGGCCCCTCGAGACTTTACCCATATCACGGCCAGGCCCCGAAGCCCCTCCCACCCCAGCGGGCCAAATGCAATAGCCCACCGGCCACGGTGACTACTATTTCAGCTGCGCTGGGCATGTCTGGCCATTTAGGCGGGCTTGAGCCTCCCCTTTGGGCACACGAGGACCCTCGAAAAGACTTTACCCATTTCCGACGACCAGAGCCCCCGAACGCCCCTCCCAACTCCCGCAGACCAAAGGATGTAGCCCACCGGCCTCGTTGACTATTTCACGCGCAGCGCCGCTGGGCATTTCTTGCCATTTTAAGGCAGGCCTCTGACCGTAGCCTCCCACTGGGCACACGAGGACCCTCGAAAAGACTGTACCCATTTCCGACGACCAGAGCCCCCGAAACCCCCTCCCCAACCCCCGCGGACCAAAGGCTATAGCCCACCGGCCTCGACGACCATTTCGCGCGCTGCATCGCTGGGTATTTCTTGCCCTTTTAGGGTAGGCCTCTGACCGTAGCTTCCCACTGGGCACACGAGGCCCCTCAAGAAGACTTTACCCATGTCGGCCCGAGCCCCAAGCCCCTCCCCAGCCCCGGACCAAATGCTGTAGCCCACCGGCCTCGGTGACTATTTAGCAGCCTTGCGCGGGCATGTCTGGCCATTTAAGGCGGGCTTCTGACCGTAGCCTCCCACTAGGCACGAGGACCCTCGAAAGACTCTACCCATTTCCGGCGGCAGGCCCCGACGCCCCTCCCAACTCCAGCGGACCAAGGATGTAGCCCACCGGCCTCGGTGACTCTTTCACCTTCTTGCGGCTGCTGGGCATGTCAGCCGCACAGGCGGGGCTTGACCGTAGCCTCCCACTGGGGACTCGAGGACCCTCGAAAAGACTGTACCCATTTCCGACGACCAGAGCCCCCGAAACCCCCTCCCCAACCCCCGCGGACCAAAGGCTATAGCCCACCGGCCTCGACGACCATTTCGCGCGCTGCATCGCTGGGTATTTCTTGCCCTTTTAGGGTAGGCCTCTGACCGTAGCTTCCCACTGGCCACACGAGGCCCCTCAAGAAGATTTTACCCATATCGGCCAGCCCGGCCTCCCCGGCCCGCGGACCGTGCTATAGCCCACCGTTCTCGGTGACTATTTCCGCGCTTGGCTGAAATTTCGTGCCATTTAGGGCAGGCCTCGACCGTAGCCTCCCCTGGGCACGAGGCCCTCAGACTGTACCCATTTCCGATGACCAGAGCCCCCGAAGGCCCCTCCCCAACCCCCGCGGACCAAGGCTATAGCCCACCGGCCTCGGCGACCATTTCGCGCTGCATCGCTGGGTATTTCTTGCTCTTTTAGGGTAGGCCTCTGACCGTAACTTCCAGGCACCGAGGCCCTCGAAGATTTTACCCATGTCGGCGCCCAGGCCCCGGCCCCTCAACCCCAGCGGACCGAATCTATAGCCCACCGGCCTCGGTGACTATTTCACAGCTGCGCGCTGGGCATGTCTGGCCATTTAGGCGGGCTTCGTAGCCTCCCACTAGGCACCACGAGGACCCTCGAAAGACTCTACCATTTCCGGCGGCAGAGCCCCGAGGCGCCCCTCCCACTCCAGCGGACCAAGGATGTAGCCCACCGGCCTCGGTGACTATTTCACAGCGGCTGCTGTTCTTTGGGCATATCTGGCCGCACAGGCGGGGCTTCGGACCGTAGCCTCCCTTTGGGGACTCGAGGACCCTCGAAAGACTGTACCCATTTCCGACGACCCAGGCCCGAAACCCCTCCCAACCCAGACGGACCAAAGGCTATAGCCCACCGGCCTCGGCGACAATTTCGCGCTGCAGCTGGGTATTTCTTGCCCTTTTAGGGTAGGCCTCGACCGTAACTTCCCACACCACAGGCCCCTCAGAAGATTTTACCCATGTCACGGCCAGGCCCCAAGCCCCTCCCGGCCCAGCGGACCGTGCTATAGCCCCGTTCTCGGTGACTATTTCCTGTGCGCTGCGCTGGGAATTCGTGCCATTTAGGGCGGGCCTCGACCGTAGCCTCCCACTGGGCTGCAGGCCCCTCAAAAAGACTGTACCCATTTCCGATGACCAGAGCCCCCGAACGCCCCTCCCCAACCCCCGCGGACCAAAGGCTATAGCCCACCGGCCTCGATGACCAGTTCGCGCGCTGCAGCGCTGGGTATTTCCTGCCCGTTTTGGCGGGCCTCGACCGTAACCTCCCACTTTGGGCTGCGAGGCCCCTCAACAAGACTTTACCCATATACGACGCCCAGAGCCCCCGAACCCCCGTCCCTAACCCCCGCGGACCAAATGCTATAGCCCACCGGCCTCGGCGACTATTTCACGCGCTGCGCCGCTGGGAATTTCTTATCATTTTAGGGCAGGCTTCTGACCGTAGCCTCCCACTGGGGACTCGAGGACCATCGAAAAGACTGTACCCATTTCCGACGACCAGAGCCCCCGAAACCCCCTCCCCAACCCCCGCGGACCAAAGGCTATATCCCACCGGCCTCGACGACCATTTTGCGCGCTGCATCGCTGGGTATTTCTTGCACAAGGGTAGGCCTCGACCGTAGCTTCCCAGGCACACGAGGCCCTCGAAGACTTTACCCATGTCGGCCGCCCGAGCCCCAAGCCCCTCCGGCCCCGCGGACCGTGCTATATAGCCCACCGCCTCGGTGACTATTTCATCTGTTGTGCCGTTGGACATTTCTTGCCATTTGGGGCGGGCTTCTAACCGTAGCCTCCGAATGGGTACGAGGACCCTCGAAAGACTGTACCCATTTCCGGCGACAGGCCCGAAACCCCCTCCCCGGCCCCAGCGGACCAAGGCTATAGCCCACCGGCCTCGACGACCATTTCGCGCTGCATCGCTGGGTATTTCTTGCCCTTTTAGGGTAGGCCTCAGACCTTAGCTTCCCAGGCTGCGAGGCCTCGAGAACTTTACCCATGTCGGCGAGGCCCCAAGCCCCTCCCAGCCCCAGCGGACCAAATGCTATAGCCACCGGCCTCGGTGACTATTTCCACAGCTGGCTGAGAATTTCGTGGCATTTTAGGCGGGGCCTCGACCGTAGCCTCCAGCCCAGGCTGAGGCCCCTCAGGCTGTACCCATTTCCAGGCGACGGAGCCCCCGGCGCCTCCCGGCCCCAGCGGACCAAAGGCTATAGGCCACCGGCCTCGGTGACTATTTCATGCGCTGTGCCGTTGGACATTTCTTGCCATTTTAGGGCAGGCTTCTAACCGTAGCCTCCGAATGGGTACACGAGGACCCTCGAAAAGACTGTACCCATTTCCGACGACCAGACCCCCCGAAACCCCCTACCCAACCCCCGCGGGCCAAATGCTATAGCCCACCGGCCTCGGTGACTATTTCACGCGCTGCGCCGCTGGGCATGTCTGGCAATTTTAAGGCGGGGCTTCTGACGTAACCTCCCCATGGGCACCACGAGGACCCTCGAAAAACGCTGTACCCATTTCCGGCGACAAAACCCCGAGCGCCTCCCAGCTCCCGCGGACCAAAGGCTGTAGCCACCGGCCTCGTTGACTATTTCGCACGCGCAGCGCTGGAGCATTTCTTGCCATTTAGGGCGGGCCTCTGACGTAGCCTCCCCTTTGGGCACCGAGGAACCTCGAAAAGGCTGTACCCATTTCCGGTGACCAGACCCCGAAATCCCTCGGCCCAGCGGGCCGGGTTATAGCCCACCGGCCTCGGTGACTATTTCAGCGCGCGCGCCGCTGAGCATTTCTTGCCATTTAGGGCAGGCCTCGACCGTAGCCTCCCCACCAGGGGACACGAGGTCCCTCGAAAGGCTATGCCATTTCCGCTGACTAGAGCCCCCGATCGCCCCTCCCCAACCCCCGCGGACCAAAGGCTATAGCCCACCGGACTCGACGCCCATTTCGCGCGCTGCATCGCTGGGTATTTCCTGCCCTTTTACGGCAGGCCTCTGACCGTAGCCTCCCACTTTGGGCACAGGCCCTCAACAGACTGTACCCATGTCACGGCCCAGGCCCCAGAACCCCCTCCCCGGCCCCGGCGGACCCGTGCTATAGCCCACCGGCCTCGGCGACTATTTCACAGCGCTGCGCGCTGGGAATTTCTTGCCATTTTGGGGCAGGCCTCGTATCAGCCTCCCAGCAGGCTACGAGGCCCCTCGAAAACTGCCCATTTCCGGCGAGCTCCCAGCGCCCTCCCGACCCCAGCGGACCAAGGCTGTAGCCTGACCGGCGGGTGACTATTTCACGCTCCTGTTTGCGCTGATTTGGTATGTCTGGCCATTTTAGCGAAGGCTTCTGGCCGTAGCCTCCTTTGGGCACTGGGCACCGAGGACCCTCGAAAAAGACTGTACCCATTTCCGGCGACAAGAGCCCCGAGCGCCTCCCGACTCCGCGGACCAGGCTGTAGCCCACGGCCTCATTGACTATTTCACGGCAGCGCGCTGGGCATTTCTTGCTATTTTAGGGCAGGCCTCTGACCGTAGCCTCAGCTGGGCACACGAGGACCCTCGAAGACTGTACCCATTTCCGGCGGCGAGCCCCGAGCGCCCTCGGCCCCAGCGGACCAAAGGCTATAGCCCACCGGCCTCGGTGACTATTTCACGCTGCGCGCTTGGCATGTCTGGCCGCACCAGGCGGGCTTGACCGTAGCCTCCCGGGGACTCGAGGACCCTCGAAAGACTGTACCCATTTCCGGCGACGAGCCCGAAACCCCTCCCCACCCCCAGCGGACCAGGCTATAGCCCACGGCCTCGGCGACCATTTCGCGCTGCATCGTTGGGTATTTCTTGCCGCACCAGGGCGGGCCTCTGACCGTAGCTTCCCAGGCACCGAGGCCCCTCAAGAAGACTTTACCCATATCACGGCCCAGGCCCCGAAGCCCCTCCCGGCCCCAGCGGACCGTCTATAGCCCACCGGCCTGGGCGACTATTTCACGCGCTGCGCCGCTGGGAATTTCTTGCCATTTTAGGGCAGGCCTCTGACCGTAGCCTCCCACAGGGCACACGAGGCCCCTCAAAAAGACTGTACCCATTTCCGACGACCAGAGCCCCCGAATGCCCCTGCCCAACCCCCGCGGACCAAAGCTATAGGCCACCGGCCTCGGTGACTATTTCATGCGCTGTGCCGCTGGACATTTCTTGCCATTTTAGGGTAGGCTTCTGACCGTAGCTTCCGAATGGGTACACTAGGACCCTCGAAAAGACTGTACCCATTTCCGACGACCAGAGCCCCCGAAACCCCCTCCCCAACCCCCGCGGACCAAAGGCTATAGCCCACCGGCCTCGAAGACTATTTACGCGCTGCGCCGCTGGGAATTTCTTTCCATTTTAGGGCAGGCCTCTGACCGTAGCCTCCCACTGGGCACACGAGGACCCTCAAAAAGACTATACCCATTTCCGGCGACCAGAGCCCCCGAAACCCCCCCCAACCCCCGCGGACCAAAGGCTATAACCCATCGGCCTCGACGACCATTTCGCGCGCTGCATCGCTGGGTATTTCTTGCCCTGTTAGGGCAGGCCTCTGACCGTAGCCTCCCACTGGGCACACGAGGCCCCTCGAAAAGACTGTACCCATTTCCGACGACCAAAACCCCCAAAAACCCCTCCCAACCCCCGCGGGCCAAAGGTTGTAGCCCACCGGCCTCGGTGACTATTTCACGCGCAGCGCCGCTGGGCATTACTTGCCATTTTAGGGCAGGCCTCTGACCGTAGCCTCCCACTGGGCACACGAGGACCCTCGAAAAGTCTGTACCCATTTCCGACGACCAGAGCCCCCGAAACCCGCTCCCCAACCCCCGCGGACCAAATGCTATAGCCCACCGGCCTCGGTGACTATTTACGCGCTGCGCCGCTGGGAATTTCTTTCCATTTTAGGGCAGGCCTCTGACCGTAGCCTCCCACTGGGCACACGAGGCCCCTCGAAAGGCTGCCCATTTCCGGACCAGGCCCCGAAACCCCCCCCAACCCCCGCGGACCAAAGGCTATAGCCCATCGGCCTCGACGACCATTTCGCGCGCTGCATCGCTGGGTATTTCTTGCCCTTTTAGGGCAGGCCTCTGACCGTAGCCTCCCACTGGGCACACGAGGCCCCTCGAAAAGACTGTACCCATTTCCGAAGACCAGAGCCCCCGAAACCCCCTCCCCAACCCCCGCGGGCCAAAGGTTGTAGCCCACCGGCCTCGGTGACTATTTCACGCGCAGCGGCGCTGGGCATTACTTGCCATTTTAGGGCAGGCCTCTGACCGTAGCCTCCAGGCACCGAGGACCCTCGAAAGTCTGTACCCATTTCCGGCCCAGGCCCCGAAACCCCTCCCAGCCCCGGGCCAGGTTATAGCCCGCCGGCCTCGGTGACTATTTCACGCGCGCCCGCTGGGCATTTTACCATTTAGGGCAGGCCTCTGACCGTAGCCTCCCACCAGGCACAGGCCCCTCAAAAATGCCATTTCGGCGCCCGGGCTCCCAAGCCCCTCCCAGCCCCAGCGGACCAAGGCTATAGCCCACCGGCCTCGGTGACTATTTCAGCGTGCGCTGGCCATTTCTTGCCATATTAGGGCGGGCTTCGCCGGAGCCTCCCACTGGGCACAAGAGGACCCTCGAAAAGACTGTACCCATTTCCGACGACCAGAGCCCCCGAACGCCCCTCCCCAACCCCCGCGGACCAAAGGCTATAGCCCACCGGCCTCGGTGACTATTTCACGCGCTGCGCCGCTGGGCATGTCTGGCCATTTTAGGCAGGCTTCTGACCGTAGCCTCCCACTGGGCACACGAGGACCCTCGAAAAGACTGTACCCATTTCCGACGACAAGAGCCCCCGAACGCCCCTCCCCAACTCCCGCGGACCAAAGGCTGTAGCCCACCGGCCTCATTGACTATTTCACGTGCAGCGCCGCTGGGCATTTCTTGCTATTTTAGGGCAGGCCTCTGACCGTAGCCTCCCACTGGGCACACGAGGACCCTCGAAAAGGCATGCCCATTTCCGGCGACGAGGCCCCGAGCGCCCTCGGCCCCAGCGGACAAAGGCTATAGCCAGCGGCCTCGGTGACTATTTCTTGCAGCGCTGCGCGCTTGGCATGTCTGGTCGCAAGGGCAGGCTTCTGACCGTAGCCTCCCACTGGGGACTCGAGGACCCTCGAAAAGACTGTACCCATTTCCGACGACCAGAGCCCCCGAAACCCCCTCCCCAACCCCCGCGGACCAAAGGCTATAGCCCACCGGCCTCGACGACCATTTCACGCGCTGCATCGCTGGGTATTTCTTGCCATTTTAGGGCAGGCCTCTGACCGTAGCTTCACGGGCTGCAGGCCCCTCGAAGACTTTACCCATGTCGGCGCCCAGGCCCCGAAGCCCCTCTCCCAGCCACCGCGGACCAAATGCTATAGCCCACCGGCCTGGCGAGTATTTCACCTTGCGCCGCTAATTTCTTGCCATTTTAGGCGGGCCTCTGACGTAGCCTTCCCACAGGGCACAGGCCTCAAAGCATGCCATTTCCGGCGGCCAGGCCCCGAGCGCCCTCCCCAACCCCCGCGGACCAAAGGCTATAGGCCACCGGCCTCGGTGACTATTTCATGCGCTGTGCCGCTGGACATTTCTTGCCATTTTAGGGTAGGCTTCTGACCGTAGCCTCCGAATGGCTACACGAGGACCCTCGAATAGACTGTACCCATTTCCGACGACCAGAGCCCCCGAAACCCCCTCCCCAACCCCCGCGGACCAAAGGCTATAGCCCACCGGCCTCGGTGACTATTTACGCGCTGCGCCGCTGGGAATTTCTTTCCATTTTAGGGCAGGCCTCTGACCGTAGCCTCCCACTGGGCACACGAGGACCCTCAAAAAGACTGTACCCATTTCCGACGACCAGAGCCCCCGAAACCCCCCCCAACCCCCGCGGACCAAAGGCTATAACCCATCGGCCTCGACGACCATTTCGCGCGCTGCATCGCTGGGTATTTCTTGCCCTTTTAGGGCAGGCCTCTGACCGTAGCCTCCCACTGGGCACACGAGGCCCCTCGAAAAGACTGTACCCATTTCCGAAGAACACTTCCCCCACACACCCCTCCACACCCCAGCGGGCCAAAGGTTGTAGCCCACCGGCCTCGGTGACTATTTCACGCGCAGCGGCGCTGGGCATTACTTGCCATTTTAGGGCAGGCCTCTGACCGTAGCCTCCCACTGGGCACACGAGGACCCTCGAAAATTCTGTACCCATTTCCGACGACGGGCCCCGAAACCCCTCCCCAGCCCAGCGGACCAAGGCTATAGCCCACCGGCCTCGGTGACTATTCTGGCTGCGCTGAAATTACTTGCCATTTTAGGGCAGGCCTCTGACCGTAGCCTCCCACTGGGCACACGAGGACCCTCAAAAAGGGTGTACCCATTTCCGACGACCAGAGCCCCCGAAACCCCCCCCCAACCCCCGCGGACCAAAGGCAATAGCCCATCGGCCTCGACGACCATTTCGCGCGCTGCATCGCTGGGTATTTCTTGCCTGAGGCGGGGCCTCTGACCTTATCCTCCCACTGGGCACACGCGGGCCCTCGAAAATTCGGTTCCCATTTCCGCCGACCAAAACCCCCAAACACCCCTCCCACCCCCCGCGGGCCAAAGGGTGTAGCCCACCGGCCTCGGTGCCTATTTCACGCAGCGCCAGCTGGGCGTGCCATTTTAGGGCGGGCCTCGGCCGTAGCCTCCCAGGCACCGAGGACCCTCGAAAAGTCTGTACCCATTTCCGACGAGCCCGAAACCCGCTCCCCGGCCCCAGCGGACCAAAGGCTATAGCCCATCGGCCTCGGCGACAATTTCGCGCTGCATCGTGGTATATTTCTTGCCCTTTTAGGCGGGCCTCTGACCGTAGCCTCCCACTGGGCACACGAGGACCCTCAAAAAGACTGTACCCATTTCCGACGACCAGAGCCCCCGAAACCGCCCCCCCCCAACCCCCGCGGACCAAAATCTATAGCCCATCGGCCTCGACGACCATTTCGCGCGCTGCGTCGCTGGGTATTTCTTGCCCTCTTAGGGCAGGCCTCTGACCGTAGCTTCCCACTGGGCACACGAGGCCCCTCAAAAGCTGTACCCATTTCCGATGACGAGCCCTGAAACCCCTCGGCCCAGCGGGCCAAGGTTGTAGCCCACCGGCCTCGGTGACTATTTCCTTGCGCGCCGCTGGGCATTACTTGCCATTTTAGGGCGGCCTCGACCGTAGCCTCCCAGGGCACGAGGACCCTCGAAAGCGTCTGTGCCCATTTCCGGCGACGGGCCCCGAAACCCCTCCCAACCCCTGCGGGCCAAGGTTATAGCCCCGTCGGCCTCGGTGACTATTTCACGCGCAGCGCTGAGCATTTTTCCATTTTAGAGCGGGCCTCGACCGTAGCCTCCAGCCCAGGCTACGAGGCCCCTCAAAAGGCTGCCATTTCCGGCGAGCTCCCAGGCGCCCCTCCCCCCCGCGGACGACAGGCTATAGCCCACCGGCCTCGGTGACTATTTCCAGCGCTGGGCATTTCTTGCCATATTAGGGAAGGCTTCTGGCGAGCCTCCCCAGGCACAGAGGACCCTCGAAAGGACATTACCCGTTTCCGGCGACCAGGCCCCGACGCCCTCCCAACCCCAGCGGACCAGGCTATAGCCCACCGGCCTCGGTGACTATTTCACGCGCTGCGCTGGGCATGTCAGCCATTTAGGCGGGCTTGACCGTAACCTCCCCCTGGGCTACGAGGACCCTCGAAAATTCTGTACCCATTTCCGGCAGAGCCCCGAGCCCCTCCCAACCCCGCGGACCAGGCTATAGCCCACCGGCCTCGGTGACTATTCTGTGACTGCGCGCTGAATTTCTTTCCATTTTAGGGCGGGGCCTCGGCCTAGCCTGGGCACACGAGGACCCTCAAAAGGGTGTACCCATTTCCGGCGACCAGGCCCCGAAACCCCCCGGCCCCGCGGACCAAAGGCCATCGCCCGCCGGCCTCGGCGACTATTTCGCGCTGCATCTGGGTATTTCTTGCCTGTTAGGCGGGCCTCTGACGTAGCCTCCCGGCTGCGAGGCCCCTCGAAAGACTGTACCCATTTCCGACGACCAAAACCCCAAAAACCCCTCCCGGCCCCGCGGGCCAAGGTTGTAGCCCACCGGCCTCGGTGACTATTTCACCTGTGACGCCAGCTGCATTACTTTGCCATTTAGGGCAGGCCTCGACCGTAGCCTCCCAGGCACACGAGGACCCTCGAAAGTCTGTACCCATTTCCGGACGACCAGGCCCCGAAACCGCTCCCCGGCCCCGCGGACCAAAGGCTATAGCCCACCGGCCTCGGTGACTATTCTGCGCGCTGTATTTCTTTCCATTTTGGCGGGGCCTCGACCGTAGCCTCCCCTTGGGCACGAGGACCCTCAAAAGACTGTACCCATTTCCGACGGCCAAAACCCCAAAACCCTCCCAACCCCAGCGGGCCAAGGTTGTAGCCCACCGGCCTCGGTGACTATTTCACCAGCAGCGGCTGATTACTTGCCATTTTAGGGCAGGCCTCGACCGTAGCCTCCCAGGCTACGAGGACCCTCGAAAATTCTGTACCCATTTCCGACGACCAGAGCCCCCGAAACCCGCTCCCCAACCCCCGCGGACCAAAGGCTATAGCCCAACGGCCTCGATTGACTATTCCATTTTAGGGCAGGCCTCTGACCGTAGCCTCCCACTGGGCACACGAGGACCCTCAAAAAGGGTGTACCCATTTCCGACGACCAGAGCCCCCGAAACCCCCCCCAACCCCCGCGGACCAAAGGCAATAGCCCATCGGCCTCGACGACCATTTCGCGCGCTGCATCGCTGGGTATTTCTTGCCCTGTTAGGGCAGGCCTCTGACCGTAGCCTCCCACTGGGCACACGAGGCCCCTCGAAAAGACTGTACCCATTTCCGACGACCAAAACCCCCAAAAACCCCTCCCAACCCCCGCGGGCCAAAGGTTGTAGCCCACCGGCCTCGGTGACTATTTCACGCGCAGCGCCGCTGGGCATTACTTGCCATTTTAGGGCAGGCCTCTGACCGTAGCCTCCCACTGGGCACACGAGGACCCTCGAAAAGTCTGTACCCATTTCCGACGACCAGAGCCCCCGAAACCCGCTCCCCAACCCCCGCGGACCAAAGGCTATAGCCCACCGGCCTCGGTGACTATTTACGCGCTGCGCCGCTGGGAATTTCTTTCCATTTTAGGGCAGGCCTCTGACCGTAGCCTCCCACTGGGCACACGAGGACCCTCAAAAAGACTGTACCCATTTCCGACGACCAGAGCCCCCGAAACCCCCCCCAACCCCCGCGGACCAAAGGCTATAGCCCATCGGCCTCGACGACCATTTCGCGCGCTGCATCGCTGGGTATTTCTTGCCCTTTTAGGGCAGGCCTCTGACCGTAGCCTCCCAGTGGGCACCAGGCCCTCAAAAAACTGCCCATTTCCGATGACGGGCCCCCGAAACCCCTCCCCGGCCCCGGGCCAAGGTTGTAGCCCACCGGCCTCGGTGACTATTTCCGCGCAGCGCCGCATTACTTGCCATTTTAGGGCGGGCCTCGACCGTAGCCTCCCACAGGCACACGAGGACCCTCGAAGCGTCTGTACCCATTTCCGGCGGACCAGGCCCCGAGCCCCTCCCGACCCTGCGGGCCAAGGTTATAGCCCGCCGGCCTCGGTGACTATTTCACGCGCGCGCTGAGCATTTTTTCCATTTAGGGCGGGCCTCGACCGTAGCCTCCCAGGCACAGAGGACCCTCGAAAAGACTGTACCCATTTCCGGCAGGCCCGAGCGCCTCCCGGCCCCAGCGGACCAAAGGCTATAGCCCACCGGCCTCGGTGACTATTTCACGCGCTGCGCCGCTGGGCATGTCTGGCCATTTTAGGCAGGCTTCTGACCGTAGCCTCCCACTGGGCACACGAGGACCCTCGAAAAGACTGTTCCCATTTCCGACGACTAGAGCCCCCGAAACCCCCACCCCAGCCCACGCGGGCCAAAGCTTATAGCCCACCGGCCTCGGCGACTATTACACGCGCAGCGCCGCTGGGCATGTCTGGCCATTTTAGGGCAGGCTTCTGACCGTAGCCTCCCACTGGGGACTCGAGGACCCTCGAAAAGACTGTACCCATTTCCGACGACCAGAGCCCCCGAACGCCCCTCCCCAACTCCCGCGGACCAAAGGCTGTAGCCCACCGGCCTCGTTGACTATTTCACGCGCAGCGCCGCTGGGCATTTCTTGCCATTTTAGGGCAGGCCTCTGACCGTAGCCTCCCACTGGGCACACGAGGACCCTCGAAAAGACTGTACCCATTTCCGACGACCAGAGCCCCCGAACGCCCCTCCCCAACTCCCGCGGACCAAAGGCTGTAGCCCACCGGCCTCGTTTACTATTTCACGCGCAGCGCCGCTGGGAATTTCTTGTCATTTTAGGGCAGGCCTCTGACCGTAGCCTCCCACTGGGCACACGAGGACCCTCGAAAAGACTGTACCCATTTCCGACGACCAGAGCCCCGAACGCCCCTCCCCAACCCCCGCGGACCAAAGGCTATAGCCCACCGGCCTCGGTTACTATTTCACGCAGCGCGCGCGCTGGGAATTTCTTGTCATTTTAGGGCAGGCCTCGACCGTAGCCTCTCCCAGGCTGCGAGGACCCTCGAAAAGACTGTACCCATTTCCGACGACCAGAGCCCCCGAACGCCCCTCCCCAACCCCCGCGGACCAAAGGCTATATCCCACCGGCCTCGGTTACTATTTCACGCGCTGCGCCGCTGGGCATGTCTGGCCATTTTAGGGCAGGCTTCTGACCGTAGCCTCCCACTGGGCACACGAGGACCCTCGAAAAGACTGTACCCATTTCCGGCGGGCCCCGAAACCCCCGGCCCCGCGGACCAAAGGCTATAGCCCATCGGCCTCGACGACCATTTCGCGCGCTGCATCGCTGGGTATTTTTTGCCCTTTTAGGCCAGGCCTCTGACCGTAGCCTCCCACTGGGCACACGAGGCCCCTCGAAAAGACTGTACCCATTTCCGACGAGCCCACAAACCCCTCCCCGGCCCCAGCGGGCCAAAGGGTGTAGCCCACCGGCCTCGGTGACTATTTCACGCAGCGCCGCTGGGCATTACTTGCCATTTTAGGGCAGGCCTCTGACCGTAGCCTCCCACTGGGCACACGAGGACCCTCGAAAAGACTGTACCCATTTCCGACGACCAGAGCCCCCGAAACCCCCGCCCCCACCCCCCCGGGCCCAAGGCGATATCCCACCCGCCGCGGGGACAATTTAACGCGCGGCGCCGCGGGGCATTTCTTGCCAATTTAGGGCAGGCCTCTGACCGTAGCCTCCCACTGGGCACACGAGGACCCTCGAAAAGACTGTACCCATTTCCGACGACCAGAGCCCCCGAAACCCCCTCCCCAACCCCCGCGGACCAAAGGCTATAGCCCACCGGCCTCGGTGACTATTCTGGCGCCCATTTTAGGGCAGGCCTCTGACCGTAGCCTCCCACTGGGCACACGAGGACCCTCAAAAAGACTGTACCCATTTCCGACGACCAAAACCCCCAAAAACCCCTCCCAACCCCCGCGGGCCAAAGGTTGTAGCCCACCGGCCTCGGTGACTATTTCACGCGCAGCGCCGCTGGGCATTACTTGCCATTTTAGGGCAGGCCTCTGACCGTAGCCTCCCACTGGGCACACGAGGACCCTCGAAAAGTCTGTACCCATTTCCGACGACCAGAGCCCCCGAAACCCGCTCCCCAACCCCCGCGGACCAAAGGCTATAGCCCACCGGCCTCGGTGACTATTTACGCGCTGCGCCGCTGGGAATTTCTTTCCATTTTAGGGCAGGCCTCTGACCGTAGCCTCCCACTGGGCACACGAGGACCCTCAAAAGCTGTGCCATTTCCGACGACCACAGGCCCCGAAACCCCCAACCCCCGCGGACCAAAGGCTATAGCCCATCGGCCTCGACGACCATTTCGCGCGCTGCATCGCTGGGTATTTCTTGCCCTGTTAGGCGGGGCCTCGACCGTAGCCTCCACTGGGCTACGAGGCCCCTCGAAAAGACTGTACCCATTTCCGGCGGACCAAAACCCCAAAACCCCTCCCAGCCCCAGCGGGCCAAAGGTTGTAGCCCACCGGCCTCGGTGACTATTTCACCCAGCTGGCATTACTTGCCATTTAGGGCGGGCTCTGACCGTAGCCTCCCACTGGGCACCACGAGGACCCTCGAAAGTCTGTACCCATTTCCGGCGGCCAGGCCCCGAAACCGCTCCCCAGCCCCCGCGGACCAAGGCTATAGCCCACCGGCCTCGGTGACTATTCTGTGCTGCGCGCGCTGAATTTCTTTCCATTTAGGCGGGCCTCGACCGTAGCCTCCTACTGGGCACACGAGGCCCCTCAAAAAGACTGTACCCATTTCCGACGCCCAGAGCTCCCAAACGGCCCTCCCCAACCCCCGCGGACCAAAGGCTATAGCCCATCGGCCTCGACGACCATTTCGCGCGCTGCATCGCTGGGTATTTCTTGCCCTTTTAGGGCAGGCCTCTGACCGTAGCCTCCCAGTGGGCACACGAGGCCCCTCAAAAAGACTGTACCCATTTCCGATGACCAGAGCCCCTGAAACCCCCTCCCCAACCCCCGCGGGCCAAAGGTTGTAGCCCACCGGCCTCGGTGACTATTTCACGCGCAGCGCCGCTGGGCATTACTTGCCATTTTAGGGCAGGCCTCTGACCGTAGCCTCCCACTGGGCACACGAGGACCCTCGAAACGTCTGTACCCATTTCCGACGACCAGAGCCCCATAATCCAACTCCCATACATCTGCGGGCCAAAGGTTTTAGCCCATCGGCCTCGGTGACTATTTCACGCGCAGCGCCGCTGGGCATTTTTTTCCATTTTAGGGCAGGCCTCTGACCGTAGCCTCCCACTGGGCACACGAGGCCCCTCAAAAGCTGCCATTTCCGGCAGGCTCCCCGCCCTCCCAACCCCAGCGGACCAAGGCTATAGCCCACGGCCTCGGTGACTATTTCACCTTGTTGCGCCTGGGCATTTCTTGCCATATTAGGGAAGGCTTCGACCGGAGCCTCCCACTGGGCACAAGAGGACCCTCGAAAAGACTGTACCCATTTCCGACGACCAGAGCCCCCGAACGCCCCTCCCCAACCCCCGCGGACCAAAGGCTATAGCCCACCGGCCTCGGTGACTATTTCACGCGCTGCGCCGCTGGGCATGTCTGGCCATTTTAGGCAGGCTTCTGACCGTAGCCTCCCACTGGGCACACGAGGACCCTCGAAAAAACTGTTCCCATTTCCGACGACTAGAGCCCCCGAAACCCCCACCCCAGCCCACGCGGGCCAAAGCTTATAGCCCACCGGCCTCGGCGACTATTACACGCGCAGCGCCGCTGGGCATGTCTGGCCATTTTAGGGCAGGCTTCTGACCGTAGCCTCCCACTGGGGACTCGAGGACCCTCGAAAAGACTGTACCCATTTCCGACGACCAGAGCCCCCGAACGCCCCTCCCCAACTCCCGCGGACCAAAGGCTGTAGCCCACCGGCCTCGTTTACTATTTCACGCGCAGCGCCTTGGCGCATTTCTTGCCATTTAGGGCAGGCCTCGACCGTAGCCTCCCCAGGCACCGAGGACCCTCGAAAAGACTGTACCCAATTTCCGGCGACGAGCCCCGACGCCTCCCCAGCTCCGCGGACCAAAGGCTATAGCCCACCGGCCTCGTTTACTATTTCACGCAGCGCGCGCGCTGAAATTCTTGTCATTTAGGGCAGGCCTCTGACCGTAGCCTCTCCCAGGCTACGAGGACCCTCGAAAAGGACTGTACCCATTTCCGGCGACCAGGCCCCGACCCCGCCCGGACCAAAGGCTATATCCCACGGCCTCGGTTACTATTTCACCGCTGCGCGCTGGGCATTTCTTGCCATTTAGGGCAGGCTCTGACCGTAACCTCCCACTTTGGGCACGAGGACCCTCGAAAATCTGTACCCATTTCCGTGACGAGCCCCGAAACCCGCTCCCCAACCCCCGCGGACCAAAGGCTATAGCCCACCGGCCTCGGTGACTATTCTGCAGCAGCTGCGCGCTGAATTTCTTTCCATTTAGGGCGGGGCCTCGACCGTAGCCTCACCCAGGCACCGAGGACCCTCAGACTGTACCCATTTCCGGCGAGGCCCGAAACCCCCCCCAACCCCCGCGGACCAAAGGCTATAGCCCATCGGCCTCGACGACCATTTCGCGCGCTGCATCGCTGGGTATTTCTTGCCCTTTTAGGGCAGGCCTCTGACCGTAGCCTCCCAGTGGGCACACGAGGCCCCTCAAAAAAACTGTACCCATTTCCGATGACCAGAGCCCCCGAAACCCCCTCCCCAACCCCCGCGGGCCAAAGGTTGTAGCCCACCGGCCTCGGTGACTATTTCACGCGCAGCGCCGCTGGGCATTACTTGCCATTTTAGGGCAGGCCTCTGACCGTAGCCTCCCACTGGGCACACGAGGACCCTCGAAACGTCTGTACCCATTTCCGACGACCAGAGCCCCCGAAACCCCCTCCCCAACCCCTGCGGGCCAAAGGTTATAGCCCATCGGCCTCGGTGACTATTTCACGCGCAGCGCCGCTGGGCATTTTTTTCCATTTTAGGGCAGGCCTCTGACCGTAGCCTCCCACTGGGCACAAGAGGACCCTCGAAAAGACTGTACCCATTTCCGGCAGGCTCCCCGGCGCCTCCCCACCCCCCGCGGACCAACGGCTATAGGCCACCGGCCTCAGTGACTATTTCCCGCGCGGCGCCGCTGGGCATTTCTTGCCATATTAGGAAGGCTTCTGACCGGGCCTCCAGGCACAGGACCCTCGAAAGGCTGTACCCATTTCCGGCGAGCCCCAGCGCCCCTCCCCGGCCCAGCGGACCAAGGCTATAGCCCACCGGCCTCGGTGACTATTTCACGCTGCGCGCTGGGCATGTCTGGCCATTTAGGCGGGCTTCGACCGTAGCCTCCCAGGCACGAGGACCCTCGAAAAACTGTTCCCATTTCCGACTAGAGCCCCGAAACCCCCACCCCAGCGGACCAGGCTTATAGCCCACCGGCCTCGGCGACTATTACCGCTGCGCGCTGGGCATGTCTGGCCATTTAGGGCGGGGCTTCGACCGTAACCTCCCCAGGGGACTCGAGGACCCTCGAAAAGACTGTACCCATTTCCGACGACCAGAGCCCCCGAACGCCCCTCCCCAACTCCCGCGGACCAAAGGCTGTAGCCCACCGGCCTCGTTGACTATTTCACGCAGCGCTGAGCATTCTTGCCATTTTAGGGCGGGCCTCGACCGTAGCCTCCCCCAGCTGCGAGGACCCTCGAAAAGACTGTACCAATTTCCGACGACCAGAGCCCCCGAACGCCCCTCCCCAACTCCCGCGGACCAAAGGCTGTAGCCCACCGGCCTCGTTTACTATTTCACGCGCAGCGCCGCTGGGAATTTCTTGTCATTTTAGGGCAGGCCTCTGACCGTAGCCTCCCCAGGCACACGAGGACCCTCGAAAAGGCTGTACCCATTTCCGGCGAGCCCCAGGCGCCTCCCAGCCCCGCGGACCAAAGGCTATATCCCACGGCCTCGGTTACTATTTCCGCTGCGCTGGGCATGTCTGGCCATTTTAGGGCAGGCCTTGACCGTAGCCTCCCCAGGCATCTGAGGACCCTCGAAAAGACTGCCCATTTCCGGACGAGCCCGAAACCCCCCCCAGCGGACCAAAGGCTATAGCCCATCGGCCTCGACGACCATTTCGCGCGCAGCATCGCTGGGTATTTTTTGCCCTTTTAGGCCAGGCCTCTGACCGTAGCCTCCCACTTGGGCACAGGCCCCTCGAAAGGCTGTACCCATTTCCGGCGAGCCCTGAAACCCCTCCCAGCCCAGCGGGCCAAGGTTGTAGCCCACCGGCCTCGGTGACTATTTCCAGCGCAGCGCTGAGCATTACGCCATTTTAGGGCAGGCCTCTGACCGTAGCCTCCCAGGGCACGAGGACCCTCGAAGGCTGTACCCACTTCCGATGACGGGCCCCGAGCCCCTCCCCAGCCCCAGCGGGCGGGTTATAGCCACCGGCCTCGGTGACAATTTCCGCAGCGCGCTGGGCATTCTTGCCATTTAGGGCGGGCCTCGACCGTAGCCTCCCAGGGGACACGAGGTCCTCAAAGACTGTACCCATTTCGGACTAGAGCCCCCAACCCCCGCGGACCAAAGGCTATAGCCCACCGGCCTCGACGACCATTTCTCGCGCTGCATCACTGGGTATTTCCTGCCCTTTTAGGGCAGGCCTCTGACCGTAGCCTCCCACTGGGCACACGAGGCACCTCAACAAGACTGTACCCATGTCCGACGCCCAGAGCCCCAGCCCCAGCGGACCAAGGCTATAGCCCACCGGCCTCGGTGACTATTTCACGCCAGCGCGGCGCATTACTTGCCATTTTAGGGGCAGGCCTCGACCGTAGCCTCCCCCAGGCACGAGGACCCTCGAAAAGGACTGTAACCATTTCCGGCGACGGAGCCCGAGCGCCCCTCCCGACCCCAGCGGACCAAAGGCTATAGCCCTCCGGCCTCGGTGACTATTTCACCTTGTGCGCTGGGCATATCTTGCCATTTTAGGGCGAGCTTCGACCCGTATCTCCCAGCAGGCACGAGGACCCTCGAAAAGCCTGTACCCATTTCCGGCGACCAGGCCACGAAACCCCCTCCCAGCCCCAGCGGACCAGCGCTATAACCCACCGGGCTCGGAGACTATTTGGCGCTGCGCAGGTATTCTTGCCTTTTAGGGCAGGCCTCGACCGTAGGCTCCGCCCAGGCGAGGGCCCCTAAAAAGTAGACCCATTTCTGATGCGAGTCCCGAACCCCCCTCCGAACCCCGTGAAACAGGCCTATAGCCCAATGGCCCAGCGACTATTTCCGTGCCTGCGCTGGGCATTTCTTGCCATTTTAGGGCAGGCCTCGACCGTAGCCTCCCCCAGGCACGAGGACCCTTGAAAGGACAGTACCCATTTCCAGCAGCCCCGACCCCCTCCCCAGCCCCAGCGGACCAGGCTATAGCCCGCCGGCCTCGGTAACTTTTTCAGCTGTTCGCTGGGTATTTCTTGTCATTTTAGGGTGAGCTTCGTAGCCTCCCCACAGGCACGAGGACCCTTGAAAGACTGTACCCATTTCCAATGCCCCAGAACCCCCTCCCCAACCCCCGCGGACCAAAGGCTATAACCCACCGGCCTCGGAGACTATTTCGCGCGCTGCATCACTGGGCATTTCTTGCCCTTTTAGGGCAGGCCTCTGACCGTAGCCTCCCACTGGGAACACGAGGACTCTTGAAAAGACTGTACCCATTTTCGCCGCCCAGAGCCCCCGAACCCCTTCCCCTCCCCCGCGGACCAAAGGCTATAGCCCACCGGCCTCGGCGACTATTTCACGCGCTGCGCCGCTGGGTATTTCTTGTCATTTTAGGGTAGGCTTCTGACCGTAGCCTCCCCCTGGGCACACGACGACCCTCGAAAAGACTGTACCCATTTCCAACGCCCAAAGCCCCAGAACCCCCTCCCCAACCCCCGCGGACCAAAGGCTATAACCCACCGGCCTCGGCGACTATTTCGCGCGCTGTATCGCTGATCATTTCTTGCCATTTTAGGGCAGGCTTGAATGATAGCCTCGTCTTGGGCACGAGGCCCTCAAAAGACTGTGCCATTTCCGACGACTAGAACCCCGAACCCCCCACCCCAACCCCAGCGGCCCAAATGCTATAACCCACCGGGCTCGGACAATATTTGGCGCTGCAGGCATTTCCTACCTTTTTAGGGCCGGCCTCTGACCGTAGGCTCCCACTGAGAACATGAGGCCCCTCAAAAAGACTAGACCATTTCCGATGCCCAGAGTCCCCGAACCCCCGTGGAACAGACGCTATAGCCCACCGGCCCCGGCGACTATTTCGTACACTGCGCCGCTGGGCATTTCTTGCCATTTTAGGGCAGGCCTCTGACCGTAGCCTCCAACTGGGCACACGAGGACCCTCGAAAAGACTGTGCCCATTCGCGACCCTAGCCCTGAACCCCCTCCTCGACCCCCGGACCAAGTCTATAGCCCACGGCCTCGTCGACTATTTCGCGCATTGCCTGCGTGGCAGGCATTTCTTGCCATTTAGGGCGGGCCTCGACCGTAGCCTCCCAGCTGGGCACAGGCCCATCGAAAGATGGACCCATTTCTGATTCCCAGGCCCCGAACCCCCTCCCAGCCCTGCGGACCCAAGGCTATAGCCCACCGGCCTCGGCGACTATTTCCTTGTTGAGCTGCTGGGCATTTCTTGTCCTTTAGGCGGGCCTCGACCGTAGCCTCGCCTGGGCACGAGGCCCCTCAAAAGACTGTACCCATTGCCGTGCGAGCCTCCGAACCCCCCACCCAACCCCGGACCAGGCTATAGCCCACGGGCTCGGCGACTATTTCGCGCTGCGCGCTGGGTATTTCTTTCCATTTTAGGCGGGCTTGACCGTAGCCTCTGGGCCCACGAGGACCCTCAAAATGACTGTACCCTTTCCGATGCAGGCCCCGAACCCCCTCCCAACCCTGCGGACCAGCATATAACCCACCGGGCTCGGAGACTATTTGTAGCCGCTGCGCCGCGGGGTATTTCTTACCTTTTTAGGGCAGGCCTCTGACCGTAGGCTCCCACTGAGCACATGAGGTCCCTAAAAAAGAGTAGACCCATTTCCGATGCCCAGAGTCCCCGAATCCCCCTCCCGAACCCCCATGGAACAGACGCTATAGCCCACCGGCCCCGGCGACTATTTCGTGCACTTTACCGCTGGGCATTTCTTGCCATTTTAGGGCAGGCCTCTGACCGTAACTTCCCACTGGGCACACGAGGACCCTCGAAAAGACTGTACCCATTTCCGACGCCCAGAACCCCCGAACCCCCCTCCCCATTCAACGCGGACCAAAGGCTATAGCCCACCGGCCCCGGTGACTATTTCACGCGCTGCGCCGCTGGGTATTTGTAGCCATTTTAGGGCAGGTTTCTGACCGTAACCTCCCACTGGGTACACGAGGACCCTCGAAAAGACTGTACAAATTTCGGATGCCCAGAGCCCCAGAACCCCCCTCCCCAACACCCGCGGACCAAAGGCTATAGCCCACCGGCCTCGGCGACTATTTCGCGCGCTGCAACGCTTGGCATTTCTTGCCCTTTTAGGGAAGCCTCGGTAGCCTCGCCGGGCACCACAGGCCCTCTAAAAGACTGTACCCATTTCTGACGCCCAGAGCCCCCGAAACCCCCACCCCAACCCCCGCGGACCAAAGGCTATAGCCCACCGGCCTCGGCGACTATTTCACGCGCTGCGCCGCTGGGCATTTCTTGTCATTTTAGGGCAGGCTTCTGACCGTACCCTCCCACTAAGCACACGAGGACCATCAAAATGATTGTACCCATTTCCGACGCCCAGAACCCCCGAACCTCCCCAACCCCCGCGGACCAAACGCTATAACCCACCAGGCTCGGAGACTATTTCGCGCGGCGAGTATTCTTGCCTTTTAGGGCGGGCCTCCGACCGTGGCTCCCAGTACATGGGGCCCTAAAAAGTAGACCCATTTCGATGCCCAGTCCCCGAACCCCCTCCCAAACCCCGTGGAGCAGGCGCTATAGACCACCGGCCCGGCGACTATTTAGTGCCGCTGCGCTGGGCTTTTCTTGCCCCAAGGCAGGCCTCTGACCGTAACCTCCCACTGGGCACACGAGGACCCACGAAAAGACGGTACCATTTCCGATGCCCAGAGCCCCCGAACCCCCCTCCCCAACCCCCGCGGACCAAAGGCTATAACCCACCGGCCTCGGTGACTATTTCGCGCGGCGCCGCGGGGCATTACTTGCCTTTTTAGGGCAGGCTTCTGACCGTATCCTCCCACTAGGCACATGAGGCCCCGAACCAAGAGTAGACCCATTGCCGATGCCCAAAGCCCCCGAACCCCCGTGGAACAGACGCTATTGCCCACCGGCCCCGGCGACTATTTCTGCACTGCGCCGCTGGGCATTTCTTGCCCTTTTAGGGCAGGCCTCTGACCGTAACTTTCCACTGGGCACACGAGGACCCTCGAAAAGACTGTACCCATTTCCGTCGCCCAGAGCCACCGAACCCCTCTCCCCAACCCCCCCGGACCAAAGGCTATACCCCACAGGCTTGGTGACTATTTCACGCGCTGCATCGCTGGGCATTTCTTGCCCTTTTAGGGCAAGGCCTCTGACCGTAGCCTCGCACTGGGCACGCGACGCCCCTCAAAAAGACTGTACCCATTTCTGACGCCAAGAGCCCCCGAACCCCCCACCCCAACCCCCGCGGACAAAAGGCTATAGCCCACCGGCCTCCGTGTCTATTTCACGCGCCTTGCCATTTAGGTTGGGCTTCTGACCGTAGCCTCCAGACACGAGGACACTCAAAATGACTGTACCCATTTACGGCGGGCCCCGAACCCCCTTCCCAACCTCCGGCGGACCAGCAGCTATAACCCACGGGCTCGGAGACTATTCAGCGCTGCGCCGGGTATTTCTTCCCTTTTAGGCGGGCCTCCGACCGTAGGCTCCCAATAAGCACATGAGGCCCCTAAAAAGTGAGACCCATTTCCGATGCAGTACCCGAACCCCGTGGAGCAGATGCTATAGCCCACGGCCGGCGACTATTTGTGCCGCTGCGCGGGCATTTCTTGCCATTTAGGGCAGGCCTCGGCCGTAACACTCTGGGCACCACGAGGACCCTTGAAAGACTTACCCATTTCCGGCCTAGAGCCACGAACCCGCCTCCCCAGCCCCGCGGACCAAGGCTATAGCCAGCCTCGGCGACTATTGCTGCATCGCTGGGCATTTCTTGCCCTTTTAGGGCAGGCCTCGGCAGCCTCGCCTGAGCGCGCGCCCCTCAAAAGACTGTACCCATTTTTGCCGAGCCTCGAATCCCCTCCCAGTCCCAGCGGACCAGGCTATAACACACGGGCTCGGAGACTATTTGCGCTGCGCTTGAGCATTCTTGCCCTTTTAGGGCGAGCCTCGACGAAGGCTCCCAGCACATGAGGCCCCTAAAAAGACTAGACCCATTTGCCCGAACCCCGTGGGAGGCTATAGCCCACCGGCCTCGGCGACTATTTCGCGCGCTGCGCCGCTGGGCATTTCTTGCCATTTTAGGGCAGGCCTCTAACCTTAGCTTCGTACTGGGCACACGAGGAGCCTCGAAAAGGCTATACCCATTTCCGACACTCAGATCCCCCGAACCCCCCTCCCCAACCCCCGCGGACCAAAGGCTATAGCCCACCGGCCTCGGCGACTATTTCGCGCGCTGCATGGCTGGGCATTTCTTGCCATTTTATGGCGGGCCTCTAACTGTAGCCTCCCACTGGGCACATGAGGTTCCCCGAAAAGACGGTACCCATTTCGGACGCCCAGAGCCCCCCAACCCCCCACCCCAACCCACGCGGACCAAAGTCTATAGCCCACCGGCCTCAGCGACCATTTCGCGCGCTGCGCCGCGGGGCATTTCTTGCCTTTTTAGGGCAGGCCTCTGGCCGTAGCCTCCCACTGAGCACACGATGCCCCTCGAAAAGACTGTACCCATTTCTATCGCCCAGAGTGCCCGAACCCGCGTCCCCAACCCCCACGGAACAGACGCTATAGCGTACCGGCCTTGGTGACTATTTCACGCGCTGCGATGCTGGGCATTTCTTGCCATTTTAGGGGAGCCCTCTGACCGTAGCCTCCCACTGGCCACACGAGGCCCCTCGAAAAGACTAGACCCATTTCTGAGGCCCAGAGCCCCCGAACCCCCCTCCCCAACCCCCACGGCAAAGACGCTAGATGCCACGCTGGGCCGCGGGGTATTTCTTCCCTGTTTAGCGCAGGCCTCTAACCGTAGCCTCCCGTTGGGCACACGAGGCCCCTCGAAAAGTCTGTACCCATTTCCGATGCCCAGAGCCCCCGAACTCCCCTCGCCAACCCCCGCGGGCCAAAGGCTATAGCCCACCGGGCTTAGGGACTATTTCGCGTGCTGCGCCACTGGGCATTTCTTGCCATTTTAGGGCAGGCCTCTTATCGTAGCCTCCCACAGGGCACACGAGGACCCTTGAAAAGACTGTACCCATTTCCGATGCCCAGAGCCCCTGAACCCCACTCCCCAACCCCCGCGGACCGAAGGCTATAGCCCACTGGCCTCGGCGACTATTTCACGCGCTGCGCCGCTGGCCATTTCTTGCCATTTTAGGGCAGGCCTCTGACCGTAGCCTCCGACTAGGCACACGAGGACCTTCGAAAAGACGGTACCCATTTCCAACGCCCAGAGCCCCCGTACCCCCCTCCCCAACCCACGAGGACCAAAGGCTATAACCCACCGGCCTCAGCGATCATTTTGCACGCTGCGCCGCGGTGCATTTCTTGCCTTTTTAGGGCAGGCCTCTAACCGTAGGCTCCCACTGAGCACACGAGGCCCTTAAAAATGTTTGTATCCAGTTCCGATACCCAGAGTCCTCGAACCCCCAACCGCCCGGCGGCGCTATAGCCAGCCTCGGCGATTATTTCATGTTGTGCCGCTGGACATTTCTTGCCATTTTATGGCAGGCCTCTAACTGTAGCCTCCCACTGGGCACACGAAGTTCCCCAAAAAGACGGTACCCATTTCCGACGCCCAGAGCCCCCGAACCCCCCTCCCCAACCCACGCGGACCAAAGTCTATAGCCCACCGGCCTCAGCGACCATTTCGCGCACTGCGCCGCGGGGTATTTCTTGCCTTTTTAGGGCAGGCCTCTGGCCGTAGCCTCCCACTGAGCACACAAGGCCCCTTAAAAAGGCTGGACCCATTTCTAGCAGTCCCGAACCCCCTCCCGACCCTTCACGGAACAGGCGCTATAAGCGTGCCGGCCTCGGCGACTATTTCACGCGCTGCTCTTTGGGCATTTCTTGCCATTTAGGGAGGCCTTTGACGTAGCCTCCCACTTTGGGCACGAGGACCCTCGAAAGACTAGACCCATTTACGGGGCCCAGCCCCCGAACCCCCCTCCCCAATCCCCGCGGAAAAGACGCTATAGCCCATCGGCCTCGACAACTATTTCGCACGCTGCGCCGCGGGGGATTTCGTCCCTTTTTAGGGCAGGCCTCTAACCGTAGCCTCCCGCTGGGCACACGAGGCCCCTCGAAAAGTCTGTACCCATTTCCGATGCCCAGAACCCCCGAACCCCCCTCCCCAACCCCCGCGGGCCAAAGGCTATAGCCCACCGGCCTCGCCGAATATTACACGCGCTGCGCCGCTGGGCATTTCTTGTCATTTTAGGGCAGGCCTCCAAGCGTAGCATCCCACTGGGCACACGAGACCCCTCGAAAAGACTAGACCCATTTACGATGCCCAGAGCCGCCGAACCCCCCTCCCTAACTCCCGCGGAACAGACGCTATAGTCCACCGGCCTCAGCGACTATTTCGCGCGCTGCGCCGCTGGGCATTTCTTGCCATTTTAGGGCAGTCCTCTGAACGTAGGCTCCCACTGAGCACACTAGCCCCGTCAAAAAGACTGGACCCATTTCCGACGCCCAGAGTCCCCGAAACCCCCTCCCCAATCCACGCGGACCAAAATCTATAGCCCACCGGCCTCAACGACCATTTCGCGCGCTGCGCTGCTGGCTATTTCTTTCCTTTTTAGGGCAGGCCTCTGAACGTATCCTTCCACTGGGCACGCGAGGCCCCTCGAAAAGACTAAACCCATTTCCGACGCCCAGAGCCCCCGAATCCCCCTCCCCAACCCCCGCGGAAAAGACTCTATAGCCCATCGGCCTCGACAACTATTTCGCACGCTGCGCCGCGGGGTATTTCTTCCTTTTTTAGGGCAGGCCTCTAACCGTAGCCTCCCGCTGGGCACACGAGGCCCCTCAAAAAGTCTGTACCCATTTCCGATGCCCAGAGCCCCCGAACCCCCCTCCCCCGCGGTGTTCTTGCCTTTTTAGGGCAGGCCTCTGACCGTAGGCTCCCACTGAGCACACTAGCCCCCTTAAAAAGACTGGACCCATTTCCGACGCCCAGATTCCCCGAAACCCCCACCCAATCCTCGCGGACCAAAGTCTATAGCCCAACGGCCTCAGCGACCATTTCGCTGACTATTGGCTATTCTTGCCTTTTAAGGCAGGCCTCTGGCCGTAGCCTCCCAGCACGAGGCCCTCAAAAGCTGGACCCATTTCGGCCCAGTCCCCGAACCCCCTCCCAGCCCCACGGAGCAGGCAGCTATAGCGCACCGGCCTCGGCGATTATTTCCTTGTGCTGCGCTGGGCATTTCTCGCCATTTTAGGGGAGGCCTCTGACCGTAGCCTCCCACTGGGCACACGAGGACCCCCAAAAGGATTGTAACGATTTCCAAAGCCCAGAGCCCCCAAAACCGCCTCCCCAAGCCACGCGCACAAAAGGCTATAACCCGCCGGCCTAAGCGACCATTTCGCGCGCTGTGCCGCGGGCCATTTCTTCCCTTTTTAGGGCAGGCCTCTGACCGTAGCCTCCCACTGGTCACACAAGGATCCTCGAAAAGACTCTACCCATTTCCAATGCCCAGAGCCCCCCAACCCCTCCCAGCCCCGGACCAAGGCTATAGCCCAGGCCTCATTACTATTTCCTTGTTGCGCTGGGTATTTCTCTTCATTTTAGGCAGGCCTCGATCGTAGCCTCCCAGGCACAGGGCCCTCAAAGACTATACCCATATCGGACGCCCGAGCCCCAGAACCCCGTCCCAACCCCGCGAAAGGGCCTTATAGCCCCGGCCTCGGATAATATTCGCGCGATCGCCGCTGGGCATTCTTGCCATTTTAGGGCGAGCCTCGACCGTAGCCTCCCCAGGCTACGAGGACCCTCGAAAAGACTGTACTAATTTTGGGCCAGGCCCCGAAACCCCTCCCAACCCTGCGGACCAAGGCTATAGCCCACCGGCCTCGGCGACTATTTGTTGCGCGCGCTTAGCATTCTTGCCATTTGGGGCGAGCCTCTGGCGTAGCCTCCCATTGGGCACAGACCCTCAAAAAGCCTAGATCCATTTCCGACGCCTAGAGCCCCCAAATCCCCCACCCCAACCCCCGCGGAAAAGACGCTATAGCCCACTGGCCTCGGCGACTATTTCGTTCACTGCGCCGCTGGGCATTTCTTGACATTTTAGGGCATGCCGCTGACCGTAGTCTCCCACTGGGCAGACGAGGACCCTCGAAAAGACTATACCCATTTCGAGTCAGGCCCCGAACCCCCTCCCCAGCGGACCAAAGGCTATTGCCCACGGGCCTTGGTGACTTTTTAGCGCGCTGCGCCGCTGGGTATTTCTTGCCATTTTAGGGCATGCCTCTGACCGTAGCCTCCCACTGGGCAAATGAGGCCCCTCGAAAAGACTGTCCATTTCCGATGCGCAGAGCCCTCGAACCCCCCCAACCCCCGCGGACAAAAGCCTATAGCCCACCGGGCTCGGAGACTATTTCACGCGCTGTGCCGCGGGATAGTTCTTGCCATTTTAGGGCAGGCCTCTCACCGTAACCTCCCACTGTGTACACGAGGCCCCTCGAAAAGACTAGACCCATTTCCGACGCCCAGAGCCCCCGAACCCCCCTCCCCAACCCTTGCGGACCACAGGCTATAGCCCACCGGGCTCGGAGACTATTTCACGCGCTGTGCCGCGGGGTATTTCTCGTCTTTTTTGGGCAGGCTTCTGACCGTAGGTTCCCACTGAGCACACGAGGCCCCTCAAGAAGATTGGACCCATTTTCGCCGTCCAGAGTCCCCGAACCGCCCTCCCCAACCCCCGCGGAACAGACGGTATAGCGCACCGGCCTCGGTGACTATTTCGCGCACCTTGCCGTTGGGTATTTCTTGTCATTTGAGGGCAAGCCTCTGACCGTAGCCTCCCACTGGGCAAATGAGGCCCCTCGAAAAGACTGTCCATTTCCGATGCGCAGAGCCCTCGAACCCCCCCAACCCCCGCGGACAAAAGCCTATAGCCCACCGGGCTCGGAGACTATTTCACGCGCTGTGCCGCGGGATAGTTCTTGCCATTTTAGGGCAGGCCTCTCACCGTAACCTCCCACTGGGTACACGAGGCCCCTCGAAAAGACTAGACCCATTTCCGACGCCCAGAGCCCCCGAACCCCCCTCCCCAACCCTTGCGGACCACAGGCTATAGCCCACCGGGCTCGGAGACTATTTCACGCGCTGTGCCGCGGGGTATTTCTCGTCTTTTTTGGGCAGGCTTCTGACCGTAGGTTCCCACTGAGCACACGAGGCCCCTCAAGAAGATTGGACCCATTTTCGCCGTCCAGAGTCCCCGAACCCCCCTCCCCAACCCCCGCGGACCACAGGCTATAGCCCACCGGGCTCGGAGACTATTTCGCGCGCTGTGCTGCGGGGTATTGCTTGCCATTTTAGGGTAGGCCTCTCAACGTAGCCTACCACTGGGTACACGAGGCCCCTCAAAAAGACTGGACCATTTCCGATGCCCAGAGCCCCCGAACCCCCCTCCCCAATCCCCGTGGACCACAGGCTGCCAGCCAGCGGGCTCGGAGACTATTTAGTGCGCTGTACCGCAAGGTATTTCTTGCTTTTTTAGGGCATGCCTTTGACCGTAGGTTCCCACTGCGCACACAATACCCCTCAAGAAGACTGGACCCATTTCCGGCATCCAGAGTCCCCGAACCCCCCTCCCCAACCTACGCGGACCAAAGCCTATAGCCCACCGGGCTCAGAGACTATTTCGCGCGCTGTGCCGCGGGGAATTTCTCATCTTTTTAGGGCAGGCTTCTGACCGTAGGTTCCCACTGAGCACACGAGGCCCCTCAAGAAGACTGGACCCATTTTCGCGGTCCAGAGTCCCCGAACCCCCCTCCCCAACCCCCGCGGAACAGACTCTATAGCCCACGGGCCTCGGCGACTATTTCACGCACTGCGCCGCTGGGCATTTCTTGCCATTTTAGGGCATGGCTCTGACCGTAGCCTCCCACTGGGCAGCCGAGGACCCTCGAAAAGACTGTACCCATTTACGATGCCCAGAGCCCCCGAACCCCCGCGGACTAAAGGCTATAGCCCACCGGCCTCGGGGACTATTTCGCGCGCTGCGCCGCTGTGCATTTCTTCCCATTTTAGGGTATGCCTCTAACCGTAGCCTCCCACAGGGAAAACGAGGACCCTTGAAAAGACTGTACCCATTTCCAACGTCCAGAGCCACCGAACCCCCCTCCCCAACCCCCGCGGACCAAAGGCTATAGCCCACCGGCCTTGGCGACTATTTCGCGCACTGTGCCGCTGGGCATTTCTTGCCTTTCTAGGGCAGGCCTCTCGCCATAGCCTCCCACTGGGCACACGAGGCCCCTCAAAAAGACTGGACCCATTTCAGACGTCTAGATTCCCCGAACCCCCCTCCCCAACCCCCGTGGACCAATGGCTGTAGACCACCGGCCTCGGCGACTATTTCTTGCACTGCGCTGTTGGGCATTTCTTGCCATTTTAGGGCATGCCTCTGACCGTAGCCTCCCACTGGGCAGACGAGGACCCTCGAAAAGACTGTACCCATTTTCGACGTCTAGAACCCCCGAACACCCCTCCCCAACCCCCGCGGACCAAAGCCTATAGCCCACCGGCCTTGGCTACTATTTTACGCACTGCGCCGCCGGGCATTTCTTGCCTTTTTGGGGCAGGCCTCTGACCGTAGGCACCCACTGGGCTCACGAGGACCCTCCATAATACTCTACACATTTCCGACGACCAGAGGCCCCGAACCCCCCTTCCCAACAGCCGCGGACCAAAGGCTGCAGCCCACCAGCCTCGGTGACTATTGTATGCGCCCGGGCATTTCTTGCCATTTTAGGGCAGGTCTCTGACCGTAGCCTCCCACAGAGCAAACGAGGACCCTCGAAAGGACTGGACCCATTTCCGATGCCCAGGGCCCTCGAACTCCCTCCCCAACCCCCACGGACCAAAGGCTATAGCCCACCGGCCTCGGCGACTATTTCGCGCGCTGCGCCGCTGGGCATTTCTTGTCATTTTAGGGCAGGCCTCTGACCATAGCCTCCCACTAGGTGTACGAGGTCCCTCGAAAGGACTGGACCCATTTCCGACGTCCAGAGCCCCCGAAACCCCCTCCCCAACCCCCGCGGGCCAAAGGCTATTCCCCACCGGCCTCGGCAACTATTTCGCGCGCTGTGCTGCTGGGCATTTCTTACCATTTTAGGCGGGACTCGGCCGTAGCCTGGCCCAGGCACGAGGCCCCTCGAAAACACGGTACCCATTTCCGATGCCCAGAACCCCCGAACCCCCTCCCGAACCCCGCGGACCAAAGGCTATAGCCCACCGGCCTCGGCGAATATTTTGCGCGCTGCGCCGTTGGCCCAGAAGCACTATTTTAGGGCAATCCTCTGGCCGCGGCCTCCCACAGGCCCCTCGAGGGCCCTTGATAAGACCGGACCCCTTTCCAACAGTCCGACTAGCTGAACCCCCCTCCCCACCCCCACGGGCCCAAGGCTACAACACACCGGCCCCGCTGTTTCGCCTTGCGCGAAATCACTATTTTAAGGCAAGCCTCTGGCCGCGGCCTCCCACAGATCTCCCGAGGGCCCTCGAAAAGTATGGACCCCTTTCTGACAGCCCGACTGGCTGAACCCCCCAGCCCCGCCCCACCCCACCCCCCACGGGCCCAAGGCTATAGCACACCGCCCCCGCCTCCTATTTCGTACCTTGCGCCGCTGGGCCAGAAGCACTATTTTAGGGCAAGCCTCTGGCCGCGGCCTCCCAAACCCCGAGGCCCTCAAAAGCTGGAACCCTTTCCAGCCCGACTAGATGAACCCCTCCAACCCCACGGTCTCAAGCTCAGCACCGCCCCGCCCCCGCCCTGTTTGCGCCTTGCGCTTGTTGGGCCAAGCACTTTTTTAGGGCAAGCCTCTGGCAGACCTCCCACAGGCTCCCGAGGCCCTCGAAAAAGCGGACCCTTCGACAGCCCGGTGGCGAACCCCTGCCCACCCCCACGGGCCCAAGGCAATAGCACCTGCCCGCCCTCTTCGCGCCTTGCGCGTGGCGAAGCACAATTTTAGGGCAAGCCTCTGGCGCGGCCTCCCACAACCCCGAGGGCCTCAAAACTGGACTCCTTTCTCTGGTGGCGAACCCCCCTCCCCACCCCCCACGGGCCCAAGGCGATAGCACACCGCCCCCGCCCCCTCTTTCGCGCCTTGCGCCGCTGGGCCAGATGCACTATTTTAGGCCAAGCCTCTGGCCGCAGCCTCCCACAGGCCCCTCGAGGGACCTTGAAAAGACTTGACCCCTTTCCGACAGCCCGTGGCGAACCCCCTCCCATCCCCCCGGGCCCTAGGCTATAGCACATCGACCCCGCCCATCTTCGGCTTGCGCGCTGGGCCAAGCACTATTTTAGGGCAAGCCTCTCAGGCGCGGCCTCCCACGCTCCCGAGGGCCCTCGAAAAGCTGGACCCCTTTCTAAAAAGCCCGGTGGCGAACACCCCTCCCCACCCCAGGCCCAGGCTACACCGCACCCGCCCCCTCTTTCGCGCCATGCGCCGCTGGCCCAGAACCACTATTTTAGGGCAAGCCTCTGGCCACGGCCTCCCACACGCCCCCCGAGGGCCCTCGAAAAGACTGGACCCCTTTCCGACAGCCCGACTGGTTGAACCCCCCTCCCCACCCCAGGCCCAGGCTGCTTTACCGCCCCGTTAGGGCAAGCCTCTGGCCGCGGCCTCCCACAGGCCCCCCGAGGGCCCTCGAAAAGACTGGACCCCTTTCCAACAGCCCGACTGGCTGAACCCACCATCCTCACCCCCCAGGGGCCCAAGGCTATAGCACACCGCCCCCGCCTCCTGTTTCGCACCTTGCGCCGCTGGGCCAGAAGCACTATTTTAGGGCAAGCCTCTGGCCGCGGCCTCCCACAGGCCCCCCGAGGGCCCTCGACAAGACTGGACCCCTTTCCAACAGCCGTGGCTGAACCCCCATCCGCCCCAGGGGCCCAAGGCTATAGCACACCGCCCCTGCCTCCTCTTTCGCACCTTGCGCCGCTGGGCAAGATGCACTATTTTAGGGCAACCCTCTGGCCGCGGCCTCCCACAGGCCCCCCGAGGGCCCTCGAAAAGACTGGACCCCTTTCCGACCGCCCGACTGGCTGAACCCCCCTCCCCACCCCCCACGGGATCAAGGCTACAGCACACCGCCCCCGGCACCTGTTTCGCGCCTTGCGCCGCTGGGCTAGAAGCACTATTTTAGGGCAAGCCTCTGGCCGCGGCCTCCCACAAGCCCCCCGAGGGCCCTCAAAAAACTGGACCCCTTTTCGATAGCCTGACTGGCCGAAGCCCCCTCCTCACCCGCCACGGGCCCAAGGCGATAGCACTCCGCCCCCGCCCCCTTCTTCGCGCCTTGCGCCGCTGGGCCAGATGCACTATTTTAGGGAAAGCCTCTGGCCGCAGCCTCCCACAGGCCCCTCGAGGGCCCTTGAAAAGTCTGGACCCCTTTGAGCAGCGGCCCGAACCCCCCCCCCTCCCCCACGCCCAGGCTGTTCAGGCATGCCTCTGGCGCGGCCTCCCACAGGCCCCGAGGGCCCTCGAAAAACTGGACCCTTCGACAGCCCGGTGGCTGAACCCCCTCCCCACCCCCCACGGGCTCAAGGCTACAGCACACCGCCCCCGCCCCCTGTTTCGCGCCTTGCGGCGCTGGGCCAGAAGCACTATTTTAGGGCAACCCTCTGGCCGCGGCCTCCCACAGGCTCCCCGAGGGCCCTCGAAAAGACTGGACCCCTTTCCGACCGCCCGACTGGCTGAACCCCCCACCCCACCCCAAGGCACCGCCCCGGCTTTGTTCGCGCCTTGCGCCGCTGGGCTAGAAGCACTATTTTAGGGCAAGCCTCTGGCCGCGGCCTCCCACAAGCCCCCCGAGGGCCCTCAAAAAACTGGACCCCTTTTCGATAGCCTGACTGGCCGAAGCCCCCTCCTCACCCGCCACGGGCCCAAGGCGATAGCACTCCGCCCCCGCCCCCTCTTTCGCGCCTTGCGCCGCTGGGCCAGATGCACTATTTTAGGGAAAGCCTCTGGCCGCAGCCTCCCACAGGCCCCTCGAGGGCCCTTGAAAAGTCTGGACCCCTTTCCGACAGCCCGACTGGCCGAACCCCCCTCCCCATCCCCCACGGGCCCAAGGCTATGGCACACCGCCCCCGCCCCATCTTTCGCGGCTTGCGTCGCTGGGCCAGAAGCACTATTTTCGGGCAAGCCTCTGGCCGCGGCCTCCCACAGGCCCCCCGAGGGCCCTCGAAAAGACTGGACCCCTTTCTGACAGCCCGACTGGCTGAACCCCCCTCCCCACCCCAGGCTCAAGGCTGCACACCGCCCCGCCCCTGTTTGCGCCTTGCGGCTGGGCGAAAGCACTATTTTAGGGCAAGCCTCTGCAGGCGCGGCCTCCCACAAACTCCCGAGGCCCTCGAAAGAATGGACCCCTTTCTAACAGCCGACTGGCGAACACCCTCCCCACCCCACGGGCCCCAAGGCTGCTTACACCGCCGCGCCCTCTTTCGCGCCATGCGCGCGCTGGGCTAAACACTATTTTAGGGCAAAGCCTCTGGCGCGGCCTCCCACAGGCCCCGAGGGCCTCGAAAAGACTGGACCCCTTCCAGGCAGCCCGGTGGTTGAACCCCCTCCCACCCCCACGGGCCCCAAGGCGATAACACCGCCCCGCCCCTCTTTCGCGCCTTGCGCGTGGGCAGATGCACTATTTTAGGTAGCCTCTGCGCAGCCTCCCCAGGCCCCTCGGGGCCCTTGAAAGACTGGACCCCTTTCGACAGGCAGCGGACTGGCGAACCCCCTCCCCATCCCCCACGGGCCCAAGGCTATGGCACACCGCCCCCGCCCCATCTTTCGCGGCTTGCGCCGCTGGGCCAGAAGCACTATTTTAGGGCAAGCCTCAGGGCGCGGCCTCCCACAGGCTCCCCGAGGGCCCTCGAAAAGACTGGACCCCTTTCTAAAAGCCCGACTGGCCGAACACCCCTCCCCACCCCCCACGGGCCCAAGGCTATAGCACACCGCCCCCGCCCCCTCTTTCGCGCCATGCGCCGCTGGCCCAGAACCACTATTTTAGGGCAAGCCTCTGGCCACGGCCTCCCACACGCCCCCCGAGGGCCCTCGAAAAGACTGGACCCCTTTCCGACAGCCCGACTGGTTGAACCCCCCTCCCCACCCCCCACGGGCCCAGGCTATAGCACACCGCCCCCGCATCCTATTTCGTACCTTGCGCCGCTGGGCCAGAAGCACTATTTTAGGGCAAGCCTCTGGCCGCGGCCTCCCTGAGCCCCGAGGCCCTCAAGCTGGACCCCTTTCCAACATTGTTGTGAACCCCATCCCACCCCAGGGCCAGGCTGCTTTGCCCCGCCTCCTCTTTTGCACCTTGCGCCGCTGGGCAAGATGCACTATTTTAGGGCGAGCCTCTGGCTGCGGCCTCCCACAGGCCCCCCGAGGGCCCTCGAAAAGACTGGACCCCTTTCCGACAGCCCGACTGGCTGAACCCCCCTCCCCACCCCGCACGGGATCAAGGCTACACCGCCCCGGCACCTGTTTGCGCCTTGCGCTGGGCAAGCACTATTTTAGGGCAACCCTCTGGCGCGGACCTCCCACAAACCCCGAGGGCCCTCGAAAAGACTGGACCCCTTTCCGACCGCCCGACTGGCTGAACCCCCCTCCCCACCCCCCACGGGATCAAGGCTACAGCACACCGCCCCCGGCACCTGTTTCGCGCCTTGCGCCGCTGGGCTAGAAGCACTATTTTAGGGCAACCCTCTGCCCGCGGCCTCCCACAAGCCCCCCGAGGGCCCTCAAAAAACTGGACCCCCCGATAGCTTTGACTGGCGAAGCCCCTCCTCACCCGCCCACGGGCCCAAAGGCGATAACACTCCGCCCCGCCCGCTTGGCGCCTTGCGCGCTGGGCCAGATGCACTATTTTGAGAAAGCCTCTGCGCAGCCTCCACAGGCCCTCGAGGGCCCTTGAAAAATCTGGACCCCTTTCAAAGCAGCGGTGGCGAACCCCCTCCCATCCCCACAGGCCCAAGGCTGCTTTCCGCCCCGCCCCATCGTTCGCGGCTTGCGTCGGCTGGGCGAGCACTATTTGAGGGCACGCCTCTGGTCGCGGCCTCGCACAGGCCCCAGGGCCCTCAAAAGCGGACCCCTTCGACAGCCCGGCTGAACCCCCTCCCACCCCCACGGGCTCAAGGCTACACACACCGCCCCGCCCCTGTTTCGCCTTGCGGCTGGGGCACTATTTTAGGGCAACCCTCGGCGCGGCCTCCCAGCCCCAGGGCCTCGAAAAGGCGGACCCCTTTCCGACCGCCCGGGCTGAACCCACCTCCCACCCCACGGGATCAAGGCTACACCGCCCGGCACCTGTTTCGCCTTGCGCCGGGCCAGAAGCACTATTTTAGGGCAACCCTCTACCCGTGGCCTTCCACAAGCCCCCCGAGGGCCCTCAAAAACTGGACCCCTTTTCGATAGCCTGTCTGGCCGAAGCCCCCTCCTCACCCGCCCACGGGCCCAGCGCCTCCGCCCCGCCCGCGCCTTGCGCCGCTGGGCCAGATGCACTATTTTAGGGAAAGCCTCTGGCCGCGGCCTCCCACAGGCCCCTCGAGGGCCCTTTAAAAGTCTGGACCCCTTAACGACAGCCCGGTGGCGAACCCCTCCCATCCCCCAGGCCCAAGGCTGGCCCCGCCCCATCTTTCGCGGCTTGCGTCGCTGGGCCAGAAGCACTATTTTCAGGCATGCCTCTGGCCGCGGCCTCCCACAGGCCCCCCGAGGGCCCTCGAAAAGACTGGACCCCTTTCTGACAGCCCGACTGGCTGAACCCCCCTCCCCACCCTTGCAGGATCAAGGCTACAACACCGCCCCGCCCGGCACCTATTTCGCCTTGCGGCGCTGGGCCAGAAGCACTATTTTAGGGCAACCCTCTGGCCGCGGCCTCCCACAGGCCCCCCGAGGGCCCTCGAAAAGACTGGACCCCTTTCCGACCGCCCGACTGGCTGAACCCCCCTCCCCACCCCCCACGGCCCAAGGCAACAGCACACCGCCCCCGGCACCTGTTTCGCGCCAGGCGGCTGGGCTAAACACTTTTAGGGCAAGCCTCTGCGCGGCCTCACTGGCCCCGAGGCCCTCAAAAAAACTGGACCCCTTCGATGCTTTGGCGGCGAAGCCCCCTCCTCACCCGCCACGGGCCCAAGGCGATAGCACTCCGCCCCCGCCCCCTCTTTCGCGCCTTGCGCTGGGCCAGATGCACTATTTTAGGGAAAGCCTCTGGCGCGGCCTCCCAGCCCCGAGGCCCTTTAAAAATCTGGACCCCTTTCAGCAGCCCGGCGAACCCCTCCCATCCCCCACGGGCCCAAGGCTATAGCACACCGCCCCGCCCCTCTTCGCCTTGCGTCGCTGGGCGAAGCACAATTTAGGGCAAGCCTCTGGCCGCGGCCTCGTACAGGCCCCGAGGGCCCTCGAAAGACTGCACCCCTTTCGACAGTGGCGAACCCCCTCCCCAACCCCCACCGGCCCAAGGCTAAAGCACACCCCCCCCTTAGGGCAAGCCTCTGGCGCGGCCTCCCCGGCTCCCGAGGCCCTCGAAAATGGACCCCTTTCTAACAGCCCTGGCGACACCCTCCCCACCCCAGGCCCAAGGCTGCTGCTTTGCGCCCGCCCTCTTCGCGCCATGCGCGCTGGGCTAAAGCACTATTTTAGGGCAAGCCTCTGGCCGGCCTCCACAGGCCCCGAGGGCCCTCGAAAAGCGGACCCCTTTCCACAGCCCGGTGTGAACCCACCATCCTCACCCCAGGCCCAAGGCTATAACACCGCCCCGCCTCTGTTTCGCAGCCTTGCGCTGGGCAAGATGCACTATTTTAGGGCAAGTCTCGGCGGCCTCCCCAGCCCCAGGGCCCGCGAAAAGAGTGGACCCCATTTCGACAGCCCGGTGGCGAACCCCTCCACCCCCACGGGATCAAGGCTACAACACACCGCGCCCTGTTTGGCCCTTGCGCTGGGCGAAGCACTATTTTAGGGCAACCCTCTGGTCGACCTCCACAGGCGAGGGCCCTCGAAAAGGCTGGACCCCTTCGACAGCCAGACGGGCGAACCCCCTGCCCACCCCGGCCCAAGGCTAGCACACCGCCCGCCCCTCTTCGCGCCTTGCGCTGTGCGAAGCACTAATTTAGGGGAAGCCTCTGGCCCCGGCCTCCCGCAGGCCCCCCGAGGGCCCTCGAAAAAACTGGACCCCTTTCGACGGTGGCCCGCCCCCCCTCACCCCCAAGGCGTGCACCGCCCCGCCCCTCTTTCGCCTTGCGCTGGGCCAGATGCACTATTTTAGGGCAAGCCTCTGGCCGCGGCCTCGCACAGGCCCCTCGAGGGCCCTTGAAAATACTGGATCCCTTTCCGACAGTCCATTGGCGAACCCCCTCCCCATCCCCGGGCCCCGGGCTGTACCGCCCCGCCCACTCTTTCGCTTGCGCCGCTGGGCAGATGCACTATTTTAGGGCAAGCCTCTGGCCGCGGCCTCCAGGCCCCGAGGCCCTCAAAGCTGGACCCCTTTTCGACAGCGTGGCGAAGCCCCTCCTCACACGGGCTCAAGGCTACAGCACACCCCCGCCCCTGTTTCGCGCCTTGCGCTGGGCGAAGCACTATTTTAGGTAAGCCTCTGGCGCGTCATCCCAGGCCCCCGAGGCCCTCGAAAAACTGGACCCCTTTCCAACAGCCCGACTGGCGAACCCGCTCCCCCCCCTCCCCAAGGCTATCGCCCCGCTCCTGTTTCCGCCTTGCGCCGCTGGGCCAGAAGCCCTATCTTAGGTGAAGCATCTGGCGGCCTCCCCCGAGCCCTTGGAAAGAATGGACCCCGTTCCGACAGCCCGACTGGCCGAACCGCCCTCCCTCGGGTCCAAGGATATAGCACACCGCCCCCGCTCCCTGTTTCGCGCCTTGCGCCGCTGGGCCAGAAGCACCATTTTAGGGCAAGCCTCTGGCCACGGCCTCCCACAGGCCCCCCAAGGGCCCTCGAAAAGACTGGACCCCTTTCCAACAGCCCGGTGGCGAACCCCCTCCCACCCCTGGGCCCAAGGCTATGCTTTGCCCCGCTCCTGTTTCCCTTGCCCGCTGGGCCAAGCACAATTTTAGGGCAAGCCTCTGGCCTGGCCTCCACAGGCCCCCAGGCCCTTGAAAAGAATGGACCCCTTTCCGACCGCCCTGGCGAACCCCCTCCCACCCCTGGGCCCAAGGCTATAGCACACCGCCCCGCCCTTTCGCCTTGCCCACTGGGCGGAAGAACTATTTTAGGGAAAGCCTCTGGCGACCTCCCGCCCCTGAGGTCCCTCGAAAAGACTGGACCCCTTTCCGACAGCCCGACTGGCCGAACCCCCCACCCAACCCCCCACGGGCCCAAGGCTATAGCACACCGTCCCCGCCCCCTCTTTCGCCTTCGCGGTGGGCGAGCACTATTTCAAGCCTCAGGCGCGGCCTCCCCAGGAGGGCCCTCGAAAAACTGGACCCCTTTCCAAGCAGCCGACTGGCGAACCCCCTCCCCCCCCCCCACAGACAGGCTATAGCACCGCCCCGCCCTGTTTCCCTTGCGCTGGGCGGAAGCACTTTTAGGGCAAGCCTCTGGCCGCGGCCTCGCACAGGCCCCCCGAGGGCCCTCGAAAAGACCGGACCCCTTTCCGACACGAACCGAACCCAACCCCCTACGGGCCCAAGGCTATAGCACACCGCTCCCGCTCCCTGTTTCGCGCCTTACGCAGTTGGGCCAGAAGCACTATTTTAGGGCAAGCCTCTGGGCGCGGCCTCCCACAGGCCCCCCGAGGGCCCTCGAAAAGACTGGACCCCTTTCCAACAGCCCGGTGGCGAACCCCCTCCCACCCCAAGGCTATAACACACCGCTCCGCTCCTGTTTCGCCTTGCGCGGGCGGAAGCACTATTTTAGGGCAAGCCTCTGGCGCGGCCTCCCAGCCCCGAGGGCCCTCGAACTGGACCCCTTTCCAGCAGTGGCGAACCCCCTCCCACCCCTGGGCCCAAGGCTATATTTCGCCCCGTTCGCCTTGCACCGCTGGGCGAAGCACTATTTTAGGGCAAGCCTCGCGCGGCCTCCACAGGCACCTCGAGGGCCTGGAAAGGTGGACCCCTTCCGATAACCCAGTGGCGACGCCTCCCACCCCCCCAGGCCCAAGGATATAGCACACGCCGCGCCCCTGTTTCGCGCCATGTGCGCTGTGCGGCCTATTTTAGGGCAAGCCTCGGCCCGGCCTCCACAGGCCCCCAGGCCCTTGAAAGAATGGACCCCGTTCCGACAGCCCTGGCGAACCGCCCTCCCCACCCCTCGGGTCCAAGGGCTTGCCCGCTCCTGTTTCGCGCCTTGCGGCTGGGCCAGCACCATTTTAGGGCAAGCCTCGCGCGGCCTCCCACAGGCCCCAGGGCCTCGAAAAGCTGGACCCCTTTCCAGCAGCCCGTGGCGAACCCCCTCCCCACCCCTACGGGCCCAAGGCTATAACACCCCGCTCCTGTTTCCCTTGCGCTGGGCAAGCACTTAGGGCAAGCCTCGCCCACGGCCTCCCAGGCCCCGAGGCCCTTGAAAGAATGGACCCCTTTCCGCCCGGTGGCGAACCCCCTCCCACCCCTCGGGCCCAAGGCTATAGCACACCGCCCCCGCCCCCATTTTCGCGCCATGCACCACAGGGCCAGAAGAACTATTTTAGGGAAAGCCTCTCGGCCCACGGCCCCCTCGAGGGCCCTGGAAAAGGTGGACCCCTTCCGATAACCCGTGGCGACCCTCCCCCCCAGACCAGGATATAGCACACCGCCACCGCCCCCTGTTTCGCGCCATGTGCCGCTGTGCCAGAAGCACTATTTTAGGGCAAGCCTCTGGCCACGGCCTCCCAGAGGCCCCCCGAGGACCCTCGAAAAGACTGGACCCCTTTCCGACAGCCCGACTGGCCGAACCCCCTGCCCCACCCCCTACGGGCCCAAGGCTATAGCACACCGGCCCCGCCCCCGCCCCATGCGCTGGGCCAAGCGATTTTAGGGCAAGCCTCTGGCGCGGCCTACCACAGGAGGCCCTCGAAAGACTGGACCCCTTTCCGACAGCCCTGGCGAACCCCCTCCCCCCCCTCTGGGCCCAAGGCTACACACCGCCCGCCACCCCTTGCGCCTTGTGCGCTGGGCGAGCACTATTTTAGGGCAAGCCTCACGCGACCTCCCACAGGCCCCGAGGGTCGAAAGACTGGACCCCTTTCCGACAGCCCACAGAACCCCCACCAACCCCCCCCACCGGCCCAAGGCTATTAGCCCGCCCCCTCTTTCGCGCCTTACGCCGGTTGGCCAGAAGCACTATTTCAGGGCAAGCCTCTGGGCGCGGCCTCCCACAGGCCCCCCGAGGGCCCTCGAAAAAACTGGACCCCTTTCCAACAGCCCGACTGGCCGAACCCCCCTCCCCACTCTGACAGGCTCTGCTTTTCCCCCGCTGGGCGAACCACAATTTTGGGCAAGCCTCTGTACGGCCTCCCAGGCCCTTGAAAAGAATGGACCCCTTTCCGACAGCGGTGGCGAACCCCCTCCCCCCTGGCCCTATAACACCCCGCCCGCACGCGCCTTGCCACTCGCGGAAGCACTATTTTAGGGCAAGCCTCTGGCCGCGGCCTACCACAGGCCCCTCGAGGGCCCTGGAAAAGATTGGACCCCCTTCCGATAACCCGACTGGCCGAACGCCCCTCCCCACCCCCCACGGGCCCAAGGATATAGCACACCGCCGCCGCCCCCTGTTTCGCGCCATGTGCCGCTGTGCCAGAAGCACTATTTTAGGGCAAGCCTCTGGCCACGGCCTCCCAGAGGCCCCCCGAGGGCCCTCGAAAAGACTGGACCCCTTTCCGACAGCCCGACTGGCCGAACCCCCCTCCGGGCCCAAGGCTGCACACCGCGTCCCGCCCCGCCTGCGCCGCTGGGCCAGAAGCACGATTTTAGGGCAAGCCTCTGGCCGCGGCCTACCACAGGCCCCCCGAGGGCCCTCGAAAAGACTGGACCCCTTTCCGACAGCCCGACTGGCCGAACCCCCCTCCCCACCCCCTACGGGCCCAAGGCTATAGCACACCGCCCCCGCACCCTCTTCGCGCCTTGTGCCGCTGGGCCAGAAGCACTATTTTAGGGCAAGCCTCTGGCCGCGACCTCCCACAAGCCCCCCGAGGGCCCTCGAAAAGACTGGACCCCTTTCCAACAGCCCGACTGGCCGAACCCCCCTCCCCACCCCCTACGGGCCCAAGGCTATAGCACACCGCCCCCGCTCCCTGTTTCCCGCCTTGCGCCGCTGGGCCAGAAGCACTATTTTAGGGCAAGCCTCTGGCCACGGCCTCCCACAGGCCCCCCGAAGGCCCTTGGAAAGAATGGACCCCGTTCCGACAGCCCGACTGGCCGAACCCCCCTCCCCACCCCCTACGGGTCCAAGGCTATAGCACACCGCCCCCGCTCCCTGTTTCGCGCCTTGCGCCGCTGGGCCAGAAGCACCATTTTAGGGCAAGCCTCTGGCCACGGCCTCCCACAGGCCCCCCAAGGGCCCTCGAAAAGACTGGACCCCTTTCCAACAGCCCGACTGGCCGAACCCCCCTCCCCACCCCCTACGGGCCCAAGGCTATAGCACACCGCCCCCGCTCCCTGTTTCCCGCCTTGCGCCGCTGGGCCAGAAGCACAATTTTAGGGCAAGCCTCTGGCCACGGCCTCCCACAGGCCCCCCGAAGGCCCTTGAAAAGAATGGACCCCCAGCCCGGGCTGAACCCCCTCCCCCCCTCCGGGCCCAAGGCTATAGCACACCGCCCCCGCCCCCTTTTTCGCGCCTTGAACCACTAGGCCAGAAGAACTATTTTAGGGCAAGCCTCTGGCCGCGGCCTACCACAGGCCCCTCGAGGGCCCTGGAAAAGATTGGACCCCCTTCCGAGGCGACCTCCCACCCGGCCCAGGAGATGCACCGCCGCCGCCCCCTGGTTCGCGCCGCTGTGCCAGAAGCACTATTTTAGGGCAAGCCTCTGGCCACGCCTCAGAGCCCCGAGGCCCTCGAAAGACTGGACTCCTTTCCGACAGCCCGGTGGCGAACCCCCACCCACCCCTGGGCCCAAGGCTATGCTTTGTCCCGCCCCTTTCCGCCCCATGCGCTGGGAAGCACGATTTTAGGGCAAGCCGCTGGCGCGGCCTGAGGCCTCGAAAGACTGGACCCCTTTCCGACAGCCCGACTGGCCGAACCCCCTCCCGCCCCTACGGGCCCAAGGCTATAGCACCGCCCCGCACCCTTGCCGCTGGGCGGCGCTATTTTAGGGCAAGCCTCTGGCGCGACCTCCCACAAGCCCCAGGGCCCTCGAAAGACTGGACCCCTTTCCGACAGCCCTGGCGAACCCCCACCCCCCACAGGCCCAAGGCTATAACACCGTCCCGCCCCTCTTCGCGCCTTGCGGTGGGCAGCACTATTTCAGGCAAGCCTCTGGCGCGGCCTCCCAGGCCCAGGGCCCTCGAAAAAAACTGGACCTTTCCAACAGCCCGACTGCCGAACCCCTCCCCCCCCCCTACGGGCCCAAGGCTGCTTGCCGCCCCGCTCCTGTTTCCGCCTTGCTGGGCCAGCACTATTTTAGGGAAAGCCTCTGGCGGCCTACAGGCCCCAGGGCCTTGGAAAGGTGGACCCCGATAACCCGACTGACCCGTCCTCCCACGGGCCCAAGGATATAGCACACCGCCGCCGCCCCCTGTTTCGCGCCTTGTGCCGCTGTGCCAGAGGCACTATTTTAGGGCAAGCCTCTGGCCACGGCCTCCCAGGCCCCAGGGCCCTCGAAAGACTGGACCCCTTTCCGACAGCCAGTGGCGAACCCCTGCCCTCGGGCCCAAGGCTATAGCAGCTGGGCGAAGCACTATTTTAGGCAAGCCTCTGGCCTACCCTGAGCCCCTCGGGGCCTTGGAAAGGTGGACCCCTTCCGATAACCAGCCCGGCGAGCGTCCTCCCACCCCCACGGGCCCAAGGATATAGCACAACGCGCCCCTGCCCCTTTTGCCTTGTGCGAAGCACTATTTTGCAAGCCTCACGGCCTCCCAGAGGCCCCGAGGGCCCTCGAAAGACTGGACCCCTTTCACAGCCCGACTGGCGACCCCACCCCCCCGCCGGGCCCAAGGCTATAACTTTGCCCATTGTGCGTGGGCACGATTTTAGCAAGCCTGCGCTGACCTACGCAGGCCCCGAGGCCCTCGAAAAGACTGGACCCCTTTCCGACAGCCCGACTGGCTGAACCCCCTCCCACCCCCTACGGGCCCAGGCTATAGCACCTGCCGCGCCCCCTTTCCTTGCGCTGGGCCAGCACCATTTTAGGGCAAGCCTCTGGTCATGGCCTCCCAGAGACCCCCCGAGGGCCCTCGAAAAGACTGGACCCCTTTCCGACAGCCCCTGGCGAACCCCTCCCCACCCCCCGGCCCAAGGACTAGCACCGCCCCGCCACCCCTTTGCGCCGCTGGGCCAGAAGCACTATTTTAGGGCAAGCCTCTGGCCGCGGCCTACCGGCCCCCCGAGGGCCCTCGACTGGACCCCTTTCGAGCCTGGCGAACCCCCTCCCACCCCTCATTTCACCGCCCCCTCTTTCGCTTGCCTTGGGCCGGAAGCACTATTTTAGGGAAGCCTCTGGCGGCCTCCCCCCAGGGCCCTTGAAAAGCTGGACCCCTTTCCGACAGCCCGGTGGCGAACCCCTTCCACCCCACAGACCCAAGGCTGCTACCGCCCCCGCCCCCTCTTTCGCGCCTTGCAGCTGGGCCGGGCACTATTTTAGGGCAAGCCTCTGGCGCGGCCTGGCCCCAGGGGCCCTGAGACTGGACCCTTTCCGATAACCCGACTGGCGAACCCCCTCCCACCACCCCGGGCCCAGGCTAGCACCGCCGCGCCCCTTTCGCGCGCGGCGGACTATTTAGGGCAAGCCTCTGGCCTGACCTCAGAGGCCCCGAGGGCCCTCAAAGACTGGACCCCTTTCCGACAGCCACTGGCGAACCCCACCCAACCCCGGGCCCAAGGCTATAGCACCGCCCGCCCTCTTTCGCACCATGCGCTGGGAAGCACAATTTTAGTGCAAGCCTCTGGCGACCTACCGAGCCCCCGAGGGCCCTCGAAAGACTGGACCCCTTTCCACAGCCCGGTGGCGAACCCCCTCCCACCCCACGGGCCCAAGGCTATAGCACACCGTCCCGCCTCTTTGGCGCACTGGGCGGAAAGCACTATTTTAGGGCAAGCCTCGCGCGACCTCCAGAGCCCCGAGGGCCCAAAGCTGGACCCCTTTCAGCCCACTGCGAACCCCCACCCAACCCCACAAGGCTATAGCACACCGTCCCGCCCCCTGTTTGCGCCTTGGCGCAGGAGCACTATTTTAGGGCAAGCCTCGGCGCTGACCTCCCAGAGGGCCCTTGAAAGACTGGACCCCTTTCCGACAGCCCGTGGCGAACCCCTCCCACCCCTCAAGGCTGCACGCCCGTTCCTGTTTCGCGCCTTGCGCTGGGCCAGCACTATTTTAGAAAGCCTCACGGCCCACGGCCTCAGCGAGGCCCAGCGGAACCCATTTCCGAGCCCCAGTCCCCTCACCCGCTGGCCGTGGTTCCCACCACAGGCCCTCAGACTGGTCCCATTTCCGGGCCGAACCTCCAACCCTCGCGGACCAGGCCCTCGGCGACTATTTGCGCGCTCGCATCTCGGTATTCTTGCCATTTTAGGGTATGCCTCTGACGTAGCCTTCCACTAGGCACCGAGGACCCTCGAAAAGGCTGGACCCAATTCCGGCCCACAGGCCCCGAACCCCCTCCCCGGCCCCGTGAGGCTGGCGGCCTCGGGGACAATTTCCTGCGCGCTGTGCATTCTTCAATTTAGGTCATGCCTCTGACCGTAGCCTCCCATGAGGACCCTTGAAAGGCCTTACCCATTTCCAGCGTCCGAGCCCCGAACCCCTCCCTCCTGGAGCGGGCGTTGGGCGGTTCTTGCCATTTTAGGGCATGCCTCGACCGTAGCCTCCAGGCGGCCGAGACTGTTCCATTTAGACCCTTCCGAACCCCACGCAGGCTGGCCACCGGCCTCGGGGGTGCTGGGCATTTCTTGCCATTTAGGGCATGCCTCGACCGTAGCCTCCGGCAAGCGAGGACCCTTGAAAAGACTGTACCCATTTCGTCTAGAGCCCCGAAACCCCTCCCAACCCCCCAAGGCTATAGCCCGGGGCGACTATTCGCGTTAGCGCATTTCTTGCCATTTCGGCGGGCCTCTCCATAGCCTCCACGAGCCCTCTAAAGACTTAACCCATTTCCGAACCCCTCCCAGACCCCGGAGCCCACCGGGCTCGGAGACTATTTCGCGCCGTGCGGTATTTCAGGATTTTAGGCAGGCCTCGACCGTAGTTCCCAAACACTAGGCCCCTCAAAATGACTGGACCCATTTCATGCCCCACCCGCCTCCCAGCCCCGCGGACCAGTATAGCTCACGGGCTCGGCGACTATTCGCCTTGCGCATGCAGTATTCTATTTTGGGGGCCTCGGCCGTAGGTTCCCAGCACTAGGCCTCAAAATGACTGGACCCATTTCCAATGCCCCCGAACCCAGCCAGGACCCGGTCCTCACCCTGTTTTCGCTGCGCGGGGCATTCTTGCCAGGGGCTTCTGACCGTAGTTTCCCAGCACCGAGGCCCTCAAAGACTGGTCCCATGACCCCTCCCCCTGACCCAGGCTATAGCCAGCCGACTATTTCGCCCGTTGCGCGCGGGCATTTCTTCTTTAGGGTAACCTTCTGACCGTAGGTTCCCACACCAGGCCCGTCAAAAATTGGTCCCATTTCCGATGCGGCCCTGAACCCCCTCCCCCGCGGACCCGCTATAGCCCGGGCTCGGCGGCTATTCGCGCGCTCGCGCGGCATTTCAGCCTTTTAGGGCAGGCCTCGACCGTAGGTTCCCGAGCACGAGGCCCTCAAAATGCAGGCCATTTCCAATGCCGAGACCCGAACCCCCTCCCGGCCCCGCGGACCCAGGCTAGATCACGGGCTCGGTGGATTTGTGCCTTCTATTTTCAGGCAGGCTTCAGACGAAAGTTCCCCGCACGAGGGCTCAAAGACTGGTCCCATTTCGGCGACCAGGCCCCAACCCCCTCCCTAGCCCCGGACCAAAGGCTATAGCCAGCGGCCTCTGCTTATGTTGCGCAGCATTCTTGCCTTTTAAGGCTGCCTTCAGACCGTAGGGTTCGAGCAGGATGCCTCAAAGACTGGTCCCATTTCCGGCGACGAGCCCCGAACCCCCTCCCACCCAGCCCCATGGTCATTATAGCCCACCTCGGGGACTATTTTGCGCGCTGTGTTTCTGGGCATTTCTTGCCATTTAGGGCATGCCTCGACCGTAGCCTCCCAGGCAAGCGAGGACCCTTGAAAGACTCTACCCATTTTTCGTCTAGAGCCCCGAACCCCCCTCCCAACCCCGGACCAGGCTGCCACCGCGGCTATTTCGGCGTTGCGCGTGGGCATTCTTGCCATTTCTTCTGTAGCCTCCCCTCGAGATTTTGAACCTCCCAGGCTCGACGGTGGGATAGCTCAGGCCCACTCAATGACTGGCGCTCACCCAGTGCCAGCTCTGGCATTCTTGCCTTTTAGGCAGGCCCGTAGTTTCCCAGGCCCTCAGGTCCCAGGCGAATCCCCTCCCCGCGGACCAAAGGCTATAGCCAGTGACCTCGGCGACTATTGCGTGCTGCATCTGGGTATTTCTTGGCATTTAAGGGTATGCCTCTGACCTTACTAGGCCGAGGACCCTCGAAAAGGCTGGACCATTTCCGGCCGAGCCTCGAACCCCCTCCACGGGCTATAGCCACGGCCTCGGGGACAATTTTGCTGCGCGCTGTGCATTCTTCCCAATTTAGGTCATGCCTCGACCGTAGCCTCCAGGCAAATGAGGACCCTTGAAAAGGCATTTCCATGCGAGCCCCGAACCCCCTCCCAGCGCTGCGGCAGACGGCTGGCGGTTCTTGTCATTTTAGGGCATGCCTCGACCGTAGCCTCCCCGGCAGCCGAGGACCCTCGAAAGACTGTGCCATTTCCGTGCAGGCCCCGAACCCCGCCCCCACGCCGGCTATAGCCCACCGGCCTCAGTTGTGTCCTGGGCATTTCTTGCCATTTTAGGGCATGCCTCGACCGTAGCCTCCCCGGCAAGCGAGGACCCTTGAAAGACTGTACCCATTTTGGCGTCTGAGCCCCGAAACCCCTCCCAACCCCCGCGGACCAATGCTATAGCCCACCGGCCTTGGCGACTATTTCGCGTTGCGCGTGGGCATTTCTTGCCATTTCTGGCGGGCCTCTCGCCATAGCCTCCCAGGTACCACAGGCCCTCTAAAGCCTTAACCCATTTCCGAAACCAGGCCCCGAACCCCTCCCAGCCCCGCGGACCACGCTATAGCCCGAGCTCGGAGACTATTTCGCGCCTTTTGTGCGCAGGGTATTCTGGGGAGGCAGGCCTCGGCCGAGTTCCCAGGCACACGAGGCCCCTCAAAATGACTGGAGCCATTTCCAATGCCCAGAGACCCCGAACCCCCCTCCCCAACCCCCGCGGACCACAGGCTATAGATCACCGGGCTCGGTGACTGGCCTTCTGTGCGCATTCTGCCTTTAGGGGCTTGAACCGAAGGTTCCCAGGCACAGGCGCTCAAAAGGCGGTCCCATTTCCGGACGGGCCCCGAACCCCTCCCTAGCCCAGCGGACCAGGCTATAGCCAGCGGCCTCTAACTATTTCGCGGCTGCGCCGGGCATTCTTGCCTTTTAAGGCTGCCTTCAGACCGTGGTTCCCAGCCTGGGATGCCTCAAAAGGCGGTCCCATTTCCGCGACGAGCCCCGAACCCCCCTCCCCAGCCCGGGTCACAATCTATAGCCCACCGGCCTCGGGGACTATTTTCTTGTGTGTTTCTGGGCATTTCTTGCCATTTTAGGGCATGCCTCTGACCGTAGCCTCCCACTGGGCAAACGAGGACCCTTGAAAAGACTCTACCCATTTTCGACGTCTAGAGCCCCCCCACCCCCCCCCCCAACCCCCGCGGACCAAAGGCTATAGCCCACCGGCCTTGGCGACTATTTCGCGCGTTGCGCCGGAGGGCATTTCTTGCCATTTCGGCGGGCCTCTCGTAGCCTCCTGGGTACCAGGCCCTCAAAGGCGAACCCATTTCGACAGAACCCAGGCGCCCTCCCAGCCCCGCGGACCAGGTATAGCCCACGGGCTCGGAGACTATTTCGCGCCGTGCCGAGGTATTTCTGGGATTTTTAGGGCAGGCCTCTGACCGTAGGTTCCCACTGAGCACACTAGGCCCCTCAAAATGACTGGACCCATTTCCAATGCCCAGAGCCCCCGAACCCGCCTCCCCAACCCCCGCGGACCACAGTCTATAGCTCACCGGGCTCGGCGACTATTTCGCGCGCTGTGCCGCGGGGCATTTCTTGCCTTTTTAGGGCAGGCTTCTGACCGTAGTTTCCCACTGAGCACACGAGGCCCCTCAAAAAGACTGGTCCCATTTCCGACGACCAGAGCCCCCGAATCCCCCTCCCCTAGCCCCGCGGACCAAAGGCTATAGCCCAGCGGCCTCGGCGACTATTTCGCGCGCTGCGCATCTGGGTATTTCTTGCCATTTTAGGGTATGCCTCTGACCGTAGCCTTCCACTAGGCACACGAGGACCCTCGAAAAGGCTGGACCCATTTCCGACGCCCTGAGCCCCCGAACCCCCCTGCCCAACCCCCGTGAACCAGAGGCTATAGCCCACCGGCCTCGGGGACAATTTCGCGCGCTGCGCCGCTGTGCATTTCTTCCCAATTTAGGTCATGCCTCTGACCGTAGCCTCCCACAGGGCAAATGAGGACCCTTGAAAAAGGCATGCCATTTCAGCGTCCGAGCCCCGAACCCCCTCCCACGCTGCGGAGCAGGCAGTTCTTGCCATTTAGGGCATGCCTCGACCGTAGCCTCCAGCGGGCGGCAGGACCCTCGAAAGACTGTACCCATTTCCGATGCGACCGCCCAACCCCCACACAGCTATAGCCCGCGGCCTCGGGGACTATTTGTGTTGTGCTGCTGGGCATTTCTTGCCATTTAGGGCATGCCTCGACCGTAGCCTCCCGGGCAAGCGAGGACCCTTGAAAAGACTGTACACATTTTTGGCGTCTCGGGCCCCGAAACCCCTCCCCCCCAGCGGACCAGGCTATAGCCCACGGCCTTGGCGACTATTTGCGCGTTGCGCATTTCTTGCCATTTCTGGCCGGGCCTCCGCCTCCCACGAGGCCCCTCAAAGCCTTAACCCATTTCCAGCAGAGCCCCGAACCCCCCACCCCCGCGGACAGGCTATAGCCCACGGGCTCGGAGACTATTTCGCGCCTTTGTATTTCGGGATTTTAGGCGGGCCTCGACCGTAGGTTCCCAGCACACTAGGCCCCTCAATGACTGGACCCATTTCCAATGCAGGCCCCGAACCGCCTCCCCAACCCCGGACCCACGGTCTATAGCTCACGGGCTCGGCGACTATTCCTTGTGCGAGCATTCTTTCCTTTTAGGCGAGCTTGACCGTGGTTTCCCTGACAGGCCCTCAAAAGGCGGTCCCATTTCCGGCGGCGAGCCCCAGTCCCCTCCCTAGCCCCGCGGACCATAGGGTATAGCCCTGCGGCCTCGGCGACTATTTCGCCCGTTGCGCGCGGGCATTTCTTTAGGGTAACCTTCTGACCAAGTTCCCCATGAGCACCACGAGGCCCGTCAAAGATTGGTCCCATTTCCGGCGCCCAGGCCTGAACCCCCTCCCAGCCCCGCGGACCACAGCTGCGCGCCGGGCTCGGCGACTATTTGGCCTCTGCGCGGGCATTCTGCCTTTTGGCGCGGGCCTCGACCGTAGGTTCCCGAGCACAGGCCCTCAAAATGCAGAGCCATTTCCAATGCCGAGCCCCGAACCCCTCCCAACCCCGCGGACCCACAGGCTATAGCTCACGGGCTCGGTGACTATTTCGCTATTTGTCTTGTAGCGTTCTAACTTTAGGGCGGGCTTCAGAACCGAAGTTCCCATGGCTGCAGGCCGCTCAAAAGGCTGGTCCGATTTTCGGCGACGAGCCCCGAACCCCTCCCTGGCCCCGCGGACCAAGGCTATAGCCAGCCCGGCCTCTGTAACTATTGTGTGCTTCCTTTTAAGGCTGCCTTCAGACCGTGGGTTCCCAGGCACATGATGCCTCAAAAGGCGGTCCCATTTCCGGCGGCGAGGCCCCGAACCCCCTCCCCAGCCCCGCGGTCCACAGTCTATAGCCACCGGCCTCGGGGACTATTTTGTGTTGCTGGGCATTTCTTGCCATTTTAGGGCATGCCTCTGATCGTAGCCTCCCACTGGGCAAACGAGGACCCTTGAAAAGACTCTACCCATTTCGACGTCTAGAGCCCCCGAACCCCCCTCCCCAACCCCCGCGGACCAAAGGCTATAGCCCACCGGCCTTGGCGACTATTTCGCGCGTTGCGCCGCTGGGCATTTCTTGCCATTCTGACGGCCTCTCGCCATAGCCTCCCACTTTGGGTACAGGCCTCTAAAAAGCTGAACCCATTTCGAAACCCAGGCCCAGAACCCCATCCCAACCCCGCGGACCACGGGCTATAGCCCACGGGCTCGGAGACTATTCGCGCCTTTGTTCCATGAGGGTATTTCTTGCCATTTAGGAAGACCTCTCGCCATAGCCTCCCAGGTACGAGGCCCCTCTAAAGACTGAACCATTTCGACCAGCCCCAGAACCCCCTCCCCAACCCCCGCGGACCAGAGGCTATAGCTCACCGGGCTCGGCGACTATTTCGCCCACTGTGCCGCGGGGCATTTCTTGCCTTTTTAGGGCAGGCTTCTGACCGTAGGTTCCCACTGAGCACACAAGGCCCCTCAAAAAAACTGGTCCCATTTCCGACGACCAGAGCCCCCGAATCCCCCTCCCTAGCCCCGCGGACCAAAGGCTATAGCCCAGCGGCCTCGGCGACTATTTCACGCGTTGCGCCGCGGGGCATTTCTTGCCTTTTTAGGGCAGCCTTCTGACCGTAGGTTCCCACTGAGCACACGAGGCCCGTCAAAAAGACTGGTCCCATTTCCGACGCCCAGAGCTCCTGAACCCCCCTGCCCAACCCCGCGGACCGCAGGCTATAGCCCACCGGGCTCGGAGACTATTTCGCGCGCTCTGCCGCAGGGCATTTCTGGCCTTTTTAGGCCAGGCCTCTGACCGTAGGTTCCCAGCACCAGGCCTCAAAATGCAGGCCATTTCCAATGCCAGGCCCCGAACCCCCTCCCGACCCCGCGGACCCACAGGCTATAGCTCACGGGCTCGGTGACTATTTCTGTGTTGTGCCGTGCAGGCGTTCCTGCCTTTAGGGCGGGCTTCAGACCGAAGGTTCCCGAGCACTGCAGGCCGCTCAAAAGGCTGGTCCGATTTTCGGCGGAGCCCCGAACCCCCTCCCTGGCCCGCGGACCAAGGCTATAGCCCAGGCCTCTGTAACTATTGGCGGCTGCGCGCGGGCATTCTTGCCTTTTTAGGCTGCCTTCAGAACCGTAGGTTCCCCAGCAGGATGCCTCAAAGGCGGTCCCATTTCCGACGACCAGAGCCCCCGAACCCCCCTCCCCTAGCCCCGCGGGCCACGGTCTTTATAGCCCACCGGCCTCGGGGACTATTTCGCGCGCTGCGCATCTGGGTATTTCTTGCCATTTTAGGGTATGCCTCTGACCGTAGCCTTCCACTAGGCACACGAGGACCCTCGAAAAGGCTGGACCCATTTCGGCGCCACTGAGCCCCGAACCCCCTGCCCGACCCCGTGAACCCGGGCTATTGGCCCACGGCCTCGGGGACAATTTGGCCTTCTTGCGCTGTGCATTTCTTGCCAATTTAGGTCATGCCTCTGGCCGTAGCCTCACACAGGGCAAATGAGGACCCTTGAAAAGGCGCACCCATTTAACGTCCGAGCCCCGAACCCCCTCCCGGCGCTGCGGCGGGCGGCTGGGCGGTTCTTTGCCATTTTAGGGCATGCCTCTGACCGTAGCCTCCCAGCGGGCGGCAGGGACCCTCGAAAGACTGTACCCATTTCCGATGCGAGCCCCAGAACCGCCCCCACGCCGGCTATAGCCCACCGGCCTCGGGGGACTATTGTGTTGTGCTGCTGGGCATTTCTTGCCATTTTAGGGCATGCCTCGACCGTAGCCTCCCAGGCAAGCGAGGACCCTTGAAAGCTGTACCCATTTCGACGTCTAGAGCCCCGAAACCCCTCCCGGCCCCAGCGGACCAAGGCTATAGCCACGGGCTTGGCGACTATTCGCCAGCGTTGCGCCATGGGCATTTCTTGCCATTTCTGGCGGGCCTCTCGCCACGCCTCCCACTGGGTACAGGCCCTCTAAAGACTTAACCCATTTCCGAGCAGGCCCCGAACCCCCTCCCAGCCCCGGACCACAGGCTATAGCCCAGGGGCTCGGAGACTATTTAGCGCCTTGTGCCATGAGGGTATTTCGATTTTAGGCGAGCCTCTGACCGTAAGTTCCAGGCACACTAGGCCCCTCAAAATGACTGGACCCATTTCCAATGCCCAGAGCCCCCGAACCCGCCTCCCCAACCCCCGCGGACCACAGTCTATAGCGCACCGGGCTCGGCGACTATTTGTATTGTTGTGCAGCGGGGCATTCTTGCCTTTTAGGCGGGCTTGACCGTAGTTTCCCACCCAGGCACAGGCCCTCAAAAGGCTGGTCCCATTGCCGGCCAGCCCCCGAATCCCCCTCCCCTAGCCCCGCGGACCAAAGGCTATAGCCCAGCGGCCTCGGCGACTATTTCGCCCGTTGCGCCGCGGGGCATTTCTTGCCTTTTTAGGGTAACCTTCTGACCGTAGGTTCCCACTGAGCACACGAGGCCCGTCAAAAAGATTGGTCCCATTTCCGACGCCCAGAGCCCCTGAACCCCCCTCCCCAACCCCCGCGGACCACAGGCTATAGCCCACCGGGCTCGGCGACTATTTCGCGCGCTCTGCCGCAGGGCATTTCTGGCCTTTTTAGGGCAGGCCTCTGACCGTAGGTTCCCACTGAGCACACGAGGCCCCTCAATGCAGAGCCATTTCAATGCCAGGCCCCGAACCCCTCGACCCGCGGACCCACGGCTATAGCTCACGGGCTCGGTGACTATTTGTGTTGTGCCGGCGTCTGCCTTTTAGGGGCGGGCTTCAGACGAAGGTTCCACTGAGCACAGGCGCTCAAAAGGCTGGTCCGATTTTGACGAGCCCCGAACCCCTCCCTGGCCCCGCGGACCAGGCTATAGCCCGGCCTCTGTAACTATTTGGCGCTGCTGCGCTTGAGGCATTCTTGCCTTTTAAGGCTGCCTTCAGACCGTAGGTTCCAGCGAGCAGGATGCCCTCAGGCGGGTCCCATTTCCGGCGGCCAGGCCCCGAACCCCCTCCCTGGCCCCATGTCACAGGCTATAGCCCAGCGGCCTCGGCGACTATTTCGCGCGCTGCGCATCTGGGTATTTCTTGCCATTTTAGGGTATGCCTCTGACCGTAGCCTTCCACTAGGCACACGAGGACCCTCGAAAAGGCTGGACCCATTTTCGTCGCCCTGAGCCCCCGAACACCCCTGCCCAACCCCCGTGAACCAGAGGCTATAGCCCACCGGCCTCGGGGACAATTTCGCGCGCTGCGCCGCTGTGCATTTCTTCCCAATTTAGGTCATGCCTCTGACCGTAGCCTCCCACAGGGCAAATGAGGACCCTTGAAAAGACTGTACCCATTTCCAACGTCCAGAGCCCCCGAACCCCCCTCCGGCGCTGCGGGCAGGGGCGGTTCTTGCCATTTTAGGGCATGCCTCGACCGTAGCCTCCCCTTTGGGCAGCGAGGACCCTCGAAAGACTGTACCCATTTCCGATGCGGAACCCCGAACCATCGCCCCCGCGCCGCAAAGGCTGGCCCACCGGCCTCGAGGGACTATTTGTGCTTGTCTCGGCGGCATTCTTGCCATTTAGGGCATGCCTCGACCGTAGCCTCCCCTTTGGGCAACAGGGACCCTTGAAAGACTGTACCCATGCCATTTCGGCGTCCTAGAGCCCGAAACCCCTCCCGGCCCCGGCGGACCAGGCTATAGCCCGGGCTTGGCGACTATTCGCGCGTTGCGCTGGGCATTTCTTGCCATTTTCGGCGAGCCTCTCGCTAAGCCTCCTTTGGGTACAGGCCCCTCTGAACTTGCCCATTTCCGAGCAGGCCCAGACCCCTCCCAGCCCCGCGGACCACATTTATAGCCCACGAGCTCGGGAGACTATTTCGCGCCTTGTACCATGAGGTATTTCCAAGTTTTAGGGCGAGCCTCTCACGTAGGTTCCCAAACACCTGGGCCCTCAAAATGACTGGACCCATTTCCAATGCCCAGAGCCCCCGAACCCGCCTCCCCAACCCCCGCGGACCACAGTCTATAGCTCACCGGGCTCGGCGACTATTTCGCGCGCTGTGCCGCGGGGCATTTCTTGCCTTTTTAGGGCAGGCTTCTGACCGTAGTTTCCCACTGAGCTGCAGGCCCTCAAAGACTGGTCCCATTCCGGCTGACCAGGCCCCAGTCCCCTCCCCAGCCCCCGGACCAAAGGCTATGGCCAGTGACCTCGGCGACTATTTCGCCCGTTAGCGGCGAGGCATTTCTTCTGCTTTGGGTAACCTTCTGACCGTGAGTTCCCACTGGCTTGAGGCCCGTCAAATAAACTGGTCCCATTTCGCGCCGAGCTCTGAACCCCCCTCCCGACCCCAGCGGACCCTGTGCTGCCACAGGCTCGAAGACTATTCAGCGCTCTGCGCGGGCATTTCTTGGCTTTTAGGCAGGCCTCGACCGTAGGTTCCAGATGAGCACGAGGCCCCTCAAAATGACGAGCCATTTCAAATGCAGGCCCCGAACCCCTCCCAGCGGACCCCAGGCTATAGCTCACGGGCTCGGCGACTTTGTGGCGCTGTTCATGAAGCGTTTCTTCTGCCACTAGGGCAGGCTTCAGACCGTGGGTTCCCAGCTGGCACAGGCCTCAAAAGGCTGGTCCCATTTCGTGACCAGGCCCCGAACCCCCTCCCCTGCCCGCGGACCGAAAGGCTATAGCCCGGTGACCTCTGTAACTATTCGCGCGCTGCGCAGGCATTTCTTGCCTTTTTAGGGCAACCTTCAGACCGTAGGTTCCCAGCTGACACAGAGGCCCCTCAAAGGACTGGTCCCATTTCAGCGACGGGCTGACCCCTCCCACAGCCCCGGTAGTCACGTCTATATAGCCCACGGGCTCGAGACTATTCGCGCCTGTACATTCTTCCCATTTAGGTCATGCCTCGACGTAGCCCCAGGGCAAATGAGACCCTTGAAAAGTGCCATTTCCGTCGGGCCCGAACCCCCACCCCAACCCCCGGCAGGCGGGCATTTCTTGCCATTTTAGGGCATGCCTCTGCGTAGCCTCCCACAAGCGAGGGCCCTTGAAAGACTCTACCCATTTCGGCGTCTAGGGCCCCGAACCCCTCCCCCCCAGCGGACCAGGCTATAGCCCACGGCCTTGGCGACTATTTCGTTGCGCCGCTGGGCATTTCTTGCCATTTCGGCAGCCTCTCGCCCATAGCCTCCCGGTACGAGGCCCCTCTAAAATACTGAACCCATTTCCGACACCCAGGCCCCGAACCCCTCCCACCCCGCGGATCACGGATAGCCCCAGGGCTCGGAGACTATTCGCGCCTTGTGCCAGGCATTTCTTGCCTTTAGGGCAGGCTTCTGACCGTAGGTTCCCACAGAGGCCCTCAAAAGGCGGACCCATTTCAGATCTAGATTCCCGAACCTCCCCCCCCCGTGGACGGCGGCCGGCCTCGGCGACTATTTCTTTCTCTGGGCTGTTGGGCATTTCTTGCAATTTTAGGGAATGCCTCTGACCGTAGCCTCCCCAGGCAGGCGAGGACCCTCGAAAGACTGTACCATTTCGGCGTCTAGAACCCCGAACCCCCTCCCCAACCCCAGCGGACCAAGCCCGGCCTTGGCGACTTCCTTGCACCGCGGGCATTTCTTGCGTTTTGGGCAGGCCTCTGACCGTAAACAGCTCACGAGGACCCTCCATAATACTACACATTTCCGGCGACCCAGGCCCGAACCCCTTCCCAACAGCGGACGGCCAGCCCCCACCAGCCTCGGCGGTGTTCGCGTTGCGCCGCTGCATTCTTGTCATTTTAGGCAGGCCTCGACCATAGCCTCCCACTAGGTGTCGAGGTCCTCGAAGGACTGGACCCATTCCGGCGTCCAGGACCCCTCCCCAGCGGGCCAGGCTATTCCCGGCCTCGGCTATTTCGCTGTGCTGCTGGGCATTTCTTACCATTTTAGGCGGGACTCGACCGTAGCCTCTGACAGGCCCTCGAAAAACGGTGCCATTTCCGATGCGAACCCCCAGACCCTCCGAACCCCAGCGGACCAAGGCTATAGCACCGCCCCCCTCTTCGCTTGCGCGGGCGAAGCACTATTTTCAAGCCTCGGCGCGGCCTCCCAGGCCTCGAAAAGACTGGACCCCTTTCCAGCCCGGTGGCGAACCCCCTCCCACCCCTGGGCCCTGCTTTACCCCGCACCTCTTCACGCCTTGTGCGCTGGGCGGGCTATTTTAGGCAAGCCTCTGGCGCGACCTCCCAAGCCCCGAGGGCCCTCGAAAGACTGGACCCCTTTCGACAACAGCCCGAACCCCCACCCCAACCCCCGGGCCCAAGGCTGCTTTGCAGTCCCGCCCTCTTTGCGCCTTGCGCGGTGGGCCAAGCACTATTTTAGGGCAAGCCTCTGGCGCGACCTCCACAAGCCCCGAGGGCCCTCGAAAGACTGGACCCCTTTCCAACAGCCCGTGGCGAACCCCTCCCACCCCTCAGCCCAAGGCTGCACCGCCCTGTTTCCTTGCGCCCAGGGCAGCACAATTTTAGGGCAAGCCTCTGCGGCCTCCCGCGGGCCCCGAGGCCCTCGAAAAGACTGGACCCCTTTCCGACAGCCCGGTGGCGAACCCCCTCCACCCCTAGCCCAAGGCTAGCCCCGCTCCTGTTTCCCTTGCCTTGGGCAGGCACAATTTTAGGGCAAGCCTCTGGCCACGGCCTCCCCCCCAGGCCCTTGAAAGAATGGACCCCTTTCCGACAGCCCGGTGGCGAACCCCCTCCCCCCCCGGGCCCAAGGCTATAGCACACGCCCCCGCCCCCGTTTTCGCGCCTTGCTGGGCGGAAGCACTATTTTAGGGCAAGCCTCTGGGCGCGGCCTCCACAGGCCCCTCGAGGCCCTGGAAAGGTGGACTCCCTTCCGATAACCGTGGCCTCCCTGGGCCCAGGCTATACCACACCGTCCCGCCGCCCCCGGCGCGCTGGGTCAGAAGCACGATTTTAGGGCAAGCCTCTGGCGGCCTCCCCCGAGGGCCCTCGAAAGACTGGACCCCTTTCCGCGGCCGGGCGAACCCCTCCCACCCCTACTGGGCCCAAGGCTGCTTTGCCCCCTCCCGCGCCTTGTGCTGGGCGGCAGGGCAAGCCTCTGCCCGCGACCTCCAAGCTCCCGAGGCCCTCGAAAAACTGGACCCCTTCCGGCAGGCAGGCGAACCCCCCCCCCCGGCCCAAAAGCACCGCCCGGCCCTCTTTCGCGCCTTGCGCTCATAAGCACTATTTTTGGGCAAGCATCTGGCCGCGGCCTCCACAGGCCCAGGCCCTCAAAAACTGGACCCCTTTTGACTGGCCGAACCCCTCCTCACCCCCCGGGCCCAGGCGATAGCACCGCCCGCCCCTCTTCGCGCCTTGCGCGCTGGGCAGATGCACTATTTTGGGGCAAGCCTCTGGCGCAGCCTCCCAGCCTCGAGGCCCCAGAAAAAACTGGACCCCTTTCCGGCAGCTGGCGAACCCCTCCCATCCAGGCGGGCAAGCTGCGCCCGCCCATCTTCGCGGCTTGCCGCTGGGCCGGCACTATTTTCGGGCATGCCTCTGGCGCGGCCTCACAGGCCCCAGGGCCCTCGAAAAGCGGACCCCTTCGACAGCCCGGTGGCTGAACCCCTCACCCCAGGCTCAGGCTGCCCCTGTTTCGCCTTGCGCGGCGGGCAAGCACTATTTTAGGGCAAGCCTCTGGCGCGTCATCCCACAGGCTCCCGAGGCCCTCGAAAGACTGGACCCCTTTCTAACAGCCCGTGGCGAACACCTCCCCACCCCCCCAGGCCCAAGGCTATAGCACCCGCCCCTCTTTCGCGCCATGCGCTGGCCCAGAAGCACTAAGGGCAAGCCTCTGGCGCGGCCTCCAGGCCCCGAGGCCTCGAAAGCTGGACCCCCCAGCCATGGCTGAACCCCCTCCCCCCAGCGGGCCCAAGGCTATAACCGCCCCGCCACCTATTTGTTCCTTGCGCGGGAGAAGCACTATTTTAGGGCAAGCCTCTGGCGCGGCCTCCACAGGCCCCAGGGGCCCTCGAAAAGCTGGACCCCGGCCATTGGATGAACCCCCATCCCCCCCAGGGCCTGGGCTGACACCGCCCGGCACCTGTTTTCGCCGCGCTGGGCAGAAGCACTATTTAGGGCAACCCTCGCGCGGCCTCCACAGGCTCCCGAGGCCCTCGAAAAAGGACCCCTTCGGCGGTGGCCAGCCCTCCCCCCCCCAGGCAATAGCCACCGCCCCGCCCCTCTTTCGCGCCTTGCGCTGGGCGAAGCACTATTTTAGGGCAAGCCTCTGGCGCGGCCTCCCAGGCTCCCGAGGCCTCGAAAAGGTGGACCCCTTTCCGACCCGACTGGCCTCCCATCCCCACGGGCCCAAGGCTGCCCCGCCCATCTTTCGCGGCTTGCTGGGCCCAGCACTTTTGGGCATGCCTCTGGCGCGGCCTCCCACAGGCCCGAGGCCCTCGAAAGCTGGACCCCTTTCGACAGCCGTGGTGAACCCCCTCCGCCCCACGGGCTCAAGGCTGTACCGCCCGCCCCTGTTTGGCCTTGCGTGGGCAGATGCACTATTTTAGGGCAAGCCTCGCGGCCTCCCAGGCCCCAAGGGCCTCGAAAAGACTGGACCCCTTTCCCAGCCTGGCGAACCCCCTCCCCACAGGCCCAGGCTATCGCCCGCCCCTCTTTCGCGCCTTGCGGGGCGAAGCACTATTTTAGGGCAAGCCTCACACTGCCTCCCGAACCCCAATAGCACTCGAAAAGCTGGACCCCTTTCCAACAGCCCGTGGCTGAACCCCCCTCCACCCTCTGGGCCCAAGGCTGCTTTGTCCTGTTTCCGCCTTGCGCGGCTGGGCGGGCACAATTTTAGGGCAAGCCTCGGCCTCCGGCCCCAGAGGCCCCAAAAGAATGGACTCCTTTCCAGCCCGGGCGAACACCTCCCGCCCCTGCGGGCCCAAGGCTTTGCCCCTCTTTCGCGCCATGTGCGCTGGCAGGCACTATTTTGGGCAAGCCTGGCGCGGCCTCCCCTGAGGCCCTCGAAAATCTGGACCCATTTCCGATGCCAGGCCCGAACCCCCTCCCGACCCCGAGGACCAAAGGCTATAGCCCACGGCCTCGGCGACTATTTGCGCACGCTGCGCTTGGGTATTTCTTGCCATTTTGGGCGGGCCTCGACCGTAGCCTCCCATTGGACACGAGGCCCCTTGAAAATATTGTACCCATTCCATGAGCCCCGAACCCCCACCCGGCCAAGGTTGTGCCCACGGCCTCGGGGCTATTTCTCGTGTGCGCTCGGCATTTCTTGCCATTTTAGGCGGGACTCGACCGTAGCCTCCCACTAGGCACGAGGCCCCTTGAAAACACAGCCATTTCCAATGCCCAGTCACGAACCCCTTGGGTCAAGGCTAAAGCCACCGACCAGACTGGCTTCGCTGCGCGTTGGGCATTCTTGCCATTTAGGGCAGGCCTCACCGTAGCCTCCCATGGGGCACGAGGCCCTCGAAAAAGGCAGGACCAAGCCCCGAACCCCCTCCCCAACCCACGAGGAATAGGCTATAGTCCGGCCTCGGCGACTATTTGCCTTCGCTGGGCATTTCTTGCCTTTTAGGGCAAGCCTCTAACGTAACCTCCTGGGCACAGGGCCCCTCGAAAGAATGGACCCATGGACCCATTTCGGCGAGCCCCAGGCCCCGGGCCGGCTATAGCCCACCGGCCTCGGCGACTATTTCGCGCCTTTGCTGGTATTTCTTGCCAATTTAGGGCGGGCCTCTGACCATAGCCTCCCATGGGCACAGGCCCCTCGAAAAGCTGGACCCATTTCCGGCGAGCCCCCCTTCCCACCCCCGAGGCCAAAGGCTGTGCCCACCGACCAGGGACTATTCAGCGTCTTTGTGCGCTGGGCTTTCTTGCCATTTTAAGCGGGCCTCTGACCGAAGCTTCCCACTGGACACAGGAGGCCCCTCGAAAAGGCTGTACCCATTTCCGATGCCCGGAGGCCCCGAACCCCCCTCCCCAACCCCCGCGGACCAAAGGCTATAGCCCACCGGCCTCGGCGACTATTTTGCGCACTGCGCCGCTGGGTATTTCTTGCCAATTTAGGACGGGCCTCTGACTGTAGCCTCCCATTGGGCACACGAGGCCCCTCGAAAATACTGGACCCATTTCGGCGCCGAGCCCCAAAACCCCTTCCCCAACGAGGCCAAAGGCTGTGCCCACCGACCTCGGGGACTATTTGCGTCTTGTGCGCTGGGTATTTCTTGCCAATTTAGGACGGGCCTCTGACCGAAGCTTCCCACTGGACACAGGAGGCCCCTCGAAAAGACTGTACCCATTTCCGATGCCCGGAGGGCCCGAACCCCCCTCCCCAACCCCCGCGGACCAAAGGCTATAGCCCACCGGCCTCGGCGACTATTTTGCGCACTGCGCCGCTGGGTATTTCTTGCCATTTTCGGACGGGCCTCTGACCGTAGCCTCCCATTGGACACAAGAGGCCCCTTGAAAATATTGTACCCATTTCCGATGACCAGAGCACCAGAACCCCCCTCCCCAACCCCCGCGGGCCAAAGGTTATTGCCCACCGGCCTCGGGGGCTATTTCTCGAGCTGTGCCGCTCGGCATTTCTTGCCATTTTAGGGCGGGACTCTGACCGTAGCCTCCCACTAGGCACAGAAGGCCCCTTGAAAACACTTGACCCATTTCCAATGCCCAGAGTCACCGAACCCCCTTCCCCAACCCCCGCGGGCCAAAGGCTAAAGCCCACCAGCCACGGCGACTATTTCGCGCGCTGCGCCGTTGGGCATTTCTTGCCATTTTAGGGCAGGCCTCTGACCGTAGCCTCCCATAGGGCGCACGAGGCCCCTCAAAAAGACAGGACCAAGCCCCCGAACCCCCCTCCCCAACCCCTGAGGAATAGACGCTATAGTCCACCGGCCTCGGCGACTATTTCGCACGCTGCGCCGCTGGGCATTTCTTGCCTTTTAGGGCAAGCCTCTAACCGTAGCCTCCCACTGGGCACATGAGGCCCCTCGAAAAGAATGGACCCATTTTCGACGCCCAGAGCCCCCGAACCCCCCCGGGCCAAAGGCTATAGCCCACCAGCCTCGGCGACTATTTCGCGCACTGCGCCGCTGGGTATTTCTTGCCAATTTAGGACGGGCCTCTGACCGTAGCCTCCCATTGGGCACACGAGGCCCCTCGAAAAGACTGGACCCATTTCCGACGCCCAGAGCCCCAAAACCCCCTTCCCCAACCCCCGAGGGCCAAAGGCTATTGCCCACCGACCTCGGGGACTATTTCGCGTGCTGTGCCGCTGGGCTTTTCTTGCCATTTTAAGCGGGCCTCTGACCGAAGCTTCCCACTGGACACAGGAGGCCCCTCGAAAAGACTGTACCCATTTCCGATGCCCGGAGGCCCCGAACCCCCCTCCCCAACCCCCGCGGACCAAAGGCTATAGCCCACCGGCCTCGGCGACTATTTTGCGCACTGCGCCGCTGGGTATTTCTGGCCAATTGAGGACGGGCCTCTGACTGTAGCCTCCCATTGGGCACACGAGGCCCCTCGAAAATACTGGACCCATTTCCGACGCCCAGAGCCCCAAAACCCCCTTCCCCAACCCCCGAGGGCCAAAGGCTATTGCCCACCGACCTCGGGGACTATTTCGCGTGCTGTGCCGCTGGGCTTTTCTTGCCATTTTAGGCGGGCCTCTGACCGTAGCTTCCCACTGGACACACGAGGCCCCTCGAAAAGACTGTACCCATTTCCGATGCCCGGAGGGCCCGAACCCCCCTCCCCAACCCCCGCGGACCAAAGGCTATAGCCCACCGGCCTCGGCGACTATTTTGCGCACTGCGCCGCTGGGTATTTCTTGCCATTTTCGGACGGGCCTCTGACCGTAGCCTCCCATTTGACACACGAGGCCCCTTGAAAATATTGTACCCATTTCCGATGACCAGAGCCCCAGAACCCCCCTCCCCAACCCCCGCGGGCCAAAGGTTATTGCCCACCGGCCTCGGGGGCTATTTCTCGAGCTGTGCCGCTCGGCATTTCTTGCCATTTTAGGGCGGGACTCTGACCGTAGCCTCCCACTAGGCACAGAAGGCCCCTTGAAAACACTTGACCCATTTCCAATGCCCAGAGTCACCGAACCCCCTTCCCCAACCCCCGCGGGCCAAAGGCTAAAGCCCACCAGCCACGGCGACTATTTCGCGCGCTGCGCCGTTGGGCATTTCTTGCCATTTTAGGGCAGGCCTCTGACCGTAGCCTCGCATAGGGCGCACGAGGCCCTCAAAAGGGACCAAGCCCCGAACCCCCTTCCCCAACCCCTGAGGAATAGACGCTATAGTCCACCGGCCTCGGTGACTATTCGCCTGCGCCCTTGGGCATTTCTTGCCTTTTAGGGCACGCCTCTAACCGTAGCCTCCCACTTGGCACATGAGGCCCTCGAAAGAATGGACCCATTTTCGGCACCCAGGCCCCGAACCCGCGGGCCTAAGGCTATAGCCCACCGACCTCGGCGACTATTTCGCGCGCCGTGAGTATTCTTGCCAATTTAGGGCGGGCCTCTGACGTAGCCTCCCATTGGGCACGAGGCCCCTCGAAAACTGGACCCATTTCCGCGCGAGCCCCAAAACCCCCTTCCCCGACCCCGAGGCCAAGGCTGTGCCCACCGACCTCGGGGACTATTCAGCGTCTTTGTGCCGCTGGGCTTTTCTTGCCATTTTAAGCGGGCCTCTGACCGAAGCTTCCCACTGGACACAGGAGCCCCTCGAAAAGACTGTACCCATTTCCGATGCCCGGAGGCCCCGAACCCCCCCCCCCCCAACCCCCGCGGACCAAAGGCTATGGCCCACCGGCCTCGGCGACTATTTTGCGCACTGCGCCGCTGGGTATTTCTGGCCAATTTAGGACGGGCCTCTGACTGTAGCCTCCCATTGGGCACACGAGGCCCCTCGAAAATACTGGACCCATTTCCGACGCCCAGAGCCCCAAAACCCCCTTCCCCAACCCCCGAGGGCCAAAGGCTATTGCCCACCGACCTCGGGGACTATTTCGCGTGCTGTGCCGCTGGGCTTTTCTTGCCATTTTAGGCGGGCCTCTGAACGTAGCTTCCCACTGGACACACGAGGCCCCTCGAAAAGACTGTACCCATTTCCGATGCCGGGCCAGACCCCTCCCGACCCCGCGGACCAAAGGCTATAGCCCACCGGCCTCGGCGACTATTTTGCGCACTGCGCCGCTGGGTATTTCTTGCCATTTTCGGACGGGCCTCTGACCGTAGCCTCCCATTGGACACAAGAGGCCCCTTGAAAATATTGTACCCATTTCCGATGACCAGAGCACCAGAACCCCCCTCCCCAACCCCCGCGGGCCAAAGGTTATTGCCCACCGGCCTCGGGGTCTATTTCTCTGTGCGCTCGGCATTTCTTGCCATTTTAGGGGCGGGACTCTGACCGTAGCCTCCCACTAGGCACGAAGGCCCCTTGAAAACCTTGACCCATTTCCAATGCCCGAGTCACGAACCCCTTCCCCGACCCCGCGGGCCAAGGCTAAAGCCCACGTACGGCGACTATTTGCTGCGCCTTGGGCATTCTTGCCATTTAGACGGGCCTCTGACCGTAGCCTCCCATAGGCGCCGAGGCCCCTCAGGACCAAGCCCAGCCCCCTCCCAACCCCACGAGGAATAGGCCTTTATAGTCCACCGGCCTCGGTGACTATTTCCGCATGCGCTGGGCATTTCTTGCCTTTTAGGGCAAGCCTCTAACCAAGTAGCCTCCACTGGGCACGAGGCCCCTCGAAAGAATGGACCCATTTCGACGGGCCCCGAACCCCGGGCCAAAAGGCTGGCCCACCGGCCTCGGCGACTATTTCGCGCCTTGCGCGTTGGGTATTCTTGCCAATTTAGGGCCGGGCCTCTGACCGTAGCCTCCCGTGGGCACGAGGCCCCTCGAAAGACTGGACCCATTTCCGGCGAGCCCCAGCCTTCCCCGACCCCGAGGGCCAGGCTATTGCCCACCGACCTCGGGACTATTTCAGCGTCTTTGTGTGCGGCTGGGCTTTTCTTGCCATTTAAGCGGGCCTCTGACGGCTTCCCACTGGACATGAGGCCCTCGAAAAGACTGTACCCATTTCCGATGCGGGGCCCGAACCCTCCCCTCCCCAGCGGACCAAGGCTATAGCCCACCGGCCTCGGCGACTATTTGCGGACTGCGCGCTGGGTATTCTTGCCAATTTGAGACGGGCCTCTGTAGTAGCCTCCCATTGGACACACGAGGCCCCTTGAAAATGTGTACCCATTTCCGATGACGAGCCCCAAGAACCCCCTCCCAACCCCATGTGCCCACCGGCCTCGGGGCTATTCTCAGTGTGCCTTGGGCATTTCTTGCCATTTAGGGTGGGACTCTGACCGTAGCCTCCCATGAGCACTGAAGGCCCCTTGAAAACCTTGACCCATTTCCAATGCCGAGTCACGAACCCCCTTCCCGACCCCAGCGGGCCAAGGCTAAAGCCGCGACCACAGCGACTATTTAGTTGGGCATTCTTGCCATTTCAAGGGCGGGCCTCTGACCGTAGCCTCCATGGACGAGGCCCCTCAAAGGACAGGGACCCAGGCCCCGAACCCCCTCCCCACCCCCGGGAATAGCGCTATAGTCCTGACCGGCCTCGGCGACTATTTCGCCTGACTAGCAGCTGGGCATTTCTTGCCATTTTAGGGCAAGCCTCTAACCGTAGCCTCCCACTGGACACATGAGGCCCCTCGAAAAGACTGTACCCATTTCGGACACCCCAGGCCCCGAACCCCGGGCCAGGCTATAGCCCACCACCGGCCTCGGCGACTATTTCGCGCCGCGCTTGTTGAGTATTCTTGCCAATTTGGGGCGACCTCTGACCGCAGCCTCCCATTGGGCACCAGGCCCTCGAAAAGACTGGACCCATTTCCGGCGAGCCCAGACCCCCCCGACCCCAGGGCCAAAAGGCTGTGCCACCGACCTCGGGGACTATTCAGCGTCTTTGTGCATGGGCTTTTCTTGCCATTTTAAGCGGGCCTCTGACCGAAGCTTCCCACTGGACACAGGAGGCCCCTCGAAAAGACTGTACCCATTTCCGATGCCCGGAGGGCCCGAACCCCCCACCCCAACCCCCGCGGGCCAAAGGCTAAAGCCCACCAGCCACGGCGACTATTTTATGCGCGTGGTATTCTTGCCATTTGGACGGGCCTCTGACGTAGCCTCCCATTGGACACACGAGGCCCCTAGAAAATATTGTACCCATGTCCGATGACGAGCCCGAACCCCTCCCAGCCCCAGCGGGCCAAGGTTGTGCCCACCGGCCTCGGGGCTATTTCGTTGTGCCTCTCGTCATTTCTTGCCAATTTAGCTCGGGACTCTGACCGTAGCCTCACTAGGCCTGAAGGCCCCTTGAAAACCGGCCCATTTCCAATGCCCGAGTCACGAACCCTTGGCCCCGGGCCAGGCTAAAGCCCACCAGCCCGCAGCGACTATTTGGCGCTGCGCGTTGGGCATTCTTGCCATTTAGGGCAGGACTGACCGTAGCCTCGTAATGCGAAGCCCTCAAAAAGCGAGACCAACCCCGAACCCCCTCCCCAACCCACGAGGAATAGGCGCTATAGTCCGCGGCCTCAGCGACTATTCGCCGCTGCGCCGCCGGGCATTTCTTGCGCTTTAGGGCAAGCCTCTAACGTAGCCTCCCACTTTGGGCATGAGGCCCCTCGAAAAGAACTGTGCCATTCCGATGCCGGGCCCGAACCCCTCCCCAACCCCAGCGGACCAAAGGCTATAGCCCACGGCCTCGGCGACTATTTGCGCCTTCTGCGCGCTGAGTATTTCTTGCCATTTTCGGGACCGGGCCTCTCACCGTAGCCTCCCATTGGGCTACGAGGCCCCTCGAAAGAATGGACCCATTTTTAAGCCCAGGCCCCGAACCCCCCAGGGCCAAGGCTATAGCCCTGACCTCGGCGACTATTTGCGCACTGCGCTGAGTATTCTTGCCAATTTAGGGCGGGCCTCTGACCGTAGCCTCCCGTGGGCACACGAGGCCCTCGAAAAGACTGGACCCATTTCCGACGCCCAGAGCCCCCAGACCCCCGTCCCCAACCCCCGAGGGCCAAAGGCTATGGCCCACCGACCTCGGGGACTATTTCGCGTGCTGTGCCGCTGGGCTTTTCTTGCCATTTTAAGCGGGCCTCTGACGAAGCTTCCCTTGGACACGAGGCCCCTCGAAAATACTGGGCCCATTTCCGATGTCTAGAGGCCCCGACCACCCTCCCCAACCCCCGCGGGCCAAAGGCTATAGCCCACCAGCCTGGGCGACTATTTCTCGCACTGTGCTGCTGTGCATTTATTGCCATTTTAGGACGGGCCTCTGACCGTAGCCTCCCACTGGGCACAGGAGGCCCCTTGAAAAGACTGTGCCCATTTCCGACGCCCAGAGCCCCCGAACCCCCCTCCCCAACCCTCGCGGACCAAAGGCTATAGCCCACCGGCCTCGGGGGCTATTTCTCGAGCTGTGCCGCTGGGCATTTCTTGCCATTTTAGGGCAGGCCTCTGACTGTAGCCTCCCACTGGGCAGAAGAGGCCCCTCGAAAACACTAGACCCAATTTCGATGCCTAGAGTCACTGAACCCCCCTCCCTAACTCCAGTGGGCCAAAGGCTAAATCCCACCAGCCACGACGATTATTTCGCGCGCTGCGCCACTGGGCATTTCTTGCCATTTTAGGGCAAGCCGCTGACCGTAGCCTCCCATAGACGCCAGGCCCTCAAAGACAGGACCAAGCCCCGAACCCCTTTGACCCCACGAGGAATAGACGCTATAGTCCACCGGCCTCGGCGACTATTTCGCACGCTGCGCCGCTGGGCATTTCTTGCCTTTTGGGCAAGCCTCTGTAACCGTAGCCTCCACTGGGCTGAGGCCTCGAAAGAATGGACCCATTTCGGGCAGGCCGAACCCCGGGCCAAAGGCTATAGCCCACCAGCCTCGGCGACTATTTCCATGCGCGCTTGTTGAGTATTCTTGCCAATTTGGGGCAGCCTCGACCATAGCCTCCCATTGGGCTACGAGGCCCCTGAAGACTGGACCCATTTCCGACTCCCGAGCCCCAAAACCCTTCCCCGACCCCGAGGCCAGGCTGTGCCCACCGACCTCGGGGACTATTCCAGCGTCTTTGTGCGTGAGCTTTTCTTGCCATTTTAAGCGGGCCTCGGCGAAGCTTCCCCTGGACACGAGGCCCTCGAAAAAAGACTGTACCCATTTCGATGCGGGCCCAGAACCCCCTCCCAACCCCGCGGACCAAAGGCTATAGCCCACCGGCCTCGGCGACTATTTGCGCCTTTGCGCTTGTTGGTATTCTGGCCAATTGAGGGGCAGCCTCGTAGCCTCCCATTGGGCTGAGGCCCTCGAAAATATTTCCGGCGGGAACCCCTTGACCCCAGGGGCCAAAGGCTGTGCCCGCGTCGGGGACTATTTCAGCGTCTTTGTGCGCTGGGCTTTTCTTGCCATTTTGGCGGGCCTCGAGCCTTCCCAGACACAGGCCCTCGAAAAGACTATGCCATTTCCGATGCCGGGCCAGACCCCTCAACCCCAGCGGACCAAAGGCTATAGCCCGGCCTCGGCGACTACTGCGCCTTTGCGCGCTGGTATTCTTGCCATTTTGGGCCTCTGACCGTAGCCTCCCATTGGACACGAGGCCCCTTGAAAATATTGTACCCATTTCCGATGACGAGAGAACCCCCTCCCAACCCCGGCGGGCCAAGGTTGTGCCACCGGCCTCGGGGCTATTTCAGCGCTGGCCTTGGGCATTTCTTGCCATTTGGGACTCTGACCGTAGCCTCCACTGACCCCGCGAAACTTGACCCATTTCCAATGCCCGAGTCGAACCCCTTCCCGACCCCAGCGGGGCTAAAACCACCGACCCGCGACTAGCGCTGCGCCGTTGGGCATTCTTGCCATTTTAGGGCAGGCCTCGACCGTAGCCTCCATAGGCGCCGAGGCCCCTCAAAGCGGACCAAGCCCGAACCCCTCCCAACCCACGAGGAATGCGCTATAGTCCACCGGCCTCGGTGACTGGCCGCCTTATTCCGTTGGCATTGCTTGCCATTTTAGGGCAAGCCTCTAACCGTAGCCTCCACTGGGCATGAGGCCCCTCGAAAAGAATGGACCCATTTTCGGCCCAGGCCCCGAACCCCCAGGCCCAAGGCTATAGCCCACCGGCTGCCCCACTGCGCTGGGTATTCTTGCCAATTTAGGGCAGACCTCTGACCGTAGCCTCCCGTTGGGCACACAGGGCCCTCGAAAGACTGGACCCATTTCGGCGAGCCCCAGACCCCTTCCCACCCAGGGCCAAAATGTGCCCACCGACCTCGGGGACTATTCAGCGTCTTTGTGCTGGGCTTTTCTTGCCATTTTAAGCGGGCCTCTGACGGCTTCCCCACTGGGAGGCCCCTCGAAAAGCTGTACCCATTTCCGATGCCGGGCCCGAACCCCCCTCGACCCCCGCGGACCAGAGCTATAGCCCACGGCCTCGGCGACTATTTGCGCTGCGCCCGCGGTATTCTTGCCATTTGAGGGCGGGCCTCTGACCGCCTCCCATTGGACACAAGGCCTTGAAAATGTGTACCCATTTCCGGAGCCCCAAACCCCCTCCCAACCCCAGCGGGCCAAAGGTTGTGCCCACCGGCCTCGGGGCTATTTCAGTGCCTGGGCATTTCTTGCCATTTAGGCGGCCTCTGACCGTAGCCTCCCACTAGCACGAAGGCGAAAAACTTGACCCATTTCCAATGCGGAGTCACGAACCCCTTCCCGACCCCGGCAAAAAAGCCACCGACCACGGCGACTATTTCGCGCTGCGTTGGGCATTCTTGCCATTTAGGGCAGGCCTCTGACCGTAGCCTCCCATGGGCGCGAGGCCCTCAGGCGAGACCAGCCCCGAACCCCTCGGCCCCCGAGGAAGCGCTATAGTCCACGGCCTCGGTGACTATTTCGCCGCTGCCGCTGGGCATTTCTTGCCATTTAGGGCAAGCCTCTGTAGCCTCCCCACTGGGCATAGGCCCCTCGAAAGAATGGACCCATTTTCGGCGCCCGAGCCCCGAACCCCCAGGCTAGGCCAGCCCTGACCTCGGCGACTATTTCAGCGCTGCGCGCTGGTATTCTTGCCATTTAGGGCAGACCTCTGACCGTAGCCTCCCATTGGGCACGAGGCCCCTCGAAATGGACCCATTTCCGGCGCCCAGGCCCGAACCCCTTCCCCAACCCCAGGGCCAAAGGCTGTGCCCACCGGACCTCGGGGACTATTTCGCGTCTTTGTGCGCTGGGCTTTCTTGCCATTTTAGGCGCCTCTAGCTTCCCACTGGCAGACGAAAAGCATTTCCGATGCCGGGCCCAGAACCCCCTCCCGGCCCGCGGACCCGGCTATAGCCCACCGGCCTCGGCGACTATTTTGCGCCTTTGCGCGCTGGGTATTCTTGCCATTTAGGACCTCGACGTAGCCTCCCATTAGAGGCCCCTTAAGGGACCCATTTCCGGCGAGCCCAGGCCCCCGACCCAGCGGGCCAGGCTGTGCCCACCGGCCTCGGGGACTCTCTGTGCACTGGGCTTTTCTTGCCATTTTAGGCGGGCCTCGACCGTAGCCTCCCACTGACACGAGGCCCCTCGATAAGACTTGTCCCATTTGCGATGCGAGTCACGAACCCCCCCCAGCGGACCAAGGCTATAGCCCACCGCCTCGGCGACTATTTCGCTGCGCGCGTTGGGCATTCTTGCCATTTTAGGGCAGGCCTCTGACCGTAGCCTCCCGTGGGCGCAGGCCCTCGAAAATAGGACCAAGCCCACCCCTCCCCAACCCCACGAGGCAAAAGCTATAGCCACCGACCTCGGCGACTATTCCGCCTGCTGCTGGGCATTTCTTGCCATTTTAGGAGCCTCTGACCGTAGCCTCCACTGGGCACAGGCCCTCGAAAGAATGGACCCATTTCGGGCAGCCCCGAACCCCAGACCCAGGCTATAGCCCACCGGCCTCGGCGACTATTTCGCGCCTGCGCTGGGCTATTCTTGCCATTTAGGGCGGGCCTCTGACCGTAGCCTCCCACTGGCACAGGCCCCTCGAAAAGCCATTCCGACCGAGCCCCAAAACCCCCTCCCCAACCCCAGGCCAAAGGCTGCCCACCGACCTCGGGGACTATTTCAGCGTCTTTGTGCGCTGGGCTTTTCTTGCCATTTGCGGGCCTCTGACCGTAGCCTCCCACTGGCACGAGGCCCTCGAAAATGGCCATTTCGATGCGGCCCAGCCCCCTCCCAACCCCAGCGGACCAAAGGCTATAGCCCACCACCTCGGCGACTAATGCGCCTTGCTGGTATTCTTGCCAATTTAGGGCGGGCCTCTGGTAGCCTCCTGGGCCTCTGGACCCATTTCCGGCCCGAGCCCAAACCCCTTCCCGACCCCGAGGCCAGGCTGTGCCCACCTCGGGGACTATTCGCGTCTTTGTGCCGCTGGGCTTTCTTGCCATTTAGCGGGCCTCTGACCGTCTTCCCACATGACGGCCCCTCGAAAGACTGACCCATTTCCATGCCGAACCTCCCCGACCCCAGCGGACCAAGGCTATAGCCCACCGGCCTCGGCGACTATTTCGCTGCGCCGCTGGGTATTTCTTGCCATTTGGGGACGCCTCCCATTGGCACACGAGGCCCCGAAATACCCATTTCCGATGACGAGCCCGAACCCCTCCCGACCCCGCGGGCCAAAGCTGTGCCCACCGACCTCGGGGCTATTCAGCCGCTGGCATTTCTTGCCATTTTAGCGGGCCTCTGACCGTAGCCTCCCACTAGACACGAGGCCCCGAAAACCTGTACCCATTTCCAATGCGAGGCCGAACCCCTCCCCGGACCAAGGCTAAGCCCACCACGGCGACTATTTGCGCCTGCGCCGTTGGGCATTCTTGCCATTTAGGGCGGGCCTCGACCGTAGCCTCCCGTGGCCCTGAGGCCTCGAGCGGACAGAACCCCCTCCCCCCCGAGGAAAAGGCTATAGCCCGGCCTCGGCGACTATTTCGTCTGCCGCTGGGCATTTCTTGCCATTTTAGGCAAGCCTCTAACCGTAGCCTCCCCTGGGCACAGGCCCTCGAAAGAATGGACCCATTTCGTGAGCCCCGAACCCCCAGCGGCTAGCCCACCGACCTCGGCGACTATTTGCTTTTCTGGTATTCTTGCCATTTAGCCTCTGACCGTAGCCTCCCATTGGGCACGAGGCCCCTCGAAAGACTGGACCCATTTGAGCCCCAAAACCCCTTCCCCAACCCCGAGGCCAAGGCTGTGCCCACCGACCTCGGGACTATTTCAGCGTCGTGCGGCATTTCTTGCCATTTAGCGGACCTCTGACCGTCCACCCCCAGGCCGAAGGCCCCTCGAAAGAATGGACCCATTTCCGATGCCGGGCCCGAACCCCTCCCCCCGGACCAGGCTATAGCCCACCGGCCTCGGCGGTGACTGCGCGCTGCGCTGGTATTCTTGCCAATTGAGGGCGGGCCTCGACGTAGCCTCCCATTGGGCGAGGCCCTCGAAAACTGGACCCATTTCCGGCGAGCCCCGAACCCCTCCCCAGGGGCCAAGGCTGTGCCCACCGACCTCGGGGACTATTTCAGCGTCTTTGTGCGCTGGGCTTTTCTTGCCATTTAAGCGGGCCTCTGACGTAGCTTCCCACTGGACACAGGCCCCTCGAAAGATGACCCATTTCCGATGCGGGCCGAACCCCTCCCGGCCGCCGCCCACCTCGGACTATTTCGCTTTCTGCCGCTGGTATTCTTGCCATTTTAGGCGGGCCTCTGACCGTAGCCTCCCATTACACGCGAGGCCCCGAAATATTGTACCCATTTCCGATGACGAGCCCCAGAACCCCCTCCCAGCCCCGGGCCAAAGGTTGTGCCCCGACCTGCTATTTCTCTGTGCCGCTCGGCATTTCTTGCCATTTAGGGTGGGACTCTGACCGTAGCCTCCAGGCCTGAAGGCCCGAAAACACTTGACCCATTTCCAATGCCCGAGTCACGAACCCCTTCCCCGACCAGCGGGCCAAAACTAAGCCCGCGCCTCGACTATTTCGCGCTGCCGTTGGGCATTCTTGCCATTTAGGGCGGGCCTCTGACCGTAGCCTCCAGCACGAGGCCCCTCAAAACGAGACGCCCGAACCCCCTCCCGACCCACGAGGAATAGGCTATAGTCCACCGGCCTCGGCGACTATTTCGCCTGTTCGCCCAGGCATTTCTTGCCATTTTAAGCGACCCGTAGCCTCCACTGGGCACATGAGGCCCCTCGAAAGAATGGACCCATTTTCGGCGCCCAGCCCCGAACCCCCAGACAAGGCTATAGCCCACCTCGGCGACTATTGCGCCTTTGCGCGTTGGGTATTCTTGCCAATTTAGGGCAGACCTCGACCGTAGCCTCCCAGCACACGAGGCCCCTCGAAAAGACTGGACCCATTTAGGCCGAGCCCCGAACCCCCTTCCCAACCCCGAGGGCCGGCTATTGCCACCGACCTCGGGACTATTCGCGTCTTTGTGCTGGGCATTTCTTGCCATTTTAGCGGGCCTCTGACCCTTCCCCGACACGCAGGCCCCTCGAAAAAGGCGTACCCATTTCCGATGCCGGGCCCGAACCCCCTCCCAACCCCGCGGACCAGGCTATAGCCCACCGGCCTCGGCGACTATTTCGCCTTTTACTTGTTAGTATTCTGGCCATTGAGGGCGGGCCTCTGACTGTAGCCTCAGTAGGCACCGGCCTCGAAAATCTGGACCCATTTCCGGCCGAGCCCCAAAACCCCTTCCCAACCCCGAGGCCAAAGGCTGTGCCCACCACCTCGGGACTATTCAGCGTCTTTGTGCCGCTGGGCTTTCTTGCCATTTTGGCGGGCCTCTGACCGTAACTTCCCACTGGACACCAGGCCCTCGAAAAGCTGCCCATTTCCGATGCCGGGCCGAACCCCTCCCAGCCCCGCGGACCAAGGCTATAGCCCACCGGCCTCGGCGACTATTTTGCGCCTTTCTGCGCGTGAGTATTTCTTGCCATTTTCGGACGGGCCTCTGACCGTAGCCTCCCATTGGACACAAGAGGCCCCTTGAAAATATTGTACCCATTTCCGATGACCAGAGCACCAGAACCCCCCTCCCCAACCCCCGCGGGCCAAAGGTTATTGCCCACCGGCCTCGGGGGCTATTTCTCGAGCTGTGCCGCTGGGCATTTCTTGCCAGTTTAGGGCGGGACTCTGACCGTAGCCTCCCACTAGGCACAGAAGGCCCCTTGAAAACACTTGACCCATTTCCAATGCCCAGAGTCACCGAACCCCCTTCCCCAACCCCCGCGGGCCAAAGGCTAAAGCCCACCAGCCACGGCGACTATTTCGCGCGCTGCGCCGTTGGGCATTTCTTGCCATTTTAGGGCAGGCCTCTGACCGTAGCCTCCCATAGGGCGCACGAGGCCCCTCAAAAAGACAGGACCAAGCCCCCGAACCCCCCTCCCCAACCCCTGAGGAATAGACGCTATAGTCCACCGGCCTCGGTGACTATTTCGCACGCTGCGCCGCTGGGCATTTCTTGCCATTTTAGGGCAAGCCTCTAACCGTAGCCTCCCACTGGGCACATGAGGCCCCTCGAAAAGAATGGACCCATTTTCGACGCCCAGAGCCCCCGAACCCCCCCGGGCCAAAGGCTATAGCCCACCAGCCTCGGCGACTATTTCGCGCACTGCGCCGCTGGGTATTTCTTGCCATTTTAGGGCAGGCCTCTGACCGTAGCCTCCCACTGGGCACACGAGGCCCCTCAAAAAGACAGGACCAATTTCTGAGGCCTAGAGCCCCCGAACCCCCCTCCCCAACCCCTGAGGAACAGACGCTATAGTCCACCGGCCTCGGCGACTATTTCGCACGCTGCGCCGCTGGGCATTTCTTGCCATTTTAGGGCAGGCCTCTGACCGTAGCCTCCCACTAGGCACATGAGGCCCCTCGAAAAGACTGGACCCATTTTTGACACCCAGATCCCCCGAACCCCCCTCCCCAACCCCTGAGGAACAGACTCTATAGTCCACCGGCCTCGGCGACTATTTCGCGCACTGCGCCTCTGGGCATTTCTTGCCATTTTTGTGCAGTCCTCTGACCGTAGCCTCCCACTGGGCACAAGAGGCCCTCAAAAAGACTGGACCCATTTTCGACGCCCAGAACCCCCGCAGGCGAAAGGCTTTGGCCCACCGGCCTCGGCGACTATTTGGCGCACTGCGCCGCTGGGTATTTCTTGCCATTTTGAGGTTGGGCCTCTGACCGTAGGCTCCCACTGGGTGCCCGAGGCCCCTCAAAATGACTGGACCCATTTCCGACGCGAAGCCCCGAACCCCTTCCCGCGGGCACCGGCCTCGGGGACTATTTCGCGTGCTATAGCCCACCGGCCTCGGCGACTATTTTGCGGGCTGTGCCGCTGTGCATTTCTAGCCTCCGATTGGGCACACGAGGCCCCTCAAAAAGACTGGACCCATTTTCGACGACCAGAGCCCCCGAACCCCCCTCCCCAACCCCCGCGGACCAAATGCTATAGACCACCGGCCTCGGCGACTATTTTGCGCACTGCGCCGTTAGGTATGTCTTGCCATTTTCGGATGGGCCTCTGACCGTAGCCTCCCTTTGGTGCAGGCCCTCAAAAAAGACCCATTTTCGACGCCCAGAGCCCCAGAACCCCCCTCCCCAACCCCCGCGGGACAAAGGCTATTGCCCACCGGCCTCGGCGACTATTTTGCGCACTGCGCCGCTGGGTATTTCTTGCCATTTTTGGACGGGCCTCTAACCGTAGCCTCCCACTGGGTACCCGAGATCCCTCGAAAATACTGGACACATTTCCGACGTCCAGCACGAAACCCCTCCCAACCCCCGGGCCAAAAGGCTGTGCCCACCGGCCTCGGGGACTATTCGCGTCTTTGTGCCGCTGGGCATTTCTTGCCATTTAGGCGGGCCTTTGACCGTAGCCTCCGCTGGGTACACAAGGCCTCAAAACACTTGACCCATTTCCGATGCCCAAAGTCACGAACCCCCTACCCAACCCCGCGGGCCAGGCTGAGCCCACCGTCCTGGCGACTATTTCGCGCGCTGCGCTGGGCATTTCTTGCCATTTAGGCGACCTCTAACCATAGCCTCCCACTGGGCACGAGGCCCCTCAAATAGACAGACCCAAATTTCTAAGGCCAGGCGCCTGAAACCCCCTCCCAGCCCCGAGGCAGGCTATAGTCCACGGTCTCGGTGACTTTTCGCGCACTGCACCGCTGGGCATTTCTTGTCATTTTAGGCGGGCCTCTGAGCGTAGCCTCACTGGGCACAAGGCCCCTCAAAAGACTGGACCCATTTCGTGCCCAGAACCCCGACGCCCCTCCCGACCTCCAGCGGGCCAAAGGCTGTGCCCACGGCCTCGGCGACTATTTTGCGGGCTGTGCGCGTGCATTTCTTGCCAATTTAAAGGCGGGCCTATGATCGTAGCCTCCCATTGGGCACAAGAGGCTGCTCAAAAAGACTGGACCCATTTTCGGCGAGGCCCCGAACCCCCTCCCCAACCCCGCGGACCAAGGCTATAGACCACGGTCTCGGCGACTATTTGCGCACTGCGCCCGTTAAGCATTCTTGCCATTTTGAGCAGGGCCTCTGACCGTAGCCTCCCATGGGTGCAGGCCTGCAAAGACTGGACCCATTTTCGGCCGAGCCCCTGCCCCCTCCCCAGCCCCAGCAAGGCTGTGCCCACCGGCCTCGGCGACTATTTTACGCACTGCGCCGCTGGGTATTTCTTGCCATTTTTGGACGGGCCTCTAACCGTAGCCTCCCACTGGGTAACCAAGGTCCCTCGGAAATACTGGACCAATTTCCGACGTCCGGCACCGGCCCCTCCCCAACCCCCGCGGGCCAAAGGCTATTGCCCACCGGCCATGGGGACTATTTCGATGCTGTGCCGCTGGGCATTTCTTGCCATTTTAGGGCGGGCCTTTGACCGTAGCCTCCCGCTGGGCACACAAGGCCCCTTGAAAACACTTGACCCATTTCCGATGCCCAAAGTCACCGAACCCCCCTACCCAACCCCCGCGGGCCAAAGGCTAAAGCCCACCTGCCACGGCGACTATTTCGCGCGCTGCGCCGCTGGGCATTTCTTGCCATTTTAGGGCAGACCTATGACCATAGCCTCCGACTGGGCACACGAGGACCCTCAAATAGACAGGACCAATTTCTAAGGCCCAGAGCGCCCGATCCCCCCTCCCCAACCCCCGAGGAACAGACGCTATAGTCCACCGGTCTCGGTGACTTTTTCGCGCATTGCACCGCAGGGCATTTCTTGTCATTTTAGGGCAGGCCTCTGAACGTAGCCTCCCACTGGGCACAAGAGGCCCCTCAAAAAGACTGGACCCATTTTCGATGCCCAGAACCCCCGAACGCCCCTCCCCGACCTCCGCGGGCCAAAGGCTATAGCCCACCGGCCTCGGCGACTATTTTGCGGGTTGTGCCGCAGTGCATTTCTTGCCAATTTAGGGCGGGCCTCTGATCGTAGCCTCCCATTGGGCACAAGAGGCTGCTCAAAAAGACTGGACCCATTGCCGACACCCAGAGCCCCCGAACCCCCCTCCCCAACCCCCGCGGACCAAAGGCTATAGCCCATCGGCCTCGGCGACTATTTTGCGCACAGCGCCGCAGGGTATTTCTTGCCATTTTGGGACGGGCCTCTGACCGTAGCCTCCCACTGGGCACATGAGGCCACTCAAAAAGACTAGACCCATTTTAGGCGAGCCCCGAACCACCGTCCAGAACCCCCGCGGGTCAAAGGCTATAGCCCAGCGGTCTCGGCGACTTGGCCCCGCGCACTGCGCGCTCGCATTCTTGCCATTTAGGCAGGCCTCTGAGCGTAGCCTCCACTGGCGCGAAGGCCCCTCAAAAAGACTGGACCTATTTTCGATGCCCAGAACCCCCGAACGCCCCTCCCCGACCCCCGCGGGCCAAAGGCTATAGCCCACCGGCCTCGGCGACTATTTTGCGGGCTGTGCCGCTGTGCATTTCTTGCCAATTTAGGACGGGCCTCTGACCGTAGCCTCCCATTGGGCACACGAGGCCCCTCAAAAAGACTTGACCCATTTCTGATGCCCAGAGCCCCCGAACCAACCCCCAACCCCCGCGGACCAAAGGCTATAGACCTCCGGCCTCGGCGACTATTTTACGCACTGCGCCGCTGGGTATTTCTTGCCATTTTCGGACGGGCCTCTGACCGTAGCCTCCCACTGCGTACCCGAGGCCCCTCGAAATGACTGGACCAATTTCCGATGCTGAGAGCCCCAGAACCCCCCTCCCCAACCCCCGTGGGTCAAAGGCTATTGCCCACCGGCCTCGGGGACGATTTCGCGTGCTGTGGCGCTGGGCATTTCTTGCCATTTTAGGGCGGGCCTCTGACCGTAGCCTTCCACAAGGCCCCGAAAACCTTGACCCATTTCCGTGCCCGGTTCACGAACCCCCTCCCGACTCCAGCGGGCCAAGGCTATGCTTGCCCGCCCCCTGTTTCGCGCCTTGCGCCGCTGGGCCAGAAGCACTATTCTAGGGCAAGTCTCCGGCCGCGGCCTCCCACAGGCCCCCCGAGGGCCCTCAAAAAGACTGGACCCCTTTTCGACAGCCCGACTGGCCGAACCACCCTCCCCACCCACCACGGGCCCAAGGCTGCTTTACCGCCCCGCCCCTGTTTGGCGCCTTGCGCTGGGCCAAGCACTATTTTAGGCCAAGCCTCTGGCGCGGCCTCCCACAGGCTCCCGAGGGCCCTCGAAAAGCTGGACCCCTTCGACAGCCCGTGGCGAACCCCCCCTCCCACCCCGCAGGCCCAAGGTTATAACACCGCCCCGCCCCTCTTCGCGCCTTGCGCCGCTGGGCCAGAAGCACTATTTTACGGCAAGCTTCTGGACGCGGCCTCCCACAGGCCCCCCGAGGTTCCTCGAAAAGCCTGGACCCCTTTCCGACTGCCCGACTGGCCGAACCCCCCTCACCACCCCCCACGGGCCCAAGACTATAGCACACCGCCCCCGCCCCCTCTCTCGCGCCTTGCGCGGGGCCGAGCACTATTTTAGGGCAAGCCTCTGGCGCAGCCTCCCACAGGCTCCCGAGGCCCTCGAAAGACTGGACCCCTTTCACGACAGCCCGGATGAACCCGCTCCCACCCCCACGGGCCCAAGGCTATAGTACACCGCCCTGTTTGGCGCCTTGCGCTGGGCAAGCACTATTTTAGGCAAGCCTCTGTCCGCGGCCTCCCACAGGCCCCCCGAGGGCCCTCGAAAGGACTGGACCCCTCTCCGGCAGCCGGTGGCGAAGCCCCTCCTCACCCCCCCACAGCCCAAGGCTATACACCGCCCCGCCCCTCTTTCGCGCCTTGCGCTGGGCGAAGCACAATTTTAGGGCAAGCCTCTAACGCGGCCTCCACAGGCCCCAGGGCCTCGAAAAGCTGGACCCCTTTCGACAGACTGGCTGAACCCCCTCCCACGCCCCACGGGCCCAAGGCTACAGCACACCGCCCCGGCCCCCCGTTTTGCGCCTTGCGCCGCTGGGCCAAAAGCACTATTTTAGGGGAAGCCTGGCTGCCTCCTCCACAGGCCCCAGGGCCCTCAAAAAACTGGACCCCTTCGACAGCGGACTTGCCGAACCACCCTCCCACCCCCAAGTCTATAGCACCTTCCCGCCCCTGTTTTGGGCCTTGCGCCCTGGGCCGAAGCACTATTTTAGCCAAGCCTCTGGCGCGGCCTCCCACAGGCTCCCCGAGGGCCCTCAAAAGGACTGGACCCCTTTCTGACAGCCCGACCGGCCGAACCCCCGCCCCACCCCCAGGCCCAAGGCTGCTTTCGCCCCGCCCCCTGTTTCGCGCCTTGCGCCGCTGGGCCAAAAGCACTATTTTATGCCAAGCCTCTGGGCGCGGCCTCCCACAGGCTCCCCGAGGGCCCTCGAAAAGACTGGACCCCTTTCTGACAGCCCAACCGGCCGATCCCCCTTCCCCACCCCGCACGGGCCCAAGGTTATAGCACACCGCCCCCGCACACTCTTTCGCGCCTTGCGCCGCTGGGCCAGAAGCACTATTTTACGGCAAGCTTCTGGCCGCGGCCTCCCACAGCCCCCCCGAGGTCCCTCGAAAACACTGGACCCCTTTCCGACAGCCCGACTGGCCGAAGCCACCTCCTCACCCCCCACGGGCCCAAGGCTATAGCACACAGCCCCCGCCCCCTCTCTCGCGCCTTGCGCCGCTGGGCCAGAAGCACTATTTTAGGGCAAGCCTCTGGCCGCAGCCTCCCACAGGCCCCCCGAGGGCCCTCGAAAAGACAGGACCCTTTTCGACAGCCTGACTGGCTGAATCCCCCTCCCCACCCCCTACGGGCCCAAGGCTGCTTTGCCCCGCCCCCTGTTTCGCGCCTTGCGCCGCTGGGCCAAGCACAATTTTAGGGCAAGCCTCTAACCTCCCAGGCCCCGAGGGCCCTCGAAAACTGGACCCCTTTCGACAGCCCGGCGAACCCCCTCCCCACCCCCACGGGCCCAGGCTGCTTTGCCCCGCCCCTGTTTCGCCCGCTTGGGCGAAGCACTATTTTAGGGCACGCCTCTGCAGCCTCCAGGCCCCGAGCCCTCGAATAGACTGGACCCCTTTCCGACAGCCCGGCTGAACCCCTCTCACCCCCACAGGCCCAAGGCTGCACACCCCCCGCCCCTGTTTCGCGCCTTGCGCGCTGGGCGAGCACTATTTTAGGGCAAGCCTCTGGCGTCCCACAGCCCCGAGGCCCTAAAACTGGACCCCTTTCGACAGCCCAATTTGGATGAACCCGCTCCCACCCCCACCCCAAGGCTATAGCACCCGCCCCCTGTTTCGCGCCTTGCGCCGCTGGGCCATAAGCACTATTTTAGGGCAAGCCTCTGGCCAGCCTCACAGGCCCCGAGGGCCTCGAAAAAACTGGACCCTTCGACGCCGCCGAACCCCTCCTCCCACCCCACATGCCCAAGGCTTTTGCACCGCCCCGCCCCTTTCGCGCCTCGCGCCGCTAGGACAGAAGCACTATTTTAGGGCAAGCCTCTGGCCGCGGCCTCCCCCCACGAAAAATTGGACCCCTTTCCGCAGCCCAGTGGATGAACCCCCCGCCCACCCCCCACGGGCCCAAGGCTATAGCACACCGCCCCCGCCCCGTGTTTCGCGCCGTGCGCGCTGGGCCAGAAGCACTATTTTAGGGCAAGCCTCTGGCCGCGGCCTCCCACAGACCCTGAAAAAGCTGGACCCCTTTCAGCCCAGTGGCCGAACCCTCCCACCCCACGGGCCCAAGGCAATAACTGCCGCCCCGCCCTCTTTGGCGCCTTGCGCTGCGGGCACTATTTTAGGGCAAGCCTCTGCGCCCTCCCTGAGCCCCAGGGCCCTCGAAAAAACTGGACCCCTTCGACCGACTGGCGAACCCCTCACCCCCAGGCCCAAGCTGCCCGCCCCTCTCGCGCCTTGCGCTTGTGGGCCGAAGCACTATTTTAGGGCAAGCCTCTGCGCGGCCTCCCACAGGCTCCCGAGGGCCCTCGAAAAGCTGGACCCCTTTCGACAGCCCGTGGCGAACCCCTCCCCCCCTCCACGGGCCCAAGGCTATACACCGCCCCGCCCCTCTTCGCGCCTTGTGGGCGGAAGCACTATTTTAGGGCAAGCCTCTGCGCGCCCTCCCACAGCCCCAGGGCCCTCGAAAAACTGGACCCCTTTCGACAGCCGGTGGCGAACCTCCTCACCCCCACGGGCCCAAGGCGATACACCGCCCCGCCCCTCTTCGCGCCTTGCGCCCAGCACTATTTTAGGGCAAGCCTCTGGCGCGCCTCCCACCCGAGGCCCTCGAAAAACTGGACCCCTTTCCGACAGCCGACTGGCGAACCCCCTCCCATCCCCACGGGCCCAAGGCTATAACGCCCCGCCCCTCTTTCGCGCCTTGCGCGCTGGACGAAGCACTATTTTGGGCATGCCTCTGGCGCGGCCTCCCACAGGCCCCGAGGCCCTCGAAAAACTGGACCCCTTCCGACAGAACCCCCTCCCACCCCCCAGGCCCAGGCTTAGGGCAAGCCTCTGGGCGCGGCCTCCCACAGGCTCCCCGAGGGCCCTCGAAAAGACTGGACCCCTTTCTAACAGCCCGACTGGCCGAACACCCCTCCCGACCCCCAGGCCCAAGGCTGCTTACTGCCCCCGCCCCCTCTTTCGCGCCATGCGCCGCTGGCCCAGAAGCACTATTTTAGGGCAAGCCTCTGGCCGCGGCCTCCCACAGGCCCCCCGAGGTCCCTCGAAAAGACTGGACCCCTTTCCGACTGCCCGACTGGCCGAACCCCCCTCACCACCCCCCACGGGCCCAAGGCTATAGCACACCGCCCCCGCCCCCTCTCTCGCGCCTTGCGCCGCTGGGCCAGAAGCACTATTTTAGGGCAAGCCTCTAGCCGCGGCCTCCCACAGGCTCCCCGAGGGCCCTCGAAAAGACTGGACCCCTTTCTGACAGCCCGACTGGCCGAACCCCCCTGCCCACCCCCCACGGGCCCAAGGCAATAGCACACTGCCCCCGCCCCCTCTTTCGCGCCTTGCGCCGCTGGGCCAGAAGCACTATTTTAGGGCAAGCCTCTGGCCGCGCCCTCCCACAAGCCCCCCGAGGGCCCTCAAAAAACTGGACCCCTTTTCGACAGCCTGACTGGCCGAAGCCCCCTCCTCACCCCCCACGGGCCCAAGGCGATAGCACTCCGCCCCCGCCCCCTCTTTCGCGCCTTGCGCCGCTGGGCCAGATGCACGATTTTAGGGCAAGCCTCTGGCAGCCTGCCTCCCGCCCATACCTGGGCATTGAAAAGACTGGACCCCTTTCCGACAGCCCGACTGGCCGAACCCCCCTCCCCATCCCCCACGGGCACAAGGCTATGGCACACCGCCTCCGCCCCCTCTTTCGCGGCTTGCGCCGCTGGGCCAGAAGCACTATTTTAGGGCAAGCCTCTGGGCGCGGCCTCCCACAGGCCCCCCGAGGGCCCTCGAAAAGACTGGACCCCTTTCTGACAACCCGACTGGCTGAACCCCCCTCCCCACCCCCCACGGGCTCAAGGCTACAGCACACCGCCCCCGCCCCTTTTTCGCGCCTTGCGCCGCTGGGCCAGAAGCACTATTTTAGGGCAAGCCTCTGGCCCCGGCCTCCCACAGGCCCCCCGAAGGCCCTTGAAAAGACTGGACCCCTTTCCGACAGCCCGAGCCCCGAACCCCGTCACGAACCCCACGGGTCAGGCTATAGCCCATCGGTCTCGGCGACTATTTCGCGCCTTGCGCGCTGCGCATTCTTGCCATTTAGGGCAAGCCTCTGAGCGTAGCCTCCCACAGGCCTCGAGGCCCTCAGCTGGACCCCTATTTTCGTGCAGCCCCGACCCCCTCCCGACCCCACGGGCCAAGGCTATAGCCCACCGGCCTCGGCGTCTATTTTGCGGGCTGTGCCGCTGTGCATTTCTTGCCAATTTGGGGCAAGCCTCTGACGTAGCCTCCCATTGGGCACCAGGGCCCTCGAAAGACTGGACCCCTTTCTGACAGCCCGAGCCCCCGAACCAACCCCACCCCCGGACCAGGCTATAGACCTCCGGCCTCGGCGACTATTTTCGCGCCTTGCGCGCTGGGTATTTCTTGCCATTTGGGCGGGCCTCTGACCGTAGCCTCCCACAGTGCAGGCCTCGAAAGCTGGACCCCAATTTCCGATGCTGAGCCCGAACCCCCTCCCCAACCCCCGTGGGTCAAGGCTATTGCCCACCGGCCTCGGGGACGATTTCGCGTGCTGTGGCGCTGGGCAGTTCTTGCCAGCCTCTGACGTAGCCTTCCACTGGGCACACAAGGCCCTTGAAAACACTGGACCCCATTTCCGATGCCCAGTTCACGAACCCCCTCCCCAACTCCAGGCCAAGGCTATGCTGCCCGCCCCCATTTCGCGCCTTGCGCCGCTGGGCAAGAAGCAATATTCTAGGGCAAGTCTCCGGCCGCGGCCTCCCACAGTCACCCCGAGTGCCCTCAAAAAGACTGGACCCCTTTTCTACAGCCCGACTGGCGAACCACCCTCCCCACCCCACGGGCCCAGGCTATACCGCCCCGCCCCTGTTTCGCGCCTTGCGCCCGCTGGGCGGAAGAACTATTTTAGGCCAAGCGTCTGGCGCGGACCTCCCACAGGCCTCCCGAGGGCCCTCGAAAAGACTGGACCCCTTTGACAGCTTGCCTGGTGAATCCCCCTCCCCACCCCCCAAGGCTGCTTTATAACACACATTACGCCCGCCCCTCTTCGCGCCTTGCGCGCTGGGCGAAGCACTATTTTAGGGCAAGCCTTCTGGCGCGGCCTCCCTGAGCCCCGGTCCTCGAAAGACTGGACCCCTTTCCGACAGCCCGACTGGCGACCCCCTCACCACCCCCACGGGCCCAAGGCTATAGCACACCGCCCCCGCCCCCTCTCTCGCGCCTTGCGCCGCTGGGCCAGAAGCACTATTTTAGGGCAAGCCTCTGGCCGCAGCCTCCCACAGGCTCCCCGAGGGCCCTCGAAAAGACTGGACCCCTTTCCGACAGCCCGACTGGATGAACCCCGCTCCCCACCCCCCACGGGCCCAAGGCTATAGTACACCGCCCTCGCCCCCTGTTTCGCGCCTTGCGCCGCTGGGGCAGAAGCCCTATTTTAGGGCAAGCCTCTGTCCGCAGCCTCCCACAGGCCCCCCCAGGGCCCTCGAAAAGACTGGACCCCTCTCCGACAGCCTGACTGGCCGAAGCCCCCTCCTCACCCCCCACGGGCCCAAGGCTATAGCACACCGCCCCCGCCCCCTCTTTCGCGCCTTGCGCCGCTGGGCCAGAAGCACAATTTTAGGGCAAGCCTCTAACCGCGGCCTCCCACAGGCCCCCCGAGGGCCCTCGAAAAGGCTGGACCCCTTTACGACAGCCCGACTGGCCGAACCCCCCTCCCCACCCCCCACGGGCTCAAGGCTGCACCGCCCCGCCCCTGTTTGCGCCTTGCGCTGGGCGAAGCACTATTTTAGGGCAAGCCTCTGGCTGCACCCTCCCACAGGCCCCCCGAGGGCCCTCAAAAAGGCTGGACCCCTTTCTGACAGCCGGACTTGCCGAACCACCCTCCCCACCCCCCACGGCCCCAAGTCTATAGCACACCTTCCCCGCCCCCTGTTTCGGGCCTTGCGCCACTGGGCCAGAAGCACTATTTTAGGCCAAGCCTCTGGCCGCGGCCTCCCACAGGCTCCCCGAGGGCCCTCAAAAGGACTGGACCCCTTTCTGACAGCCCGACCGGCCGAACCCCCTCCCCACCCCGCACGGGCCCAAGGTTATAGCACACCGCCCCCGCCCCCTGTTTCGCGCCTTGCGCCGCTGGGCCAAAAGCACTATTTTATGCCAAGCCTCTGGGCGCGGCCTCCCACAGGCTCCCCGAGGGCCCTCGAAAAGACTGGACCCCTTTCTGACAGCCCAACCGGCCGATCCCCCTTCCCCACCCCGCACGGGCCCAAGGTTATAGCACACCGCCCCCGCACCCTCTTTCGCGCCTTGCGCCGCTGGGCCAGAAGCACTATTTTACGGCAAGCTTCTGGCCGCGGCCTCCCAGCCCCGGTCCCTCGAAAACTGGACCCCTTTCAGCCCGGTGGCCAAACCCCTCCTCACCCCACGGGCCCAAGGCTGCTTTGCCCGCCCCCTCTCTCGCGCCTTGCGCCGCTGGGCCAGAAGCACTATTTTAGGGCAAGCCTCTGGCCGCAGCCTCCCACAGGCCCCCCGAGGGCCCTCGAAAAGACAGGACCCTTTTCGACAGCCTGACTGGCCGAAGCCACCTCCTCACCCCCCACGGGCCCAAGGCTATAGCACACCGCCCCCGCCCCCTCTTTCGCGCCTTGCGCCGCTGGGCCAGAAGCACAATTTTAGGGCAAGCCTCTAACCGCGGCATCCCACAGGCCCCCCGAGGGCCCTCGAAAAGGCGGGACCCCTTTACGACAGCCCGACTGGCCGAACCCCCCTCCCCACCCCCCACGGGCCCAAGGCTATAGCACACCGCCCCCGCCCCCTGTTTCGCGCCTTGCGCCGCTTGTCCAGAAGCACTATTTTAGGGCAAGCCTCTGCCTGCGGCCTCCCACAGGCCCCCCGAGAGCCCTCGAATAGACTGGACCCCTTTCCGACAGCCCGACTGGCTGAATCCCCCTCCCCACCCCCTACGGGCCCAAGGCTATAGCACACCGCCCTCGCCCCCTGTTTCACGCCTTGCGCCGCTGGGCCAGAAGCACTATTTTAGGGCAAGCCTCTGGCCGCGGCCTCCCACAGGCCCCCCGAGAAGCACTATTTTAGGGCAAGCCTCTGGGCGCCCGAGACTGGACCCCTTTCCGACAGCCCGACTGGCCGAACCCCCTCCCACCCCTACAGGGCCCAAGGCTATAAGCACCGCCCCGCCCCTCTTTCGCGCCTTGTGCCGCTGGGCCAGAAGCACTATTTTAGGGCAAGCCTCTGGCCGCGGCCTCCACAGGCCCCCCGAGGGCCCTCGAAAAGACTGGACCCCTTTCCGAGGCAGCCCGGTGGCGAACCCCCTCCCCACACGGGCCCAAGGCTATAGCTTTGCCCCGGCCCTGTTTCGCGCCTTGCGCTGGGCCAGAAGCACTATTTTAAGGCAAGCCTCTGGCCGCGGCCTGGCACAGGCCCCCCGCGGCCCAAAATGGACCCCCTTTTCAGCGCCCGGTGGCCCCCCCCCCCCCCCCCCCCCCCACCCCCCCCCCCCGCCCCCGCCCCCCCTTCGCACTGCTTTAGGGCAAGCCTCTGGCCGCGGCCTACTACAGGCCCCCCGAGGTCCCTCGAAAGACTGGACCCCTTTCCGACTGCCCGACTGGCTGAACCCCCCCCGCCCCCCCAGACTAGCAGCTGCTTGCCCCGCCCCTGTTTCGGGCCTTGTTCGCTGGGCGGAAGCACTATTTTAGGGCAAGCCTCTGGCCGCGACCTCGCACAGGCCCCCGAGGGCCCTTGGAAAGACTGGACCCCTTTCCGACAAGCCGACTAGCAGACCCCCCACCCCACCCCCCACGGGCCCAAGGCTATAGCACACCGCCCCCGCCCCCTGTTTCGCGCCTTGCTTTGCTGGGCCAGAAGCACTATTTTAGGGCAAGCCTCTGGGCGCAGCCTCCCCCCGAGGGCCCTCGAAAAGACCCGACCCCTTTCCGACAGCCGGACTGGCGGACCCCCCCACCCCCACGGGCCCAGGCTATAACACCGCCCCGCCCCGCACCATGCGCTGGGCGAAGCACTATTTTAGGGAAAGCCTCTGGCCGCGGCCTCTGAGCCCCAGGGCCCTCGAAAGACTGGACCCCTTTCCGACTTCCCGGTGGTGAACCCCCTCCCACCCCTCACAGGCTATAGCCCGCCCCCGCCCCTCTTTCGCGCCTTGGGGCCAGAAGCACTATTTTAGGGCAAGCCTCTGGCGGGGTCTCAACAGGCCCAGGGCCCTTGAAAAGCTGGACCCCTTTCCTGCAGCCCGACTGGCGAACCCCTTCCCCACCCCAGGGCCCAGGCTATAGCACGCCCCGCCCCTCTTTCGCGCCTTGTGCCGCTGGGCCAGAAGCACTTTTTTAGGGCAAGGCTCTCCCCCGGGGTCTCCAACAGGCCCAGGGCCCTGAAAAGGCTGGACCCCTTTCCTACAGCCGACTGGCGGAACCCCCCCACCCCGGGCGAGGCTATAGCACCGCCCCGCCCTCTTTCGCGCCCTGCTGGGCCAGAAGCACTATTTTAGGGTAAGCCTCTGGCCGCGGCCTCCCACAGGCCCCCCGAGGGCACTCGAAAAGACTGGACCCCTTTCCGACAGCCCGACTGGCCGAACCCCCCTCCCCCACACCCCAGGCCCAAGGCTATGCTTCCCGCCCCTCTTTCGCGCCTTGCGCTGGGCGGAAGCACTATTTTAGGGCAAGCCTCTGGCGCGACCTCCACAGGCCCCGAGGCCCTCGAAAAGACTGGACCCCTTTCCGACCTAACGAACCCCCACCCAATCCCCAGGCCCAGGCTGCTTTGCAGTCCCGCCCTCTTCGCGCCTTGCGCGCTGGGCCAAGCACTATTATAGGGCAAGCCTCTGGCCGCGGCCTCCCACAGGCCCCCCGAGGGCCCTCGAAAGACTGGACCCCTTTCCGACAGCCGACTGGCGAACCCCACCCAACCCCCACAGACTGGCTATAACACCTGTCCCGCCCCTCTTCGCCTTGCGCTGGAAAGCACTATTTTAGGGCAAGCCTCTGGCGCGACCTCCCAGGCCCCGAGGGCCCTCGAAAAAGCTGGACCCCTTTCCATTGCCCGACTAAGAACCCCCACCCCAACCCCCCAGGCCCAAGGCTATAGCACTTTACCGCCCCGCCCCTGTTTCGCCTTGCGGCTGGGAAGCACTATTTTAGGGCAAGCCTCTGGCCGCGGCCTACCACAGGCCCCCCGAGGGCCCTCGAAAAGACTGGACCCCTTTCCGACTGCCCGACTGGCCGAACCCCCCTCGCCACCCCTACAGGCCCCAGCACTGCGCGCCCCGCCCCCTTTTGCGCCTTGTGGGCGAAGCACTATTTTAGGGCAAGCCTCTGGCCGGGGTCTCCAACAGGCCCCCCGAGGGCCCTTGAAAAGACTGGACCCCTTTCCTACAGCCCGACTGGCCGAACCCCCTTCCCCACCCCCACGGGCCCAAGGCTATAGCACACCGCCCCCGCCCCCTCTTTCGCGCCTTACACCACTGGGCCAGAAGCACTATATTAGGGTAAGCCTCTGGCCGCGGCCTACCACAGGCCCCCCGAGCGCCCTCAAAAAGACTGGACCCCTTTCCGACTGCCCGACTGACCGAACCCCCCTCCCCACCCCCTACAGACTGCTATCGCCCCCGCCCCCTCTTTCGCGCCTTGTGCCGCTGGGCCAGAAGCACTATTTTAGGGCAAGCCTCTGGCCGGGGTCTCCAACAGGCCCCCCGAGGGCCCTTGAAAAGACTGGACCCCTTTCCTACAGCCCGACTGGCCGAACCCCCTTCCCCACTCCCCACGGGCCCAAGGCTATAGCACACCGCCCCCGCCCCCTCTTTCGCGCCTTGCACCATTGGGCCAGAAGCACTATTTTAGGGCAAGCCTCTGGCCGCGGTCTACCACAGGCCCCCCGAGGGCCCTGGAAAAGATTGGACCCCCTTCCGATAACACGACTGGCCGAACCCCCCTCCCCACCCCCCACGGGCCCAAGGCTATAGCACACCGCCGCCGCCCCCTGTTTCGCGCCTTGCGCCGCTGGGCCAGAAGCACTATTTTAGGGCAAGCCTCTGGCCACGGCCTCCCAGAGGCCCCCCGAGGGCCCTCGAAAAGACTGGACCCCTTTCCGACAGCCCGACTGGCCGAACCCCCCTCCCCACCCCCTACGGGCCCAAGGCTATAGCACACTGCCCCCGCCCCCTGTTTCAAGCCTTGCGCCGCTGGGCCAGAAGCACTATTTTAGGGCAAGCCTCTGGTCGACGCCTAACACAGGCCCCCCGAGGGCCCTCGAAAAGACTGGACCCCGTTCCGACAGCCCGACTGGCCGAACCCCCCTTCCCACCCCCCACGGGCCCAAGGCTATAGCACACCGCCCCCGCCCCCTTTTCGCACCATGCGCCGCTGGGCCAGAAGCACTATTTTAGGGCAAGCCTCTGGCCGCGGCCTACCACAGGCCCCCCGAGGGCCCTCGAAAAGACTGGACCCCTTTCCGACTGCCCGACTAACCGAACCCCCCTCCCCACCCCCTACGGGCCCAACGCTATAGCACACCGCCCCCGCCCCCTCTTTCGCGCCTTGTGCCGCTGGGCCAGAAGCACTATTTTAGGGCAAGCCTCTGGCCGGGGTCTCCAACAGGCCCCCCGAGGGCCCTTGAAAAGACTGGACCCCTTTCCGACAGCACGACTAACCGAACCCCCCTCCCCACCCCCTACGGGCCCAAGGCTATAGCACACCGACCCCGCTCCCTGTTTCGCGCCTTGCGCCGCTGGGCCAGAAGCACTATTTTAGGGCAAGCCTCTGGTCGCGGCCTACCACAGGCCCCCCGAGGGCCCTCGAAAAGACTGGACCCCTTTCCGACTGCCCGACTGACCGAACCCCCCTCCCGCCCCTACAGGGCCCAGCTTTACCGACCTCGCTCCTGTTTCGCCTTGCGCGCTGGGCGAAGCACTATTTTAGGGCAAGCCTCTGGCGGCCTACAGGCTCCCGAGGCCCTCGAAAGACTGGACCCCTTTCCGACTGCCGACTGGCGAACCCCCTCCCCCACCCCCAGACTAGCCTTACCGCCCCGCCCCTGTTTAGCGCCTTGTGCCGCTGGGCCAGAAGCACTATTTTAGGGCAAGCCTCTGGCCGGGGTCTACAACAGGCACCCCGAGGGCCCTTGAAAAGACTGGACCCCTTTCCTGCAGCCCGGTGGCGAACCCCCTTCCCCTCCCACAGGCCCAAGGCTGAACTTGCCGCCCCCCGCCCCTTTCGCGCCTTGCACCATTGGGCCAGAAGCACTATTTTAGGGCAAGCCTCTGGCCGCGGTCTACCACAGGCCCCCCGAGGGCCCTGGAAAAGATTGGACCCCCTTTCCGACCGTGGCGAACCCCTTCCCCACCCCACGGGCCCCAAGGCTGCTACACACCGCCGCCGCCCTGTTTCGCCTTGCGCGATGGGCCAAGCACTATTTTATGGCAAGCCTCTGGCCCGGCCTCAGAGGCCCCGAGGGCCTCGAAAGACTGGACCCCTTTCCGACAGCCAGCCGGCTGGCGAACCCCCTCCCCACCCCTAGGCCCCAGAGGCTGCTAGCCCCGCCCCTTTCAAGCCTTGCGCGGCTGGGCGAAGCACTATTTTAAGGCAAGCCTCAGTGGCGCTAACACAGGCCCCAGGGGCCTCGAAAGACTGGACCCCTTCCGACAGCCCGACTAGCCGAACCCCCCTTCCCACCCCAGGGCCCAAGGCTATAGCACCGCCCCGCCCCGCACCATGCGCGGCTGGGCAGAAGCACTATTTTAGGGCAAGCCTCTGGCGCTGACCTACCTGCTCCCGAGGGCCCTCGAAAGACTGGACCCCTTTCCGACTGCCCGACTGGCGAACCCCCTCCCGCCCCTCACAGACTAGCTGCTTTTGCCCCGCCCCCTCTTTCGCGCCTTGTGCCGCTGGGCCAGAAGCACTATTTAGGGCAAGCCTCTGGCCGGGGTCTCAAACAGGCCCCCCGAGGGCCCTTGAAAAGTCTGGACCCCTTTCCTACAGCCCGACTGGCCGAACCCCCGTGCCCACGCCCCACGGGCCCAAGGCTATAGCACACCGCCCCCGCCCCCTCTTTCGCGCCTTGCACCATTGGGCCAGAAGCACTATTTTAGGGCAAGCCTCTGGCCGCGGTCTACCACAGGCCCCCCGAGGGCCCTGGAAAAGATTGGACCCCCTTCCGATAACACGACTGGCCGAACCCCCTTCCCCACCCCCCACGGGCCCAAGGCTATAGCACACCGCCGCCGCCCCCTGTTTCGCGCCTTGCGCCGCTGGGCCAGAAGCACTATTTTAGGGCAAGCCTCTGGCCGGGGCCTCCCACAGGTCCCCGCGGGACCTCGAAAAGACTGGACCCCTTTCCGACAGCCCGACTGGCCGAACCCCCCTCCCCACCCCCTACGGGCCCAAGGCTATAGCACACTGCCCCCGCCCCCTGTTTCAAGCCTTGCGCCGCTGGGCCAGAAGCACTATTTTAGGGCAAGCCTCTGGTCGAGGCCTAACACAGGCCCCCCGAGGGCCTTCGAAAAGACTGGACCCCGTTCCGACAGCCATTGGCGAACCCCCCTTCCCACCCCCACGGGCCCAAGCCTATAGCACACCGGCCCGCCCCCTTTTCGCACCATGTGCCGCTGGGCCAGAAGCACTATTTTAGGGCAAGCCTCTGGCGCGGTCTCCAGAGCCCCGAGGCCCTCGAAAAAGCTGGACCCCTTTCCAGGCGACCCGCGAACCCCCTCCACCCCTCAGGCCCCAAGGCTATAACACCTGCCCCGCCCCTGTTTCGCGCCTTGCGCGGGCGAAGCACTATTTTAGGGCAAGCCTGCAGTGGCGACCTACAGGCCCCAGGGGCCCTCGAAAGCCCACTGGACCCCTTTCCATTGCCAGTGGCAGAACCCCCTCCCACCCCTACAGACTAGCCTGCTTTACCGCCCGCTCCTGTTTGTGCCTTGCTGGGCGGCAAGCACTATTTTAGGGCAAGCCTCTGGCGCGGCTACGAACCCCAGGGCCCTCGAAAAGACTGGACCCCTTTCCAGCTGCCGGTGGCCAGACCCCCCTCCCGCCCCCCTACAGGCTGTCTCACCGCCCCGCCCACTTCTTTCGCCTTGTGCGCGGGCGGAAGCACTATTTTAGGGCAAGCCTCTGGCGGGGCCTCACAGGCCCCGAGGTCCTCGAAAGACTGGACCCCTTTCCGAAAGCCCGACTAACCGAACCCCCCACCCAACCCCCCACGGGCCCAAGGCTATAGCACACCGTCCCCGCCCCCTCTTTCGCGCCTTGCGCCGCTGGGCCAAAAGCACTATTTTAGGGCAAGCCTCTGGCCGGGGTCTCAAACAGGCCCCCCGAGGGCCCTTGAAAAGACTGGACCCCTTTCCTACAGCCCGACTGGCCGAACCCCCTTCCCCACCCCCCACGGGCCCAAGGCTATAGCACACCGCCCCCGCCCCCGGGTTCGCGCCGTGCGCCGCTGGGCCAGAAGCACGATTTTAGGGCAAGCCTCTGGCCGCGGTCTACCACAGGCCCCCCGAGGGCCCTGGAAAAGATTGGACCCCCTTCCGATAACACGATTGGCCGAACCCCCTTCCCCACCCCCCACGGGCCCAAGGCTATAGCACACCGCCGCCGCCCCCTGTTTCGCGCCTTGCGCCGCTGGGCCAGAAGCACTATTTTAGGGCAAGCCTCTGGCCACGGCCTCCCAGAGGCCCCCCGAGGGCCCTCGAAAAGACTGGACCCCTTTCCGACAGCCCGACTGGCCGAACCCCCCTTCCCACCCCCTACGGGCCCCAATGTTTCTGCTTGCCCCCGCCCACCTGTTTCAAACCTTGTGCGCTGGGCGAAGCACCAATTTAGGGCAAGCCACGGGCCGGGGCCTAACACAGGCCCCGAGGGCCTTGAAAAGAAGCTGGACCCCGTTCAGCAAGCCCGACTGGCGAACCCCCTTCCGCCCCAGCCCAGGCTGCTTGCACCGGCCCGCCCGCACCGCACCATGCGCTGGAGCCAAGCACTATTTTAGGGCAAGCCTCTGGCCGCGGCCTACCACAGGCCCCCCGAGGGCCCTTGAAAAGACTGGACCCCTTTCCGACTGCCCGACTAACCGAACCCCCTCCCACCCCTCACAGACTGGCCTGCTTTTACAGCCCGCCCCTCTTTCGCGCCTTGTGCCGCTGGGCCAGAAGCACTATTTTAGGGCAAGCCTCTGGCCGGGGTCTCCAACAGGCCCCCCGAGGGCCCTTGAAAAGACTGGACCCCTTTCCGACAAGACTAACGAACCCCCTCCCCCCTACGGGCCCAAGGCTATAACACCTTTGCCCCCGCCCCGCTTGCGCGCTGGGGCACTATTTTAGGGAAAGCCTCTGGCGGCCTCCACAGGCCCCGAGGCCCTCGAAAGACTGGACCCCTTTCCGAGGCACTGGCGAACCCCCTCCCACCCCTACAGGCCCAAGGCACCTGCTTTGCTCCTGTTTGCCTTGCTGGGCAAGCACTATTTTAGGGCAAGCCTCTGGCGCCTCCACAGGCCCAGGGGCCTCGAAAGACTGGACCCCTTTCCCAGCGGTGCGAACCCCCTCCCCAGAGGCAGGCTATAACCGCCCCTTCGCGCCTTGTGCGCTGGGCGGAAGCACTATTTTAGGCAAGCCTCTGGCGGTCTCAACAGGCCCCAGGGCCTTGAAAAAACTGGACCCCTTTCCGACAGCCCTGGCGAACCCCACCCACCCCACAGGCCCAGGCTATAGCACCGTCCCGCCCTCTTTCGCGCTTGCTGGGCCAAGCACTATTTTAGGGCAAGCCTCTGGTCGACCTGAGCCCCAGGCCTCAGCTGGACCCCTTTCCGGCCGCGAACCCCTCCCCTCCCAGACTAGCAGCTGGCCCCTCTTTCGCGCCTTGTGCGCTGGAAGCACTATTTTAGGGCAAGCCTCTGGCCGGGTCAACAGGCCCAGGCCCTTGAAAGACTCGACCCCTTTCCGGCCAGGCGAACCCCTCCACGGGCCCAAGGCTATAACGCCCGCCCCTCTTTCGCGCCTTGCAGCTGGGCCTATTTTAGGGGTAAGCCTCTGGCGGCCTCCACAGGCCCCAGGGCCCTCGAAAGACTGGACCCCTTTCCACCGGTGGCGAACCCCCTCCCCACTAGCACCTGCTTTGCCCGCTCCCTGTTTCCTTGCGCTGGCGAAGCACTATTTTAGGGCAAGCCTCTCGCGGCCTGAGGCCCCAGGCCCTCGAAGACTGGACCCCTTTACAGCCCAGCGACCCCTACAGCCTAGCCTGCTTTACCGCCCCTCTTTCGCCTTGCGCTGGCAAGCACTATTTTAGGGCAAGCCTCTGGCGGTCTCCAGGCCCGAGGGCCCTTGAAAAACTGGACCCCTTTCCTACAGCCAGCCCAGCGAACCCCTTCCCCGGGCCCAAGGCTGCTTCGCCCCCTCTTTGCGCCTTGCGCGGGAAGCACTATTTTAGGGTAAGCCTCTGGCGCCTCACAGGCCCCAGGGCCCTCGACAAGCCTAGACCCCTTTCCGACGCCCGGTGGCGAACCCCTCCCCTCCTCCCAGGCTGCGCTATAGCACCGCCCCTCTTTCGCGCCTTGTGCCGCTGGGCAAGAAGCACTATTTTAGGGCAAGCCACTGGCGGGGCCTCTCCAGGCCCCGAGGCCTTGAAAAGACTGGACCCCACCCACAGCCCGACTGGCGAACCCCTCCCCACCCCTACAGGCCCAAGGCTATAGCGCCCCGCTCTGTTTCGCGCCTTGGGCGAAGCACTATTTTAGGGCAAGCCTCTGGCGGCCTACAGGCCCCGAGGCCTCGAAGACTTCCGACAGCCCGACTGGCGAACCCCCTCCCACCCCCCCAGGCTAGCCGCTTTTGCCCCTTTTCGCACCATCGCCTGGCAGGCACTATTTTGGGCTGAGCCTACAGGCCCTCTCGAGGCCCAGACCCCCACTGCTGGCCCGGCCAGACCCCCTCCCACCCTACAGGCGCAGGCTATAGCCGCCCGCCCCTCTTTGGCGCGCTGGCGAAGCACTATTTTAGGGGCCCTCTGGCGGGGTCTCAACAGGCCCCGAGGGCCCTTGAAAGACTGGACCCCTTTCCGACAGCCCGACTGGAACCCCCTCCCACCCCCAGGGGCCCAGGCTGCTTTGCCCCTCTTTCGCGCCTTGCGTGGGCGAAGCACTATTTTAGGGGCAAGCCTCTGGCGGGGCCTCACAGGCCCCGAGGCCTCGCTGGACCCCTTTCCGCCCGACTGGCGAACCCCCCTCCCAGCCTCCCGGCCTCAGAGGCCCAGCTGGCTTCAGCGCCTCCGCCCCTCTCCTGTTGCCGCTTGCTTGGGCGAAGCACTATTTTAGGGCAAGCCTCTGGCGCGGCCTCCACGGCCCCGAGGCCCTCGAAAGACTGGACCCCTTTCGACAGCCGACTGGCGAACCCCCCCCTCCCACCCCCACGGGCCCAGGCTATAGCACCGCCCGCCCCTCTTTTCGCTGGGCGGAAGCACTATTTTAGGGCAAGCCTCTGGCGGCCTCACAGGCCCCAGGGGCCCTCGAAAGACTGGACCCCTTTCCAGGCAACCCTCCCACCCCCAGGCCCAAGGCTATAGCACACCGCCCGCCCTCTTTCGCGCCTTGGGCTGGGCGAAAGCACTATTTTAGGGCAAGCCTCGGCGTCCCCCAGGGCCCTCGACTGGCCCCCTTTCCGAAAGCCCGACTGGCGAACCCCTCCCCAATTTAAGCTATAGCCCCCCTCCTGTTTGGCCTTGCGCCGTGGGCCAAGCACTATTTTAGGGCAAGCCTCTGGCGGCCTACCCCCCGAGGCCCTGGACCCCTTTCCGACTGCCCGACTGGCGAACCCCTCCCACCCCTACAGACTGGCTGCGCCCCCCCTCTTTCGCCTTGTGCGGAAAACTATTTTAGGGCAAGCCTCTGGCGGGGCCTCACAGGCCCCGAGGGCCTCGAAAGACTGGACCCCTTTCCGACAGCCCGTGGCGAACCCCCCCACCCCACGGGCCCAGGCTATAACACCCCGCCCCTCTTTCGCGCCTTGCCGCTGGGCGAAGCACTATTTTAGGGCAAGCTCTGGCGCGGCCTACGGCCCCAGGGCCCTCGAAAAACTGGACCCCTTTCCGGTGGCGAACCCCCTCCCGCCCCTACAGGCCCAGGCTGCGCCCCTCTTCCTCTTTTGTGCGCTGGGCAAGCACTATTTTAGGGCAAGCCTCTGGCGGGGTCTCAACAGGCCCCGAGCCTCGAAGACTGGACCCCTTTCCGACAGCCCGACTGGCGAACCCCCACCCAAATAACACCGCCCCGCCCCTCTTTGTTGGAAGCACTTTTTGGGCAAGCCTCTGGCGGTCTCAACAGGCCCCGAGGGCCCGAAAACTGGACCCCTTTCAGCCCGTGGCGAACCCCACCCCAGGCCCAGGCTATTTTCCCGCCCCCTCTTTCGCCTTGCGCCTGGGGGCACTATTTTGGGGAAGCCTCTGGCGGCCTACCACAGGCCCCGAGGGCCTCGAAAAGACTGGACCCCTTTCCGACAGCCGACTGGCGAACCCCTCCCACCCCTACAGGCCCAAGGCTCTGCGCCCCTTCGCGCCCTGGGCGAAGCACTATTGTAGGGCAAGCCTCTGGCGACCTCCCCACAGGCCCCAGGGCCTCGAAAAGACTGGACCCCTTTCCGACAGCCCGACTGGCGCAACCCCTCCCCCCACGGGCCCAAGGCTATGCCCGCCCCTCTTTCGCGCCGCGCTGGGCAAGCACTATTTTAGGGCAAGCCTCTGGCGCGACCTCCCACACAGGCCTCAGCGGACCCCTTTCCGGCAGCCCGGCGGCGAACCTCCACCCAGGCCCAAGGCTGCTTTTGCCCCGCCCCTCTTTCGCGCCTTGCGCTGGGCCAAGCACTATTTTAGGGCAAGCCTCTGGCGGGGCCTCACAGGCCTCGAAAAAGACCCTTTCCGACAGCCCGACTGGCGCCCCACCCACCCCCAGGCCCAAGGCTATAACACCGTCCCGCCCCTCTTTCGCGCCTTGCGCGTGAAGCACTATTTTAGGGCAAGCCTCTGGCGCGGCCTCCCAGGCCCCGAGGGTCGAAAAGTGGACCCTTCCGACAGCCGACTGGCGAACCCCCTCCGGGCCCCAGGCTATAGCACCCCGCCCCTGTGCGCCTTGCTGGGCAGGCACTATTTTAGGGCAAGCCTCTGGCGCCTCCAGGCCCCAGGGCCTCGAAAATGGACCCCTTTCCGACTGCCCGGTGGCGAACCCCCTCCCCCACAGGCCACTGCCCTTCGCCCCTCTTTCGCGCCTTGCGCTGGCCCCTATTTTAGGGCAAGCCTCTGGCGGGGTCTCAACAGGCCCTTAGAGGCCTTTCCGACAGACTGGCGAACCCCTTCCCCCACAGGCTACGCCCCGCCCTCCCCCTTGCCGCTGAAGCACTATTTTAGGTAAGCCTCTGGCGCCTACCAATAGCCCCAGGGCCCTCAGCGGACCCCTTTCGAGCGAACCCCCTCCCACCCCAGGCCCAGGCTATAACACCGCCGCCCCTCTTTCGCCTTGCGCCCAGGCGGCACTGCAAGCCTCTGGCGGGGCCTCAACAGGCCCCGGCGGCCTCGAAAAGACTGGACCCCTTTCCCAGGCACTGTGAGCCCCACAGGCCCAAGCTGCTTTTGCCCCGCCCCTCTTTGGCGCCTTGCGCGCTGGGCCAGAAGCACTATTTTAGGGCAAGCCTCTGGGCGCGGCCTGAGCCCCAGGGCCCTTGAAAGACTGGACCCCTTTCCGAGCGAGTGGCCCCTTCCCCACCCCTACAGGCCCAAGGCTACCGCCCCCTCCTGTTTCGCACCTTGCGCCCGCGAAGCACTATTTTAGGGCAAGCCTCTGGCGGCCTACCACAGGCCCCAGGGCCTCGACTGGACCCCTTTCCGACAGCCCGACCCCCCTCCCACCCCAGGCAAACTGCCCCGCCCCTCTTTCGCGCCTTTGCGCTGAGCACTATTTTAAAGCCTCTGGGGGTCTCCAGGCCCCGAGGGCCCTTGAAAAGACTGGACCCCTTTCCGACAGCCCGACTGGCCGAACCCCCGCCCCCCCCCCCCCGGGCCCAGGCTGCGCCCCTCTTTGCTTGCGCACTATTTTAGGTAAGCCTCTGGCGCGGCCTCCTGGCCCCGAGGGCCCTAGAAAAGACTGGACCCCGACTGGCGAACCCCCTCCCACCCCAGGGCCCAAGGCTATAGCACGCCCCGCCCCTCTTTCGCGCCTTGCTGGGCGGAAGCACTATTTTAGGGCAAGCCTCTGGCGGGGCCTCCACAGGCCCCGGCCTCGAAAGACTGGACCCCTTTCCGACAGCCCTGGCGAACCCCCACCCCACGGGCCCAAGGCTATAGCACCTTCCCGCCCCTGTTTCGCGCGCTGGGCCGCAATGGCAAGCCTCTCGCGCGGCCTCCCAGGCCCCGGCCTCGAAAGACTGGACCCTTTCCGACAGCCCTGGCGAACCCCCACCCCCACGGGCCCAAGGGTATAGCACACCGCCCCTGCCCCCTATTTCGCGCCTTGCACCGCTGGGCCAGAAGAACTATTTTTGGGCAAGCCTCTGGGCACGGCCTCCCACAGTCCCTCCGAGGGCCTCGAAAAGACTGGACCCCTTTCCGACAGCCCGACTGGCCAAACCCCCCTCCCCACCCCCACGGGCCCAAGGCTATAGCACACCGCCCCCGCCCCTCTTTCGCACCTTGCGCCGCTGGGCCAGAAGCACTATTTAAGGGCAAGCCTCTGGCCGCGGCCTCCCATAGGCCCCCCGAGGGGCTCGAAAAGACTGGACACCTTTCCAATAGCCAGACTGGCTGAAACCCCCATCCCCACCCCCCACGGGCCCAATGCTATAGCACACCGCCCCCGCCCCCTCTTTCGCGCCTTGCGCCGCTGTGCCAGAAGCACTATTTTAGGGCAAGCCTCTGGACGCGGCCTCCCACAGGCCCCGAGGCCTCGAAAAGGTGGACCCCTTCCGATAACCCGACTGGCCGAACCCCCTCCCCACCCCCCACGGGCCCAGGCTATGCTGCCACGCCCCCTCTTTCGCGCCTTGCGCCGCTGGGCCAGAAGCACTATTTTAGGGCAACCCTCTGGTCGGGGCCTCCAACAGGCCCCCCGAGGGCCCTCGAAAAGACTGGACCCCTTTCCGACAGCCCGACTGGCCGAACCCCCCTCCCCACCCCCTACGGGCCCAAGGCTTTAGGACACCGCCCCCGCCCCCTCTTTCGCGCCTTGCGCCGCTGGGTCAGAAGCACTATTTTAGGACAAGCCTCTGGCCGCGGCCTCCCACAGGCCCCCCGATGGCCCTCGAAAAGACTGCACCCCTTTCCGACAGCCCGACTGGCCGAACCCCCCTCCCCACCCCCTACGGGCCCAAGGCTATAGGACACTGCCCCCGCCCCCTGTTTCGCGTCTTGTGCCGCTGGGCCAGAACACTATTTTAGGGCAAGCCTCTGGCCGCGGCCTACCACAGGCCCCCCGAGGGCCCTCGAAAAGACTGGACCCCTTTCCGACAGCCCGACTGGCCGAACCCCCCTCCCACGGGCCCTAGGCTACCGCCCCGCCCCTCTTCGCCTTGTGCCGCTGGGCCAGAAGCACTATTTTAGGGCAAGCCTCTGGCCGGGGTCTCCAACAGGCCCCCCGAGGGCCCTTGAAAAGACTGGACCCCTTTCCGACAGCCCATTGGCGAACCCCCTCCCACCCCACGGGCCCAAGGCTTTACCGCCCGCCCCTCTTCGCCTTGCGCACTGGGCTAAGCACTATTTTAGGGCAAGCCTCTGGCCGCGGCCTCGCACAGGCCCCCCGAGGGCCCTCGAAAACTGGACCCCTTTCCGGCCCGGTGGCGAACCCCCTCCCACCCCTAGGGGCCCAAGGCTATAGCCACCGCCCCGCCCCTCTTTCGCGCCTTGCGCGCTGGGCCAAGCACTATTTTAGGGCAAGCCTCTGGTCGCGGCCTCCAACAGGCCCCCCGAGGGCCCTCGAAAAGCTGGACCCCTTTCCGACACCCCGACTTGCCGACCCCACCTCCCCACCCCTCCGGGCCCAAGGCTATAGCACCCCGCCCCCTGTTTCGCGCCTTGCGCCGCTGGGCCAGAAGCACTATTTTAGGGCAAACCTCTGGCCGCGGCCTCCCACAGGCCCCCCGAGGGCCCTCGAAAAGACTGGACCCCTTTCCGACAGCCCGACTGGCCGAACCCCCCTCCCAACCCCAGGCCCAGGCTATAGCACCGCCCGCCCCTCTTTCGCCTTGCGACGCTGGGCCAGAAGCACTATTTTAGGGCAAACCTCTGGCAACGGCCTCCACAGGCCCCGAGGCCCTCGAAAGACTGTACCCCTTTCCGACCGCCCTCCGGGCCTAACCCCCGCCCCACCCCCACGGGCCCAAGGCTATAACACGCCCGCCCCTCTTTCGCGCCGTGCGCGCTGGGCAAGCACTATTTTAGGGCAAGCCTCTGGCCGCGGCCTCCCACAGGCCCACCGATGGCCCTCGAAAAGACTGGACACCTTACCGGCAGCACGACTGGCGAACCCCCTCCCACCCCCAGGCCCAAGGCTATAACACCGCCCCGCCCCCTCTTTCGCGCCTTGCGCAGATGGGCCTGAAGCACTATTTTAGGGCAAGCCTCTGGCGGGGCCTCCACAGGCCCCGAGGGGCCTCGAAAGACTGGACCCCTTTCCGACAGCCCGACTGGCGAACCCCCTCCCCACCCCTGGGCCCAAGGCTTTACACCCCGCCCCTCTTTGCCTTGCGCGCTGGGCAGAAGCACTATTTTAGGCAAGCGTCTGGCGCGGCCTCCCACAGGCCCCGAGGCCCTCGAAAGACTGGACCACTTTCCGACAGCCCGACTGGCGAACCCCCTCCCCACCCACACGGGCCCAAGGCTGCTTTACCGTCCCCGCCCCCCTGTTTCGCGCCTTGCGCCGCTGGGTCAGAAGCACTTTTTTAGGGCAAGCCTCTGGTCGCGGCCTCGCACGGGCCCCTCGAGGGCCCTCGAAAAGACCATACCCATTTCCGACAGCCCGTGGCGAACCCCTCCCACCCCCAGGCCCAAGGCTATAGACACCGCCCCGCCCCTCTTTCGCCTTGCGCCGCTGGGCCAGCACTATTTTAGGGCAAGCCTCTGGCGCGGCCTCCCAGGCCCCAGGGCCCTCGAAAAAACTGGACCCCTTTCCGACAGCCGACTGGCGAACCCCCTCCCACCCCCACGGGCCCAAGGCTATAACACCGCCCCGCCCCTCTTTCGCGCCTTGCGCGCTGGGCGAAGCACTATTTTAGGGCAAGCCTCTGGCGGGGCCTCAACAGGCCCCGAGGGCCCTCGAAAGACTGGACCCCTTTCCGACAGCCCGACTGGCGAACCCCCTCCCCACCCCTACAGGCCCAAGGCTTTGGGACCGCCCCGCCCCTTTTTCGCGCCTTGCGGTGCTGGGCCAGAAGCACTTTTTTAGGGCAAGCCTCAGCGCGGTTTCCCCAGGCCCCGAGGCCCTCGAAAACTGGACCCCTTTCCGACAGCCCGACTGGCGAACCCCCTCCCCAACCCCCCCAGACCCAAGGCTATAGCACACCGCCCCCGCCCCCTGTTTCGCTCCTTGCGCCGCTGAGCCAGAAGCACTATTTTAGGGCAAACCTCTGGCCGCAGCCTCCCACAGGCCCCCTGAGGGCCCTCGAAAAGACTGGACCCCTTTCCGACAGCCCGACTGGCGGAACCCCCCTTCCCCACCCCCGACGGGCCCAAGGCTATAACACACCGCCCCGCACCCTGTTTCGAGCCTTGCGCCGCTGGGCCAGATGCACTATTTTAGGGCAAGCCTCTGGTCGCGGCCTCCCACAGGCCCCCCGAGGGCCCGAGGATAGACTGGACCCCTTTCCGGCAGCCCGGCCGAACCCCCTCCCACCCCCTGGCCTTGCGCCCGCTGGGCCAAGCACTATTTTAGGCAAGCCTCTGGCGCGGCCTCCCACAGGCCCCGAGGGCCCTGGAAAGACTGGACCCCTTTCCGACGGCCGGACTGGCGAACCCCCTCCCACCCCCACGGGCCCAAGGCTGCTTTGCCCCGCCCCCACTTCGCGCCTTGCGCCGCTGGGCCAGAAGCACTATTTTAGGGCAAGCCTCTGGCCGCGGCCTCCCACAGGCCCCCCGAGGGCCCTCGAAAAGACTGGACCCCTTTCCGACAGCCCGACTGGCCGAACCCCCCTCCCCACCCCCCCCGGGCCCAAGGCTATAGGACACCGCCCCCGCCCCCTCTTTCGCGCCTTGCGCTGGGCCAGAAGCACTATTTTAGGGCAAGCCTCTGGCGGCGGCCTCGCACAGGCCCCCCGAGGGCCCTCGAAAGACTGGACCCCTTTCGACAGCCCGACTGGCGAACCCCCTCCCACCCCCAGGCCCAAGGCTGCTTGCGCCCCGCCCTCTTTCGCGCCTTGCGCTGGGCAGCACTATTTTGGGCAAGCCTCTGGCGGGGGCCTCCAACAGGACCCCCGAGGGCCCTCGAAAAGACTGGACCCCTTTCCGACAGCCCGACTGGCCGAACCCCCCTCCCCACCCCCCACGGGCCCAAGGCTATAGGACACCGCCCCCGCCCCCTCTTTCGCGCCTTGCGCCGCTGGGCCAGAAGCACTATTTTAGGGCAAGCCTCTGGCCGCGGCCTCCCACAGGCCCATCGAGGGCCCTCGAAAAGACTGGACCCCTTTCCGACAGCCGGACTGGCTGAACCCCCTCCCCACCCCCACAGGCCCAAGGCTATAGGACACCGCCCCGCCCCTCTTTCGCCTTGCGCGCTGGGCGAAGCACTATTTTAGGGCAAGCCTCTGGCGCGGCCTCCACAGGCCCCAGAGGCCCTCGAAACGACTGGACCCCTTTCCGACAGCCGACTGGCGAACCCCCTCCCACCCCCAGGGCCCCAAGGCTGCTTTGCCCCGCCCCCCCTTTCGCCTTGCGCCTCTGGGCCAGAAACACTATTTTAGGGCAAACCTCTGGCCGGGGCATCCCACAGGCCCCCCGAGAGCCCTCGAAAAGACTGGACCCCTTTCCGACAGCCCGACTGGCCGAATCCCCCATACCCACTCCCCACGGGCCCACGGCGATAGCACACCGCCCCCAGCCCCTGTTTCGCGCCTTGCGCCGCTGGGCCAGAAGCACTATTTTAGGGCAAGCCTCTGGCCACGGCCTCCCACAGGCCCCCCGAGGGCCCTCGAAAAGACTGGACCCCTTTCCTACAGCCCGACTGGCCGAACCCCCTCCCCACCCCCGACGGGCCCAAGGCTATAGCACACCGCCCACGCCCCCCTTTCGCGCCTTGCGCCGCTGGGCCAGAAGCACTATTTTAGGGCATGCCTCTGGCCGCGGCCTTCCACAGGCCCCCCGAGGGCTCTCGAAAAGACTGGACCGCTTTCCGACAGCCCGACTGGCCGAAGCCCCCTCCCCACCCCCCAGACCCAGGCTATAGCACACCGTCCCGCCCCTCTTCGCGCCTTGCGCTGGGCCAGAAGCACTATTTTAGGGCAAGCCTCTGGCCGCGGCCTCCCATAGGCCCCCCGAGGGCCCTCGAAAAGACTGGACCCCTTTCCGACAGCCCGACTGGCCGAACCCCCCATCCCACCCCCCCCTGGCCCAAGGCTATAGCACACCGCCCCGCCCTCTTTCGCGCCTTGCGCGCTGGGCAAGCACTATTTTAGGGCAAGCCTCTGGCGGCCTCCCTGACCCCGAGGCCCTCAAAAAGACTGGACCCCTTTCCGACAGCCCGACTGGCTTAACCCCCTCCCACCCCCACAGGCCCAAGGCTATGCCACCGCCCGCCCCTTCGCCTTGCGCCGCAGGGCCAGAAGCACTATTTTAGGGCAAGCCTCTGGCCGCGGCCTCCCACAGGACCCCCGAGGGCCCTCGAAAAGACTGGACCCCTTTCCGACAGTCCGACTGGCTAACCCCCCTTCCCACCCCCCACGGGCCCAAGGCTATAGCACACCGCCCCCGCCCCCTGTTTCGCGCCTTGCGCCGCTGGGCCAGAAGCACTATTTTAGGCAAGCCTCTGGCCGCGGCCGCGGCCTCGCCCAGGCCTCCCGAGGGCCGTCGAAAACACTGGACCCCTTTCCGACAGCCCAACTGGCTGAACCCCCCGCCCCACCCCCCACGGGCCCAAGGCTTTACACCCCGCCCTCTTTCGCGCCTTGCGCTGGGCCAGGAGCACTATTTTAGGGCAAGCCTCTGGCGCGGCCTCCACAGGCCCCGAGGCCCTCGAAAACTTTCCGACTGCCCGACTGGCGAAACCCCCCCCCCACCCCCCCGGGCCCAGGCTGCTTGCGCCCCGCCCCACTTCGTGCCTTGCGCCGCTGGATAAGAAGCACTATTTTAGGGCGAGCCTCTGGCCGCGGCCTCCTACAGGCCCCGTAAGGGCCTTTGAAAAGACTGGACCCCTTTCCGACAGCCGGACTGGCCGAACCCCCCTCCCCACCCCCCACGGGCCCAAGGCTATAGCACACCGCCCCCGCCCCCTGTTTCGCGCCTTGCGCCGCTGGGCCAGAAGCACTATTTTAGGGCAAGCCTCTGGCCGCGGCCTCCCACAGGCCCCGAAAGGGCCCTCGAAAAGACTGGACCCCTTTCCGACAGCCGGACTGGCCGAACCCCCCCCACCCCCAGGCCCCAAGGCTATAGCTGCCCCGCCCCTCTTTGGCGCCTTGCGCTGGGCGAAGCACTATTTTAGGGCAAGCCTCTGGTGGGGCCTCCACAGGCCCCGAGGCCTCGAAAAGACTGGACCCCTTTCCGACAGCCCGACTGGCCGAACCCCACGCCCCCCCCCCCACGGGCCCAAGGCTGGGACACCGCCCGCCCCCTGTTTCGTGCCTTGCGCCGCTGGGCGGAAGCACTATTTTAGGACAAGTCTCTGGCCGCGGCCTACTACAGGCCCCGCGAGGGCCCTCGAAAAGACTGGACCCATTTCCGACAGCCGGACTGGACGAACCCCCCCCCACCCCCCACGGGCCCGAGGCTATAGCACACCGCCCCCGCCCCTTGTTTCGCGCCTTGCGCCGCTGGGCCAGAAGCACTATTTTAGGGCAAGCCTCTGGCCGCGGCCTCCCACAGGCCCCCCGAGGGCCCTCGAAAAGACTGGACCCCTTTCCGACAGCCCGGTGGCGAACCCCATCCCCACCCCCCACCGGCCCAAGGCTATAGGACTGCCCCGCCCCTCTTTTCGCCTTGCGCGCTGGGCGGAAGCACTATTTTAGGGCAAGACTCTGGCCGCGGCCTCCTACAGGCCCTGCGAGGGCCCTCAAAAAGACTGGACCCCTTTCCGACAGCCCGGTGGCGAACCCCCTCCCCACCCCCACAGGCCCAAGGCTATGCACACCGCCCCCCCCTTTCGCGCCTTGCGCGCTGGGCGAAGCACTATTTTAGCAAGCCTCTGGCGGGGCCTCCCAGAGCCCCCCGAGGCCTCGAAAGACTGGACCCCTTTCCGACAGCCGACTGGCGAACCCCCTCCCACCCCCCAGGCCCCAAGGCTATAGGACCGCCCCGCCCCTCTTTCGCCTTGCGCGCTGGGCAAGCACTATTTTAGGGCAAGCCTCTGGCGCGGCCTCCACAGGCCCCCAGGGCCTCGAAAAGACTGGACCCCTTTCCGACAGCCCGGTGGCGAACCCCCTCCCACCCCTACGGGCCCAAGGCTATAGGACACCGCCCCGCCCCTCTTTCGCGCCTTGCGCGCTGGGCAAGCACTATTTTAGGCAAGCCTCTGGCGCGGCCTCCTGAGGCCCCCCGAGGGCCCTCGAAAAGACTGGACCCCTTTCCGACAGCCCGACTGGCGAACCCCCCCCCCCCCCCCCCACAGGCCCAAGGCTATAACACCGCCCCTGCCCCCTCTTCGCGCCTTGCGCTGGGCCGAAGCACTATTTTAGGGCAAGCCTCTGGCGGGGCCTCCGCAGGCCCCTCTAGGGCCCTCGAAAAGACTGGACCCCTTTCCGACAGCCCGACTGGCTGAACCCCCCGCCCCACCCCCCACGGGCCCAAGGCTATAGCACACCGCCCCCGCCCCCTGTTTCGCGCCTTGCGCCGCTGGGCCAGAAGCACTATTTTAGGGCAAGCCTCTGGCCGCGGCCTCCCACAGGCCCCCCGAGGGCCCTCGAAAAGACTGGACCCCTTTCCGACAGCCCGACTGGCTGAACCCCCTTCCCCACCCCCCACGGGCCCAAGGCTATAGCTTTCGCCCCGCCCCTGTTGTCGCGCCTTGCGCGCTGGGCGAAGCACTATTTTAGGGCAAGCCTTTGGCGCGGCCTCCACAGGCCCCGAGGCCCTCGAAAGACTGGACCCCTTTCAGGCAGCCACTGGCGAACCCCCTCCCCCACCCCCCAGGCCCAAGGCTATAGCACACGTCCCGCCCTGGTTTCGCGCCTTGCGCGCTGGGCGAAGCACTATTTTAGGGCAAGCCTTTGGCCGCGGCCTCCCACAGGCCCCCCGAGGGCCCTCGAAAAGACTGGACCCCTTTCCGACAGCCCAACTGGCCGAACCCCCCACCCCACCCCCAGGCCCAAGGCTATAACACGCCCCGCCCCTCTTCGCGCCTTGCGCGGCTGGGCGAAAGCACTATTTTAGGGCAAGCCTCTGGCGCGGCCTCCCAGGCCCCCAGGGGCCCTCGAAAGACTGGACCCCTTTCCGACAGCGGACTGGCGAACCCCCTCCCACCCCCCCCGGGCCCACGGCTATAACTTTGCCCCGCCCCATCTTCGCGCCTTGCCCCGCTGGGCCAGAAGCACTATTTTAGGGCAAGCCTTTTGCCGCGGCCTCCCACAGGCCCCCCGAGGGCCCTCGAAAAGACTGGACCCCTTTCCGACAGCCCGACTGGCCGAACCCCCTCCCCACCCCCTACGGGCCCAAGGCTATAGCACACCGCCCCGTCCCGCTGTTTCGCGCCTTGCGCCGCTGGGCCAGAAGCACTATTTTAGGGCAAACCTCTGGCCGCGGCCTCGCACAGGCCCCCCGAGGGCCCTCGAAAAGACTGGACCCCTTTCGACAGCCCGACTGGGCGAACCCCCCCACCCCCCCAGGCCCAAAGGTATAGCACTTGCCCCGCCCCTCTTTCGCGACTTGCGCTGGGCGGCACTATTTTAGGGAAGCCTCTGGCCGCGGCCTCGCACAGGCCCCCCGAGGGCCCTCGAAAGACTGGACCCCTTTCCAAGAGCCCGACTGGCTGAACCCCCTCCCCACCCCCACGGGCCCCAGGCTGCTTTAACACCGCCCGCCCCTCTTCGCGCCTTGCGCCGCTGGGCATAAGGACTATTTTAGGGCAAGCCTCTGGCCGCGGCCTCGCACAGGCCCCAGGGGCCTCGAAAGACTGGACCCCTTTCCGACAGCCCGGACTGGCGAACCCCTCCCACCCCCCAGGCCCAAGGCTATAACACCGCCCCGCCCTCTTTGCGCCTTGCGCTGGGCCAAGCACTATTTTAGGGCAAGCCTCTGGCGGCCTCCACAGGCCCCGAGGCCTCGAAAGACTGGACCCTTTCGACAGCCCGACTGGCGAACCCCTCCCACCCCACAGGCCCAAGGCTATAGCACACCGCCCCCGCCCCCTGTTTCGCGCCTTGCGCCGCTGGGCCAGAAGCACTATTTTAGGGCAAGCCTCTGGACGCAGCCTCCCACAGGGCCTCCGAGGGCCCTGGGAAAGACTGGACCCCTTTCCGACAGCCCGACTGGCCGAACCCCCCTTCCGACCCACCACAGGCCCAAGGCTATAGCACACCGCCCCCGCCCCCGCTTTCGCGCCTTGCGCCGCTGGGGCAGAAGCACTATTTTAGGGCAAGCCTCTGGCCGCGGCCTCCCACAGGCCCCCCGAGGGCCCTCGAAAAGACTGGACCCCTTTCCGACAGCCCGACTGGCGGAACCCCCCAACCCCCCCCCCCCCGGCCCAAGGCTATAGGACAACCCCGCCCCTCTTTGCGCCTTGCGCTGGCCAGAAGCACTTTTTTAGGGCAACCATCTGGCCGCGGCCTCGCACGGGCCCCCCAAGGACCCTCGAAAAGACCGGACCCCTTTCCGACAGCCGGACTGGCTGAACCCCCCACCCCACCCCCCACGGGCCCAGGCTGCTTTGCCCCGCCCCTGTTTCGCGCCTTACGCCGCTGGGCCATAAGCACTATTTTAGGGCAAGCCTCTGGCAGCGGCCTCCCAACAGGCCCCAGGGCCCTCAAAAGACTGGACCCCTTTCCGACAGCCGACTGGCGAACCCCCTCCCACCCCCCACAGGCCCCAGGCTATAGGACACCGCCCCTCTTCCGCCTTGCGCTGGGCGAAGCACTATTTTAGGGCAAGCCTCTGCGCGGCCTCCCCAGGCCCCGAGGGCCTCGAAAAGCTGGACCCCTTTCCGACAGCCCGGTGGCGAACCCCTCCCACCCCCCACGGGCCAAGGCTATGCCTGCCCCCGCCCCCTCTTCGCGCCTTGCGCCGCTGGGCCAAGCACTATTTTAGAGGCAAGCCTCTGGCGCGGCCTCCCACACAGGCCCAGGCCTCGAAAAAGACTGGACCCCTTTCGACAGCCCGGCTGGCGAACCCCCCTCCCACCTCCACCAAGGCAATATACTTTACCGCCCGCCCCTGTTTTGCGCCTTGCGCCCGCTGGGCAGAAAGCACTATTTTAGACAAGCCTCTGTGGGGCCTCCCAGGCCCCCAGGGGACCCCTCGAAAAGACTGGACCCCTTTCCGACAGCCCGACTGGCCGAGCTCCCCTCCCCACCCCTCTGGGCCCAAGGCTATGCTTTGCCCCCGCCCCTGTTTCGCGCCTTGCGCCGCTGGGCCAGAAGCACTATTTTAGGGCAAGCCTCTGGCTGCGGCCTCCTACAGGCCCCGCGGGGGCCCTCAAAAAGACTGGACCCGTTTCCGACAGCCTGACTGGCCGAACCCCATCCTCACCCCCCACGGGCCCAAGGCTATAGCACACCGCACCCCCTCTTTCGCGCCTTGCGCCGCTGGGCCAGAAGCACTATTTTAGGGCAAGCCTCTGGCCGCGGCCTCCCACAGGCCCCCCGAGGGCCCTCGAAAAGACTGGACCCCTTTCCGACAGCCCGACTGGTCCAACCCCCTCCCCACCCCCCACGGGCCCAAGGCTATAGCACACCGCCCCCGCCCCCTGTTTCGCGCCTTGCGCCGCTGGGCCAGAAGCACTATTTTAGGGCAAGCCTCTGGTCGCGGCCTCCCACAGGCCCCCCGAGGGGCCTCGAAACGACTGGACCCCTTTCCGACAGCCCGGCGAACCCCCCTCCCACCCCCACGGGCCCACGGATATAGAACACCGCCCCGCCCCATGTTTCGCGCCTTGTGCCGCTGGGCCAGAAGCACTATTTTAGGGCAAGCCTCTGGCCGCGGCCTCCCACAGGCCCCCCGAGGGCCCTCGAAAGGCCTGGACCCCTTTCCGACAGCCCGACTGGGGGAACCCCCTCCCACCCCCCACAGACCCCAAGGCTTTAGGACACCGCCCCGCCCTCTTTCGCGCCTTGCGCGCTGGGCGAAGCACTATTTTATGGCAAGACTCTGGCCGCGGCCTCCTACAGGCCCACCCAGGGCCCTCGAAAAGACTGGACCCCTTTCCGACAGCCCGAGTGGCCGAACCCCCCCCCCACCCCTCAGGCCCAAGGCTATGCACCCCCCCGCCCCCTGTTTCGCGCCTTACGCCACTGGGCCAGAAGCACTATTTTAGGGCAAGCCTCTGGCCCCGGCCTCCCACAGGCCCTCGAAAGGACTGGACCCCTTTACGACAGCCCGACTGGCCGAACCCCTCTCCCCACTCCCCACGGGCCCAAGGCTATAGGACACCACCCCCGCCCCCTCTTTCGCGCCTTGCGCGGCTGGGGCAAAAGCGCTATTTTAGGGCAACCCTCTGGCCGCGGCCTCCCACAGGTCCCCCAAGGGCCCTCGAAAAGACTGGACTCTTTTCCGACAGCCCGGTGGCGAACCCCCTCCCACCCCCCACGGGCCCAAGGCTGCTTTGCCCCGCCCCTCTTCGCGCCTTGCGCCGCTGGCTAGCACTATTTTAGGGCAATCCTCTGGCCGCCGGGGCCCCCAGGCCCCCCGACGGCCCTCGAAAAGACTGGACCCCTTTCCGACAGCCCGACTGGCGAACCCCCTCCCACCCCTACGGGCCCAGGCTTTACACCGCCCCGCCCCTCTTTCGCGCCTTGCGCGCTGGGCCGAAGCACTATTTTAGGGCAAGCCTCTGGCGCGGCCTCCACAGGCCCCAGGGCCCTCGAAAGACTGGACCCCTTTCCGACAGCCCGACTGGCGAACCCCCTCCACCCCCCACAGGCCCAGGCTTTAACACCGCCCGCCCCTCTTTCGCGCCTTGCGGCTGGGTCGAAAGCACTATTTTAGGCAAGCCTCTGGCGGCCTCCCACAGGCCCCGAGGCCCTCGAGTAGACTGGACCCCTTTCCGAAAGCCCGACTGGCCGAACCGCCCTCCCACCCCCACGGGCCCAGGCTATAGCACCGCCCCGCCCCTCTTCGCGCCTTGCGCGCTGGGCGAAGTACTATTTTAGGGCAAGCCTCTGGCCGGGGCCTCCAACAGGCCCCCCGAGGGCCCTCGAAAAGACTGGACCCCTTTCCGACAGCCCGGTGGCGAACCCCCGTCCCCACCCCCCACGGGCCCAAGGCTATAGCGAACCTCCCCCGCCCCCTGTTTCGCGCCTTGCGCCGCTGGGCCAAAAGAACTATTTTAGGGCAAGCCTCTGCCTGCGGACTCCCACAGGCCCCGCGAGGGCCCTTCAAAGACTGGACCTGTTTTCGACAGCCGGACTGGCGGAACCCCCCTCCCTACCCCCCACGGGCCCAAGGCTATAGCACACCGCCCCCGCCCCCTGTTTCGCGCCTTGCGCCGCTGGGCCAGAAGCACTATTTTAGGGCAAGCCTCTGGCCGCGGCCTCCCACAGGCCCCCCGAGGCCCTCGAAAAGACTGGACCCCTTTCCGACAGCCCGACTGGCGAACCCCCTCCCACCCCCAGGCCCCAGGCTATACGCCCGCCCCTCTTTCGCGCCTTGCGCCCCTGGGCCAGAGGCACTATTTTAGGGCAAGCCTCTGGCCGCGGCCTCCCCCAGGCCCCGAGGGCCCTCGAAACGACTGGACCCCTTTCCGACAGCCCGTGGCGAACCCCCTCCCGCCCCCAGGCCCAAGGCTGCTATAGCACCGCCCGCCCCTCTTCGCGCCTTGCGCTGGGCAAGCACTATTTTAGGGCAAGCCTCTGGCGCCTCAACAGGCCCCAGGCCCTAGAAAGAATGGACCCCTTTCCGATAGCCCGACTGGCCGAACCCCCTCCCCACGGGCCCCAAGGCTATAGCACCGCCCCGCCCCCTTGCGCCTTGCGCTGGGCCAGAAGCACTATTTTAGGGCAAGCCTCTGGCAGCGGCCTCCCACAGGCCCCAGAACCCCCCATCCCACCCCCCACGGGCCCAAGGCTATAGCACACCGCCCCCGCCCCCTCTTTCGCGCCTTGCGCCACTGGGCCAGAAGCACTATTTTAGGGCAAGCCTCTGGCCGCGGCCTCCCACAGGCCCCCCGAGGGCCCTCGAAAAGACTGGACCCCTTTCCGACAGCCCGACTGGCCGAACCCCCATCCCCACCCCCCACGGGCCCAAGGCTATAGCACACCCCCCCGGCCCCTCTTTCGCGCCTTGCGGCGCTGGGCCAGAAGCACTATTTTAGGGCAAGCCTCTGGCCGCGGCCTCCCACAGGCCCCCCGAGGGCCCTCGAAAAGACTGGACCCCTTTCCGACAGCCGGACTGGCTGAACCCCCCTCCCCACCCCCCACGGGCCCAAGGCTATAGCAGACCGCCCCCGCCCCTGTTTCGCGCATTGTGCTGCTGGGCGAGAAGCACTATTTTAGGGCAAGCCTCTGGCGGGGTCAACAGGCCCCAGGGGCCTCGAAAGACTGGACCCCTTTCCGACAGCCCAGTGGCGAACCCCCCACCCACGGGCCCAAGGCTATAGCACACCGCCCGCCCCTCTTCGCGCCTTGCGCTGGGCTCAGCACTATTTTAGGGCAAGCCTCTGGCATGACCTCCACAGGCCCCCGAGGGCCCTCGAAAGACTGGACCCCTTTCCGACAGCCCGACTGGCGAACCCCCTCCCACCCCAGGGCCCAAGGCTATAACACACCCCGCCCCTCTTGCGCCTTGCCGCTGGGCCATCAGCACTATTTTTGGGCAAGCCTCTGGACGCGGACGCCCACAGGCCCCGAGGGGCCTCGAAAGACTGGACCCCTTTCCGACAACCCGACAGGCCGAACCCCCCTCCCCCAGGGCCCAAGGCTATAGCACACCCCGGCCCCCTTTCGCCTTGCGCGCTGGGCGAAGCACTATTTTAGGGCATGCCTCTGGCCGGCCTCCCACAGGCCCCCCAAGGGCCCTCGAAAGACTGGACCCCTTTCCGACAGCCCGACTGGCCGAACCCCCCCCCCACCCCCCGGCCCAAGGCTATAACACCTGCCCCGCCCCTGTTTGCGCCTTGCGCGGCTGGGCGAAAGCACTATTTTAGGCAAGCCTCTGGCGCGGCCTCCCACAGGCCCCAGGGCCTCGTAAAGACTGGACCCCTTTCCGACAGCCCGACTGGCCGAACCCCCTCCCCACCCCCCCCGGGCCCAAGGCTATAGCACACCGCCCCCGCCCCCTCTTTCGCGCCTTGCGCCGCTGGGCCAGAAGCACTATTTTAGGGCAAGCCTCTGGTCGCGGCCTCCCACAGGCCCCCCGAGGGCCTCGAAAAGACTGGACACCTTTCCGACAGCCAGACTGGCTGAAACCCCCATCCCTACCCCCCACGGGCCCAATGCTATAGCACACCGTCCCCGCCCCCTCTTTCGCGCCTTGCGCTGCTGGGCCAGAAGCACTATTTTAGGGCAAGCCTCTGGGCGCGGCCTCCCACAGGCCCCCCGAGGGCCCTTGAAAGGACTGGACCCCTTTCCGACAGCCCGACTGGCCGAACCCCCTTCCCCACCCCCTACGGGCCCAAGGCTATAGCACACCCCTCTTCGCCTTGCGCCGCTGGGCGAAAGCACTATTTTAGGCAAGCCTCTGGCGCGGCCTCCCAGGCCCCCGAGGGCCTCGAAAGACTGGACCCCTTTCAGCCCGACTGGCGAACCCCCCTCCCCACGGGCCCCAAGGCTATAGCACACCGCCCCCGCCCCTTGCGCCTTGCACTGGGAAGCACTATTTTAGGGGCAAGCCTCTGGCGCGGCCTCCCAGGCCCCGAGGGCCCTCGAAAAGACCGTACCCATTTCCGACAGCCGGACTGGCTGAACCCCCCTCACCACCCCCCACGGGCCTAAGGCTATAGCACACCGCCCCCGCCCCCTGTTTCGCGCCTTGCGTCGCTGGGCCAAAAGAATTTTTTTAGGGCAAGCCTCTGGCCACGGCCTAGCACGGGTCCCCCGAGGGCCCTCGAAAAGACAGGACCCTTTTCCGACAGCCAGACTGGCCGAACCCCCCTCCCCACCCCCCACGGGCCAAAGGCTTTACCGCCCCGCCCCTCTTTCGCCTTGCCTCGCTGGGCGAAGCACTATTTTAGGCAAGCCTCTGGCGCGGCCTCCCCAGGCCCCAGGGCCCTCGAAAAGACTGGACATGTTTCCGACAGCTGGATTGGCTGAACCCCCTTCCCCACCCCCCACGGGCCCAGGGCTATAGCACACCGCCCCTGCCCCCTCTTTCGCGCCTTGTGCCGCTGGTCCAGAAGCACTATTTTAGGGCAAGCCTCTGGTCGGGGCCTCCTACAGGCCCTACGAGCGCCCTCGAAATGACTGGACCCGTTTCTGACAGCCCGACTGGCTGAACCCCACTCCCCACCCCCCACGGGCCCAAGGCTATACCGCCCGCCCCTCTTCGCGCCTTGCACTGGGCCAAGCACTATTTTAGGGCAAGCCTCTGGCGCGGCCTCCAGGCCCCCGAGGCCCTCGAAAGACTGGACCCCTTTCCCACAGCCCGACTGGGCGAACCCCCTCCCACCCCCTAGGCCCAAGGCTATGCCACCGCCCCGCCCCTGTTTTCGCCTTGCGCCGCTGGGCCAGAAACACTATTTTAGGGCAAGCCTCTGGCCGGGGCCTCCAACAGGCCCCGCGACGGCCCTCGACAAGACTGCTCCCCTTTCCGACAGCCCGGTGGCGAACCCCCTCCCCCCACCCCCAGGCCCAAGGCTTTACCCCGCCCCTCTTTCGCGCCTTGCGCGCTGGGCGAAGCACTATTTTAGGGCAAGCCTCTGGCGCGGCCTCCCAGGCCCCAGGGCCTCGAAAACTGGACCCCTTTCCGACAGCCGACTGGCGAACCCCCTCCCCACCCCCAGGCCCAAGGCTATAACCGCCCGCCCCTCTTCGCGCCTTGCGCGCTGGGCGAAGCACTATTTTAGGGCAAGCCTCTGGCGGGGCCTCAACAGGCCCCCAGGCCTCGAAAAGGGTGGACCCCTTTACGACAGCCCGACTGGCCAAACCCCCCTCCCAACCACCCACGGGCCCAAGGCTATAGCAGACCGCCCCCGGCCCCACTTTCGAGACTTGCGCCGCTGGGCCAGAAGCACTATTTTAGGGCAAGCCTCTGGCACGGCCTTCCACAGGCCCACCGAGGACCCTCGAAAAGACTGGACCCCTTTCCGACATCCCGACTGGCTAAACCCCCCTCCCCACCCCCCACGGGCCTAAGGCTATAGCACACCGGCCCCGCCCCCTGTTTCGCGCCTTGCGCCGCTGGGCCAGTAGCACTATTTTAGGGCAAGCCTCTGGCCGCGGCCTGCCACCGGCCCCCCGAGGGCCCTCGAAAAGACTGGACCCCTTTCGGACAGCCCGACTGGCTAAACCCCCCTCCCCACCCCCCCATTTAGGCAAGCCTCTGGCGTGGCCTCCACAGGCCCCAGGGCCCTCGAAAACTGGACCCCTTTCCGACAGCCCGACTGGCGAACCCCCCCCCCCACCCCTACGGGCCCAGGCTATACCGCCCCGCCCCTCTTTCGCGCCTTGCGCTGGGCGAAGCACTATTTTAGGGCAAGCCTCTGGCGCGGCCTCAACAGGCCCCAGGGCCCTCGAAAAGCTGGACCCCTTTCCGACAGCCCGGTGGCGAACCCCTCCCCCACCCCAGGCCCAGGCTATAGCACCGCCCCGCCCCTGTTTCGCGCCTTGCGCTGGGCGAAGCACTATTTTAGGCAAGCCTCTGGCGGCCTACAGGCCCCAGGGCCCTCGAAAAGGTGGACCCCTTTCCGACAGCCCGGCGAACCCCCTCCCCACCCCCCACGGGCCCAAGGCTATAGCTCACCGCCCCCTCCCCCTGTTTCGCGCCTTGCGCCGCAGGGCCAGTAGCACTTTTTTAGGGCAATCCTCTGGCGGCCTCCCAGAGCCCCGAGGCCCTCGAAAACTGGACCCCTTTCCGACAGCCCGGTGGCGAACCCCCTCCCCACCCCACGGGCCCAAGGCTATAACACCGCCCCGCCCCCCTGTTTCGCCTTGCGCGCTGGGCGGAAGCACTATTTTGGGCAAGCCTCTGGCGGCCTCCCAGGCCCCGAGGCCCTCGAAAGACTGGACCCCTTTCCGACAGCCCGACTGGCGAACCCCCTCCCACCCCCACGGGCCCAAGGCTATAGCCCGCCCGCCCTTTTCGCCTTGCGCGCTGGGCGAAGCACTATTTTAGGGCAAGCCTCTGGGCGGCCTCCCACAGGCCCCCCGAGGGCCCTCGAAAAGGCTGGACCCCTTTCCGACAGCCCGTGGCGAACCCCCTCCCCCCCAGGCCCAAGGCTATGCACACCGCCCCGCCCCTCTTTCGCGCCTTGCGCGCTGGGCAAGCACTATTTTAGGGCAAGCCTCTGGCGCGGCCTAGGCCCCCGAGGGCCCTCGAAAAGCTGGACCCCTTTCCGACAGCCCGGTGGCGAACCCCCTCCCCACCCCCAGGCCCAAGGCTACCGCCCCGCCCCTCTTTCGCGCCTTGCATTTAGGGCAAGCCTCTGGCCGCGGCCTCCCCCAGGCCCCCCGAGGGCCCTCCCAAGGCCTGGACCCCTTTCCGACACCCAGACTGTCCGAACCCCCCGCCCCCCCCCCACGGGCCCAAGGCTATAGCACACCGCTCCGACCCCATTTTCGCGCCTTGCGCCCGCCGGCTTAGGGCAACCCTCTGGCCGCGGCCTCCCACAGGCCCCCCCAGGGCCCTCGAAAAGACTGGACCCCTTTCCGACATCCCGACTGGCCAAACCCCCGTCCCCACCCTCATGGGCCCAAGGCTATAGCACACCGCCCCCGCCCCTCTTTCGCGGCTTGCGCCGCTGAGCCAGAAGCACTATTTAAGGGCAAGCCTCTGGTCGCGGCCTCCCACAGGCCCCCCGAGGGCCTCGAAAAGACTGGACACCTTTCCGACAGCCCCGGGCGAACCCCCTCCCCACCCCCAAGGGCCCCAAGGCTATAGCCCCGCCCCTATTTCGCGCCTTGGCCCGCTGGGCCAGAAGCACTATTTTAGGGCAAGCCTCTGGCCGCGGCCTCCAAACCCCCAGGCCCTCGAAAAGACTGGACCCCTTTCCGACAGCCCGACTGGCTGAACCCCCCTCCCCACCCCCCACGGGCCCACGGCTATAGCACACCGCCCCCGCCCCCTGTTTCGCGCCTTGCACCGCTGGGCCAGAAGCACTATTTTAGGGCAAGCCTCTGGCCGCGGCCTCGCACAGGCCCCCCGAGGGCCCTCGAAACGAATGGAGCCCTTTCCCACAGCCCGACTGGCCGAACCCCCCAACCCCCCCCCCCCGGGCCCACGGCTATACCCCCCCGTCCCCTGTTTCGCGCCTTGCGCCGCTGGGCCAGAAGCACTATTTTAGGGTAAACCTTTGGCCGCGGCCTCCCACAGGCCGCCCAAGGGCCCTCGAAAAGACTGGACCCCTTTCCGACAGCACGACTGGCCGAACCCCCTACCCCACCCCCCACAGGCCCAAGGTCATAGCACACCGCCCCCGCCCCCTCTTTCGCGCCTTGCCCCGCTGGGCCAGAAGCACTATTTTAGGGCAACCCTCTGTCCGCGGCCTCCCACAGGCCCCCGTGGGCCCTCGAAAAGACTGGACCCCTTTCCGACAGCACGACTGACCGAACCCCCCTCCCCACCCCCGACGGGCCCAAGGCTATAGCACACGGCCCCCGCCCCCTGTTTGCGCGCTGGGCAGAAGCACTATTTTAGGGCAAGCCTCTGGCGGGGCCTCCCAGGCCCCCCAGGGCCTCGAAAAGCTGGACCCCTTTCCGACAGCCGGACTGGCGAACCCCTCCCACCCCCAGGCCCAAGGCTATACACACCGCCCCCTCTTTTGCGCCTTGCGCGCTGGGCCGAAGCACTATTTTAGGGCAAGCCTCTGGCGACCTACCACAGGCCCCGAGGGCCTCGAAAAGCTGGACCCCTTTCCGACAGCACGACTGGCGAACCCCCTCCCCACCCCCCGGGCAAGGCACGCACTGGACCCCTTTCGACAGCCCGGTAGGCGAACCCCCTCCCACCCCCATACGGGCCCCAAGGCTATGGGACCGCCCCCCCCCTGTTTCGCGCCTTGCGCGCTGGGCGAAACACTATTTTACAGGCAAGCCTCTGGCAGCGGCCTCCACAGGCCCCAGGGCCCTCGAAAGACTGGACCCCTTTCCGACAGCCCGACATGGCGAACCCCCTCCCACCCCTCAGGCCCCAGAGGCTGCTGCACACCTTGCCGCCCTCATTTTCGGCGCCTTGCGCGCTGGGCGAAGCTATTTTAGGGCAAGCCTCTGGCCCGGCCTCCCACAGGCCCCCCGGGGGTCCTCGAAAGACTGGACCCCTTTCCGGCAGCCCGACTGGCGAACCCCCTCCCACCCCCACAGACCCAAGGCTGCCTTGCACCCGCCCCTCTTTCGCGCCTTGCACCGCTGGGCCAAGCACTATTTTAGGGCAAGCCTCTGGCGTGGCCTGCAGGCTCCCAGGGCCCTCGAAGACTGGACCCCTTTCCGAGCGAACCCCTCCCTCCCCACGGGCCCAAGGCTATATACACACTCCCGCCCCTCTTCGCGCTTGCGCGTTGGGCGAAGCACTATTTTAGGGCAAGCCTCACTGGCGCTGACCTCACCAGGCCCAGCAGGACCCCTCACAAAAGTGACCCCTTTCCCGACAGCCCAGGCTTGGCTGAACCCCCGCCCGCCCCCGGTGGGCCCGAGGCACTATAGCAATACCGCGCCCGCTGTTTCCAGAGGCCCCGAGGCCTGAAAACTGGACCCCTTTCCGATACCACGGCAACCTTCCCCACCCCTGACCCCAAAGGCTGCTTTGCCCCGCCCCTGTTTCGCGCCTGCGGCCAGAAGCACTATTTTAGGGCAAGCCTGTGACGGCAGCCCGGGGCCCCCGAGCCTCGAAAGACTGGACCCCTTTCCGACAGCCATTGGCGAACCCCCCTCCCCGCCCCTCACAGGCCCAAGGCTGCTATAACTGCCCCGCCCGTTTGCGCGCACTAGGGCAAGCCTCTGGTCGGCCTTCCCTCGAAAGAACTGGACCCCTTTTCGACAGCCCGACTGGCCGAACCCCCCAACCCACCCCCCACAGGCCCCAAGGCCTGCTTTGGCCCCGCCCCCCTCTTTCCGGCGCACGCCTTGCGAAGCACTATTTTAGGGCAAGCCTCTGGCGCGGCCTCCCACAGGCCCCGAGGGTCCTCGAAAAGACTGGACCCCTTTCCGACAGCCCGACTGGCGAACCCCCGCCACCCCCCACGGGCCCCAAGGCTATAACACACCGCCCCACCCCTGGTCGCGCCTTGCTCCGGCTGGGCGAAGCACTATTTTAGGGACAAGCCTCTGGCGCGGCCTCCCACAGGCCCCCGAGGCCTCGAAAAGACTGGACCCCTTTTCGACAGCCCGGTGGCGAACCCCCTCCCACCCCCACGGACCCAAGGCTATAACACGCCCGCCCCCTCTTTCGCGCCTTGCGCCGCTGGGCCAGAAGCACTATTTTAGGACAAGCCTCTGGTCGCGGCCTCCTACAGGCCCCCCGAGGGCGCTCGAAAAGACTGGAGCCCTTTCAGGCAGCCCGACTGGCGAACCCCCTCCCACCCCTCTGGGCCCAAGGCTATTGGACACCTCGCCCGCCGCCTGTTTCGAGCCTTGCGCCGCTGGGCCAGAAGCACTATTTTAGGGCAAGCCTCTGGCGGGGCCTCCAACAGGCCCCCCGACGGCCCTCGAAAAGACTGGACCCCTTTCCGGCCCGACTGGCGAACCCCCTCCCCACCCCTACGGGCCCAAGGCTATGCTTTGCCCCCACCCTGTTCGCGCCTTGCGCCCGCTGGGCGAAGCACTATTTTAGAGGGCCTCTGGTCGCGGCCTCGCACAGGCCCCCCGAGGGCCCTCGAAAAGACCGGACCCCTTTCCGACAGCCCGGTGGCGAACCCCCTCCCACCCCCAGCCCCAAGGCTGCTTCGCCCCGCCCCTTTCGCGCCTTGCGCGCTGGGCCAAGCACTATTTTAGGGCAAGCCTCTGGCCGGCCTCCCAGGCCCCAGGCCCTCGAAAGACTGGCCCCCCTTCCGACAGCCGGTCTTGCTGAACCCACCTCCCCACCCCCCACGGGCCCAAGGCTATAGCACACCGCCCCCGCCCCCTGTTTCGCGCCTTGCGCCGCTGGGCCAGAAGCACTATTTTAGGGCAACCCTCTGGCCGCGGCCTCCTACAGGCCCCGCGAGGGCCATCGAAAAGACTGGACCCGTTTCCGACAGCCGGACTGGCCGAACCCCCCTCCCCACCCCCCACGGGCCCAAGGCTATAGCACACCGCCCCTCTTTGCCTTGCGCCCTGGGCGAAGCACTATTTTAGGGCAAGCCTCTGGGCGGGGCCTCCAGGCCCCGAGGGCCCTCGAAAAGGTGGACCCTCTTCCGATAACCCGTGTCCGAACCCCCCTCCCCACCCCCCACGGGCCGAAGGCTATAGCACACCGCCCCCGCCCCCTCTTTCGCGCCTTGCGCCGCTGGGCCAGAAGCACTATTTTAGGGCAACCCTCTGGCCGGGGCCTCAAACAGGCCGCCCTACGGCCCTCGAAAAGACTGGACCCCTTTCCGACATCCCGACTGGCCGAACCCCCCTCCCCACCCCCTACGGGCCCAAGGCTTTAGGACACTGCCCCGCCCCTCTTTGCGCCTTGCGCGCTGGGTCAGCACTATTTTAGGACAAGCCTCTGGCCGCGGCCTCCCACAGGCCCCCCGAGGCCCACGAAAAGACTGCACCCCTTTCCGACAGCCCGTGGCGAACCCCCTCCCACCCCTCGGGCCCAACGCTATACCTTGCCCCGCCCCCTGTTTCGCGCCTTGTGGCTGGGCAGCACTCTTTTAGGGCAAGCCTCTGGCGGCCTACCAGGCCCCGAGGCCCTCGAAAAGACTGGACCCCTTTCCAGTGGCCGAACCCCCTCCCCACCCCACAGACCCCCGCCCCGCCCCTCTTTGCGCCTTGCTGGGCGAAGCACTATTTTAGGGCAAGCCTCTGGCCGGGGGCTCCAACAGGCCCCCCGAGGGCCTCGAAAACTGGACCCCTTTCCGACAGCCCATTGGCGAACCCCCTCCCCACCCCACGGGCCCAAGGCTATAACCGCCCCGCCCCTCTTTCGCCTTGCAGCTGGGCCAGCACTATTTTAAAGCCTCTGGCGCGGCCTCAGGCCCTCGAGACTGGACCCCTTTCCGACAGTGGCGAACCCCCTCCCCACCCCTAGGGCCCCGGCGGAGCACTATTTTAGGGCAAGCCTCTGGCCGGGGGCTCCAACAGGCCCCCCGACGGCCCTCGAAAAGACTGGACCCCTTTCCGACAGCCCGACTGGCCGAACCCCCCGAGCCACCCCATACGGGCCCAAGGCTATAGGACACTGCCCCCGCCCCCTGTTTCGCGCCTTGCGCCGCTGGGCCAGAAACACTATTGTAGGGCAAGCCTCTGGCCGCGGCCTCCCACAGGCCCCCCTAGGGCCCTCGAAAAGACTGCACCCCTTTCCGACAGCCCGACTAGCCGAACCCCCCTCCCCACCCCCCACGGGCCCAAGGCTATAGGACCTTGCCCCGCCCCTGTTTCGCCTTGCGCGCGCTGGGCATTTAGGGCACGCCTCTGGCCGCGGCCTCCCACAGGCCCCCCGAGGGCCCTCGAAAAGACTGGACCCCTTTCCGACAGCCCGACTGGCCGACCCCCCCTCCCCCCCCCACGGGCCCAAGGCTATAGCACACCGCCCCCGCCCCCTCTTTCGCGCCTTGCGCCGCTGGGCCAGAAGCACTATTTTAGGGCAAGCCTCTGGCCGGGGCCTCCAACAGGCCCCCCGACGGCCCTTGAAAAGACTGGACCCCTTTCCGACAGCCCGACTGGCCAAACCCCCCTCCCCACCCCCTACGGGCCCAAGGCTTTAGGACACCGCCCCCGCCCCCTTTTTCGCGCCTTGCGCCGCTGGGCCAGAAGCACTATTTTAGGATAAGCCTCTGGCCGCGGCCTCCCACAGGCCCCCCCGAGGGCCCTCGAAAAGACTGGACCCCTTTCCGACAGCCCGGTGGCGAACCCCCTCCCAACCCCCAGGCCCAAGGCTATAACCGCCCCGCCCCTCATTCGCGCCTTGCGCCGCTTGGCCAGAAGCACTATTTGAGGGCAAGCCTCCGGCGGCCTCCACAGGCCCCCAGGGCCCTCGACCAGACTGGACCCCTCTCCGACAGCCCGACTGGCCGAAACCCCCTCCCCACCCCCACGGGCCCAGGCTATAACCGCCCCGCCCCCTCTTTCGCGCCTTGCGCCGCTGGGCCAGAAGCACTATTTTAGGACAAGCCTCTGGTTTCGGCCTCCCTCTGGCCCCCCGAGGGCTCTCGAAAAGACTGGACCCCTTTCCGACAGCCCGACTGGCGAACCCCTCCCACCCCTCTGGGCCCAGGCTATGCTTTGCCCCGCCCCGTTTTGCCTTGCGCTGGGCAAGCACTATTTTAGGGCAAGCCTCTGGTCGCGGCCTCCACTGAGCCCCCAGGGCCCTCGAAAAGACTGGACCCCTTTCCGACAGCCCGTGGCGAACCCCCTCCCACCCCCCAGGCCCAAGGCTGCTTCGCCCGCCCCTCTTTCGCGCCTTGCGCCGCTGGGCAGAATCACTATTTTACGACAAGCCTCTGGCGCGGCCTACAGGCCCCAGGGCCCTGGAAAGATTGGACCCCTTCGACAGCCGGACTGAACCCCCCTCCCCACGGGCCCAAGGCTATGGCACCGCCGCCCGCCCCTGTTTCGCCTTGCGCTGGGCGAAGCACTATTTTAGGGCAAGCCTCTGGCCGGCCTCCCAGGCCCCCAGGGCCTCGAAAGGACCGGACCCCTTTCCGACAGCCCGGTGGCGAACCCCCTCCCCACCCCCCAGGCCCAAGGCTATAACGCCCCCCCCTGTTTTGCCTTGTGCGGCTGGGCGAAGCACTATTTAGGGCAAGCCTCTGGCTGCGGCCTCCCGACCCCAGGTGGACCCCCCTGCCCGAAGGCCCTTGAAAAGACTGGACCCCTTTCCGACAGCCCGACTGGCGAACCCCTCCCACCCCACGGGCCCAAGGCTATAGCGCACCGCCCCCGCCACCTGTTTCGCGCCATGCACCGCTGCGCCAGAAGCACGTTTTTAGGGCAAGCCTCTGGCGCGCGCCTCCACAGCCCCCAGGGCCTGGAAAGGTGGACCCCCCCTTCAGCAACCCCCCTCCCCACCCCCCACGGGCCCAAGGCTATAGCACACCGTCCCCGCCCCCTCTTTCGCGCCTTGCACCGCTTGGCCAGAAGCACTATTTTAGGGCAAGCCTCTGGCCGCGACCTCCCACAAGCCGTCCGAGGGCCCTCGAAAAGACTGGACCCCTTTCCGACAGCACGACTAACCGAACCCCCCACCCAACCCCCCACGGGCCCAAGGCTATAGCACACCGTCCCCGCCCCCTCTTTCGCGCCTTGCGCCGCTGGGCCAGAAGCACTATTTTAGGGCAAGCCTCTGGACGGGGCCTCCGACGGCCCTCGAAAAGACAGGACCCCTTTCCGACAGCCCGACTGGCCGAACCCCCCTCCCCACCCCCTACGGGCCCAAGGCTATATTTGCCGCCCCGCCCCCTGTTTCGCGCCTTGCGCCGCAGGGACAGAAGCAATATTGTAGGGCAAGCTTCTGGCCGCGTCCTCCCACAGGCCCCCCGAGGGCCCTCGAAAAGACTGGACCCCTTTCCGACCGCCCGACTACCCGAACCCCCCTCCCCACCCCCCACGGGCCCAAGGCTATAGCACACCGTCCCCGCCCCCTCTTTCGCGCCTTGCACCGCTGGGCTAGAAGCACTATTTTAGGGCAAGCCTCTGGGCGCGGCATCCCACAGGCCCCCCAAGGGCCCTTGAAAAGACTGGACCCCTTTCCGACAGCCCGGTGGCGAACCCCCTCCCACCCCCACGGGCCCAAGGCTATAACACCGCCCGCCCCTCTTTCGCGCCTTGCTGGGCGAAGCACTATTTTAGGACAAGCCTCTGGTTGCGGCCTCCCACAGGCCCCAGGGCTCTCGAAAAACTGGACCCCTTTCCGACAGCCCGGTGGCGAACCCCCTCCCACCCCTACAGGCCCAAGGCTATGCCCCGCTCCCGTTTCGCGCCTTGCGCGCTGGGCGAAGCACTTTTTTAGGGCAAGCCTCTGGCCGCGGCCTCGCACGGGCCCCCCGAGGGCCCTCGAACAGACTGGACCCCATTCCGACAGCCCGGTGGCGAACCCCCTCCCACCCCCACGGGCCCAAGGCTGCTTTTGCCCGCCCCTCTTTCGCCTTGCACCACTGGGCCGGAAGCACTATTTTAGGCAAGCCTCGGCGGCCTCCACAGGCCCCCCGAGGGACCTGGAAAAGATTGGACCCCCTTCCGATAACCCGACTGGCGAACCCCCTCCCCACGGGCCCAGGCTATAGCACACCGCCCCGCCCTGTTTCGCGCATTGCGCCGGGCGAAGCACTATTTTAGGGCAAGCCTCTGGGCGCGGCATCCCACAGGCCCCCCAAGGGCCCTTGAAAAGACTGGACCCCTTTCCGACAGCCCGACTGGCCGAACCCCCCTCCCCACCCCCTACGGGCCCAAGGCTATAGCACACTGCCCCCACCCCGTGTTTCGCGCCTTGTGCCGCTGGGCCAGAAGCAATATTGTAGGGCAAGCCTCTGGCTGCGGCCTCCCACAGGCCCCCCGAGGGACCTGGAAAAGATTGGACCCCCTCCCAGAGGCCGCCCGAAGGCCCTTGAAAAGACTGGACCCCTTTCCGACAGCCCGACTGGCCGAACCCCCTTCCCCACCCCCCACGGGCCCAAGGCTATAGCACACCGCCCCCGCCCCCTCTTTCGCGCCTTGCGCCGCTGGGCCAGAAGCACTATTTTAGGGCAAGCCTCTGCAGTGCGGCCTACCCAGGCCCCGAGGACCTGGAAAGGTGGACCCCTTCCGATAACCCGGTGGCGAACCCCCTCCCCACCCCACGGGCCCAAGGCTATAGCACCGTACCGCCCCTCTTTCGCGCCTTGCACGCAGCGAAGCACTATTTTAAGGGCAAGCCTCTGGCGCGACCTCCCGAGCCGTCCGAGGGCCCTCGAAAGCGGACCCCTTTCCGACAGCACGATTAACGAACCCCCACCCAACCCCCAGGCCCCAAGGCTATGCACACGTCCCGCCCCTCTTTCGCCTTGCGCGCTGGGCGAAGCACTATTTTAGGGCAAGCCTCTGGGCGGGGCCTCCGACGGCCCTCGAAACCCCAGGACCCCTTTCCGACAGCCCGGTGGCGAACCCCCTCCCACCCCTACAGGCTATAACCTGCCCCCGGACCCTGTTTCGCGCCTTGCGCCGCTGGGCAAGCAATATTGTAGGGCAAGCCTCTGGCGCGTCCTCCCAGGCCCCGAGGGCCCTCGAAAAGACTGGACCCCTTTCCGACAGCCCGACTGCTGAACCCCCTCCCCAACCCCCACGGGCCCAAGGCTATAGCACACCGCCCCGCCCCTGTTTCGCGCCTTGCCGCTGGGCCAGAAGCACTATTTTAGGGCAAGCCTCTGCAGGCGCGGCATCCCCAGGCCCCAAGGGCCCTGAAAAGACTGGACCCCTTTCCGACAGCCCGGTGGCGAACCCCCTCCCCACCCCCACGGGCCCAAGGCTATAGCACACCGCCCCCGCCCCCTGTTTTGCGCCTTGTGCCGCTGGGCCAGAAGCAATATTTTAGGGCAAGCCTCTGGCCGCGGCCTCCACCCCAGGGACACAGAAAGGTGGACCCCTAAAGGTGGAGGCAGTTGAAAGCCCCCCCCCCCCCCCCCCCACCCCCCCCCCCCCCCCCCCCCCCACCCACCCGCCCCTGCTGCCTTAGGGCAAGCCTCTGGCGCGGCCTACAGGCCCCGAGGCACTGGAAAGGTGGACCCCTTCCGGAGTAACCCGGCGAACCCCCTCCCCACCCCCACGGGCCCAAGGCTATAGCACACCGTCCCCGCCCCCTCTTGCGCCTTGCAGCTTGGCGAATCACTATTTTAGGGCAAGCCTCTGGCCGCGACCTCCACAAGCCGCCAGGGCCTCGAAAAAGCTGGACCCCTTTCCGACAGCATGACTAACCCCCACCCCCCCCCCGCAGGGCACCAGGCTAGAGCACACCGCCCCCGCCCCCTCATTCGCGCCTTGCGCCGCTGGGCCAGAAGCACTATTTTAGGGCAAGCCTCTGGCCGGGGCCTCCGACGGCCCTCGAAAAGACTGGACCCCTTTCCGACAGCCCGACTGGCCGAACCCCCCTCCCCACCCCTCTGGGCCCAAGGCTATAACACTGCCCCGCCCCTGTTTGGCGCCTGGCGCGGCAAGCAATGTGTGGGGCAAGCTTCTGGCGTCCTCCCTGAGCCCCGAGGCCTCGAAAGACTGGACCCCTTTCCAACCGCCAGACTACCCGAACCCCCTCCCCACCCCCCACGGGCCCAGGCTATGCTTTACCGTCCCGCCCCTCTTGCGCCTTGCAGCTGGGCTAAGCACTATTTTACAGGCAAGCCTCTGGGCGCGCCATCCCCTGAGCCCCAAGGGGCCCTTGGCTGGACCCCTATCCGGCAGCCCGACTGGCGAACCCCCTCCCCACCCCTACTGGACCCAAGCTGTTTGCTTCCGCCCCCGCTCCCTCTTTCGCGCCTTGCGCCGCTGGTCCAGAAGCACTATTTTAGGGCAAGCCTCTGGCCACGGCCTCCCACAGGCCCCCCGAGGGCTCTCAAAAAGACTGGACCCCTTTCCGACAGCCCGACTGGCCGAACCCCCCTCCCCACCCCCTACGGGCCCAAGGCTATAGCACACCGCCCCCGCTCCCTGTTTCGCGCCTTGCGCCGCTGGGCCAGAAGCACTATTTTAGGGCAAGCCTCTGGCCACGGCCTCCCACAGGCCCCCCGAGGGCCCTTGAAAAGACTGGACCCCTTTCCGACAGCCCGACTGGCCGAACCCCCTTCCCCACCCCCCACGGGCCCAAGGCTATAGCACACCGCCCCCGCCCCCTCTTTCGCGCCTTGCACCACTAGGCCAGAAGCACTATTTTAGGGCAAGCCTCTGGCCGCGGCCTACCACAGGCCCCCCGAGGGACCTGGAAAAGATTGGACCCCCTTCCGATAACCCGACTGGCCGAACCCCCCTCCCCACCCCCTACGGGCCCAAGGCTATAGCACACCGCCCCCGCTCCCCGTTTCGCGCCTTGCGCCGCTGGGCCAGAAGCACTATTTTAGGGCAAGCCTCTGGCCACGGCCTCCCACAGGCCCCCCGAAGGCCCTTGAAAAGACTGGACCCCTTTCCGACAGCCCGACTGGCCGAACCCCCTTCCCCACCCCCCACGGGCCCAAGGCTATAGCACACCGCCCCCGCCCCCTCTTTCGCGCCTTGCACCACTAGGCCAGAAGCACTATTTTAGGGCAAGCCTCTGGGCGCGGCCTCCCACAGGACCCCCGAGGGCCCTTGAAAAGACTGGACCCCTTTCCGACAGCCCGACTGGCCGAACCCCCCTCCCCACCCCCTACGGGCCCAAGGCTATAGCTTTGCCCCGCTCCCCATTTCGCCTTGCGCGCTGGGCCAGAAGCACTATTTTAGGGCAGGCCTCTGACCGCGGCCTCCTGAGCCCCAGGGCCTCGAACTGGACCCCTTTCCGACAGCCCTGGCGAACCCCCCCCTCCCACCCCCTACGGGCCCAAGGCTATCTGCACCGCCCCGCTCCCGTTTCGCGCCTTGCGCGCTGGGCAAAGCACTATTTTAGGGCAAGCCTCTGGCGGCCTCCCCCCGATGGCCCTTGAAAAGACTGGACCCCTTTCCGACAGCCCGACTGGCCGAACCCCCTTCCCCACCCCCCACGGGCCCAAGGCTATAGCACACCGCCCCCGCCCCCTCTTTCGCGCCTTGCACCACTAGGCCAGAAGCACTATTTTAGGGCAAGCCTCTGGCCGCGGCCTACCACAGGCCCCCCGAGGGACCTGGAAAAGATTGGACCCCCTTCCGATAACCCGACTGGCCGAACCCCCCTCCACACCCCCCACGGGCCCAAGGCTATAGCACACCGCCGCCGCCCCCTGTTTCGCGCCTTGCGCCGCTGGGCCAGAAGCACCATTTTAGGGCAAGCCTCTGGCCATGGCCTCCCAGAGGCCCCCCGAGGGCCCTCGAAAAGACTGGACCCCTTTCCGACAGCCCGACTGGCCGAACCCCCCTCCCCACCCCCTACGGGCCCAAGGCTATAGCACACCGTCCCCGCCCCCTCTTTCGCGCCTTGCACCGCTGGGCCAGAAGCACTATTTTAGGGCAAGCCTCTGGCCGCGACCTCCCACAGGCCCCCCGAGGGCCCTCGAAAAGACTGGACCCCTTTCCAGCAAGACCAGAACCCCCACCCAACCCCCAGCCCAAGGCTATAGCACCGTCCCGCCCCTCTTTCGCGCCTTGCGCGCTGGGCTAAAGCACTATTTTAGGGCAAGCCCTGGCGCGGCCCTGAGCCCCAGGGGCCCGAAAAGACTGGACAGCCCGACTGGCGAACCCCCTCCCACCCCAGGCCCAAGGCTATAGCACCCCACCCTCTTTCGCGCCTTGCGCTGGTCGAAGCACTATTTTAGGGCAAGCCTCTGGCCTCCCAGGCCCCAGGGCTCTCAAAGCTGGACCCCTTTCCGACAGCCCGACTGGCGAACCCCCTCCCCACCCCTACAGACCCCTGCTTACCGCCCGCTCCTATTTCGCGCCTTGCTGGGCCAGCACTATTTTAGGGCAAGCCTCTGGCCTGACCTCCCAAACCCCAGGGCCCTTGAAAGCTGGACCCCTTTCCGACAGCCCGACTGGCGAACCCCTTCCCACCCCCACGGGCCCAAGGCTATAACTGCCCCGCCCCCTCTTCGCGCCTTGCACCACTAGGCCAGAAGCACTATTTTAGGGCAAGCCTCTGGCCGCGGCCTACCACACGCCCCCCGAGGGACCTGGAAAGATTGGACCCCCTTCCGATAACCCGACTGGCGAACCCCCTCCCACCCCCTGGGCCCAAGGCTGCTTGCCCCGCTCCCGTTTGCGCCGCGCTGGGCCAGAAGCACTATTTTAGGGCAAGCCTCTGACCACGGCCTCCCACAAGCCCCCCGAAGGCCCTTGAAAAGACTGGACCCCTTTCCGACAGCCCTGGCGAACCCCCTTCCCCACCCCAGGACCAAGGCTATAGCACCGCCCCGCCCCTCTTTCGCGCGTTGCACCACTCGGCCAGAAGCACTATTGTAGTGCAAGCCTCGGGCGGCCTCCCCAGACCCCAGGGCCCTTGAAAGACTTGACCCCTATCCGACAGCCCGACTGGCGAACCCCCTCCCACCCCTACAGGCCAAGGCTATTTGCCCCGCTCCCCGTTTCGCGCCTTGCGCCGCTGGGCCAGAAGCACTATTTTAGGGCAGGCCTCTGGCCGCGGCCTCCCACAGGCCCCCCGAGGGCCCTCGAAAAGACTGGACCCCTTTCCGACAGCCCAGGCGAACCCCCTCCCCACCCCTCGGGCCCAAGGCTATAGCACCCGCCCCGCTCCCGTTTCGCCTTGCGCGCTGGGCAAGCACTATTTTAGGGCAAGCCTCTGGCCGGCCTCCTGAGCCCAGGCCCTCGAAAAGACTGGACCCCTTTCCGACAGCCCGACTGGCCGAACCCCCCTCCCCACCCCCCACGGGCCCAAGGCTATAGCACACCGCCCCCGCCCCCTCTTTCGCGCCTTGCATCACTAGGCCAGAAGCACTATTTTAGGGCAAGCCTCTGGCCGCGGTCTACCACAGGCCCCCCGAGGGCCCTGGAAAAGATTGGACCCCCTTCCGATAACCCGACTGGCCGAACCCCCATCCCCCCCCCCACGGGGCCAAGGCTATAGCACACCGCCGCCGCCCCCTGTTTCGCGCATTGCGCCGCGGGGCCAGAAGCACTATTTTAGGGCAAGGCTCTGGCCATGGCCTCCCAGAGGCCCCCCGAGGGCCCTCGAAAAGACTGGACCCCTTTCCGACAGGCCATTGGCGAACCCCCCTCCCCACCCCCTACGGGCCCAAGGCTGCAGTCCCGCCCCTCTTTCGCCTTGCAGCTGGGCAAGCAATATTTTAGGGCAAGCCTGGCGCGACCTCCCAGGCCCCCAGGGGCCCTCGAAAAGCTGGACCCATTTCCAGCGACTACGAACCCCCACCCAACCCCACGGACCCAGGCTATAGCCCACCGTCCCGCCCTCTTTCGCGCTTGCGCTGGGCTGCACTATTTTAGGGCAAGCCCAGGCGGCATCCCAGGCCCCGAGGCCCTTGAAAAAAGCGGACCCCTTTCCGACAGCCCCCGAACCCCCTCCCCACCCCTCGGGCCCAGGCTGCACCCGTCCCACCCCTCTTCGCCTTGCGCTGGGCCAGCTATTTTAGGGCAAGCTTTTGGGGCCTCCCACAGGCCCCAGGCCTCGACAGGCTGAACCCCTCCGACAGCCCGGCTGCGAAGAGTACCCTCGAAAAGACTGCCCATTTCCGGCGAGCCCCGAACCCCCTCCCAACCCCGCGGACCAAGGCTATAGCACCCGGTCTCGGCCACTATTTCACGCCTTGCGGCTGGGCATTGTTGCCATTTAGGGCAGGCTTACTGTAGCCTCCCGGGCACGAGGACCCTCGAAAAGACTGTAGCCATTTCCGGCGAGCCCCGAACCCCCCTCCCCAACCCCCGCGGACCAAAGGCTATAGCACCCCGGTCTCGGCCACTATTTCACGCACTGCGACGCTGGGCAGTTGTTGCCATTTTAGGGCAGGCTTCTGACTGTAGCCTCCCACTGGGCACACGAGGACCCTCGAAAAGACTGTACCCATTTCCGACGCCCAGAGCCCCCGAACCCCCCTCCCCAACCTCCGCGGACCAAAGGCTATAGCACCCCGGTCTCGGCCACTATTTCACGCACTGCGACGCTGGGCATTTGTTGCCATTTTAGGGCAGGCCTCTGACCGTAGCCTCCCAGGCACGAGGACCCTCGAAAAGACTGTACCCATTTCCGTCGCCCAGAGCCCCCGAACGCCCCTCCCCAACCCCCGCGGACCAAAGGCTATGGCCCACCGGCCTCGGCGACTATTTCACGAGCTGCGCCGCTGGGCATTTCTTACCATTTTAGGGCAGGCTTCTGACCGTAGCCTCCCACTGGGCACACGAGGACCCTTGAAAGACTGTACCCATTTCCGACGAGCCCCGAACCCCGCCCCAACCCCAGCTGACCAAAGGCTATAGCCCACCGGCCTCGGCCACTATTTCACGCTGCGCCGATGGGCATTTCTTGCCAATTTTAGGGCAAGCCTCGGCTAGCCTTCCCTTTGGGCACCAGGCATCCTGGAAAGACTGTGCCCATTTCCAGCGCCCGAGCCCCGACGCCCTCCCCAACCCCCGCGGACCAACGGCTATTGGCCACCGGCTCGGCGACTATTTCACGCTGCGCGCTGGGCATTTCGTGCCATTTTAGGGCAGGCCTTGACCTTATCCTGCTGGGCACCAGGACCCTTGAAAATCTGTTCCCCGAGCCCCGAACCCCTCATCAACCCCGCGGACTAAGGCTATAGCCCACGGTCTCGGCGACTATTTCACGCTTCTGACGCTGGGCATTCTTGCCATTTAGGGCGGGCTTCGCCGTAGCCTGCCATTTCGGCTGGGCATTCTTGGAAAAGCTGTACCCATTTCCGATTCCAGGCCCCGAACCCCTGCAACCCCCGCGGACCATAGGCTATAGCCCATCGGGCTCGGAGCCTCTTAAGCGCTGCGCCGTGGGACATTTCTTGCCTTTTAGGGCAGGCCTCAGTCCGTAGGCTCCCAGAGCGGGCTACTCGAAAGACTAGACCCATTTCCGATGGCGAGTCCCCAAACCCCCTCCGAACCCCGTGGAACAGGGCTATAGCTCTTGCCATTTTAGGGCAGGCTTCTGACCGTAGCCTCCCAGGCTGCGAGGACCCTCGAAAGACTGTACCCATTTCCGACCCCAGGCCCCGAGCCCCCTCCCCAACCCCAGCGGACCAGGCTATAGCACCCCGGTCTCGGCCACTATTTCACGCACTGCGACGCTGGGCATTTGTTGCCATTTTAGGGCAGGCCTCTGACCGTAGCCTCCCACTGGGCACACGAGGACCCTCGAAAAGACTGTACCCATTTCCGTCGCCCAGAGCCCCCGAACGCCCCTCCCCAATCCCCGCGGACCAAAGGCTATAGCCCACCGGGCTCGGAGACTCTTTCGCGCGCTCCGCCGTGGGACATTTCTTGTCTTTTTAGGGCAAGCCTCAGACCGTAGGCTCCCACTGAGCACGCAAGGCTACTAAAAAAGACTAGACCCATTTCCGATGGCCAGAGTCGCCAAAGCCCCCTCACGAACCCCCGTGGAACAGACGCTATAGCCCACCGGCCTCGACGACTAATTCGTGCACTGCGCCGCTGGGCATTTCATGCCATTTTAGGGCAGGCCTCTGACCATAGCCTCCCACTGGGCACACGAGAACCCTTGAAAGACTGTACCCATTTCTGACGACTAGAGCCCCCGATCCCACCACCCCAACCCCCGCGGAACAAAGGCTATAGCCCGCCGGCCTCGGCGACAATTTCACGCGCTCCGCCGCTGGATATTTCTTGCCATTTTAGGGTAAGCTTCTGACCGTAGCCTCCCACTGGGCACACGAGGACCCTCGAAAAGACTGTGCCCATTTCCGACGGCCAGAGCTCCCGAACCCCCCTCCCCAACCCCCGCGGACCAAAGGGTATAGCACCCCGGCCTCGGCCACTATTTCAAGCGCTGCGCCGCTAGGCATTTCTTACCATTTTCGGGCAGGCCTCTGACCGTAGCCTCCCACTGGGCACAGGAGGACCCTCGAAAAGACTGTACCCATTTCCGACGCCCAGAGCTCCCGAACGCCCCTCCCCAAACCCCGCGGACCAAAGGCTATAGCCCACCGGCCTCGGCGACTATTTCACGCGCTGCGCCGCTGGGCATTTCTTGCCATTTTAGGGCAGCCTTCTGACCGTAGCGTCCCACTGGGCACACGAGGACCCTCGAAAAGACTGTACCCATTTCCGATGGACAGAGCGCCCGAACCCCCTACCCAACCCCCGCGGACCAGAGGCTATAGCCCACCGGGCTCGGAGACTCTTTCGCGCGCTCCGCCTTGGGACATTTCTTGCCTTTTTAGGGCAGGCCTCAGACCGTAGGCTCCCACTGAGCACGCGAGGCTACTAAAAAAGACTAGACCCATTTCCGAAGGCCAGAGTCCCCAAAGCCCCCTCACGAACCCCCGTGGAACAGACGCTATAGCCCACCGGCCTCGGTGACTATTTCACGCGCTGCGCCGCTAGGCATGTCTTGCCATTTTATGGCAGGCTTCTGACCGTAGCCTCCCACCGGCCTCTGCGACTATTTAACGCGCTGCGCCGCTGGGCATTACTTGCCATTTTACGGCATGCTTCTGACCGTAGCCTCCCACTGGGCACACGAGGACCCTCAAAAAGACTGTACCCATTTTCGACGACTAGAGCCCCCTAAACCCCCTCCCCAACCCCCGCGGACCAAAGGCTATAGCCCACCGGCCTCGGTGACTATTTCACGCGCTGCGCCGCTGGGCATTTCTTGCAATTTTAGGGCAGGCTTCTGACCGTAGCCTCCCACTGGCCACACGAGGACCCTCGAACAGACTGTACCCATTTCCGACGACCAGAGCCCCCGAACGCCCATCCCCAACCCCCGCGGACCAAAGGCTATAGCCCACCGGCCTCGGCGACTATTTCACGCGCTGCGCCGCTGGGCATTTCTTGCCATTTTAGGGCAGGCCTCTGACCGTAGCCTCAAACTGGGCACATGAGGACCTTCGAAAAGACTGTACCCATTTCCGACACCCAGAGCCCCCGAACGCCCCTCCCCAACCCCCGCGGACCAAAGGCTATAGCCCACCGCCCTCGGCGACTATTTCACGCGCTGCGCCGCTAGACATTTCTTGCCATTATAGGGCAGGCTTCTGACCGTAGCCTCCAACTGGGATCACAAGGACCCTCGAAATGACTGTACCCATTTCCGATGACCAGAGCCCCCTAAACCCCCTCCCCAACCCCCGCGGACCAAAGGCTATAGCCCACCGGCCTCGGTGACTATTTCAGGCGCTGCGCCGCTGGGCATGTCTTGCCATTTTAGGGCAGGCTTCTGACCGTAGCCTCACACTGGGCACACGAGGACCCTCGCAAAGACTGTACCCATTTTCGACGACCAGAGCCCCCTAAACCCCCTCCCCAACCCCCGCGGACCACAGGCTATAGCCCACCGGCCTCGGTGACTATTTCACGCGCTGCGCCGCTGGGCATTTCTTGCAATTTTAGGGTAGGCTTCTGACCGTAGCCTCCCACTGGCCACACGAGGACCCTCGAAAAGACTGTACCCATTTCCGGACGACGAGCCCCGGCCCTCCCGGCCCCGCGGACAAAGGCTATAGCCACGGCCTCGGCGACTATTTCATGCGCTGCGCGCTGGGCATTTCTTGCCATTTTAGGGCGGGCCTGCCGTAGCCTCAAGCCCAGGCACATGAGGACCTTGAAAAGACTGTACCCATTTCCGACACGAGCCCCGAGCGCCCCTCCCGGCCCCGCGGACCAGGCTATAGCCCACCGCCCTCGGCGACTATTTCCTGGCGCTGCGCGCTAGACATTTCTTGCCATTATAGGGCGGGCTTCTGACCCGTAGCCTCAGCCCAGGATCACAAGGACCCTCGAAAAGACTGTACCCATTTCCGACGACCAGAGCCCCCTAAACCCCCTCCCCAACCCCGCGGACCAAAGGCTATAGCCCACCGGCCTCGGTGACTATTTCAGGCGCTGCGCCGCTGGGCATGTCTTGCCATTTTAGGGCAGGCTTCTGACCGTAGCCTCACACTGGGCACACGAGGACCCTCGAAAAGACTGTACCCAATTCCGACGACCAGAGCCCCCGAAACCCCCTCCCCAACCCCGGCGGACCAAAGGCTATAGCCCACCGGCCTCGGTGACTATTTCACGCGCTGCGCCGCAGGGCATTTCTTTCCATTTTAGGGCAGGCCTCTGACCGTAGCCTCCCACTGGGCACACGAGGACCTTCGAAAAGACTGTACCCATTTCCGACACACAGAGCCCCCGAACGCCCCTCCCCAACCCCCGCGGACCAAAGGCTATAGCCCACTGGCCTCGGCGACTATTTCATGCGCTGCGCTGCTGGACATTTCTTGCCATTATAGGGTAGGCTTCTGCCGTAGCCTCCAACTGGGATCACGAGAACCCTTGAAATGACTGTACCCATTTCCGACGACAGGAGCCCCCTAAACCGCCTCCCCGGCCCCGCGGACCAGGCTATAGCCCACCGGCCTCGGCGACTATTTCACGCGCTGCGCCGCTAGGCATTTCTTCCCATTTTAGGGCAGGCCTCAGACCGTACCCTCCCATTGAGCACACGAGGACCCTCAAAAATACTGTACCCATTTCCGACGGCCAAAGCCCCCGAATCCCCCATCCCAACCCCTGCGGACGAAAGGCTATAGCCCACCGGCCTCGGTGCCTATTTCACAAGCTGCGCAGCTTTGCTTTTCTTGCCATTTTAGGGCAGGCTTCTGACCATAGCCTCCTACTGGGTAAAACAGGACCCTCGAAAAGACTGCACCCATTTCTGACGACAAGAACCCCCGCGGACCAAAGGCTATAGCCCACCGGCCTCGGCGACTATTTGACGCGCTGCGCCGCTGATCATTACTTGCCATTTTACGGCATGCTTCTGACCGTAGCCTCCCACTGGGCACACGAGGACCTTCGAAAAGACTGTACCCATTTCCGACACACAGAGCCCCCGAACGCCTTTCCCCAACCCGCGCGGACCAAAGGCTATAGCCCACTGGCATCGGCGACTATTTCATGCGCTGCGCCGCTGGACATTTCTTGCCATTATAGGGTAGGCTTCTGACCGTAGCCTCCAACTGGGATCACGAGAACCCTCAAAATGACTGTACCCATTTCCGACGACCAGAGCCGCCTAAACCCCCTCCCCAACCCCCGCAGACCAAAGACTATAGCCCACCCGCGTCGGTGACTATTTCACGCGCTGCGCCGCTGGGCATGTCTTGCCATTTTAGGGTAGGCTTCTGACCGTAGCCTCACACTGGGCACACGAGGACCCTCGAAAGGACTGTACCCATTTCCGACGACCAGAGCCCCCGAAACCCCCTCCCCAACCCCCGCGGACAAAAGGCTATAGCCCACCGGCCTCGGCGACTATTTAACGCGCTGCGCCGCCGGGCATTACTTGCCATTTTACGGCATGCTTCTGACCGTAGCCTCCCACTGGGCACACGAGGACCCTCAAAAAGACTGTACCCATTTTCGACGACCAGAGCCCCCTAAACCCCCTCCCCAACCCCCGCGGACCAAAGGCTATAGCCCACCGGCCTCGGTGACTATTTCATGCGCTGCGCCGCTGGGCATTTCTTGCAATCTTAGGGCAGGCTTCTGACCGTAGCCTCCCACTGGCCACACGAGGACCCTCGAAAAGACTGTACACATTTCCGACAACCAGAGCCCCCGAACGCCCATCCCCAACCCCCGCGGACCAAAGGCTATAGCCCACCGGCCTCGGTGACTATTTCAGGCGCTGCGCCGCTGGGCATGTCTTGCCATTTTAGGGCAGGCTTCTGACCGTAGCCTCACACTGGGCACACGAGGACCCTCGAAAGGACTGTACCCATTTCCGATGACCAGAGCCCCCGAAACCCCCTCCCCAACCCCCGCGGACCAAAGGCTATAGCCCACCGGCCTCTGTGCCTATTTCACGCGCTGCGCCGCTGGGCATGTCTTGCCATTTTAGGGCAGGCTTCTGACCGTAGCCTCCCACTGGGCACACGAGGACCCTCGAAAAGACTGTACCCATTTCCAACGACCAGAGCCCCCTAAACCCTCTCCCCAGCCCCTGCGGACCAAAGGCTATAGCCCACCGGCCTCGGTGACTATTTCACGCGCTGCGCCGCTGGGCATTTCTAGCGATTTTAGGGCAGGCTTCTGACCGTAGCCTCCCACTGAGCACACGAGGACCCTCGAAAATACTGTACCCATTTCCGACGCCCAGAGCCCGCCCCCACCCCCCCCGACCAAAGGCTATAGCCCACCGGCCTCGGTGACTATTTCACGCACTGCGCCGCTGGGCATTTCTTGCCATTTTAGGGCAGGCTTCTGACCGTAGCCTCCCACTGGGCACACGAGGGCCCTCGAAAAGACTGTACCCATTTCCGATACCCAGAGCCCCCGAACGCCCCTCCCCAACCCCCGCGGACCAAAGGCTATAGCCCACCGGCCTCGGTGACTATTTCACGCGCTGCGCCGCTATACATTTCTTGGCATTATAGGGCAGGCTTCGTACCGTAGCCTCCAACGGGGAACACGAGGACCCTCGAAATGACTGTACCCATTTCCGACGACCAGAGCCCCCTAAACCCCGTCCCCAACCCCCGCGGACCAACGGCTATAGCCCACCGGCCTCGGTGACTATTTCACGCGCTGCGCCGCTGGGCATTTCTTGCCATTTTAGGGCATGCTTCTGACCGTAGCCTCCCACTGGGCACACGAGGGCCCTCGAAAAGACTGTACCCATTTCCGACGACCAGAACCCCCTAAACCCCCTTCCCAACCCCCGCGGACCAAAGGCTATAGCCCACCGGCCTCGGTGACTATTTCACGCGCTGCGCCGCTGGGCATGTCTTGCCATTTTAGGGTAGGCTTCTGACCGTAGCCTCACATTGGGAACACGAGGACCCTCGAAAAGACTGTACCCATTTCTGACCAGCAGAGCCCCCTAAACCCTCTCCCCAACCCATGCGGACCAAAGGCTATAGCCCACCGGCCTCGGTAACTATTTCACGCGCTGCGCCGCTGGGCATTTCTTGCCATTTTAGGGCAGGCTTCTGTCCGTAGCCTCCCACTGGGCACACGAGGACCCTCGAAAAGACTGTACCCATTTTCGACGACCAGAGCCCCCGAACGCCCCTCCCCAACCCCCGCGGACCAAAGGCTATAGCCCACCGGCCTCGGTGACTATTTCACGCGCTGCGCCGCTGGGCATTTCTTGCCATTTTAGGGCAGGCTTCTGACCGTAGCCTCCCACTGGGCACACGAGGGCCCTCGAAAAGACTGTACCCATTTCCGACGACCAGAACCCCCTAAACCCCCTTCCCAACCCCCGCGGACCAAAGTCTATAGCCCACCGGCCTCGGTGACTATTTCACGCGCTGCGCCGCTGGGCATTTCTTGCCATTTTAGGGCAGGCTTCTGACCGTAGCCTCCCCAGGCACCGAGGGCCCTCGAAGACTGTGCCATTTCCGATGCAGGCCCCGAGCGCCCTCCCAGCCCCGCGGACCAAAGGCTATAGCCCACCGGCCTCGGTGACTATTTCACGCGCTGCGCCGCTATACATTTCTTGGCATTATAGGGCAGGCTTCTGACCGTAGCCTCCAACGGGGAATACGAAGACCCTCGAAATGACTGTACCCATTTCCGACGACCAGAGCCCCCTAAACCCCGTCCCCAACCCCCGCGGACCAACAGCTATAGCCCACCGGCATCGGTGACTATTTCACGCTCCGCGCCGCCGGGCATTTCTTGCCATTTTAGGGCATGCTTCTGACCGTGGCGTCCACTGGGCTACGAGGCCCTCGAAAAGACTGTACCCATTTCCGGCGGCGAACCCCTAAACCCCTTCCCACCCCGCGGACCAAAGGCTATAGCCACGGCCTCGGTGACTATTTCACGCAGCTGCGCGCTGGGCATGTCTTGCCATTTTAGGGCAGGCTTGACCGTAGCCTCCCACTTGGGCACCACGAGGACCCTCGAAAACTGTACCCATTTCCAGCGACCGAGCCCTAAACCCTCTCCCCAGCCCCTGCGGACCAAAGGCTATAGCCCACCGGCCTCGGGGACTATTTCAAGCGCTGAGCCGCTCGGCATTTCTGGCGATTTTAGGGGAGGCTTCTGACCGTAGCCTCCCAGCACCACGAGGACCCTCGAAAATCTGTACCCATTTCCGGCGAGCCCGACGCGCCTCCCCAACCCCCGCGGACCAAAGGCTATAGCCCACGGCCTCGGTGACTATTTCACGCGCTGCGGGCATGTCTTGCCATTTTAGGGCAGGCTTCTGACCGTAGCCTCCCACCCAGGCACCACGAGGGCCCTCGAAAGACTGTGCCATTTCCGATGCAGGCCCCGAGCGCCCTCCCGACCCCGCGGACCAAAGGCTATAACCCAAGGCCACGGTGACTATTTCCGCTGCGCGCTGCCATTTCTTGGCATTATAGGGCAGGCTTCGTACCGTAGCCTCCAACGGGGAACACGAGGACCCTCGAAAAGACTGTACCCATTTCCGACGACCAGAGCCCCCTAAACCCCCTCCCCAACCCCCGCGGACCAACGGCTATAGCCCACCGGCCTCGGTGACTATTTCACGCGCTGCGCCGCTGGGCATTTCTTGCCATTTTAGGGCAGGCTTCTGACCGTAGCCTCCCACTGGGCACACGAGGACCCTCGAAAAGACTGTACCCATTTCCGGCGACCCTAAACCCCCGGCCCAGCGGACCAAGGCTATAGCCCACCGGCCTCGGTGACTATTTCCGCAGCGCTGCGCGCTGGGCATGTCTTGCCATTTTAGGGTGAGCTTCTGACCGTAGCCTGACACTGGGAACACGAGGACCCTCGAAAAGACTGTACCCATTTCTGACGAGCAGAGCCCCCTAAACCCTCTCCCCAACCCCTGCGGACCAAAGGCTATAGCCCACCGGCCTCGGTGACTATTTCACGCGCTGCGCCGCTGGGCATTTCTTGCCATTTTAGGGCAGGCTTCTGACCGTAGCCTCCCTCTGTGCACACGAGGACCCTCGAAAAGACTGTACCCATTTTTCGGCGACCAGGCCCCGACGCCCTCCCAACCCCAGCGGACCAAGGCTATAGCCCACCGGCCTCGGTGACTATTTCCCAGCGCTGCGCGCTGGGCATTTCTTGCCATTTTAGGGGCAGGCTTCTGACCGTAGCCTCCCAGGCACCGAGGCCCTCGAAAGACTGTACCCATTTCCGGCGGCCAGAACCCTAAAGCCCCTTCCCAGCGGACCAAGTCTATGGCCCACCGGCCTCGGTGACTATTTCACGCTCTGCGCCGCTGGGCATTTCTTCCCATTTTAGGGCAGGCTTCTGACCGTAGCCTCCCCAGGCTACGAGGGCCTCGAAAGACTGTACCCATTTCCGATGCAGGCCCCAGGCGCCCTCCCGGCCCCGCGGACCAAAGGCTATAGCCCACCGTCCTCGGTGACTATTTCACGCGCTGCGCCGCTATACATTTCTTGCTATTATAGGGCGGGCTTCTGACCGTAGCCTCCAGCAGGGCACGAGGACCCTCGAAAGACTGCCATTTCCGGCGAGCCCCCTAAACCCGTCCCCAACCCCGCGGACCAGCAGCTAGCCCACGGCCTCGGTGACTATTTCCAGCGCTGCGCGCGCTGGGCATTTCTTGCCTTTTTAGGGAATGCTTCTGACCGTAGCGTCCCCAGGCACGAGGGCCCTCGAAAGACTGTACCCATTTCCGGCGGCGAACCCTAAACCCCTTCCCAACCCCGCGGACCAAAGGCTATAGCCCACGGCCTCGGTGACTATTTCAGCGCTGCGCGCTGGGCATGTCTTGCCATTTTGGGTGAGCTTCTGACCGTAGCCTCACATTGGGAACGAGGACCCTCGAAAAGGCTGTGCCATTTCGACCAGCGAGCCCCCTAAACCCTCTCCCCAACCCATGCGGACCAAAGGCTATAGCCCACCGGCCTCGGTAACTATTTCACGCGCTGCGCCGCTGGGCATTTCTTGCCATTTTAGGGCAGGCTTCTGTCCGTAGCCTCCCACTGGGCACACGAGGGCCCTCGAAAAGACTGTACCCATTTCCGACGACCAGAACCCCCTAAACCCCCTTCCCAACCCCCGCGGACCAAAGTCTATAGCCCACCGGCCTCGGTGACTATTTCACGCGCTGCGCCGCTGGGCCTTTCTTGCCATTTTAGGGCAGGCCTCTGACCGTAGGCTCCCAATGGGCACACGAGGACCCTCGAAAAGACTGTACCCATTTCCGACACCCAGAGCCCCGACGCCTCCCAGCCCCGCGGACCCAGGCTATAGCCCACCGGCCTCGGTGACTATTTCACGCGCTGCGCCGCTATACATTTCTTGGCATTATAGGGCAGGCTTCTGACCGTAGCCTCCAACGGGGAATACGAAGACCCTCGAAATGACTGTACCCATTTCCGGCGACGAGCCCCAAACCCGTCCCCGGCCCCCGGACCAGCGGCTATAGCCCACCCTCGGTGACTATTTCCGCAGCGCGCTGCGCTGGGCATTTCTTGCCATTTTAGGGCATGCTTCTGACCGTAGCCTCCCCTTTGGGCACACGAGGGCCTCGAAAGACTGTACCCATTTCCGGCGGCGAACCCCTAAACCTTCCCCCGCGGACCAGGCTATACCGGCCTCGGCGACTAATTCAGCTGCGCCGCTGGGCATTTCTTGCCATTTTAGGGCATGCGTCTGACCGTAGCCTCACTGGGCACGAGGACCCTCGAAAAGACTGTACCCATTTTTGATGACCAGCCCCCCGCCCCAACCCCGGCGGACCAAAGGCTATAGCCCACCGGCCTCGGTGACTATTTCACGCGCTGCGCCCCCGGGCAATTCTTGCAATTTTACGGCAGGCATCTGACCGTAGCCTCCCCTGGGCACGAGGCCTCGAAAGACTGTACCCATTTCCGGCGGCGAACCCCCGTCCCCAACCCCCGCGGACCAAAGGCTATAGCCCACCGGCCTCGGTGACTATTTCACGCGCTGCGCCGCTGGGCATTTCTTGCCATTTTAGGGCAGGCTTCTGACGTAGCCTCCCACTGGGCACACGAGGGCCCTCGAAAAGACTGTAACCATTTCCGATGACCAGAGCCCCCGGCGCCTCCCAACCCCGCGGACCAAAGGCTATAGCCCACGGCCTCGGTGACTATTTCCGCAGCGCTGTGCGCTGCCATTTCTTGGCATTATAGGGCAGGCTTATGACCGTAGCCTCAGCAGAACACGAGACCCTCGAAATGACTGTACCCATTTCCGATGACGAGCCCCAAACCCGTCCCCAACCCCGCGGACCAGGCTATAGCCCACGGCCTCGGTGACTATTTCCGCAGCTGCGCGCTGGGCATTTCTTGCCATTTTAGGGCAGGCTTCTGACCGTAGCCTCCCAGGCACCACGAGGGCCCTCGAAAGGCTGTACCCATTTCGACGGCGGCCCCCTTCCCAACCCCAGCGGACCAAAGGCTATAGCCCACCGGCCTCGGTGACTATTTCACGCTGCGCGCTGGGCATGTCTTGCCATTTTAAGGCGCTTCTGGCCGTAGCCTCACATTGGGCGCGAGGACCCTCGAAAAGACTGTACCCATTTCGACCAGCGAGCCCCAAACCCCTCCCAGCCCATGCGGACCAAAGGCTATAGCCCACCGGCCTCGGTGACTATTTCGCGCTGCGCCGCTGGGCATTCTTGCCATTTTAGGGCGGGCGTCTGTCCGTGGCCTCACTGGGCACCACGAGGACCTCGAAAAACTGTACCATTTCGGCGACCGAGCCCCGAGCCCCCCTTCGGCCCCGCGGACCAAAGGCTTTAGGCCACCGGCCTCGGTGACTATTTCACAGCGCTCGCGCTGGGCATTTCTTGCCATTTAGGGCAGGCTTCTGACCGTAGCCTCCCAGGCTGCACGAGGGACCCTCGAAAAGCATGCCATTTCCGTGACCAGGCCCCCTAAACCCCCTCCCCTTCCCCCGCGGACCAAAGGCTATAGCCCACCGGCCTCGGTGACTATTTCACGCTGCGCGCTGGGCCATTTCTTGCCATTTAGGGCAGGCCTTCTGACCGTAGCCTCCACTGGGCACACGAGGACCCTCGAAAGACTGTACCCATTTCCACGAGCCCCTAGGCGCCCCTCCCAGCCCCAGCGGACCAAAGGCTATAGCCCACCGGCCTCGGTGACTATTTCAGCGCTGCGCGCTGGGCATTTCTTGGCATTATAGGGCGTGGCTTCTGACCGTAGCCTCGGCTGTGCCATTTCCGGGGTCGCCAGCGGACCGGGCTATAGCCCACCGGCCTCGGTGACTATTTCACAGCTGCGCGCTGGGCATTTCTTGCCATTTTGGGTAGGCTTCTGACCCGTAGCCTCACATTGGGCTGCGAGGACCCTCGAAAAGGTATGCCATTTCAAGACCAGCGAACCCCTAAACCCTCTCCCCGGCCCCATGCGGACCAGGCTATAGCCCACCGGCCTCGGTAACTATTTCCGCAGCTGCGCCTGGGCATTTCTTGCCATTTAGGGCGGGCTTCTGACCGTAGCCTCCCACAGAACAGGGACCCTCGAAAAGACTGTACCCATTTCTGACCAGCGAGGCCCCGAGCGCGCCTCCCAAGCCCGGACCAAAGGCTGCCCACCGGCCTCGGTGACTATTTCACGCTCAGCGCCGCTGGGCATTTCTTGCCATTTTAGGGGCGGGGCTTCCCGTAGCCTCCCAGCAGGCACCACGAGGACCCTCGAAAGACTGTGCCATTTCGGCGGCCAGAACCCAGGCCTCCCGGCTGCCAGCGGACCGAGGCTATAGCCACGGCCTCGGTGACTATTTCACAGCAGCTGCGCGCTGGGCATGTCTTGCCATTTAGGGTAGGCTTCTGACGTAGCCTCACTTAGGGAACGAGGACCCTCGAAAGGTCTGTACCCATTTCGACCAGCGAGCCCTACAAACCCCTCTCCCCAGCCCATGGGACCAAGGCTAGCCCACCTCGGTAACTATTTCCTGCGCTGCGCGCTGGGCATTTCTTGCCATTTTAGGGTAGGCTTCTGTAAGTAGCCTCCACATTGAACTGCGAGGACCCTCGAAAAGGCATGCCATTTTTGACCAGCGAGCCCCAGCCCCTCCCAGCCCCGCGGACCAAGGCTATAGCCCACCGGCCTGTTGACTATTTCACCTTTGCGCGCTGGGCATTTCTTGCCATTTTAGGGCAGGCTTCATCCGTAGCCTCCCAGAACACGAGGACCCTCGAAAAGACTGTACCCATTTCCGACGGCCAGAACCCCCGAGGCCCCTTCAACCCCAGCGGACCGGCTATAGCCCACGGCCTCGGTGACTATTTCCGCGCTGCGCCCGCTGGGCTTTCTTGCCATTTTAGGGCGGGCCTCTGACCGTAGCGTCCCACTGGGCACACGAGGCCCTCGAAAAGACTGTACCCATTTCCGATGAGCCCCCCTCCCCAACCCCGCGGACCAAAGGCTGTAGCCCACCGGCCTCGGCGACTATTTCACGCGCTGCGCGCTATACATTTCTTGGCCATTATAGGGCGAGCTTCTGACCGTAGCCTCAGCCCAGGAACACGAGGACCCTCGAAAAATGCCATTTCCGGCAGCGAGCCCCTAAACCCCGTCCCAACCCCGCGGACCAGGCTATAGCCGGCCTCGGTGACTATTTCACGCAGCGTTGCGCCACTGGGCATTTCTTGCCATTTAGGGTAGGCTTCTGACCGTAGCCTCCCACTGGGAACACGAGGACCCTCGAAAAGACTGAACCCATTTCTGACCAGCAGAGCCCCCTAAACCCTCTCCCCTACCGACGTGGACCAAAGGCTATAGCCCACCGGCCTCGGCGACTATTTCGCTCTCTGTGCAGCTGGGCATTTCTTGCCATTTTAGGGCAGGCCTCTGTCCGTAGCCTCCCACTGGGCACACGAGGACCCTCGAAAAGACTGTACCCATTTTCGACGACCAGAGCCCCCGTATGCCCCTCCCCAACCCCCGCGGACCAAAGGCTATAGCCCACCGGCCTCGGTGACTATTTCACGTGCTGCGCCGCTGGGCATTTCCTGCCATTTTAGGGCAGGCTTCTGACCGTAGCCTCCCACTGGGCACACGTGGACCCTCGAAAAGACTTTACCCATTTTAGACGACCATAGCCCCCTAATCCCCCGCCCAAACACCCGCGGACCAAAGGCTATAGCCCACCGGCCTCGATGACTATTTCACGCGCTGCGCCGCTGGGTATTTCTTGCCATTTTAGGGCAGGCTTCTGACCGTAGCCTCACCAGGCACCGAGGACCCTCGAAAACTGTACCCATTTCCGGCGAGCCCTGAGCGCCCTCCCGACCCCGCGGACCCACGGCTATAGCCCACCGGCCTCGGGGACTATTTCACGCGCTGCGCCGCTGGGAATGCTTGCCATTTTAGGGCAGCCTTCTGACCGTAGCCTCCACGAGGACCCTCGAAAAGACTGTACCATTTCCGACACGAGCCCCAGGCGCCCCTCCCCAACACCCGCGGACCAAAGGCTATAGCCCACCGGCCTAGCAGACTATTTCACGCGCTGCGCCACTAGACATTTCTTGCCATTATAGGGCAGGCTTCTGACCGTAGCCTCCAAATGGGAACACGAGGACCCACGAAAGCTACCCATTCTGACGACCGAGCCCCCTAAACCCGTCCCAACCCCAGCGGACTAAAGGCTATAGCCCACCGGCCTCTGGGACTATTTCCTGCAGCTGCGCGCTGGGCATGTCTTGCCTTTTAGGGCGAGCTTCGCCGTAGCCTCCAACGGGGAACACGAGGACCCTCGAAAAGACTGTACCCATTTTTGAAGACCAGAGCCCCCTAAACCCCCTCCCCAACCCCCACGGACCAAAGGCTATAGCCCACCGGCCTCGGTGACTATTTCACGCGCTGCGCCGCTGGGCATTTCTTGCCATTTTAGGGCAGGCTTCTGACCGTAGCCTCCCACTGGGCACACGAGGACCCTCGAAATATATGTTCCCATGTCCGTCACCCTAACTCGCCGTAAGGGCCTCCCCAACCCCCGCGGAACAAAGGCTATAGCCCACCGGCCTCGGTGACTATTTCACGTGCTGCGCCGCCGGGTATTTTTTGCCATTTTAGGGCAGGCCTCTGACCGTAGCCTCCCACTGGGCACACGAGGACCCTCGAAAAGGCATGCCATTTCCGGCCAGCCCCCGAACCCCCCTCCCCAACCCCCGCGGACGAAAGGCTATAGCCCACCGGCCTCGGCGACTATTTCACACGCTGCGCCGCTGGGCATTTCTTGCCATTTTAGGGCAGGCCTCTGACCGTAGCCTCCCACTGGGCACACGAGGACCCTCGAAAAGACTGTACCCATTTCCGACACCCAGAGCCCCCGAACGCCCCACCCCAACCCCCGCGGACCAAAGGCTATAGCCCACCGGCCTTGGCGACTATTTCACGCGCTGCGCCACTAGACATTTCTTGCCATTATAGGGCAGGCTTCTGACCGTAGCCTCCAAATGGGAACACGAGGACCCTCGAAATGACTATACCCATTTACGACGACCAGAGCCCCCTAAACCCCGTCCCCAACCCCCGCGGACCAAAGGCTATAGCCCACCGGCCTCGGTGACTATTTCACGCGCTGCGCCGCTGGGCATGTCTTGCCTTTTTAGGGCAGGCTTCTGACCGTAGCCTCACACTGGGAACACGAGGACCCTCGAAAAGGCATGCCATTTCGTGGCGAGCCCTGAAACCCTCTCCCCAACCCTGCGGACCAAAGGCTATAGCCCACCGGCCTCGGTGACTATTTCACGCTGCGCCGCTGGGCATTTCTTGCCATTTTAGGGCGGGGCTTGACCGTAGCCTCCAGCGGGAATCGAGACCCTCGAAATGACTGTACCCATTTCCGACGACCAGAGCCCCCTAAACCCCGTCCCCAACCCCCGCGGACCAACGGCTATAGCCCACCGGCCTCGGTGACTATTTCACGCGCTGCGCCGCTGGGCATTTCTTGCCATTTTAGGGCATGCTTCTGACCGTAGCCTCCCACTGGACACACGAGGGCCCTCGAAAAGACTGTACCCATTTCCGACGACCAGAACCCCCTAAACCCCCTTCCCAACCCCCGCGGACCAAAGGCTATAGCCCACCGGCCTCGGTGACTAATTCACGCGCTGCGCCGCTGGGCATTTCTTGCCATTTTAGGGCATGCTTCTGAACGTAGCCTCCCACTGGGCACACGAGGACCCTCGAAAAGACTGTACCCATTTTCGACGAGCCCAGGCCCCTCCCACCCCCGCGGACCAAAGGCTATAGCCCACCGGCCTCGGCGACCGCTTCACGCGCTGCGCCGCTGAGCATTTCTTGCCATTTTAGGGCAGGCTTCTGACCGTAGCCTCCCACTGGGTACACGAGGACCCTAGAAAAGACTGTACCCATTTTCGATGACCAGAGAACCCTAAACCCCCTCCCCAACCCCGCGGACCAAAGGCTATAGCCCACCGGCCTCGGTGACTATTTCACGCGCTGCGCCGCTGGGCATTTCTTGCCATTTTAGGGCAGGCTTCTGACTCTAGCCTCCCACTGGGCCTCGAAAGACTGTGCCATTTCCGGCGACGAGCCCCGAGCGCCTCCCGGCCCCGGGACCAAAGGCTATAGCCCACGGCCTCGGTGACTATTCCGCAGCTGCGACGCTGGGCATTTCTTGCCATTTTAGGGCAGGCTTCTGACCGTAGCCTCCCCTTTGGGCACACGGGGCCCTCGAAAAGCTGTGCCATTTCCGGACGAACCCCTAAACCCCTTCCCAACCCCGCGGACCAAAGTCTATAGCCCACGGCCTCGGTGACTATTTCCGCAGCTGCGCGCTGGGCATTTCTTGCCATTTTAGGGCGGGCTTCTGACCGTACCTCCCAGGCTGCGAGGTCCCTCGAAAAGACTGTACCCATTTCCGATGCAGGCCCCGAGCGCCCTCCCCAGCCCCGCGGACCAGGCTATAGCCACCGGCCTCGGTGACTATTTCACGCGCTGTGCCGCTATACATTTCTTGGCATTATAGGGCAGGCTTATGGCCGTAGCCTCCAGCAGAACGAGGACCCTCGAAATGACTGTACCCATTTCCGGCGACCGAGCCCCTAAACCCGTCCCCAACCCCCCGGACCAGCGGCTAGCCCACCGGCCTCGGTGACTATTTCACAGCTGCGCGCTGGGCATTTCTTGCCATTTTAGGGGCATGCTTCTGACCGTAGCCTCCCACTTTGGGCACCGAGGGCCCTCGAAAGACTGTACCATTTCCGGCGACTAGAACCCCCTACCCCCCGCCCCAGCGGACCAGGCTATAGCCCACCGGCCTCGGTGACTATTTCACGCGCTGCGCCGCTGGGCATGTCTTGCCATTTTAGGGTAGGCTTCTGACCGTAGCCTCACAATGGGAACACGAGGACCCTCGAAAGACTGTACACATTTTCGACGACGAGCCCCCACGCCCCTCCCAACCCCAGCGGACCAGCGGCTGGCCCACCGGCCTCGGTGACTATTTCACGCTGCGCGCTGGGCATTTCTTGCCATTTTGGGCATGCTTCTGACCGTAGCCTCCCCTTTGGGCACGAGGGCCCTCGAAAGACTTTACCCATTTCCGGCGGCCGAACCCCTACACCCCCCAACCCCCGCGGACCAACGGCTATAGCCCACCGGCCTCGGTGACTATTTCACGCGCTGCGCCGCTGGGCATGTCTTGCCATTTTAGGGTAGGCTTCTGACCGTAGCCTCACATTAGAACACGAGGACCCTCGAAAAACTGTACCCATTTCGACCAGCGAGCCCCTAAACCCTCTCCCCCGACCCATGCGGACCAGGCTATAGCCCACCGGCCTCGGTAACTATTTCACTGCGCGCTGGGCATTTCTTGCCATTTAGGGCAGGCTTCTGTCCGTAGCCTCCACTGGGCACGAGGACCCTCGAAAGACTGTACCCATTTTCGGACGGGCCCCGAGCGCCCTCCCAGCCCGCGGACCAAAGGCTATAGCCCACCGTCCTCGGTGACTATTTCACGCGCTGCGCCGCTGGGCATTTCTTGCCATTTTAGGGCAGGCTTCTGACCGTAGCCTCCCACTGGGCACACGAGGGCCCTCGAAAAGACTGTACCCATTTCCGACGACCAGAACCCCCTAAACCCCCTTCCCAACCCCCGCGGACCAAAGTCTATAGCCCACCGGCCTCGGTGACTATTTCACGCGCTGCGCCGCTGGGCCTTTCTTGCCATTTTAGGGCAGGCCTCTGACCGTAGCCTCCCCAGGCACGAGGACCCTCGAAAAAGGCTGTACCCATTTCGACAGGCCCCAGGCGCCCTCCCCAACCCCCGCGGACCAAAGGCTATAGCCCACCGGCCTCGGTGACTATTTCACGCGCTGCGCCGCTATACATTTCTTGGCATTATAGGGCAGGCTTCTGACCGTAGCCTCCAACGGGGAATACGAAGACCCTCGAAATGACTGTACCCATTTCCGACGACCAGAGCCCCCTAAACCCCGTCCCCAACCCCCGCGGACCAACGGCTATAGCCCACCGGCCTCGGTGACTATTTCATGCGCTGCGCCGCTGGGCATGTCTTGCCATTTTAGGGTAGGCTTCTGACCGTAGCCTCACATTGGGAACACGAGGACCCTCGAAAAGACTGTACCCATTTCTGACCAGCAGAGCCCCCTAAACCCTCTCCCCAACCCATGCGGACCAAAGGCTATAGCCCACCGGCCTCGGTAACTATTTCACGCGCTGCGCCGCTGGGCAGTTCTTGCCATTTTAGGGCAGGCTTCTGTCCGTAGCCTCCCACTGGGCACACGAGGACCCTCGAAAAGACTGTACCCATTTTCGGCGGACGAGCCCCCAGGCGCCCCTCCCGGCCCCCCGCGGACCAGGCTATGGCCCACCGGCCTCGGTGACTAATTCCCGCTGCGCGCTGGGCATTTCTTGCCATTTAGGGCATGCTTCTGAGCGTAGCCTCCACTGGGCACCACGAGGACCCTCGAAAACTGTGCCATTTTCGGCGGACCAGAGCCCTCGAACCCCCCTCCCCAACCCCCGCGGACCAAAGGCTATAGCCCACAGGCCTCGGTGACTATTTCGCGCGCTGCGCCGCTGGGCATTTCAGGCACTTTTAGGGCAGGCCTCTGACCGTAGCCTCCCACTGGACACACGAGGCCCTCGAAAAGACATGCCATTTCCGGCGACGGAACCCCTAAACCCCCTTCCCAACCCCCGCGGACCAAAGGCTATAGCCCACCGGCCTCGGTGACTAATTCACGCGCTGCGCCGCTGGGCATTTCTTGCCATTTTAGGGCATGCTTCTGACCGTAGCCTCCCACTGGACACACGAGGGCCCTCGAAAAGACTGTACCCATTTCCGACGACCAGAACCCCCTAAACCCCCTTCCCAACCCCCGCGGACCAAAGGCTATAGCCCACCGGCCTCGGTGACTAATTCACGCGCTGCGCCGCTGGGCATTTCTTGCCATTTTAGGGCATGCTTCTGAACGTAGCCTCCCACTGGGCACACGAGGACCCTCGAAAAGACTGTACCCATTTTCGACGACCAGAGCCCCCGAACGCCCCTCCCCAACCCCCGCGGACCAAAGGCTATAGCCCACCGGCCTCGGTGACTATTTCGCAGCTGCGCGCTGGGCATTTCTTGCCATATTAGGCCAGGCGTCTGTCCGTAGCCTCCACAGGCACCACGAGGGCCCTCGAAAAGACTGTACCCATTTCTGGCGACGGAACCCTAAACCCCTTCCCAACCCCCGCGGACCAAAGTCTATAGCCCACCGGCCTCGGTGACTATTTCACGCGCTGCGCCGCTGGGCATTTCTTGCCATTTTAGGGCAGGCTTCTGACCGTAGCCTCCCACTGGGCACACGAGGGCCCTCGAAAAGACTGTACCCATTTCCGACGACCAGAACCCCCTAAACCCCCTTCCCAACCCCCGCGGACCAAAGTCTATAGCCCACCGGCCTCGGTGACTATTTCACGCGCTGCGCCGCTGGGCATTTCTTGCCATTTTAGGGCAGGCTTCTGACCGTAGCCTCCCACTGGGCACACGAGGTCCCTCGAAAAGACTGTACCCATTTCCGATACCCAGAGCCCCCGAACGCCCCTCCCCAACCCCCGCGGACCAAAGGCTATAGCCCACCGGCCTCGGTGACTATTTCACGCGCTGTGCCGCTATACATTTCTTGGCATTATAGGGCAGGCTTATGACCGTAGCCTCCAACGGGGAACACGAGGACCCTCGAAATGACTGTACCCATTTCCGACGACCAGAGCCCCCTAAACCCCGTCCCCAACCCCCGCGGACCAACGGCTATAGCCCACCGGCCTCGGTGACTATTTCACGCGCTGCGCCGCTGGGCATTTCTTGCCATTTTAGGGCATGCTTCTGACCGTAGCCTCCCACTGGGCACACGAGGGCCCTCGAAAAGACTGTACCCATTTCCGACGACTAGAACCCCCTACACCCCCTTCCCAACCCCCGCGGACCAAAGGCTATAGCCCACCGGCCTCGGTGACTATTTCACGCGCTGCGCCGCTGGGCATGTCTTGCCATTTTAGGGTAGGCTTCTGACCGTAGCCTCACATTGGGAACACGAGGACCCTCGAAAAGACTGTACAAATTTTCGACGACCAGAGCCCCCGAACGCCCCTCCCCAACCCCCGCGGACCAACGGCTATAGCCCACCGGCCTCGGTGACTATTTCACGCGCTGCGCCGCTGGGCATTTCTTGCCATTTTAGGGCATGCTTCTGACCGTAGCCTCCCACTGGGCACACGAGGGCCCTCGAAAAGACTTTACCCATTTCCGACGACCAGAACCCCCTACACCCCCTTCCCAACCCCCGCGGACCAAAGGCTATAGCCCACCGGCCTCGGTGACTATTTCACGCGCTGCGCCGCTGGGCATGTCTTGCCATTTTAGGGTAGGCTTCTGACCGTAGCCTCACATTGGGAACACGAGGACCCTCGAAAAGACTGTGCCATTTCGACCAGAGCCTCCTAAACCCCCTCCCCAACCCCCGCGGACCAAAGGCTATAGCCCACTGGCCTCGGTGATTATTTCCCGCGCTGGGGCGCTGGGCATTTCTTGCCATTTTAGGGCAGGCTTCTGTCGTAGCCTCCCACTCGGCACACGAGGACCCTCGAAAAGACTGTACCCATTTTCGACGGAGCCCCGAGCGCCCCTCCCAGCCCCGCGGACCAAGGCTATAGCCCACCGGCCTCGGTGACTATTTCACGCAGCTGCGCGCTGGGCATTTCTTGCCATTTTAGGGCAGGCTTCTGACCGAAGCCTCCCAGGCTGCGAGGCCCTCGAAAAGACTGCCATTTCCGGCGGAACCCCCTAAACCCCCTTCCCAACCCCCGCGGACCAAAGTCTATAGCCCACCGGCCTCGGTGACTATTTCACGCGCTGCGCCGCTGGGCCTTTCTTGCCATTTTAGGGCAGGCCTCTGACCGTAGCCTCCCACTGGGCACACGAGGACCCTCGAAAAGACTGTACCCATTTCTGACACCCAGAGCCCCGAGCGCCTCCCGGCCCAGCGGACCAAAGGCTATAGCCCACCGGCCTCGGTGACTATTTCACGCGCTGCGCCGCTATACATTTCTTGGCATTATAGGGCAGGCTTCTGACCGTAGCCTCCAACGGGGAATACGAAGACCCTCGAAATGACTGTACCCATTTCCGACGACCAGAGCCCCCTAAACCCCGTCCCCAACCCCCGCGGACCAACGGCTATAGCCCACCGGCCTCGGTGACTATTTCATGCGCTGCGCCGCTGGGCATGTCTTGCCATTTTAGGGTAGGCTTCTGACCGTAGCCTCACATTGGGAACACGAGGACCCTCGAAAAGACTGTACCCATTTCTGACCAGCAGAGCCCCCTAAACCCTCTCCCCAACCCATGCGGACCAAAGGCTATAGCCCACCGGCCTCGGTAACTATTTCACGCGCTGCGCCGCTGGGCATTTCTTGCCATTTTAGGGCAGGCTTCTGTCCGTAGCCTCCCACTGGGCACACGAGGACCCTCGAAAAGACTGTACCCATTTTCGACGAGCCCTAAACCCTTCCCAACCCCGCGGACCAAAAGGCTATAGACCTCCGGCCTCGGTGACTATTTCACGCGCTGCGCCGCTGGGCATTTCTTGCCATTTAGGGCGGGGCTTCTGACGAGCCTCCCAGGCACCTCGAGGGCCCTCGAAAAGACCCTACCCATTTCCGACAGTCGGAACCCTAAACCCCTTCCCAACCCCGCGGACCCGAGGCTATAGCCCACGGCCTCGGTGACTATTTCACGCTGCGCGCTGGGCCTTTCTTGCCATTTAGGGCGGGCCTCTAACCGTAGCAACCTTTGGGCACCTAGGACCCTCGAAAAGACTGTACCATTTCCGACACGGGCCCCGAGCGCCCTCCCGGCCCCAGCGGACCAAAGGCTATAGCCCACCGGCCTCGGCGACTATTTCACGAGCTGCGCCGCTATACATTTCTTGGCATTATAGGGCAGGCTTCTGACCGTAGCCTCCAACTGGGAACACGAGGACCCTCAAAATGACTGTACCCATTTCCGACGACCAGAGCCCCCTAAACCCCGTCCCCAACCCCCGCGGACCAGCTATACCCACGGCCTCGGTGACTATTTCGCAGCGTTGCGCCACGGGCATGTCTTGCCATTTTGGGGTGAGGCTTGACCGTAGCCTCCCACTGGGCACACGAGGACCCTCGAAAAGACTATACCCATTTCCGACGCCCAGAGGCCCAGAACTTCCCTCCCCAACCCCCGCGGACCAAAGGCTATAGCCCACCGGCCTCGGTCACTATTTCACGCGCTGCAACGCTGTGTTTTTTTTGCCATTTTAGGGCAGGCCTCTGTCCGTAGCCTCCCACTGGGAACACAAGGACCCTCCAAAAGACTGTACCCATTTCCGACGACCAGAGCCCGTTGCCTCCCGGCCCCAGCGGACCAAAGGCTATAGCCCACGGCCTCGGTGACTATTTCCGCAGCGCTGCGCGCTGGGCATTTCCTGCCATTTTGGGCGGGCTTGGCCGTAGCCTCCCACTTTGAGCACCGTGGACCCTCGAAAGACTTTACCCATTTTAGGCGACCATGGCCCCTAAACCCCGCCCAACACCCGCGGACCAGGCTATAGCCCACGGCATCGATGACTCTTTCCCGCGCTGCGCCGCTGGGTATTTCTTGCAATTTTAGGGCAGGCTTCGGACCGTAGCCTCCCCTTGGGCACGAGGACCCTCGAAAAGACTGTACCCATTTCCGACACAGGCCCCAGCGCCCCACCCCAGCGGACCAAAAGGCTATAGCCCACGGCCTTGGCGACTATTTCCGCGCTGCGCCACTAGACATTTCTTGCCATTATAGGGCGGGGCTTCTGCCGTAGCCTCCAAATAGAACACGAGGACCCTCGAAATGACTATACCCATTTCTGACGACGAGCCCCTAAACCCGTCCCCGGCGGACCAGACCAGCTATAGCCACCGGCCTCGGTGACTATTTCACCTTGCTGCGCTGGGCATGTCTTGCCTTTTAGGGCGGGCTTCGACCGTAGCCTCCTGCCCTGGGAACACGAGGACCCTCGAAAAACTGTGCCATTTCTGGCGGTGAGCCCTAAACCCTCTCCCCAACCCCTGCGGACCAAAGGCTATAGCCCACCGGCCTCGGTGACTATTTCACGCGCTGCGCCGCTGGGCATTTCTTGCCATTTTAGGGCAGGCTTCTGACCGTAGCCTCCCACTGGGCACACTAGGACCCTCGAAAATACTGTACCCATTTCCGACGCCCAGAGCCCCGAACACCCCTCCCCAACCCCCGCGGAACAAAGGCTATAGCCCACCGGCCTCGGTGACTATTTCACGTGCTGCGCCGCCGGGCATTTTTTGCCATTTTAGGGCAGGCCTCTGACCGTAGCCTCCCAGCCCAGGCTGCGAGGACCCTCGAAAGACTGTACCATTTCCGGCGGCAGGCCGAAACCCCTCCCGACCCAGCGGACGAAAGGCTATAGCCCACCGGCCTCGGCGACTATTTCACACGCTGCGCCGCTGGGCATGTCTTGCCATTTTAGGGCAGGCCTCTGACCGTAGCCTCCCCAGGCTACAGGACCCTCGAAAGACTGTGCCATTCCGACACCAGGCCCAGGCGCCCCCTGACCCCCCGCGGACCAAAGGCTATAGCCCACCGGCCTTGGCGACTATTTCACGCGCTGCGCCACTAGACATTTCTTGCCATTATAGGGCAGGCTTCTGACCGTAGCCTCCAAATGGGAACACGAGGACCCTCGAAATGACTATACCCATTTACGACGACCAGAGCCCCCTAAACCCCGTCCCCAACCCCGCGGACCAAAGGCTATAGCCCACCGGCCTCGGTGACTATTTCACGCGCTGCGCCGCTGGGCATGTCTTGCCTTTTTAGGCGGGGCTTCTGGACCGTAGCCTCCTGCTGGGGAACACGAGGACCCTCGAAAAGACTGTACCCATTTCGGCGGCGAGCCCCCTAAACCCTCTCCCCAACCCCTGCGGACCAAAGGCTATAGCCCACCGGCCTCGGTAACTATTTCACGCGCTGCGCCGCTGGGCATTTCTTGCCATTTTAGGGCAGGCTTCTGACCGTAGCCTCCCACTGGGCACACTAGGACCCTCGAAAATACTGTACCCATTTCCGACGCCCAGAGCCCCGAACACCCCTCCCCAACCCCCGCGGAACAAAGGCTATAGCCCACCGGCCTCGGTGACTATTTCACGTGCTGCGCCGCCGGGCATTTTTTGCCATTTTAGGGCCGGCCACTGACCGGAGCCTCCCACAGGGCACCAGAGGACCCTCGAATACTGTACCCATTTCCGGCGACCAGGCCCCGAAACCCCTCCCCGACCTCCGCGGACCATAGGCTTTAGCCCTCCGGCCTCGGCGACTATTTCTGCGCTGCGCCCTTGGGCATGTCTTGCCATTTAGCGGGCTTGACCGTAGCCTCCCACTGGGCACCGAGGACCCTCGAAAATGCCCATTTCCGATGACGAGGCCCGAAACCCCCTCCCAGCCCGCGGACCAAGGCTATAGCCCACCGGCCTCGGCGACTATTTCACCAGCTGCGCGCTGGGCATTTCTTGCCATTTAGGCGAGCTTCTGGCCGTAGCCTCCCATGAGCTGCACGAGGACCCTCGAAAATACTGTCGCATTTCCGGATGCCGGGGCCCCGACGCCCTCCCAACCCCGTGGACCAAAGGCTATAGCCCACGGCCTCGGTGACTATTTAACGCTGCGCCGCTGGGACTTTTTTGCCATTTTAGGGCAGGCTTCTGACCGTAGCCTCCCACTGGGCACACGAGGACCCTCGAAAAGACTGTACCCATTTCCGACGACCAGAGCCCCCGAAACCCCCACCCCAACCCCCCCGGACCAAAGGCTATAGCCCACCGGCCGCGGCGACGATTTAACGCGCTGCGCCGCGGGGCCATTCTTGCCAATTTAGGGGAGGCTTGGCCGTAACCTCCATGAGGCTGCGAGGACCCTCAATACTTTACCCATTTCCGAGGCCCGAGGCCCTCCCTCCCGGCCCCGGACCAAAGGCTATAGCCACCGGCCTTAGTGACTATTTCTCGTCTGCTTGTTGCGGGCATTCTTGCCATTTGGGGGCAGGCCTCGTAGTAGCCTCCCACTGGGCACACGAGGGACCCTCGAAAAACTATGCCATTTCCGATGATCAGAGCCCCGAAACCCCCTCCCCAACCCCCGCGGACCAAAGGCTATAGCCCACCGGCCTCGGTGACTATTTCACGCGCTGCGCCGCTGGGCATTTCTTGCCATTTTAGAGCAGGCTTGACGAGCCTCCCACGCGGGCTACGAGGGCCCTGAAAAGCCCATTTCCGGCTGACAGCCCGAGCCCCTTCCCAACCCCAGCGGACCAAAGGCTATAGCCCACGGCCTCGGTGACTATTTCACAGCTGCGCGCTGGGCCATTTCTTGCCATTTAGGGCAGGCCTCTAACCGTAGCCTCCACAGGCACACTAGGACCCTCGAAAAGCTGTACCCATTTCCGACACCCAGGCCCCGACGCCCCTCCCGGCCCCCGGACCAGGCTATAGCCCACGGCCTCGGTGACTATTTCACTGCGCGTGCGCTATACATTTCTTGGCATTATAGGCGGGCTTCGACGTAGCCTCCCAGGCACACTGGGACCCTCGAAAATCTGTACCCATTTCCGGCGCGAGCCCCGAACACCTCCCAACCCCAGCGGAACCAAAGGCTATAGGCCACCGGCCTCCGTGACTATTTCACTAGCTGCGCCGCTGGGCATTTCGTGCCATTTTAGGGCGGGCCTGACCGTAGCCTCCCAGGCACCACGAGGACCCTCGAAAATCATGCCATTTCCGGCGGCCCGAGCCCCCCCTCCCCAACCTCCAGCGGACCAAAGGCTATAGCCCACCGGCCTCGGCGACTATTTCTGCAGCTGCGCCCGCTGGGCATGTCTTGCCATTTAGGGCGGGCTTCCGTAGTAGCCTCCACGGGGCACACGAGGACCCTCGAAAGAGCATGCCATTTCCGATGACGGGCCCGAAACCCCTCCCAACCCCAGCGGACCAGGCTATAGCCCACGGCCTCGGTGACTATTTCACCGCAGCTGCGCGCTGGGCATTTCTTGCCATTTAGGGCGGGCTTCTGCCGTAGCCTCCCTGGGCTACGAGGACCCTCGAAAATACTGTGCGCATTTCCGATGCGGGGCCCGACGCCCTCCCCAACCCCGTGGACCAAGGCTATGGCCCACGGCCTCGGTGACTATTTGGCGCTCGCGCTGGGCACGTCTTGCCATTTTAGGGCAGGCTTCTGACCGTAGCCTCACTCTGGGCACACGTGGACCCTCGAAAAATGTACCCATTTCGGCGGCAGAACCCCTAAGCCCCTTGACCCCGCGGACCAAGGCTATAGCCCACCGGCCTCGGTGACTAATTTCACGCGCTGCGCCGCTGGGCATTTCTTGCCATTTTAGGGCATGCTTCTGAACGTAGCCTCCCAGGCACGAGGACCCTCGAAAGACTGTACCCATTTCGTGACCCGGGCCCCGACGCCCCTCCCAACCCCGCGGACCAAAGGCTATAGCCCACCGGCCTCGGTGACTATTTCACGCGCTGCGCCGCTGGGCATTTCTTGCCATTTTAGGGCAGGCTTCTGACCGTAGCCTCCCACTGGGCACACGAGGGCCCTCGAAAAGACTGTACCCATTTCCGACGACCAGAACCCCCTAAACCCCCTTCCCAACCCCCGCGGACCAAAGTCTATAGCCCACCGGCCTCGGTGACTATTTCACGCGCTGCGCCGCTGGGCATTTGTTGCCATTTTAGGGCAGGCTTCTGATCGTAGCCTCCCACTGGGCACACGAGGGCCCTCGAAAAGACTGTACCCATTTCCGACGAGCCCCTAAACCCCCCACCCCCGCGGACCAACGTCTATAGCCCACCGGCCTCGGTGACTATTTCCCGCGCTGCGCCGCTGGGCATTTCTTGCCATTTTAGGGCGGGCGTTTGACCGTAGCCTCCCAGGCTGAGGACCCTCGAAAGGCTGTACCCATTTCCGATGAGCCCCGACGCCTCCCGGCCCCAGCGGAACAACCGCTATAGCCCACCGGCCTCGGTGACTATTTCACGCGCTGTGCCGCTGGGCATTTCTTGCCATTATAGGGCGGCTTCTGACCGTAGCCTCCAGCAGGCACACGAGGACCCTCGAAAGCTGTACCCATTTCCGACGACCGAGCCCCCTAAACCCCGTCCCGACCCCAGCGGACCAACGGCTATAGCCACCGGCCTCGGTGACTATTTCACCTTGCGCGGCGCCGCTGGGCATTTCTTGCCATTTTAGGGCATGATTCTGACCGTAGCCTCCCAGGCACCACGAGGCCTCGAAAAGACTATGCCATTTCGGCGACTAGAACCCGAGCCCCTCCCAGCCCCTCGGACCCAAGGCTATAGCCCACCGGCCTCGGTGACTATTTCACACGCTGCGCCGCTGGGCATGGCTTGCCATTTTAGGGCAGGCTTCTGACCGTAGCCTCACACTGGGCACGAGGACCCTCGAAAAGACTGTACATTTTCCGGCGACCAGGCCCCGACGCCCTCGGCCCCAGCGGACCAGCGGCTATAGCCCACCGGCCTCGGTGACTATTTCGCAGCTGCGCGCTGGGCATTCTTGCCATTTTGGGGCATGCTTCTGACCGTAGCCTCCCCAGGGGCACGAGGACCCTCGAAAGACTTACCCATTTCGACCAGAGCCCTACACCTCTCCCAACCCCCGCGGACCAAAGGCTATAGCCCACCGGCCTCGGTGACTATTTCACGCGCTGCGCCGCTATACATTTCTTGGCATTATAGGGCAGGCTTCTGACCGTAGCCTCACATTGGGAACACGAGGACCCTCGAAAAGACTGTACCCATTTCTGACCAGCAGAGCCCCCTAAACCCTCTCCCCAACCCATGCGGACCAAAGGCTATAGCCCACCGGCCTCGGTGACTATTTCACGCGCTGCGCCGCTGGGCATTTCTTGCCATTTTAGGGCAGGCTTCTGTCCGTAGCCTCCCACTGGGCACACGAGGACCCTCGAAAAGACTGTACCCATTTCTGACGACCAGAGCCCCCGAAACCCCCTCCCCACCCCCCGCGGACCAACGGCTATAGCCCACCGGCCTCGGTGACTATTTCACGCGCTGCGCCGCTGGGCATTTCTTGTCATTTTAGGGCAGGCCTCTGACCGTAGCCTCCCACTGGGCACGAGGACCCTCGAAAAGACTGCCATTTCCGGACGGCGAACCCCCAGCCCTTGACCCAGCGGACCCAGGCTATAGCCCACGGCCTCGGTGACTATTTCAGCGCTGCGCGCTGGGCCTTTCTTGCCATTTAGGGCAGGCCTCGGACCGTAGCCTCCCCACCCAGGCACCACGAGGACCCTCGAAAGCTGTACCCATTTCCGGCACCAGAGCCCCGAGCGCCCTCCCGGCCCGCGGACCAAAGGCTATAGCCCACGGCCTCGGTGACTATTTCCTGCTGCGCGCTATACATTTCTTGGCATTATAGGGCAGGCGTCTGACCGTAGCCTCACAGGGAACGAGACCCTCGAAATACTGTGCCATTTCCGACGACCAGAGCCCCCTAAACCCCGTCCCCAACCCCCGCGGACCAACGGCTATAGCCCACCGGCCTCGGTGACTATTTCACGCGCTGCGCCGCTGGGCATGTCTTGCCATTTTAGGGTAGGCTTCTGACCGTAGCCTCACACTGGGAACACGAGGACCCTCGAAAAGACTGTACCCATTTCCGATGACCAGGCGAGCCCTAAGCCCTCTCCCAGCCCATGCGGACAAAAGGCTATAGCCCACCGGCCTCGGTGACTATTTGACGCGCTGCGCCGCTTGGCATTTCTTGCCATTTTAGGGCAGGCTTCTGACCGTAGCCTCCACCCAGGCACGAGGACCCTCGAAAGACTGTACCCATTTCGGCGACAGGCCTAAACCCCTTCGACCCCCGCGGACCAAAGGCTATAGCCCACCGGCCTCGGTGACTATTTCACGCGCTGCGCCGCTGGGCATTTCTTGCCATTTTAGGGCAGGCTTCTGACCGGAGCCTCCCACTGGGCACACGAGGGCCCTCGAAAAGACTGTACCCATTTCCGACGATCAGAACCCCTAAACCCCCTTCCCAACCCCCGCGGACCAAAGGCTATAGCCCACCGGCCTCGGTGACTATTTCACGCGCTGCGCCGCTGGGCCTTTCTTGCCATTTTAGGGCAGGCCTCTAACCGTAGCAACCCACTGGGCACACTAGGACCCTCGAAAAGACTGTACCCATTTCCGACACCCAGAGCCCCCGAACGCCCCTCCCCAACCCCCGCGGACCAAAGGCTATAGCCCACCGGCCTCGGCGACTATTTCACGCGCTGCGCCGCTATACATTTCTTGGCATTATAGGGCAGGCTTCTGACCGTAGCCTCACATTGGGAACACGAGGACCCTCGAAAAGACTGTACCCATTTCAGACGAGCGAGCCCCTGGCCCGTCCCCGGCCCCGCGGACCAAAAGCTATACCCCACCGGCCTCGGTGACTATTTCACGCGTTGCGCCACTGGGCATGTCTTGCCATTTTAGGGTAGGCTTCTGACCGTAGCCTCACACTGGGAACACGAGGACCCTCGAAAAGATTGTACCCATTTCTGACCAGCAGAGCCCCCTAAACCCTCTCCCCAACCCATGCGGACCAAAGGCTATAGCCCACCGGCCTCGGTAACTATTTCACGCTCTGCGCCGCTGGGCATTTCTTGCCATTTTAGGGCAGGCCTCTGTCCGTAGCCTCCCACTGGGCACACGAGGACCCTCGAAAAGACTGTACCCATTTTCGACGACCAGAGCCCCCGTTTGCCCCTCCCCAACCCCCGCGGACCAAAGGCTATAGCCCACCGGCCTCGGTGACTATTTCACGCGCTGCGCCGCTGGGCATTTCCTGCCATTTTAGGGCAGGCTTCTGACCGTAGCCTCCCACTGGGCACACGTGGACCCTCGAAAAGACTTTACCCATTTTAGACGACCATAGCCCCCTAAACCCCCGCCCAAACACCCGCGGACCAAAGGCTATAGCCCACCGGCCTCGATGACTATTTCACGCGCTGCGCCGCTGGGTATTTCTTGCCATTTTAGGGCAGGCTTCTGACCGTAGCCTCCCACTGGGCACACGAGGACCCTCGAAAAGACTGTACCCATTTCCGACACCCAGAGCCCCCGAACGCCCCACCCCAACCCCCGCGGACCAAAGGCTATAGCCCACCGGCCTTGGCGACTATTTCACGCGCTGCGCCACTAGACATTTCTTGCCATTATAGGGCAGGCTTCTGACCGTAGCCTCCAAATGGGAACACGAGGACCCTCGAAATGACTATACCCATTCGGACGACGAGCCCCTAAACCCGTCCCAACCCCGGACCAGGCTATGGCCCACGGCCTCGGTGACTATTTCACTTGCAGCTGCGCGCTGGGCATGTCTTGCCATTTTAGGCGGGCTTCTGACCGTAGCCTCCTGCACAGAACGAGGACCCTCGAAGACATGTACCCATTTCTGAGGTAGAGCCCCCCTCTCCCCAACCCATGCGGACCAAAGGCTATAGCCCACCGGCCTCGGTAACTATTTCACGCGCTGCGCCGCTGGGCATTTCTTGTCATTTTAGGGCAGGCTTCTGACCGTAGCCTCCCACTGGGCACACTAGGACCCTCGAAAATACTGTACCCATTTCTGACGCCAGAGCCCCGAACGCCCCTCCCCGACCCCCGCGGAACAAAGGCTATAGCCCACCGGCCTCGGTGACTATTTCACGTGCTGCTCCGCCGGGCATTTTTTGCCATTTTAGGGCAGGCCTCTGACCGTAGCCTCCCACTGGGCACACGAGGACCCTCGAAAAGACTGTACCCATTTCCGACGACCAGAGCCCCAAAACCCCTCCCGGCCCGGGACCAGGCTATAGCCCACCGGCCTCGGCGAGTATTTCGCGCGCTGCGCCGCTAGGCATTTCTTGCCATTTTAGGGCAGGCCTCTGACCGTAGCCTCCCACTGGGAACACGAGGACCGTCGAAAAGACTGTACCCATTTCCGACGCCTCGAGCCCCCGAACCCTCCTCCCCAATCCCCGCAGACCAAAGGCTATAGCCCAACGGCCTCGGCGATTATTTCGCGCGCTGCGCCACTGGGAATTTCTTGCCATTTTAGGGCAGTCCTCTGACCATAGCCTCCCAAATAGAACGAGGACCCTCGAAAGACTATACCCATTCGGCGACCGAGCCCCTAAACCCGTCCCAACCCCAGCGGACCAAGGCTATAGCCCACCGGCCTCGGTGACTATTTCACTGCGCTGCGCTGGGCATGTCTTGCCATTTAGGGCGGGCTTCTGACCGTAGCCTCCTGGGAACACGAGGACCCTCGAAAGACTGTACCCATTTCGGACGGGCCCCCAAACCCTCTCCCGGCCCTGCGGACCCAAGGCTATAGCCCACCGGCCTCGGTGACTATTTCGCGCGCTGCGCTGGGCATTTCTTGCCATTTTAGGCCAGGCCTCTGGCCGTAGCCTCCCCCTGGGCACACTAGGACCCTCGAAAAATACTGTGCCCATTTAGGCCCGAGCACCTCCCCAACCCCAGCGGACAAAGGCTACCTCGGCTGACTATTTCACGTGCTGCGCGCGCGGGCATTTTTGCCATTTTAGGGCGACCTCGGCCGTAGCCTCCCCCAGGGCACGAGGACCCTCGAAAATCATGTACCCATTTCCGACGACCGAGCCGAAACCCCCTCCCGACCTCCAGCGGACCAAGGCTATAGCCCACCGGCCTCGGCGACTATTTCACCTGCGCGCTGCGCGGGCATGTCTTGCCATTTTGCGGGGCTTGACCGTAGCCTCCCTTTGGGCACCACGAGGACCCTCGAAAAGACTGTACCCATTTCGATGACGGGCCCCGAAACCCCTCCCAACCCCGCGGACCAGGCTATAGCCCCGGCCTCGGCGACTATTTCAGCTGCAGCTGCGCGCTGGGCATTTCTTGCCATTTTAGGGCGGGCTTCTGACCGTAGCCTCCCCTTGGGCTGCACGAGGACCCTCGAAAATACTGTCTTGCATTTCGGATGCGAGAGCCCCGAGACGCCCCTCCCAACCCCCGTGGACCAGGCTATAGCCCACCGGCCTCGGCGACTATTTCAGGCCTGCGCGCTTGGCATTTCTTGCCATTTTGGCGAGGCTTTGACCGTAGCCTCCACCAGGCACGAGGACCCTCGAAAAGGCTGTACCCATTTCCGGCCAGGCCCGAAACCCCTCCCAACCCCAGCGGACCGAGGCTATAGCCCACGGCCTCGGCGGACTATTTCACCAGCTGCGCGCTGGGCATTTCTTGCCATTTTAGGGCGAGCTTCGTGACGTAACCTCCCCAGGCACCACGAGGACCCTCGAAAATACTTTACCCATTTCCGAGGCCCAGAGCCCCGAACGCCCCTCCCCAACCCCCGCGGACCAAAGGCTATAGCCCACCGGCCTTGGTGACTATTTCTCGTGCTGCGCTGCCGGGCATTTTTTGCCATTTTGGGGCAGGCCTCTGACCGTAGCCTCCCACTGGGAACACGAGGACCCTCGAAAAGACTATACCCATTTCCGACGAGCAGAGCCCCCGAAACCCCCTCCCTAACCCCCGCGGACCAAAGGCTATAGCCCACCGGCCTCGGTGACTATTTGACGCGCTGCGCCGCTTGGCATTTCTTGCCATTTTATGTCAGGCTTCTGACCGTAGCCTCCCACTGGGCACACGAGGACCCTCGAAAAGACTGTACCCATTTCCGACGATCAGAGCCCCCGAAACCCCCTCCCCAACCCCCGCGGACAAAAGGCTATAGCCCACCGGCCTCGGCGACTATTTCACACGCTGCGCCGCTGGGCATGTCTTGCCATTTTAGGCAGGCTTCTGACCGTAGCCTCCCACTGGGCACACGAGGACCCTCGAAAAGACTGTACCCATTTCCGACGGGCCCCGAAACCCCTCCCAACCCCGGACCAAGGCTATAGCCCACCGGCCTCGGCGACTATTTCACGCTGCGCTGGGCATTTCTTTCCATTTAGGGCAGGCTTCTGGCCGTAGCCTCCACAGGCACGAGGGCCTCGAAAGACTTTACCCATTTCCGGCCGGAGCCCCTGCACCCCTCCCCAACCCCCGCGGACCAAAGGCTATAGCCCACCGGCCTCGGTGACTATTTCACGCGCTGCGCCGCTGGGCATTTCTTGCCATTTTGGGGCAGGCTTCTGACCGTAGCCTCCAACTGGGTACACGAGGACCCTCGAAAAGACTGTACCCATTTCTGACCAGCAGAGCCCCCTAAACCCTCTCCCCAACCCATGCGGACCAAAGGCTATAGCCCACCGGCCTCGGTGACTATTTCACGCGCTGCGCCGCTGGGCATTTCTTGCCATTTTAGGGCAGGCTTCTGAGCGTAGGCTCCCCGTGGGCACACGAGGACCCTCGACTTGACTGTACCCATTTCGGCGACCAGGCCCCACGCCTCCCCGGCCCAGCGGACCCAGGCTATAGCCCACCGGCCTCGGTGACTATTTCACGCTGCGCGCTGGGCATTTCTTGCCATTTTAGGCAGGCTTCGTACCGTAGCCTCCCGGGCTGCGAGGGCCCTCGAAAAACTGTACCCATTTCCGGCGGCAGAACCCTAAGCCCCTTCCCCAGCGGACCAAAAGTCTATAGCCCACGGCCTCGGTGACTATTTCACTGCTGCGCTGGGCCTTTCTTGCCATTTAGGGCAGGCCTCTGACCGTAGCCTCCCCACAGGCACGAGGACCCTCGAAAAGACTGTACCCATTTCGGACCCAGGCCCCGACGCCTCCCGGCCCCAGCGGACCGAGGCTATAGCCCACCGGCCTCGGTGACTATTTCACCAGCTGCGCGCTGGGCATTCTTGGCATTATAGGGCGGGCTTCTGACCGTAGCCTCTCCAGCAGAATCTGAGGACCCTCGAAATGGCTGTACCCATTTCAGCGACGAGCCCTAAACCCGTCCCCAACCCCCGGACCAGCGGCTATAGCCCACGGCCTCGGTGACTATTTACATCGCTGCGCCGCTGGGCATTTCTTGCCATTTAGGGTGGGCTTCTGACCGTAGCCTCACATTAGCGAGGACCCTCGAAAAGCGTACCCATTTCGACAGAGCCCTAAACCCTCTCCCCGACCCCATGCTGACCGAAGGCTATAGCCCAACGGCCTCGGTGACTATTTCACGCGCTGCGCCGCTGGGCATTTCTAACCATTTTAGGGCAGGCTTCTGTCCGTAGCCTCCAACTGGGCACAAGAGGACCGTCGAAAAGACTGTACCCATTTTCGGCGACGAGCCCCAAACCCCCTTCAACCCCCGCGGACCCTATAGCCCACGGCCTCGGTGACTATTTCCGCAGCGCTGCGCTGGGCATTCTTGCCATTTTAGGGCAGGCTTCGGCCGGAGCCTCCCCAGGCACACGAGGGCCCTCGAAAAGACTGTACCCATTTCCGACGATCGAACCCTAAACCCCTTCCCGGCCCCGCGGACCGAGGCTATAGCCCACGGCCTCGGTGACTATTTCACGCTGCGCCCAGCATTTCTTGCCATTTAGGGCGGGCTCTGCGTAGCAACCCCAGGCACACGAGGACCCTCGAAAAGACTGTACCCATTTCTGACACCCAGAGCCCCCGAACGCCCCTCCCCAACCCCCGCGGACCAAAGGCTATAGCCCACCGGCCTCGGTGACTATTTCACGCGCTGCGCCGCTATACATTTCTTGGCATTATAGGGCAGGCTTCTGACCGTAGCCTCCAACGGGGAACACGAGGACCCTCGAAATGACTGTACCCATTTCCGACGACCAGAGCCCCCTAAACCCCGTCCCAGCCCAGCGGAGCTATAGCCCGGCCTCGGTGACTATTTCACGCGTTGCGCCACTGGGCATGTCTTGCCATTTTAGGGTAGGCTTCTGACCGTAGCCTCACACTGGGAACACGAGGACCCTCAAAAAGATTGTACCCATTTCTGACCAGCAGAGCCCCCTAAACCCTCTCCCCAACCCATGCGGACCAAAGGCTATAGCCACCGGCCTCGATAACTATTTCACGCTCTGCGCGCTGGGCATTTCTTGCCATTTAGGGCAGGCCTGTCCGTAGCCTCCCCGGGCACGGGGACCCTCGAAAGACTGTACCCATTTTCGGCGGCAGGCCCGTTGCCTCGGCCCAGCGGACCAAGGCTGTGGCCACCGGCCTCGGTGGACTATTTCACCTTGCGCTGCGCGCTGGGCATTTCTTGCCATTTTAGGGCAGGCTTCTGACCGTAGCCTCCCCTTTGGGCACCACGTGGACCCTCGAAAAGACTTTACCCATTTTTTGAGCGACCAGCCCCTAAACCCCGCCCAAACACCCGCCGACCAAGGCTATATAGCCCGGCCTGGACTATTTCGCTGCGCGCTGGGTATTTCTTGCCATTTAGGGCAGGCTTCTGACCGTAGCCTCCCCAGGCACACGAGACCCTCGAAAAGACTGTACCCATTTCGACACGAGGCCCCGACCCCCACCCCAACCCCGCGGACCAGGCTATAGCCCACGGCCTTGGCGACTATTTCCGCAGCGCTGCGCTAGACATTTCTTGCCATTATAGGGCAGGCTTCTGACCGTAGCCTCCAAATGGGAACACGAGGACCCTCGAAATGACTATACCCATTTACGACGACCAGAGCCCCCTAAACCCCGTCCCCAACCCCCGCGGACCAAAGGCTATAGCCCACCGGCCTCGGTGACTATTTCACGCGCTGCGCCGCTGGGCATTTCTTGCCATTTTAGGGCAGGCTTCTGACCGTAGCCTCTGCCAGGGAACGAGGACCCTCGAAAAGGCTGTACCCATTTCCGGCAGAGCCCCTAACCTCTCCCCAGCCCCTGCGGACCAAAGGCTATAGCCCACCGGCCTCGGTGACTATTTCCTGAGCTGCGCGCTGGGCATTCTTGCCATTTTAGGCAGGCTTTCGTAGCCTCCAGGCACCTGGGACCCTCGAAAATACTGTACCCATTTCCGGCGAGCCCGAACACCTCCCGACCCCGCGGACAAAGGCTATAGCCCACCGGCCTCGGTGACTATTTCACGTGCTGCGCGCCCGGGCATTTTGCCATTTTAGGGCAGGCCTCGGCCGTAGCCTCCCCTTTGGGCACCACGAGGACCCTCGAAAAGACTGTACCCATTTCGGCGACAGGCCCCGAAACCCCCTCCCCAACCCGCGGACGAAGGCTATGGCCCACCGGCCTCGGCGACTATTTCTGCAGCTGCGCGCTGGGCATGTCTTGCCATTTAGGGCAGGCCTCGACCGTAGCCTCCCATGGGCACGAGGACCTCGAAAAGGCGCCATTTCCGACGAGCCCCAGGCGCCCCAGCCCCAGCGGACCAAGGCTATAGCCCACCCGGCCTTGGCGACTATTTCACGCTGCGCCACTGACATTTCTTGCCATTATAAGCGGGGCTTCTGGCCGTAGCCTGCCTCAGGAACACGAGGACCCTCGAAATGACTATACCCATTCGCGACGACCAGGCCCCTAAACCCGTCCCAACCCCAGCGGACCAAAGGCTATAGCCCACGGCCTCGGTGACTATTTCCGCAGCGCTGCGCTGGGCATTCTTGCCTTTTAGGCGAGCTTGACGTAGCCTCCTGCCCAGGGAACACGAGGACCCTCGAAAAAGCTGTACCCATTTCGGCGGCGAGCCCCTAAACCCTCTCCCGACCCCTGCGGACCAAGGCTATAGCCCACCGGCCTCGGCTATTTCACGCTGCGCGCTGGGCATTTCTTGCCATTTTGGGCGGGCTTGACCGTAGCCTCCTTGGGCACACTAGGACCCTCGAAAATCTGTGCCATTTCCGGCCCGGGCCCGAACACCCCTCCCGGCCCCAGCGGAACAAAGGCTATAGCCCACGGCCTCGGTGACTATTTCACGTGCTGCTCCGCGGGCATTTTTGCCATTTTAGGGCGGGCCTCGACCGTAGCCTCCCAGGGCCGAGGACCCTCGAAAATACTGTACCCATTTCCGTGACGAGCCCCGAAACCCCCTCCCCGACCTCCAGCGGACCAGGCTATAGCCCACCGGCCTCGGCGACTATTTCCGCACAGCTGCGCCGCTGGGCATGTCTTGCCATTTAAGGCGAGCTTACGTAGCCTCCCACGGCACGAGGACCCTCGAAAGGCATGCCATTTCCGATGACCGGGCCCCAGAAACCCCTCCCAACCCCAGCGGACCAAGGCTATAGCCCACCGGCCTCGGCGACTATTTCACGCTGGCGCTGGGCATTTCTTGCCATTTAGGGCGGGCTTCGACCGTAGCCTCCCCGCAGGCACACGGACCCTCGAAAATACTGCGCATTTCCGGATGCGAGAGCCCCGAGCGCCTCCCGGCCCCCGTGGACCAAGGCTATAGCCCACCGGCCTCGGTGACTATTGTGGCGCTGCGCGGCTTGGCATTTCTTGCCATTTATGGCGAGCGACCGTAGCCTCCCAGGCTCGGGCACGAGGACCCTCGAAAGACTGCCATTTCCGACGACAGGCGAAACCCTCCCCAACCCCTGTGGACCAAAGGCTATATCCCACCGGCCTCGGGCGACTATTTCTGCAGCTGCGCTGGGCATTTCTTGCCATTTAAGGCAGGCTTCTGATAGCCTCAGCTGGGCACGAGGACCCTCGAAAATACTTTACCATTTCCGAGGCCCAGGCCCCAGGCGCCCTCCCCAACCCCCGCGGACCAAAGGCTATAGCCCACCGGCCTCGGTTACTATTTCACGTGCTGCGCTGCCGGGCATTTTTTGCCATTTTGGGGCAGGCCTCTGACCGTAGCCTCCCACTGGGCACACTAGGACCCTCGAAAAGACTGTACCCATTTCCGGCAGGCGAGCCCCAGAGCCTCCCCAACCCCCGCGGACCAAAGGCTATAGCCCACCGGCCTCGGTGACTATTTGACGCGCTGCGCCGCTTGGCATTTCTTGCCATTTTAGGGCAGGCTTCTGACCGTAGCCTCCCACTGGGCACACGAGGACCCTCGAAAAGACTGTACCCATTTCCGTGCGATCAGGCCCGAGCCCCTCCCGACCCCAGCGGACAAAAGGCTATAGCCCCGGCCTCGTGACTATTTCACCTGCTGCGCGCTGGGCATGTCTTGCCATTTAGGGCGCTTCGGCCGTAGCCTCCCACTGGCACCGAGGACCCTCGAAAAGGCTGTACCCATTTCCGGCGAGCCCCGAAACCCCTCCCGACCCCCGCGGACCAACGGCTATAGCCCACCGGCCTCGGCGACTATTTCTAATGCTGCGCCGCTGGCATTTCTTTCCATTTTAGGGCAGGCCTCTGACCGTAGCCTCCCAGCCCAGGCTACGAGGACCCTCGAAAATACTGTCCGCATATCGGATGCGAGGCCCGAGCGCCTCCCCAGCCCCTGTGGACCAAGGCTATAGCCCACGGCCTCGGTGACTATTTTGCAGCTGCGCGGCTTGGCATTCTTGCCATTTATGGCAGGCTTCTGGTAGCCTCACTGCGCTGCGAGGACCCTCGAAAAAAGCTGTACCCATTTCCGGCGACCGAGACCGAACCCCCCTTCCCCAACCCCCGCGGACCAAAGGCTATAGCCCACCGGCCTCGGCGACTATTTCACACGCTGCGCCGCTGGGCATTTCTTGCCATTTTAGGGCAGGCTTCTGACCGTAGCCTCCCACTGGGCACACGAGGACCCTCGAAAATACTTTACCCATTTCCGAGGCCCAGAGCCCCGAACGCCCCTCCCCAACCCCCGCGGACCAAAGGCTATAGCCCACCGGCCTCGGTGACTATTTGACGCGCTGCGCCGCTTGGCATTTCTTGCCATTTTATGGCAGGCTTCTGACCGTAGCCTCCCACTGCGCACACGAGGACCCTCGAAAAGACTGTACCCATTTCCGACGACCAGAGACCCCGAAACCCCCTCCCCAACCCCCGCGGACCAAAGGCTATAGCCCACCGGCCTCGGCGACTATTTCACACGCTGCGCCGCTGGGCATTTCTTGCCATTTTAGGGCAGGCTTCTGACCGTAGCCTCCCACTGGGCACACGAGGACCCTCGAAAAGACACTACCCATTTCTGACTACCAGAGCCCCCTATCGCCCACACCCCACCCCCGCGGACAAAAGGCTCTAGCCCACCGGCCTCGGCGACTATTTCACCCGCTGCGCCGCTGGGCATTTCTTTCCATTTTAGGCGGGCTTGTAGCCTCCAGCTGGGCACGAGGACCCTCGAAAATACTGTCTGCGCATTTCGGATGCCGAGCCCGGCGCCCTCCCAGCCCCTGTGGACCAAGGCTATAGCCCCACCGGCCTCGGTGACTATTTGGCTGCGCGCTTGGCATTTCTTGCCATTTTGCCAGGCTTCGTACCGTAGCCTCCCTGCGCTGCGAGGACCCTCGAAAGACTGTACCCATTTCCGGCGACGAGACCGAAACCCCTCCCCAACCCCCGCGGACCAAGGCTATAGCCCACCGGCCTCGGCGACTATTTCACCGCTTGCGCCGCTGGGCATTTCTTGCCATTTAGGGCAGGCTTCTGACCGTAGCCTCCCCAGGCACGAGGACCCTCGAAAATACTTTACCATTTCCGGGCCCAGAGCGCCCCTCCCAACCCCCGCGGACAAAGGCTATAGCCCACCGGCCCCGGCGACTATTTCCTGCATTGCGCCGCTGGGCATTTCTTGCCATTTTAGGCGGGCTTACGGCCGTAACCTCCCACAGGCACACGAGGACCCTCGAAAGACTGTACCCATTTCCGGCGGCCAGGCCCCGAAACCCCTCCCAGCCCAGCGGACCAAAAGGCTATAGCCCACCGGCCTCGGCGACTATTTCACGCTGCGCGGCTGGGCATTTCTTGCCATTTAGGGCGACTTCTGACCGTAGCCTCCCACTGGGCACGAGGACCCTCAATGCTACCCATTTCGAGGCCCAGGCCCCAGGCGCCCCTCCCCGGCCCCAGCGGACCAAGGCTATAGCCCACCGGCCTTGGTGACTATTTCGTGCTGCTGGGCATTTTTGCCATTTTGGGGCGGGCCTCGACCGTAAGCCTCCCAGGAACACGAGGACCCTCGAAAAGACTATACCCATTTCAGGCGGCCAGAGCCCCGAAACCCCTCCCTAACCCCGCGGACCAAAGGCTATAGCCCACGGCCTCGGCGACTATTTGCGCCTGCGCTTGGCATTTCTTGCCATTTTATGTCGGGCTTCGACCGTAGCCTCCACGAGGACCTGCAGGACCTCGAAAAGACTGTACCCATTTCCGGCGATCGAGCCCGAGCCCCTCCCAGCCCCGCGGACAAAAGGCTATAGCCTACCGGCCTCGGCGACTATTTCTCACGCTGCGCCGCTGGGCATGTCTTGCCATTTGGCGAGCTTCGACCGTAGCCTCCCCACAGGCTACGAGGACCCTCGAAAGACTGTACCCATTTCCGGCGGACAGGCCGAAACCCCTCCCCCCAGCGGACCAAAGGCTATAGCCCACCGGCCTCGGCGACTATTTCACCGCTGCGCGCTGGGCATTTCTTTCCATTTTAGGCGAGCTTGACCGTGGTAGCCTCCAGGGCTACACGGGGACCCTCGAAAATCATGCGCATTTCCGGGATGCAGGAGCCCCGAGCGCCTCCCAACCCCGCGGACCAAAGGCTATAGCCACGGCCTCGGTGACTATTTGTGGCGCTGCGCGCTTGGCATTTCTTGCCATTTATGGCGAGCTTCTGACCGTAGCCTCCCACGCGCTACGAGGACCCTCGAAAAGACTGTACCCATTTCCGACGACCAGGACCGAAACCCCCTCCCAGCCCCCAGCGGACCAAGCCTATAGCCCACCGGCCTCGCCAACTATTTCACACGCTTTGCCGCTGGGCATTTCTTGCCATTTTAGGGCAGGCTTCTGACCGTGGCCTCCCACAGGGCACACGAGGACCCTCGAAAATACTGTACCCATTTCCGAGCCCAGGCCGAGCGCCCTCCCACCCCAGCGGACAAGGCTATAGCCCACCGGCCTCGGCGACTATTTCTGCAGCTGCGCCGCTGGGCATGTCTTGCCATTTAAGCGGGCTTGACCGTAGCCTCCCCAGGCACCGAGGACCCTCGAAAGACTGTACCATTTCCGGCGACCAGGCCCCCGAAACCCCTCCCGGCCCCGCGGACCAAGGCTATAGCCCCACCCGGCCTCGGCGACTATTTCCTGCGCGCTGAGCATTTCTTGCCATTTAGCGGGCTTCTGACCGTAGCCTCCCAGGCACCGAGGACCTCGAAAATACTTTACCCATTCGAGGCCCAGGCCCCGAGCGCCCCTCCCCCCCCAGCGGACCAGGCCATAGCCCACGGCCTTGGTGACTATTTCTCGTCTTTGCCGGGCATTTTTGCCATTTTAGGGGCGAGCCTCGTAGTAGCCTCCCACTTGGGAACCACGAGGACCCTCGAAAGACTATACCCATTTCCCGGCAGGCCGAGCCCCCCCCCTAACCCCCGCGGACCAGGCTATGGCCCACGGCCTCGGCGACTATTTGGCGCTGCGCGCTTGGCATTTCTTGCCATTTTATGTCGGGGCTTCTGACCGTAGCCTCCCAGGCACCACGAGGACCCTCGAAAAGACTGTACCATTTCCGTGATCAGGCCGAAACCCCTCCCGACCCAGCGGACAAAAGGCTATAGCCCGGCCTCGGCGACTATTTCAGCTGCGCTGGGCATGTCTTGCCATTTTAAGCGAGCTTGACCGTAGCCTCCACTTGGGCACGAGGACCCTCGAAAAGGCATGTACCATTTGACGAGCCCCGAAACCCCTCCCCGGCCCCGGACCAAAGGCTATAGCCCGACCTCGGCGACTATTTCACCGCGCCAGCTGGGCATTTCTTTCCATTTAGGGCAGGCTTCTGGCCGTAGCCTCCCAGGCACCACGAGGACCCTCGAAAATACTGTCATTTCGGATGCCGAGGCCCCGACGCCCCTCCCAGACCCTGTGGACCAGGCTATAGCCCACCGGCCTCGGTGACTGTTTGCGCTTGGCATTTCTTGCCATTTATGGCAGGCTTGACCGCAGCCTCCCGCTGCGCACTGCGAGGACCCTCGAAAAGGCTGTACCCATTTCCGGCGACCGAGACCCGAAACCCCTCCCGGCCCCAGCGGACCAAGGCTATAGCCCACCGGCCTCGGCGACTATTTCCTGCAGCTGCGCGCTGGGCATTTCTTGCCATTTAGGGCAGGCTTGACCGTAGCCTCCAGCAGAACACGAGGACCCTCGAAACGACTGTACCCATTTTCGACGACCAGAGCGCCCTAAACCCCCTCCCCAACCCCCGCGGACCAAAGGCTATAGCCCACCGGCCTCGGCGACTATTTGACGCCCTGCGCCGCTGGGCATTACTTGCCATTTTACGGCATGCTTCTGACCGTAGCCTCCCACTGGGCACACGAGGACCCTCGAAAGACTGTTCCCATTTTAGACGACCAGAACCCTAACCCCTCCCAGCCCCGCGGACCAGGCTATAGCCCACCGGCCTCGGTGACTATTTCACACGCTGTGCCGCTGGGCATTTCTTGCCATTTTATGGCAAGCTTCTGACCGTAGCCTCCCACTGGGCACACGAGGACCCTCGAAAATACTGTACCCATTTCGGATGCCCATTGCCCCGAACGCCCCTCCCCAACCCCCGCGGACCAAAGGCTATAGCCCACCGGCCTCGGTGACTATTTCACGTGCTGCGCCGCCGGGCATTTTTTGCCATTTTAGGGCAGGCTTCTTACCGTAGCCTCCCACTGGGCACACGCGGAGCCTCGAAAAGACTATACCCATTTTCAACGACCATAGCTCCCTAAACCCCCGCCCAAACCCCCGCGGACCAAAGGCTATAGCCCACCGGCCTCGATGACTATTTCACGAGCTGCGCCGCTGGGCATTTCTTGCCATTTTAGGGCAGGCTTCTGACCGTAGCCTCACACTGGGCAAACGAGGACCCTCGAAAAGACTGTACCCATTTCCGACCGAGCCCTAAACCCCCTACCCAACCCCCGCGGACCAAAGGCTATAGCCAACTGGCCTCGGTGACTATTTCACGCGCTGCGCGGCTGGGCATTTTTTGCCTTTTTAGGCGGGCTTGACCGTGGCTCACTGCGGGCACGAGGACCCTCGAAAAGACTGTACCCATTTCCGACGACCGGCCCGAAACTCCCTCCCCGGCCCAGCGGACCAAGGCTATAGCCCTCCTGACTCGGCGACTATTTATTGACTGCGCACTGTGTATTAGTTGCCATTTCGGCGTTCTGACCGTAGCCTCCACTGGGCTACGAGGACCCTCGAAAAAGACTGTACCCATTTCCGGCGACAGGCCCCGAAACCACCTCCCCGGCCCCGTGGACCAAGGCTTTAGCCCGCGGCCTCGGTGACTATTTCGCAGCTGCGCGCTGGGTATTTCTTGCCATTTTGGGCAGGCTTCTGACCCGTAGCCTCCCCCCGGCCCCACGAGGACCCTCGAAAAGACTGTACCCATTTCCGACGACCAGAGCCCCCGAACCCCCCTCCCGAACCCCCGCGGACCAAAGGCTATAGCCCACCGGCCTCGGCGACTATTTCACGCGCTGCGCCGCATGGCATTTCTTACCATTTTAGGGCAGGCCTCTGACCGTAGCCTGCCATTGGGCACACGAGGACCCTCGAAAAGACTGTACCAATTTCCGGCACGAGCCCGAAACCCCCTCCGAACCCCAGCGGACCAAAGGCTATAGCCACCGGCCTCGGCGACTATTTCCTGCCTGCGCCGCTGGGCATGCCTTGCCAATTTAAGGCAGGCTTCTGACCGTAGCCTCCAGCTGGGCACTGCGAGACCACTGGAAAAGCGTATGCCCATTTCCGGCGACAGGCCCCGAAACCCCTCCCGGCCCAGCGAACCAAAGGCTATAGCCCACCGGCCTCGGCGACTATTTCACGCGCGCTTGATGGGCATTCTTGCCATTTGGGCAGGCCTCGACGTAGCCTCCATTTGGGTACGAGGACCCTCGAAAAAGGCTGTACCATTTCCAGGCAGCAGGCCCCGAAACCCTCCCCGGCCCCGTGGACCGAGGCTATAGCCCACCGGCCTCGGTGACTATTTCAGCAGCGCTGCGCGCTGGGCTTGTCTTGCCATTTTAGGGCGAGGCTTCTGATCGTGGCCTCACGGCTGGGCACCGAGGACCCTCGAAAAGACTGTACCCATTTCCGGCGAGCCAGCCTAAACCCCTCCCAGCGCCCGCGGACCATGGGCTATAGCCCACCGTCCTCGGTGACTATTTCTGCGCTGCGCGCTGGGCATGTCTTGCCATTTTAGGGCGGGCTTCTGACCGTAGCCTCTGCTGGGCACACAAGGACCCTCGAAAAGGCATGTACCCATTTCCGGCGAGCCCCTGAACCCCCTCCCCAACCCCAGCGGACCGGGCTATAGCCCACCGGCCTCGGTGACTATTTCACGCAGCGCGCGCTGGGCATTTCTTGCCATTTTAGGGCAGGCTTCTGGACCGTAGCCTCATGGGCACACGAGGACCCTCGAAAGACTGTACCCATTTCGGCGACCAGCCCCTAAACCCCGCCCAAACCCCGCGGACCAAAAGGCTATAGCCCACGGCCTCGATGACTATTTCAGCTGCGCGCTGGGCATTTCTTGCCATTTAGGGCGGGCTTGACCGTAGCCTCTGCCCAGGCTACGAGGACCCTCGAAAGAGCTGTACCCATTTCGTGACCATAGCCCCCCAAACCCCCGCCCAAACCCCCACGGACCAAAGGCTATAGCCCACCGGCCTCGATGACTATTTCACGCGTTGCGCCGCTGGGTATTTTTTGCCATTTTAGGGTAGGCCTCTGACCGTAGCCTCCCAATGGGCACACGAGGACCCTCGAAAAGACTTTACCCATTTCGACGAACCCCGAGCGCCTCCCCAACCCCCGTGGACCAAAGGCTATAGCCCACCGGCCTCGGTGACTATTTCACGCGCTGCGCCGCTGGGCTTGTCTTGCCATTTTAGGGCAGGCTTCTGATCGTGGCCTCACGCTGGGCACACGAGGACCCTCGAAAAGACTGTACCCATTTCCGACGACCAAAGCCCCCGAAAACCCCTCCCCAACCCCCGCGGACCAAAGGCTATAGCCCACCGGCCTCGGCGACTATTTGACGCGCTGCGCCGCTGGGCATTACTTGCCATGTTACGGCATGCTTCTGACCGTAGCCTCCCACTGGGCACACGAGGACCCTCGAAAAGACTGTACCCATTTCCGACGACCAGAACCCCTAAACCCCCTCCCCAACCCCCGCGGACCAAAGGCTATAGCCCGCCGGCCTCGGTGACTATTTCACGCTCTGCGCCGCTGGGTATTTCTTTCCATTTTAGGGCATGCTTCTGACCGTAGCCTCACACAGGGCACACGAGGACCCTTGAAAAGACTGTACCCATTTTCGACGACCAGAGCCCCCTAAACCCCCTCCCCAACCCCCGCGGACCAAAGGCTATAGCCCACCGGGCTCGGTGACTATTTCCCGCGCTGCGCCGCTGGGCATTTCTTCCCATTTTAGGCGGGCCTCGGCGTAGCCTCACTGGGTACGAGGACCCTCGAAAAGACTGTACCCATTTCCGGCGACAGGCCCTAAGCCCCTCCCCGGCCCCGCCAAAGGATATAGCCCACCGGCCTCGGTGACTATTTCACGAACTGCGCCGCTGGGCATTTCTTGCCATTTTAGGGCAAGCTTCTGACCGTAGCCTCCCACTGGCCACACGAGGTCCCTCGAAAAGACTGTGCCCATTTTCGACGACCATAGCCCCCTAAACCCCGCCCAGCGGACCAAGGATATAGCCACCGGCCTCGATGGCTATTTCCGCGCTGCGCGCTGGGCATTTTTCCATTTAGGGGCAGGCTTGACCGTAGCCTCCTGCCCAGGCACGAGGACCCTCGAAAAGGACTGTACCCATTTCCGGCCACGAGCCACGAGCGCCTCCCGGCCCCGCGGACCAAAGGCTATAGCCCACCGGCCTCGGCGACTATTTCAGCTGCGCTGCGCGCTGGACATTCTTGCCATTTAGGGCAGGATTTTGACCGTAGCCTACCCCTGGGCACGAGGACCCTCGAAAAGCTGCACCATTTTCGATGACCAGGCCCCGAGCCCCTCCCGGCCCCAGCGGACCCAAGGCTGCCGCACGGCCTCGGTGACTATTTCCGCCCTGCGCCCGCTGGACATTTCTTGCATTTTAGGCGGGCCTCGACCGTAACCTCCCACTTGGGCACGAGGACCCTCGAAAAGACTGTACCCATTTCCGGCGCCCGACGACGCCCCTCCCCAACCCCCGCGGACCAAAGGCTATAGCCCACCGGCCTCGGTGACTCTTTCACGCGCTGCGCCGCTGGGCATGTCTTGCCATTTTAGGGCAGGCTTTTGACCGTAGCCTCCCACTGGGCACGTGAGGACCCTCGAAATGACTGTACCCATTTCCGACACCCAGAGCCCCCGTTTGCCTCCCAACCCCGCGGACCAAGGCTATGGCCACGGCCTCGGTGACTATTTCCTGCAGCAGCTGGGCATGTCTTGTCATTTTAGGGAAGGCTTCTGACCGTAGCCTCCCACTGGGCTCGCGAGGACCCTCGAAATGACTGTACCCATTTCCGACGACCAGAGCCCCCTAAACCCCCTCCCCCACCCCCGTGTACCAAAGGCAGTAGCCCACCGGCCTCGGTGACTATTTCACGCGCTGCGCCGCTGGGTATTTCTTGCCATTTTGGGGCAGGCTTCGTAGTAGCCTCCAGCCCAGGCACACGACCCTCGAAAAGACTGTACCCATTTTTGATGACGGAACCCCTAAACCCCTCCCGACCCCGCGGACCAAAGGCTATAGCCCACCGGCCTCGGCGACTATTTCACGCGCGGCGCCGCTGGGCATGTCTTGCCATTTTAGGGCAGGCTTCTGACCGTAGCCTCCCACTGGGTACACGAGGACCCTCGAAAAGACTGTACCCATTTCCGACGACCAGAGCCCCCGAAACACCTTGACCCAGCGGACCAAGGCTATAGCCCACGGCCTCGGCGACTATTTGGCTGCGCGCTTGGGATTTCTTGCCATTTAGGGCAGGCTTCTGACCGTAGCCTCCCTGTGCACCACGAGGACCCTCGAAAAGCTACCCATTTCGACAGCAGGCCCAGAAACCCCTCCCAGCCCCGCGGACCAAAGGCTATAGCCCACCGGCCTCGGCGGCTATTTCACGCGCTGCGCCGCTGGGCATGTCTTGCCATTTAGGCAGGCCTGACCGTAGCCTCCCACTGGGCACGCGAGGACCCTCGAAAAATGTGCCCATTTCCGACACAGGCCGAGCGCCTCCCCAGCGGACCAACGGCTATAGCCCACCGGCCTCGGCGACTATTTCACGCGCTGCGCCGCTGGACATTTCTTCTCATTTTAGGGCAGGCTTCTGACCGTAGCCTCCCACTGGGCATACGAGGACCCTCGAAATGTACTCATTTCGAACCGGATCCCCATAACACCTTCCGACCCCAGCGGACCAAAGGCTATAGCCCAGCCTCGGCAAGCTATTTCACGCGGCTGGACATTTCTTTCCATTTTAGGGCAAGCTTGACCGTAGCCTCACACCTGCACGAGGACCATTGAAAGACTGTACCCATTTCCGGCGGGCCGAAACCCCTCCCCAACCCCCGCGGACCAATGGCTATAGCCCACCGGCCTCGGCGACTATTTAACGCGCTGCGCCGCTGGGCATTACTTGCCATTTTACGGCATGCTTCTGACCGTAGCCTCCCACTGGGCACACGAGGACCCTCGAAAAGACTGTAACCATTTTCGACGACCAGAGCCCCCTAACACCTTCCCGACCCCCGCGGACCAAAGGCTATAGCCCACCGGCCTCGGCGACTATTTCACGCGCTGCGCCGCTGGACATTTCTTGCTGTTTTAGGACAGGCCTCTGACCATAGCCTCCCACTGGGCACACGAGGACCCTCGAAAAGACTGTACCCATTTCCGACGCCCAGAGCAGCCGAACGCCCCTCCCCAACCCCCGCGGACCAAAGGCTATAGCCCACCGGCCTCGGTGACTCTTTCACGCGCTGCGCCGCTGGGCATGTCTTGCCATTTTAGGGCAGGCTTTTGACCGTAGCCTCCCACTGGGCACGTGAGGACCCTCGAAATGACTGTACCCATTTCCGACACCCAGAGCCCCCGAGCGCCTCCCAACCCGGGGACCAAAGGCTATAGCCACGGCCTCGGTGACTATTTCAGCTGCGCCGCTGTTCATGTCTTGTCATTTTAGAGGCGGGCTTGACCGTAGCCTCCCCAGGCTCGCGAGGACCCTCGAAATGGACTGTACCCATTTCGGCGACGAGCCCCTAAACCCCTCCCCACCCCGTGTACCAAAAGGCGGTAGCCCACGGCCTCGGTGACTATTTCCCGCAGCTGCGCTGGTATTTCTTGCCATTTTAGGGGCGGGGCTTCCGGCCGTAGCCTCAGCCTGGGCTACGAGGACCCTCGAAAAGCTGTACCCATTTTCGACGGAGCCCCTAAACCCCTCCCAGACCCCAGCGGACCAAAGGCTATAGCCCACGGGCTCGGTGACTATTTCCCTGCTGCATTTCTTGCCATTTTAGGCGGGCCTCGGCCGTAGCCTCCCACTTTGGGTACCACGAGGACCCTCGAAAAGCATGCCATTTGGTTGAGCCCCGACGTCCCGCCCCAACCCCGCGGACCAGGCTATAGCCCACCGGCCTCGGCGACTATTTCCTGCGCTGCGCCTGGACATTTCTTCTCATTTAGGCGGGCTTCTGACCGTAGCCTCCCAGGCATCTGAGGACCCTCGAAATGGCTGTGCCATTTCCGAACCAGATCCCCATAACACCTTCCGACCCCGCGGACCAAGGCTATAGCCCACCGGCCTCGGCGACTATTTCAGCGCTGCGCTGGACATTTCTTTCCATTTTAGGGCAGGCTTCTGACCGTAGCCTCACACCTGGCACACGAGGACCCTTGAAATGACTGTACCCATTTCCGACGACCAGAGGCCCCCAAACCCCCCCCCCCAACCCCCCCGGACCAATGGCTATAGCCCACCGGCCTCGGCGACTATTTAGCGCTCGCGGCTGGGCGTACTTGCCATTTACGGCATGCTTCTGACCGTAGCCTCACCCGGGCACCACGAGACCCTCGAAAAGCGTAACCATTTTCGGCGCAAACCCCTCCCCAACCCCAGCGGACCAAAGGCTATAGCCCACGGCCTCGGTGACTATTTCACAGCGCTGCGCGCTGGGCATTTCTTGCCATTTTAGTGCGAGGCTTCTGACCGTAGCCTCACCGCTACGAGACCCTCGAAAGACTGTACAATTTGCGGCGACCATGGCCCCGACGCGCCTCCCCAGCGGACCAAGGCTATAGGCCACCGGCCTCGGTGACTATTTCCGCCCTGCGCGCTGGACATTTCTTCTTTGTTTTAGGACAGGCCTCGGCCGTAGCCTCCCCTTTGGGCACGAGGACCCTCGAAAAGGCTGTACCCATTTCCGGCCCGAGCCGCAGGCGCCCCTCCCCGACCCCAGCGGACCAGGCTATAGCCCACCGGCCTCGGCGACTATTTCCGCAGCTGCGCGCTGGACATTCTTGCCATTTTAGGGCAGGATTTTGACCGTAGCCTCATGGGCACCACGAGGACCCTCGTAAAGACTGCACCATTTCGATGACGAGCCCCGAAACCCCTCCCGGCCCCAGCGGACCAAAAGGCTATAGCCCACCGGCCTCGGTGACTCTTTCGCAGCTGCGCTGGGCATGTCTTGCCATTTTAGGGCGGGCTTTGGCCGTAGCCTCCCCTTTGAGCACGTGAGGACCCTCGAAATGCTGTACCCATTTCCGACACGAGGCCCCGAGCCTCCCGGCCCCGGGGACCAAAGGCTATAGCCCGGCCTCGGTGACTATTTCCTGCAGCTGCGCCGCTGGGCATGTCTTGTCATTTTAGGCGAGCTTACCGTAGCCTCCCCATACGAGGACCCTCGAAAAGACTGTACCCATTTCGACAGCGAGCCCCGAGCCTCCCGACCCCCGGACCAAGGCTATAGCCCACGGCCTCGGCGACTATTTCCGCTGCGCGCTGGGCATGTCTTGCCATTTAGGGCAGGCCTGACCGTAGCCTCCCACTGAGCGCGAGGACCCTCGAAAAGACTGTACCCATTTCCGACACCCAGGCCCCGACGCCTCCCCGGCCCCAGCGGACCAAGGCTATAGCCCACCGGCCTCGGCGACTATTTCACCTGCAGCTGCGCCCGTGGACATTTCTTCTCATTTTAGGGCGGGCTTCTGACCGTAGCCTCCCCCAGGCATCTGAGGACCCTCGAAATGACTGTACTCATTTCCGAAGACCAGATCCCCCATAACACCTTCCCGACCCCCGCGGACCAAAGGCTATAGCCCACTGGCCTCGGCAACTATTTCACGCGCTGCGCCGCTGGACATTTCTTTCCATTTTAGGGCAAGCTTCTGACCGTAGCCTCACACCTGCACACGAGGACCATTGAAAAGACTGTACCCATTTCCGACGAGGCCCCGAGCCCTCCCGGCCCAGCGGACCAATGGCTGCCAGCCACCGGCCTCGGCGACTATTTCGCTGCGCGCTGGGCGTATTTCTTGCCATTTCGGCATGCTTCTGACGTAGCCTCCCCTTTGGGCACACGAGGACCCTTGAAAAGACTGTACCCATTTTCGACGACCAGAGCCTCCTAAACCCCCACCCCAACCCCCGCGGACCAAAGGCTATAGCCCACCGGCCTCGGTGACTATTTCACGCGCTGCGCCGCTGGGCATTTCTTGCCATTTTAGTGCAGGCTTCTGACCGTAGCCTCACACTGGCCACACGAGGACCCTCGAAAAGACTGTACAAATTTGCGACGACCATAGCCCCCGAACGCGCCTCCCCAACCCCCGCGGAACAAAGGCTATAGCCCACCGGCCTCGGCGACTATTTCCCGCACTGCGCCGCTGGGCATTTCTTCCCATTTTAGAGCAGGCCTCTGACCGTAGCCTCACCCAGGGTACCGAGGACCTCGAAAAGGCTGTGCCATTTCCGCGGCGAGCCGAGCCGCTAAACCCCCACCAACCCCATGAACCAAAGGATATAGCCACGGCCTCGGTGACTATTTCAGCAGCTGCGCCGCCGGGCATTTCTTGCCATTTTAGGGCAAGCTTCTGACCGTAGCCTCCACTGGCCACGAGGTCCTCGAAAAGACTGTGCCCATTTTTCGGCGACCATAGCCCCTAACCCGCCCAACCCCCGCTGACCAAAGGATATAGCCCACCGGCCTCGGTGACTATTTCACGCGTTGCGCCGCTGGGCATTTTTTGACATTTGAGGTCAGGCTTCTGACTGTAGCCTCCTGCCCAGGTACGAGGACCCTCGAAAGACTGTACCCATTTCCGGCGCGAGCCACCGAACGCCCCTCCCCAACCCCCGCGGACCAAAGGCTATAGCCCACCGGCCTCGGCGACTATTTCACGCGCTGCGCCGCTGGACATTTCTTGCCATTTTAGGGCAGGATTCTGACCGTAGCCTCCCACTGGGCACACGAGGACCCTCGTAAAGACTGTACCCATTTCTGACGGCCAGAGCCCTCGAAACCCCCTCCCCAACCCCCGCGGACCAAAGGCTATAGCCCTCCGGCCTCGGTGACTATTTCACGCGCTGCGCCGCTGGGCATTTCTTGTCATTTTAGGGCAGGCCTCTGACCGTAGCCTCCCACGGCGCACACGAGGACACTCGAAAAGACTGTACACATTTCAGCGCCCTCCCCCCCCCCGGACCAGGCTATAGCCCACCGGCCTCGAGACTATTTCCAGCGCTGCGCTGGGCATGTCTTGTCATTTAAGGCAGGCTTACGGCGTAGCCTCCCACTGGGCTCGCGAGGACCCTCGCAATGACTGTACCCAGTTCCGACGCGCAGAGCGAGCTCACCCCCCTCCCCAACCCACGCGTACCAAAGGCATTAGCCCACCGGCCTCGGTGACTATTTCCAGCTGCGCGCTGGGTATTTCTTGCCATTTTAGGGCAGGCTTCCGACCGTAGCCTCAGCGGGCACGAGGACCCTCGAAAGACTGTACCCATTTTCGCGACCAGAGCCCCTAACCCCTCCCCAGCCCAGCGGACCAAGGCTATAGCCCACGGGCTCGGTGACTATTTCCGCGCTGCGCGCTGGGCATTTCTTGCCATTTTAGGCGGGCCTCGACCGTAGCCTCCACTGGGTAGACGAGGACCCTCGAAAAGACTGTACCCATTTCGGACGCCCAGAGCCCCCGAACGTCCCTCCCCAACCCCCGCGGACGAAAGGCTATAGCCCACCGGCCTCGGCGATTATTTCACGCGCTGCGCCGCTGGGCATGTCTTGCCATTTTAGGGCAGGCTTCTGACCGTAGGCTCCCACTGGGTACACGAGGACCCTCGAAAAGACTGTACCCATTTCCGGACCGAGCCCGAAACACCTTGCCCAACCCAGCGGACCGGCCTATAGCCCACGGCCTCGGCGACTATTTGGCGCGCGCTTGGGATTTCTTGCCATTTAGGGCAGGCTTCTGACCGTAGCCTCCCCAGGCACCACGAGGACCCTCGAAAAGATTGTACCCTTTTCTGGCGGCGGGCCCCGAAACCCCTCCCGACCCCAGCGGACCAAGGCTATAGCCCACCGGCCTCGGCGACTATTTCCGCAGCGCTGCGCGCATTTCTTGCCATTTTAGGTCAGGCCCTAACCGTAGCCTCCCACTGGGCACGCGAGGACCCTCGAAAAGACTGTACCCATTTCCGACACCCAGAGCCCCCGAACGCCCCTCCCCAACCCCCGCGGACCAAAGGCTATAGCCCACCGGCCTCGGCGACTATTTCACACGCTGCGCCGCTGGACATTTCTTCTCATTTTAGGGCAGGCTTCTGACCGTAGCCTCCCACTGGGCATACGAGGACCCTCGAAATGACTGTACTCATTTCCGAAGACCAGATCCCCCATAACACCTTCCCGACCCCCGCGGACCAAAGGCTATAGCCCACCGGCCTCGGCGACTATTTCACGCGCTGCGCCGCTGGACATTTCTTTCCATTTTAGGGCAGGCTTCTGACCGTAGCCTCACACCTGGCACACGAGGACCCTTGAAAAGACTGTACCCATTTCCGACGACCAGAGCCCCCGAAACCCCCTCCCCAACCCCCGCGGACCAATGGCTATAGCCCACCGGCCTCGGCGACTATTTAACGCGCTGCGCCGCTGGGCATTACTTGCCATTTTACGGCATGCTTCTGACCGTAGCCTCCCACTGGGCACACGAGGACCCTCGAAAAGACTGTAACCATTTTCGACGACCAGAGCGCCGAAACCCCTCCGGCCCCAGCGGACCAAAGGCTATAGCCCACCGGCCTCGGTGACTATTTCACGCGCTGCGCCACTGGGCATTTCATGCCATTTTAGTGCAGGCTTCTGACCGTAGCCTCACACTGGCCACACGAGGACCCTCGAAAAGACTGTATCAATTTGCGACGACCATAGCCCCCGAACGCCCCTCCCCAACCCCCGCGGAACAAAGGCTATAGCCCACCGGCCTCGGCGACTATTTCACGCGCTGCGCCGCTTGGCATTTCTTGCCATTTTAGAGCAGGCCTCTGACCATAGCCTCCACTTTGGGTACCACGAGGACCCACGAAAGACTGTACCCATTTCGGACTCCCAGGCCCCGAGGCGTCCCTCCCGGCCCAGCGGACGAAGGCTATAGCCCACCGGCCTCGGCGACTATTTCCAGCGCTGCGCGCTGGGCATGTCTTGCCATTTAGGGCAGGCTTCTGACCGTGGCTCCCAGCAGGTACGAGGACCCTCGAAAAGACTGTACCCATTTCCGACGACCAGAGCCCCCGAAACACCTTCCCCAACCCCCGCGGACCAAAGGCTATAGCCCACCGGCCTCAGCGACTATTTGGCCTTTCGCGCTTGGGATTTCTTGCCATTTAGGGCAGGCTTCTGACCGTAGCCTCCCAGGCACACGAGGACCCTCGAAAAGGCTGTACCCTTTACATTGCGGGCCGAGCCCCTCCCGGCCCCGCGGACCAAGGCTATAGCCCACGGCCTCGGCGACTATTTCACGCGCTGCGCGCTGGGCATTTCTTGCCATTTAGGGCAGGCCTGACCGTAACCTCCCAGCACGCGAGGACCCTCAAAAGACTGTACCCATTTCCGACACCCAGGCCCCGAGCGCCCTCCCGGCCCCAGCGGACCAAAGGCTATAGCCCACCGGCCTCGGCGACTATTTCTGCAGCTGCGCGCTGGACATTTCTTCTCATTTTAGGCAGGCTTCTGACCGTAGCCTCCCAACCCTCGAAATGAGCTGTACCCATTTCGAGACCAGATCCCCCATAACACCTTCCCGACCCCCGCGGACCAAAGGCTATAGCCCACTGGCCTCGGCAACTATTTCAAGCGCTGCGCCGCTGGACATTTCTTTCCATTTTAGGGCAAGCTTCTGACCGTAGCCTCACACCTGCACACGAGGACCATTGAAAAGACTGCCCATTTCCGGCGAGCCCCGAAAGCCTCCCCAAACCCGCGGACCAATGGCTATCGCCCACCGGCCTCGGCGACTATTTAACGCGCTGCGCCGCTGGGCATTACTTGCCATTTTACGGCATGCTTCTGACCGTAGCCTCCCCGGGCACGAGGACCCTCGAAAAGGTAACCATTTTCGGCGACGAGCCCCCGAAACACCTTGCCCAACCCTGCGGACCATAGCCTATAGCCCACCGGCCTCGGCGACTATTTGACGCGCTGCGCCGCTTGGGATTTCTTGCCATTTAGGGCAGGCTTCTGACCGTAGCCTCCCACTGGGCACACGAGGACCCTCGAAAGACTGTACCCTTTTACGGCGGGCCCGAAACCCCTCCCGACCCCAGCGGACCGAGGCTAGCCCACGGCCTCGGCGACTATTTCACCTTGCTGCGCTGGGCATTTCTTGCCATTTTAGGGCGAGCCACTGACCGTAGCCTCCCCTGGCGCGAGGACCCTCGAAAGACTGTACCCATTTCCGACGCAGGCCCCGAGCGCCCTCCCCGGCCCCAGCGGACCAGGCTATAGCCCCACGGCCTCGGCGACTATTTCCTGCAGCTGCGCCCGCTGGACATTCTTCTCATTTTAGGGCAGGCTTCTTACGTAGCCTCCCCTTTGGGCATACGAGGACCCTCGAAATGACTGTACCCATTTCCGAAGACCAGATCCCCCATAACACCAACCCGACCCCCGCGGACCGAGGCTATAGCCCACGGCCTCGGCGACTATTTCACGCTTGTGCAGCGCTGGACATTTCTTTCCATTTTAGGGCAGGCTACTGAACGTAGCCTCACACAGCGCACACGAGGACCCTTGAAAACTGTGCCCATTTCCGGAGGCCGAACCCCCACCCCCGCGGACCAATGTCTCTAGCCCACCGGCCTCGGCGACTATTTGCTGCGCGCTGGGCATTACTTGCCATTTCGGCATGCTGACCGTAGCCTCCCCTTTGGGCACCGAGGACCCTCGAAAAGACTGTAACCATTTTCGATGACGAGCCCTAAACCCCTCTGACCCAGCGGACCAGGCTATAGCCCACCGGCCTCGGTGACTATTTCCCGCGCTGCGCCACTGGGCATTTCTTGCCATTTTAGAACAGGCCTCTGACCGTAGCCTCCCGCAGCCACGAGGACCCTCGAAAGACTGTATCAATTTGCGACGACCAGAGCCCCCGAAAACCCCTCCCCAACCCCCGCGGACCAAAGGCTATAGCCCACCGGCCTCGGCGACTATTTCACGCGCTGCGCCGCTGGGCATTTCTTACCATTTTAGAGCAAGCCTCTGGCCGTAGCCTCCCACTGGGTACACGAGGACCCTCGAAAAGACTGTACCCATTTCGGACGCCCAGAGCCCCCGAACGTCCCTCCCCAACCCCCGCGGACGAAAGGCTATAGCCCACCGGCCTCAGCGACTATTTGACGCGCTGCGCCGCTTGGGATTTCTTGCCATTTTAGGGCAGGCTTCTGACCGTAGCCTCCCACTGGGCACATGAGGACCCTCGAAAAGACTGTACCCATTTTCGTGGCGGGCCGAAACCCCTCCCCGACCCCGCGGACCAAAGGCTATAGCCCACCGTCGTCGGCGACTTTTTCACGCTGCGCCGCTGGGCAATTCTTGCCATTTTAGGGCAGGCCCTGACCGTAGCCTCCCCAGGCACGAGGACCCTCAAAAAGGCTGTACCCATTTCCGACACCAGGCCCCGACGCCCTCCCGACCCCAGCGGACCAAAGGCTGTAGCCACCGGCCTCGGCGACTATTTCCTGCAGCTGCGCCGCTGGACATTTCTTCTCATTTTAGGGCAGGCTTGACCGTAGCCTCCCAGGCATCTGAGACCCTCGAAATGACTGCCATTTCCGAACCAGATCCCCATAACCTTCCTTCCGACCCCAGCGGACCAAAAGGCAATAGCCCACCGGCCACGGCGAATATTTCACCCGCGGCGCCGCTGGCCATTGCTTTCCATTTTAGGGCGGGCTTCTGACGTAGCCTCACCTGGCACACGAGGACCTTGAAATGGCTGTACCCATTTCCGTGCGGAGCCCCGAAACCCCTCCCAACCCCCGGACCAAAAGCTATGGCCACAGCCTCGGCGACTATTTAACGCTGCGCGCTGGGCATTACTTGCCATTTCACGGCATGCTTCTGGACCGTAGCCACCACTGGGCACCGAGACCCTCGAAAAGAAGACTGTAACCATTTCGGCGACCAGGCCCCTAAACCCCCTCCCCGGCCCAGCGGACCGAGGCTATAGCCCACGGCCTCGGTGACTATTTCACCGCTGCGCTGGGCATTTCTTGCCATTTTAGTGCGGGGCTTCTGACCGTAGCCTCCTGCCCAGCCACGAGGACCCTCGAAAGACTGTATCAATTTGCGCGACCACCAGCCCCGACGCCCCTCCCGGCCAGCGGAACAAAGGCTATAGCCCACGGCCTCGGCGACTATTTGTGCGCTGCGCCGCTGGGCATGTCTTGCCATTTTAAGGCGACTTCGACCGGCCTCAGCCCCAGGAACACGAGGACCCTCGAAAAACTGTACCCATTCCGGCGACCAGAGCCGCTAAACCCCCTCCCAATCCCGGACCAAGGCTGTAGCCCACCGGCCTCGGTGACTATTTCACAGCGTTGCGCGCTGGGCATTTCTTGCCATTTAGGGCAAGCTTCTGACCGTAGCCTCCCGGCCACCACGAGGACCCTCGAAAAGACTGTGCCCATTTCGGCGACCATGGCCCCTAAACCCCGCCCAAACCCCGCGGACCAAAGGATATAGCCACCGGCCTCGATGACTATTTCACGCGCTGCGCGCTGGGCATTTTTGCCATTTTAGGGCGGGCTTCTGACCGTAGCCTCTGCCCAGGCACGAGGACCCTCGAAAGACTGTACCCATTTCGAGACCAGATCCCCATAACACCTTCCGACCCCGCGGACCAAAGGCAATTGCCCCCCGGCCACGGCGCTATTTCCGCTCGCTGCTGGACATTCTTTCCATTTTAGGCGGGCTTCACCGTAGCCTCACACACAGCACACGAGGACCCTTGAAATGGCTGTACCCATTTCCGGCGACGAGCCCGAAACCCCTCCCCAACCCCAGCGGACCAATGGCTGCCTGCCCACGGCCTCGGCGACTATTTGCGCTGCGCGCGCCTGGGCGTACTTGCCATTTTACGGCATGCCGACCGTAGCCTCGCGGGCACGAGGACCCTCGAAAAGGCGTAACCATTTCGATGACGAGCCCCTAAACCCCTCGACCCCAGCGGACCAAAGGCTATAGCCCACCGGCCTCGGTGACTATTTCACGCGCTGCGCCACTGGGCATTTCTTGCCATTTTAGTGCAGGCTTCTGACCGTAGCCTCACACTGGCCACACGAGGACCCTCGAAAAGACTGTATCAATTTGCGACGACCATAGCCCCCGAACGCCCCTCCCCAACCCCCGCGGAACAAAGGCTATAGCCCACCGGCCTCGGCGACTATTTCACGCGCTGCGCCGCTGGGCATTTCTTGCCATTTTAGAGCAGGCCTCTGACCGTAGCCTCCCACTGGGTACACGAGGACCCTCGAAAAGACTGTACCCATTTCGGACGCCCAGAGCCCCCGAACGTCCCTCCCCAACCCCCGCGGACCAAAGGCTATAGCCCACCGGCCTCGGCGACTATTTCACGCGCTGCGCCGCTGGGCATGTCTTGCCATTTTAGGGCAGGCTTCTGACCGTAGGCTCCCACTGGGTACACGAGGACCCTCGAAAAGACTGTACCCATTTCCGACGACCAGAGCCCCCGAAACACCTTGCCCAACCCCGCGGACCAAAGGCTATAGCCCACCGGCCTCAGCGACTATTTGACGCGCTGCGCCGCTTGGGATTTCTTGCCATTTTAGGGCAGGCTTCTGACCGTAGCCTCCCACTGGGCACACGAGGACCCTCGAAAAGACTGTACCCTTTTCGGCGGGCCCGAAACCCCTCCCAACCCCGCGGACCAAAGGCTGGCCCACGGCCTCGGCGACTATTTCGTACACTGCGCGGCTGGGCATTTCTTGCCATTTTAGGGCAGGCCTGACCGTAGCCTCCCAGGCGCGAGGACCCTCAAAAGACTGCCATTTCCGACACGAGGCCCCGAGCGCCTCCCGGCCCCCGGACCAGGCTATAGCCCACGGCCTCGCGACTATTTCACCGCTGCGCGCTGGACATTTCTTCTCATTTAGGGCGGGCTTCTGACCGTAGCCTCCAGCTGGGCATCGAGGACCCTCGAAATGGCTGTACCCATTTCGAGACCAGATCCCCATAACACCTTCCGACCCCAGCGGACCAAAGGCTATAGCCCACCGGCCCGGCGACTATTTCCAGCGCTGCGCGCTGGACATTTCTTTCCATTTAGGCAGGCTTCGGCCGTAGCCTCACCACAGGCACCAGGACCCTTGAAAAGACTGTACCCATTTCCGACGACGAGCCCCGAAACCCCTCCCGAACCCCGCGGACCAAGGCTATAGCCCACCGGCCTCGGCGACTATTTAGCAGCTGCGCGCTGGGCGTACTTGCCATTTCTGGCATGCTTCTGACCGTAGCCACCCGCTGGGCACGAGGACCCTCGAAAAACTGTAACCATTTTCGGCGAGCCCTAAACCCCCTCCCCAAGCCCGTGACCAAAGGCTATAGCCCACGGCCTCGGTGACTATTTCCTGCGCCCGCATTTCTTGCCATTTTAGTGCGGGCTTCTGACCGTAGCCTCCGCAGCCACCACGAGACCCTCGAAAAGGCTGTATCAATTTGCGACGACCATACCCCCGAACGCCCCTCCCCAACCCCCGCGGAACAAAGGCTATAGCCCACCGGCCTCGGCGACTATTTGACGCGCTGCGCCGCTGGGCATGTCTTGCCATTTTTGGGCAGGCTTCTGACCGTAGCCTCCAACTGGGAACACGAGGACCCTCGAAAAGACTGTACCCATTTCCGACGACCAGAGCCCGCTAAACCCCCTCCCCAATCCCCGCGGACCAAAGGCTATAGCCCACCGGCCTCGGTGACTATTTCACGCGCTGCGCTGGGCATTTCTTGCCATTTAGGGCAAGCTTCTGACCGTAACCTCCACTGGCCACGAGGACCCTCGAAGAGGCATGCCCATTTCGGCGACCATAGCCCCCTAAACCCCCGCGGACCAAAGGATATAGCCCGCCTCGATGACTATTTCACGCGCTGCGCTGGGCATTTTTGCCATTTAGGGCAGGCTTCTGACCGTAGCCTCCTGCGGGCACGAGGACCCTCGAAAAGACTGTACCCATTTCCGGCGCCCGAGCCACGAGCGCCCCTCGGCCCGCGGACCAAGGCTGGCCCACGGCCTCGGCGACTATTTCACAGCGCTGCGCGCTGGACATTTCTTGCCATTTAGGGCGGATTCTGGCCGTAGCCTCCCAGGCACGAGGACCCTCGTAAAGACTGTACCCATTTCGGCGGCGGGCCCTCGAAACCCCCTCCCGGCCCCGCGGACCAGGCTATAGCCCTCCGGCCTCGGTGACTATTTCAGCCTGCGCGCTGGGCATTTCTTGTCATTTTAGGGCAGGCCTCGGCCGTAGCCTCCCAGGCGCGCAGAGACACTCGAAAGACTGTACACATTTCAGCCCTCCCAACCCCAGCGGACCAAGGCTATAGCCCACCGGCCTCGGCTGACTATTTCCGCAGCTGCGCCGCGGGCATTTCTTGCCATTTAGGGCAGGCCCTGACCGTAGCCTCCCAGGCTGAGCGCGAGGACCCTCGAAAAGACTGTACCCATTTCCGACACCCAGAGCCCCCGAACGCCCCTCAACAACCCCCGCGGACCAAAGGCTATAGCCGACCGGCCTCGTCGACTATTTCACGCGCTGCGCCGCTGGACATTTCTTCTCATTTTAGGGCAGGCTTCTGACCGTAGCCTCCCACTGGGCATACGAGGACCCTTGAAATGACTGTACACATTTCCGAGACGGATCCCCATGCACCTTCCAGGCCCCAGCGGACCAGGCTATAGCCCACGGCCTCGGCGGCTATTCACCAGCTGCGCGCTGGACATTTCTTTCCATTTTAGGGTGGGCTTCTGACGTAGCCTCCCACTGGGCACCGAGGACCCTCGAAAAGACTGTACCTATTTCGGCCCGGGCCGAAGCCCCTCCCCCAGCGGACCAAAGGCTATAGCCCACCGGCCTCGGTGACTATTTCACGCGCTCGCTGGGCATTTCTTGCCATTTAGGGTAGGTTTCTGACCGTAGCCTCACTGCTGGGCTACGAGACCCTTGAAAAGGCTGTACCCATTTCCGGCGACCAGGCCCGAAACCCTCCCAACCCCCGCGGACCAATGGCTATAGCCCACCGGCCTCGGCGACTATTTAACGCGCTGCGCCGCTGGGCATTACTTGCCATTTTACGGCATGCTTCTGACCGTAGCCTCACACTGGCCACACGAGGACCCTCGAAAAGACTGTATCAATTTGCGACGACCATAGCCCCCGAACGCCCCTCCCCAACCCCCGCGGAACAAAGGCTATAGCCCACCGGCCTCGGCGACTATTTGACGCGCTGCGCCGCTGGGCATGTCTTGCCATTTTAGGGCAGGCTTCTGACCGTAGCCTCCAACTGGGAACACGAGGACCCTCGAAAAGACTGTACCCATTTCCGACGACCAGAGCCCGCTAAACCCCCTCCCCAATCCCCGCGGACCAAAGGCTATAGCCCACCGGCCTCGGTGACTATTTCACGCGTTGCGCCGCTGGGCATTTCTTGCCATTTTAGGGCAAGCTTCTGACCGTAGCCTCCCACTGGCCACACGAGGACCCTCGAAAAGACTGTGCCCATTTTCGACGACCATAGCCCCCTAAACCCCCGCCCAAACCCCCGCGGACCAAAGGATATAGCCCACCGGCCTCGATGACTATTTCACGCGCTGCGCCGCTGGGCATTTTTTGCCATTTTAGGGCAGGCTTCTGACCGTAGCCTCACACTGGGCACACGAGGACCCTCGAAAAGACTGTACCCATTTCGGCGCCCGAGCCACGAGCGCCCTCCCCAGCCCCAGCGGACCAAAGGCTATAGCCACGGCCTCGGCGACTATTTCACGCGCTGCGCTGGACATTTCTTGCAATTTTTGGGCGAGTTCTGGCCGTAGCCTCCCAGGCACCGAGGACCCTCGTAAGACTGTACCCATTTCGGCGGCGAGCCCTCGAAACCCCCTCCCCAACCCCCGCGGACCAAAGGCTATAGCCCTCCGGCCTCGGTGACTATTTCACGCGCTGCGCCGCTGGGCATTTCTTGTCATTTTAGGGCAGGCCTCTGACCGTAGCCTCCCACGGCGCACACGAGGACACTCGAAAAGACTGTACACATTTCCGACGCCCCTCCCCAACCCCCGCGGACCAAAGGCTATAGCCCACCGGCCTCAGCGACTATTTCACGCGCTGCGCCGCCGGGCATTTCTTGCCATTTTAGGGCAGGCCCTGACCGTAGCCTCCCACTGGGCACGCGAGGACCCTCGAAAAGACTGTACCCATTTCCGACACCCAGAGCCCCCGAACGCCCCTCCACAACCCCCGCGGACCAAAGGCTATAGCCGACCGGCCTCGTCGACTATTTCACGCGCTGCGCCGCTGGACATTTCTTCTCATTTTAGGGCAGGCTTCTGACCGTAGCCTCCCACTGGGCATACGAGGACCCTCGAAATGACTGTACCCATTTCCGAAGACCAGATCCCCCATAACACCTTCCCGACCCCCGCGGACCAAAGGCTATAGCCCACCGGCCTCGGCGACTATTTCACGCGCTGCGCCGCTGGACATTTCTTTCCATTTTAGGGTAGGCTTCTGACCGTAGCCTCCCACTAGGCACACGAGGACCCTCGAAAAGACTGTACCTATTTCTGACGGCCAGAGCCCCCGAAACCCCCTCCCCAACCCCCGCGGACCAAAGGCTATAGCCCACTGGCCTCGGTGACTATTTCACGCGCTGCGCCGCTGGGCATTTCTTGCCATTTTAGGGTAGGCTTCTGACCGTAGCCTCACACTGGGCACACGAGGACCCTTGAAAAGGCATGCCCATTTCCGGCGACGGGCCCCCCCTCCCAGCCCCAGCGGACCAATGGCTATAGCCCACCGGCCTCGGCGACTATTTAACGCGCTGCGCCGCTGGGCATTACTAGCCATTTTACGGCATGCTTCTGACCGTAGCCTCCCACTGGGCACACGAGGACCCTCGAAAAGACTGTACCCATTTCGGACGACCCCAGGCGTCCCTCCCCCCCGGACCGAGGCTATAGCCCACCGGCCTCGGCGACTATTTCACACGCTGCGCCGCTGGACATTTCTTCTCATTTTAGGGCAGGCTTCTGACCGTAGCCTCCCACTGGGCATACGAGGACCCTCGAAATGACTGTACCCATTTCCGAAGACCAGATCCCCCATAACACCTTCCCGACCCCCGCGGACCAAAGGCTATAGCCCACCGGCCTCGGCGACTATTTCACGCGCTGCGCCGCTGGGCATTTCTTTCCATTTTAGGGCAGGCTTCTGACCGTAGCCTCACACATGGCACACGAGGACCCTTGAAAAGACTGTACCCATTTCCGACGACCAGAGCCCCCGAAACCCCCTCGCCAATCCCCGCGGACCAAAGGCTATAGCCCACCGGCCTCGGTGACTATTTCACGCGTTGCGCCGCTGGGCATTTCTTGCCATTTTAGGGCAAGCTTCTGACCGTAGCCTCCCACTGGCCACACGAGGACCCTCGAAAAGACTGTGCCCATTTTCGACGACCATAGCCCCCTAAACCCCCGCACAAACCCCCGCGGACCAAAGGATATAGCCCACCGGCCTCGATGACTATTTCACTCGCTGCGCCGCTGGGCATTTTTTGCCATTTTAGGGCAGGCTTCTGACCGTAGCCTCTGCTGGGCACACGAGGACCCTCGAAAGACTGTACCCATTCCGGCGCGAGCCACGCCCCTCCCCAACCCCTGCGGACCAAAGGCTATAGCCCACCGGCCTCGGCAACTATTTCACGCGCTGCGCCGCTGGACATTTCTTGCCATTTTAGGGCAGGCCTCTTACCGTAGCCTCCCACGGGGCACACGAGGGCCGTCGGAAAGACTGTACCCATTTCCGACGCCCCTCCCCAACCCCCGCGGACCAAAGGCTATAGCACACCGGCCTCGGCGACTATTTCACGCGCTACACCGCTGGACATTTCTCCACATTTTAGGGCAGCCTTCTGACCGTAGCCTCCCACTGGGCACACGAGGACCCTCGAAAAGATTGTACCCATTTCCGACGACCAGAGCCCCCGAAACACCGTCCCAGCCCCGCGGACCAAGGCTATAGCCCACCGGCGTCGGAGACTATTTGTGACTGCGCCGCTTGGCATTTCTTGGCATTTAAGGCGGGCTTCGTAGTAGCCTCCCCAGCTACGAGGACCCTCGAAAGACTATACCCATTTCGTGACCCGAGCCCCGAAACCCCTCCCCAACCCCAGCGGACCAAGGCTACAGCCCACGGCCTCGGCGACTATTTCACGCGTTGCGCGCTGGGCATTTCTTGTCATTTAGGGCAGGCCTCTTAGTAGCCTCACGGGGCACACGAGGGCCGTCGGAAAGACTGTACCCATTTCCGACGCCCCTCCCCAACCCCCGCGGACCAAAGGCTATAGCCCACTGGCCTCGGCAACTATTTCACGCGCTGCGCCGCTGGACATTTCTTGCCATTTGAGGGCAGGCTGCTGACCGTAGCCTCCCACTGGGCACACGAGGACCCTCGTAAAGACTGTACCCATTTCCGATTTCCAGAGCCCCCGAAACCCCCTCCCCAACCCCCGCGGACCAAAGGCTATAGGCCACCGGCCTCAGTGACTATTTCCCGTGCTGCGCCGCTGGGCATTTCTTGCTATTTTAGGGCAGGCCTCTGACCGTAGCCTCCCACTGGGCACACGAGGACCCTCGAAAAGACTGTCCCCATTTCCGACGCTAAGAGCCCCCGAACGCCCCTCCCCAACGCCCGCGGACAAAAGGCTATAGCCCACCGGCCTCGGTGACTATTTCAGCAGCTGCGCCCGCTAGGCATGTCTTGCCATTTAGGGCAGGCTTGACCGTAGCCTCCCAGCGGCGAGGACCCTCGAAAATACTGTACCCATTTCCGACGACAAGAGCCACCTAAACCCCCTTCCCAACCACCGCGGACAAAAGGCTATAGCCCACCGGCCTCGGTGACTATTTCACCTTGCTGCTGGGCATTTCTTGCCATTTTGGGCGAGCTTCGGCCGTAGGCTCCCAGGCAAGCGAGGACCCTCGAAAGACTGTACCCATTTGCGGCGACGAGCCCCTAAACCCCCTCCCGACCTCCAGCGGACCAAAGGCTATGGCCCACCGGCCTCGGCGACTATTTCCGCGCTGCTCAGCTGGACATTTCTTGCCATTTGGCGCGAGGCTTACGTAGCCTCCCACTGGGCACGAGGACCCTCGTAAAACTGTGCCCATTTCCGATGGCGAGCCGAAACCCCTCCCGGCCCCAGCGGACCAAAGGCTATAGGGCACCGTCTGGTGACTATTTCCGGCCGCGCGCTTAGCATTTCTTGCTATTTTAGGGAAGGCCTCTGGCCGTAGCCTCGGGCCCAGGTACGAGGACCCTCGAAAAGACTGTATTCATTTCCGGCCTTGTGAGCCCCCAACGCCATTCCCCAGCCCCCGGACCAAGGCTGCCACGGCCTCGGCGACTATTTCACGCAGCGCGCGCTGGACATTTCTTCTCATTTTAGGGCGGGCTTGACCGTAGCCTCAGCCCAGGCACGAGGACCCTCGAAAGAGTGTACCCATTTCCAGCGACCAGAGTCCCGACACCTTCCCCAACCCCAGCGGACCAAGGCTATAGCCCACCGGCCTTGGAGACTATTTGTTGGCGCGCCGCTGGCATTTCTTGGCATTTTAGGGCGAGGCTTGACGTAGCCTCCCAGGCTACGAGGACCCTCGAAAGACTATACCCATTTAAAGCGACGAGCCCCGAGCCTCCCCTGCCCCGCGGACCAAGGCTATAGCCCACCGGCCTCGTGACTATTTCCGCGCTGCGCGCTGGGCATTTCTTGTCATTTAGGGCAGGCCTCTTACCGTAGCCTCCCACGGGGCACGAGGGCCGTCGGAAAGACTGTACCCATTTAAGCGCCCTCCCAGCCCCAGCCGGACCAAAAGGCTATAGCCCGGCCTCGGCAACTATTTCACCTTGCTGCGCTGGCTGGACATTCTTGCCATTTGAGGGCAGGCTGCTGACGTAGCCTCCCCTTTGGGCTACGAGGACCCTCGTAAACTGTACCATTTCCGATTTCAGGCCCCAAACCCCTCCCCAGCCCCGCGGACCAAGGCTATAGGCCACGGCCTCGGATGACTATTTCCGTCTTTGCGCCGCTGGGCATTTCTTGCTATTTTAGGGCGGGCCTCGGCCGTAGCCTCCCAGCTGGGCACCGAGGACCCTCGAAGACTGTCCCCATTTCCGGCTAAGAGCCCCGACGCCCTCCCCAGCGCCCGGCGGACAAAGGCTATAGCCCACGGCCTCGGTGACTATTTCAGCCTGCGCCGCTAGGCATGTCTTGCCATTTTAGGGCAGGCTTCTGACCGTAGCCTCCCACTGGGCACGCGAGGACCCTCGAAAATACTGTACCCATTTCCGACGACAAGAGCCGCCTAAACCCCCTTCCCAACCACCGCGGACAAAAGGCTATAGCCCACCGGCCTCGGTGACTATTTCCACCAGCAGCTGCTGCTAGGCATTTCTTGCCATTTTAGGCGGGCTTACGACCGTGAAACTCCCCAGAAGCGAGGACCCTCGAAAGACTGTACCCATTTGCGGCGACCAGGCCCTAAGCCCCTCCCGACCTCCAGCGGACCCAAAGTCTATATCCCACCGGCCTCGGCGACTATATCACGCGCTGCTCCGCTGGACATATCTTGCCATTTGAGGCGGGCTTCGGTAGTAACCTCGCTGGGCACGAGGACCCTCGAAAGCCCTGTACCATTTCCGATGGCGGGCCCGAAACCCCCTCCCCAACCCCCGGACCACAGGCTATAGCGCACGGTCTCGGTGACTATTTCCAGCGGCCGCGCTGGGCATTTCTTGCTATTTTGGGAAGGCCTCTCGTGTAGCCTCGGGACTGGGTACGCAGACCCTCGAAAAGACTGTATTCATTTCCGGCATGAGCCCCAGCGCCATTCCCCCAACCCGCGGACAGGCTATAGCCACCGGCCTCGGCGACTATTTCCAGCGCTGCGCGCTGGACATTTCTTGGCTTTTGGGGCAGGCTTCTGACCAGCCTCCCAGCCCCAGGCTGGGGACCGCTCGAAAGAGTGTACCCATTTCTGACGAGCCGAAACCTGCCCCGGCCCCGCGGACCCAGGCTATACAGGCCACGGCCTTGGAGACTATTGTGGCAGCTGCTGCGCATGGCATTTCTTAGCATTTAGGGCGAACCCGGCCTCTTGTAGCCTCCCGCAGGCACCGAGACCCTCGAAAGACTATACCCATTTCGTGACGGAGCCCCGAAACCCCTCCCCAACCCCGCGGACCAGGCTATAGCCCACCGGCCTCGGCGACTATTTCAGCGCTGCGCTGGGCATTTCTTGTCATTTAGGGCAGGCCTCTTACCGTAGCCTCCACGGGGCACCACGAGGGCCGTCGGGCATACCATTTCCGACGCCACTCCCAGACCCCCGCGGACCAAAGGCTATAGCCCACTGGCCTCGGCAACTATTTCACGCGCTGCGCCGCTGGACATTTCTTGCCATTTGAGGGCAGGCTGCTGACCGTAGCCTCCCACTGGGCACACGAGGACCCTCGTAAAGACTGTACCCATTTCCGATGACCAGAGCCCCCGAAACCCCCTCCCCAACCCCCGCGGACCAAAGGCTATAGGCCACCGGCCTCAGTGACTATTTCCCGTGCTGCGCCGCTGGGCATTTCTTGCTATTTTAGGGCAGGCTTCTGACCGTAGCCTCCCACTGGGCACGCGAGGACCCTCGAAAATACTGTACCCATTTCCGACGACAAGAGCCGCCTAAACCCCCTCCCCAACCACCGCGGACAAAAGGCTATAGCCCACCGGCCTCGGTGACTATTTCACGCGCTGCGCTGCTGGGCATTTCTTGCCATTTTAGGGCAGGCTTCTGACCGTAGGCTCCCACTGGGCAAACGAGGACCCTCGAAAAGACTGTACCCATTTGCGACGACCAGAGCCCCCTAAACCCCCTCCCCAACCTCCGCGGACCAAAGGCTATAGCCCACCGGCCTCGGCGACTATTTCACGCGCTGCTCCGCTGGACATTTCTTGCCATTTGAGGGCAGGCTTCTGACCGTAGCCTCCCACTGGGCACACGAGGACCCTCGTAAAGACTGTACCCATTTCCGATGGCCAGAGCCCCCGAAACCCCCTCCCCAACCCCCGCGGACCAAAGGCTATAGGGCACCGTCCTCAGTGACTATTTCCCGCGCTTCGCCGCTTGGCATTTCTTGCTATTTTAGGGAAGGCCTCTGACCGTAGCCTCGGACTGGGTACACGAGGACCCTCGAAAAGACTGTATTCATTTCCGACGCGCAGAGCCCCCAAACGCCATTCCCCAACCCCCGCGGACCAAAGGCTATAGCCCACCGGCCTCGGCGACTATTTCACGCGCTGCGCCGCTGGACATTTCTTCTCATTTTAGGGCAGGCTTCTGACCGTAGCCTCCCAATGGGCACACGAGGACCCTCAAAAAGACTGTACCCATTTCTGAAGACCAGATCCCCCGAAACACATTCCCGACCCCCGCGGACCAAAGGCTATAGCCCACCGGCCTCGGTGACTATTTCACGCGCTGCGCCGCTGGGCATTTCTTGTCATTTTAGGGCAGGCCTCTGACCGTAGCCTCCCACGGGGCACACGAGGACCCTCGAAACGACTGTACCCATTTCCGACGCCCCTCCCCAACCCCCGCGAACCAAAGGCTATAGCCCACTGGGCTCGGCGACTATTTCACGCGCTGCGCCGCTGGACATTTCTTGCCATTTGAGGGCAGGCTGCTGACCGTAGCCTCCCACTGGGCACAAGAGGACCCTCGTAAAGACTGTACCCATTTCCGATGACCAGAGCCCCCGAAACCCCCTCCCCAACCCCCGCGGACCAAAGGCTATAGGCCACCGGCCTCAGTGACTATTTCCCGCGCTGCGCCGCTGGGCATTTCTTGCTATTTTAGGGCAGGCCTCTGACCGTAGCCTCCCACAGGCTGCGAGGACCCTCGAAAGACTGTCCCATTTCCGGCTCGAGCCCCGACGCCCCTCCCAGCCCCCGCGGACAAAGGCTATAGCCCACCGGCCTCGGTGACTATTTCACAGCGCTGCGCGCTGAGCATGTCTTGCCATTTTAGGCAGGCTTGACCGTAAGCCTCCACGGGGCACGAGGGCCGTCGAAAAAACTGCCATTTCCGGCGCCTCCCCAGCCCCGTGGACCAAAGGCTATAGCCCGGCCTCGGCAACTATTTCAGCTGCGCGCTGGACATTTCTTGCCATTTGAGGCGGGCTGCTGACCGTAGCCTCCCCTTGGGCACGAGGACCCTCGTAAAGCACTGTACCCATTTCCGATGACGAGCCCGAAACCCCTCCCGACCCCGCGGACCAAAGGCTGGGCCACCGGCCTCGGTGACTATTTCCGCTGCGCGCTGGGCATTTCTTGCTATTTTAGGGCAGGCCTCGGCCGTAGCCTCAGGCTGACACGAGGACCCTCGAAAAGACTGTCCCCATTTCCGGCCTGAGCCCCAGGCGCCCTCCCGGCCCCAGCTGACCAATGTCTATAGCCCACCGGCCTCGGTGACTCTTTCAGCTGCGCGCTAGGCATCTCTTGCCATTTAGGGCGGGCTTACGTGGCCGTCGCGTCCAGCGCGAGGACCCTCGAAAATCTGTACCCATTTCCGGACAAACCGCTAAACCCCTCCCCCACCGCGGACCCCAGGCCGGAGCCCACCGGCCTCGGTGACTATTTCACGCGCTGCGCCGCTGGGCATTTCTTGCCATTTTAGGGCAGGCTTCTGACCGTAGGCTCCCACTGGGCAAACGAGGACCCTCGAAAAGACTGTACCCATTTGCGATGGCCAGAGCCCCCCAAACCCCCCCCCCCACCCCCCCGGGCCAAATGCTATAGGCCAGAGTCCTCGGTGACTATTTCCCGCGCTTGGGCATTTCTTTTATTTTAGGAAGGCCTCGACCGTAGCCTCCCAGGCACGGAGGACCCTCGAATAGACTGCCATTTCCGATGACGAGCCCCAGCGCCTCCCTGGCCCGCGGACCAAGGCTATAGCCCACTAGCCTCGGCGACTATTTCACGTGATCGCCGCTGGACATTTCTTGCCATTTTAGGGCGGGCTTGACCGTAGCCTCCCCGCGGCCGCACGAGGACCCTCGAAAAGCATGCCCATTTCCGGCGACCAGGCCCGAAACACCTTCCCCACCTGCGGACCAAGGCTGTGGCCACCGGCCTCGGTGACTATGTGCGCTGCGCGCTGGGCATTTCTTGCCATTTAAGGCGGGCTTCTGACGTAGCCTCCCCGGGCTGCGAGGACCCTCGAAAATCTGAACCCATTTGCGGCACCAGAACCCGGAACCCCATCCCAGACCCCGCGGACCAGGCTATAGTCCACCGGCCTCGGTGACTATTTCACCAGCTGCGCGCTGGGCATTTCTTGCCATTTTGAGCGGGCTTCTGACCGTAGCCTCCCAGGCACCACGAGGACCCTCGAAATGACTGCCATTTCCGGCCCAGGCCCAGGCGTCCTCGGACCCCAGCGGACCAGGCTATATCCCACCGGCCTCGGCGACCTTTTCACGCGCTGCGCTGCTGGGCATTTCTTGCCATTTTAGGGCAGGCCTCTGACCGTATCATCCCCAGGCACTGCGAGGACACTCAAAAAGCTGTACCCATTTAAAGCGGCGAACCCGAAACCCCTGACCCCCGTGGACCAAGGCTATAGCCCACCGGCCTCGGCGACTATTTAACTGCAGCTGCGCTGGACATTTCTTGCCATTTCGGACGGGCTTCTGGCCGTAGCCTCCCACTGGGCACGAGGACCCTCGAAAAAACTGTACCCATTTCGGCGCCGGGCCCCAGGCGTTTCTCCCCGACCGCCCGCGGACCAAGGCTATAGCCCACCGGCCTAGGCGACCATTTCCGCAGCGTTGCGTCGCTGGGCATTCTTGCCATTTTAGGGCAGGCCTCGGCCGTATCCTCCCAGGCACGAGGACCCTCGAAAAGGCTATGCCATTTCCGACGAACACGAACCCCTCCCGATCCCGCGGACCAAGGCTATAGACCACCGGCCTCGGCGACTATTTCATCTATCGCGCTGGGCATATCTTGCCATTTAGGGCGGGGCTTCTGACCGTAGCCTCCCACTGGCCACACTAGGACCCTCGAAATATGTACCCATTTCCGGCGCCCGAGCCCTGAGGCGTCCCTCCCCAGCCGCCCGCGGACCAAAGGCTATAGCCCACCGGCCTCGGCGACCATTTCCTGGCGCTGCGCGCTGGGTATTTCTTGCCATTTAGGGCGGGCTTCTTACCGTAGCCTCCCAGGGCACACGAGACCCTCGAAAAGCTGTAGCCATTTCGGCCGAGCCCCAGGCGTCCCTCCGGCCCCGCGGACCAAAGGCTATAGCCCACGGTCTCGGCGACCATTTCGCGCTGCGCGCTGGGCATTTCTTGCCATTTTAGGGCGAGCCTCGACGTAGCCTCCCATGGGCACCACGAGGACCCTCGAAAAGACTGTACCCATTTCGGCGAGCCCCGAACTTTCTCCCCGACCGCCCGCGGACCAAAAGGCTATAGCCCACCGGCCTCGGTGACCATTTCAGCTGCGCGCTGGGTATTCGTGCCATTTTAGGGCAGGCCTCGACCGTAGCCTCCCCAGGCTGCGAGGACCCTCGAAAGGCTGTACCCATTTCCGACAGCAGGCCCCGAAACCCCTTGACCCCGTGGACCAAAAGGCTATAGCCCACCGGCCTCGGTGACTATTTCACGCTGCGCGCTGGGACATTTCTTGCCATTTTCGGCAGGCTTGACGTAGCCTCCCAGGCACGAGCACCCTCGAAAAGACTGTACCCATTTCCGACTCCCAGACCCCCAGCTCGTCCCTCCCCCCCCGCCGCGGACGACATCCTATTTCCCACCGGCCTCGGCGACCATTTCACGCGCTGCGCCGCTGGGCATTTCTTGCCATTTTAGGCGGGCTTCTTCGTAGCCTCCCTGGGCACGAGGACCCTCGAAAAGGCGTACCCATTTCCGACACAGGCCCGAGCGTCCTCCCGGCCCCGCGGACCAAGGCTATAGCCCACGGTCTCGGCGACCATTCACAGCGCTGCGCTGGGCATTTCTTGCCATTTAGGGCGAGGCCTCGGCCGTAGCCTCCCCCAGGCTGCGAGGCCTCGAAAAGACTGTACCCATTTCGGCGAGCCCCGAACTTTCTCCCCAACGCCCGCGGACCAAGGCTATAGCCCACCGGCCTCGGCGACCATTTCCGCTGCGCTGGGGTATTCGTGCCATTTAGGGCGGGCCTCTGACGTAGCCTCCCAGGCACACGAGGACCCTCGAAAGGCATGCCATTTCGACAGCCGGGCCCCGAGCCCCCAGCCCGTGGACCAAAGGCTATAGCCACGGCCTCGGTGACTATTTAACTGCGCTGCGCCGCTGGACATTTCTTGCCATTTTCGGACGGGCTTGACCGTAGCCTCCCATGGGCACGAGGACCCTCGAAAGGACTGTACCCATTTCGGCGAGCCCTGAGCGTCCCTCCCCAACGCCCGCGGACCAAGGCTATAGCCAGCCCCGGCCTCGGCGACCATTTCACGCTGCGCGCTGGGTATTTCTTGCCATTTAGGGCAGGCTTCGTAGCCTCCCGCAGGCTGCGAGGACCCTCGAAAAGCTGCCCATTTCCGGCGAGCCCCGAGCGTCCCTCCCGGCCCCGCAGACCAAAGGCTATAGCCCACCGGCCTCATCGACCATTTCACGCGCTGCGCCGCTGGGCATTTCTTGCCATTTTAGGGCAGGCTTCTGACCGTAGCCTCCCACTGGGCACACGAGGACCCTCGAAAAAACTGTACTCATTTCTGATGCCCAGAGCCCCAGAACGTTTCTCCCTAACCGCCGCGGACCAAAGGCTATAGCCCACCGGCCTCGGCGACCATTTCACGCGCTGCGCCGCTGGGCATTTCTTGCCATTTTAGGGCAGGCCTCTGACCGTATCATCCCACTGGGCACACGAGGACACTCAAAAAAACTGTACCCATTTCCGACGACCAGAACCCCCGAACCCCCTCCCTAACCCCCGCGGACCAAAGGCTATAGACCACCGGCCTCGGTGACTATTTCATGCTATGCGCCGCTGGGCATATCTTGCCATTTTAGGGCAGGCTTCTGACCGTAGCCTCCCAGCTGGGCACGAGGACCCTCGAAATAGCTGTACCCATTTCCGGCGCGAGCCTGAACGTCCCTCCCCAACCCCCGCGGATCGAAGGCTATAGCCCTCCGGCCTCGGCGATCATTTCGCAGCTGCGCGCTGGGTATTTCGTGCCATTTTAGGGCAGGCCTCGACCGTAGCCTCCCAGGCACACGAGGACCCTCGAAAAGGCTGTGCCATTTCCGGCGAGCCCGAGCCCCTGCCCAGCCCCGTGGACCAAAGGCTATAGCCCACGGCCTCGGCGACTATTTAACACGCTGCGCGCTGGACATTTCTTGCCATTTCGGACGGGCTTCTGACCGTAGCCTCCCACTGGGCACACAGGCCCCTCAAAAAGATTGGACCCATTTCCGATGCCCAGAGCCCCCGAACCCCCCCTCCGAACCCCCGCGGAAAACAGGCTATAGCCCACCGGCCTCGGCGACTATTTCCCGCGCTGCGCCGCTGGGCAGTTCTTGCCATTTTAGGGCAGGCCTCTGACCGTATCCTTCCACTGGGCACACGAGGCTGTTCGAAAAGACTGGACCCATTTCCGACAACGAACACGAACCCCTCCCAATCCCGCGGACCAAGGCTATAGACCACCGGCCTCGGCGACTATTTCATGCTATCGCCGCTGGGCATATCTTGCCATTTTAGGGCAGGCTTCGACCGTAAGCCTCCACGGCACTAGGACCCTCGAAATGTACCCATTTCCGGCGCGAGCCCTGACGTCCCTCCCCGACCGCCCGCGGACCAAGGCTATAGCCCACGGCCTCGGCGACCATTTCCGCAGCTGCGCGCTGGGTATTTCTTGCCATTTTAGGGCGGGCTTCTTACCGTAGCCTCCCGCTGGGCACCCGAGGACCCTCGAAAAGAACTGTAGCCATTTCCGGCGCCCGAGCCCCAGGCGTCCCTCCCGGCCCCGCGGACCAAAGGCTATGGCCCACCGGCCTCAGCGACCATTTCACCGCGCGCTGCGCGCTGGGCATTTCTTGCCATTTAGGGCGAGGCCTCTGACCGTAGCCTCCCCAGGCACGAGGCCTCGAAAAGGCATACCATTTCGGCCCGAGCCCCAGAACTTTTCTCCCCGACCGCCCGCGGACCAAGGCTAGCCCACCGGCCTCGGCGACCATTTCCTGCGCGCTGGGTATTCGTGCCATTTAGGGCGGGCCTCTGACCGTAGCCTCCCACTGGGCTACGAGGACCCTCGTAAAGACTGTACCCATTTCCGACAGCAGCCCGAAACCCCCCTTGCCCAACCCCGTGGACCAAGGCTATAGCCCACCGGCCTCGGCGACTATTTAACTGCGCTGCGCGCTGGACATTTCTTGCCATTTCGGACAGGCTTGACCGTAGTCTCCAGGCTACGAGGACCCTCGAAAAAACTGTACCCATTTGCGCGAGCCCCGAGCGTTTCTCCCCGGCCGCGGACCAAGGCTGTAGCCCACCGGCCTCGGCGACCATTTCCACCGTTGCGCGCTGGGCATTTCTTGCCATTTTAGGGCAGGCCTCTGCGTATCCTCCCACTAGGCTGCGAGGACACTCGAAAAGGCATGCCATTTCCGACAGCGCCCCGAACCCCCTCCCCAACCGCCGCGGACCAAAGGCTATAGACCACCGGCCTCGGCGACTATTTCACGCGATGCGCCGCTGGGCATATCTTGCCATTTTAGGGCAGGCTTCTGACCGTAGCCTCCCACTGGGCACACGAGGACCCTCGAAAAGACTGTACCCATTTCCGACGAGCCCAAGCGTCCCTCCCCGGCCCAGCGGACAAGGCTATAGCCCCCCGGCCTCGGCTACCCTTCCACGCGCTGCGCCGTTGGGTATTTCTTGACATTTTAGGGCAGGCCTCTGACCGTAGCCTCCCGCACGAGGACCACTCGAAAAGGCGTACCCATTTCCGGCGAGCCCAGGCGTCCCTCCCAACCCCGCGGACCAAGGCTATAGCCCACGGCCTCGGCGACCAATTCACGCGCTGCGCCGCTGGGCATTTCTTGCCATTTTAGGGCAGGCTTTTGACCGTAGCCTCCCACTGGGCACACGAGGACCCTCGAAAAGACTGTACCCATTTCCGACGCCCAGAGCCCCAGAACGTCCCTCCCCAACCCCCGCGGACCAAAGGCTATAGCCCACCGGCCTCGGCGACCATTTCACGCGCTGCGCCGCTGGGTATTTCTTGCCATTTTAGGGCAGGCTTCTGACCGTAGCCTCCCACTGGGCACACGAGGACCCTCGAAAAAGGCTGTAGCCATTTCCGGCGCCCAGGCCCAGGCGTCCTCCCGGCCCCGCGGACCAAAGGCTATAGCCCACGGTCTCGGCGACCATTTCCGCAGCGCTGCGCTGCTGGGCATTTCTTGCCATTTTAGGGCAGGCTTCTGACCGTAGCCTCCCACTGGGCACACGAGGACCTTCGAAAAGGCTGTACCCATTTCCGATGCCCAGAGCCCCAGAACTTTTCTCCCCAACCGCCGCGGACCAAAGGCTATAGCCCACCGGCCTCGGCGACCATTTAACGCGCTGCGCCGCTAGGCATTTTTTGCAATTTTAGGGCAGGCCTCTGACCGTAGCCTCCCCAGGCACCACGAGGACCCTCGAAAAGGCATACCCATTTCGACAGCAGCCCGAAACCCCTGCCCCCCGTGGACCAAAAGGCTATAGCCACCGGCCTCGGTGACTATTTAACTCAGCTGCGCGCTGGACATTTCTTGCCATTTTCGGACGGCTTCTGCGTAGCCTCCTGGGCACGAGGACCCTCGAAAGGACTGTACCCATTTCCGGCCTTGAGCCCTAGAGCGTCCCTCCCCAGCCCGCGGACCAAGGCTATAGCCCACCGGCCTCGGCGACCATTTCACGCTGCGCGCTGGGTATTTCTTCCATTTAGGGCGGGCTTCTTCCGTAGCCTCCCACTTTGGGCACGAGGACCCTCGAAAACTGTACCCATTTCCGGCGCGAGCCCCAGGCGTCCTCCCAGCCCCGCGGACCAAAGGCTATAGCCCGGCCTCGCCGACCATTTCACGCTGCGCGCTGGGCATTTCTTGCCATTTTAGGGCAGGCTTGACCGTAGCCTCCCACCACGAGGACCCTCGAAAAAAGCATACTCATTTACGTGCAGGCCCCGACGTTTCTCCCCGCCCGCGGACCAAAGGCTATAGCCCACGGCCTCGGCGACCATTTCCAGCCGCTGCGCTGGGCATTTCTTGCCATTTTAGGGCAGGCCTCTGCCGTATCATCCCCTTTGGGCACTGCGAGGACACTCAAAAAAACTGTACCCATTTCCGACGACCAGAACCCCCGAACCCCCACCCAAACCCCCCCCGACCAAAGGCTAGAGACCACCGGCCTCGGTGACTATTTCATGCTATGCGCCGCTGGGGATATCGTGCCAATTTAGGGCAGGCTTCTGACCGTAGCCTACCACTGGCCACGCGAGGACCCTCGAAATGACTGTACCCATTTCCGACGCCCAGATCCCAAGAACGGCCCTCCCCGCCGCGGACCAAGGCTATAGCCCACCGGCCTCGGCGACCATTTCACCAGCTGCGCGCTGGGTATTCGTGCCATTTTAGGGCAGGCCTCGACCGTAGCCTCCCAGGGCACCGAGGACCCTCGAAAAGCTGTACCCATTTCGACAGCAGGCCCGAAACCCCTCCCAGCCCGTGGACCAAAAGGCGATAGCCCACCGGCCTCGGTGACTATTTAACCTGCTGCGCCGCTGGACATTTCTTGCCATTTCGGCGGGCTTCTGACCGTAGCCTCCCCAGGCACCGAGGACCCTCGAAAACTGTACCCATTTCGGCCCGAGCCTGAGCGTCCCTCCCCCGCCCGCGGACCAGGCTATAGCCCACCGGCCTCGGCGACCATTTCGCAGCGCTGCGCGCTGGGTATTTCTTCCCATTTAGGGCGGGCTTCTTACCGTAGCCTCCCCTTTGGGCACGAGGACCCTCGAAAAGACTGTACCCATTTCGGCCAGGCCCAGGCGTCCTCCCCAGCCCGCAGACCAAAGGCTATAGCCCACCGGCCTCATCGACCATTTCACGCGCTGCGCCGCTGGGCATTTCTTGCCATTTTAGGGCAGGCTTCTGACCGTAGCCTCCCACTGGGCACACGAGGACCCTCGAAAAAACTGTACTCATTTCTGATGCCCAGAGCCCCAGAACGTTTCTCCCTAACCGCCGCGGACCAAAGGCTATAGCCCACCGGCCTCGGCGACCATTTCACGCGCTGCGCCGCTGGGCATTTCTTGCCATTTTAGGGCAGGCCTCTGACCGTATCATCCCACTGGGCACACGAGGACACTCAAAAAAACTGTACCCATTTCCGACGACCAGAACCCCCGAACCCCCTCCCTAACCCCCGCGGACCAAAGGCTATAGACCACCGGCCTCGGTGACTATTTCATGCTATGCGCCGCTGGGCATATCTTGCCATTTTAGGGCAGGCTTCTGACCGTAGCCTACCACTGGCCACGCGAGGACCCTCGAAATGACTGTACCCATTTCCGACGCCCAGAGCCCTAGAACGTCCCTCCCCAACCGCCGCGGACCAAAGGCTATAGCCCACCGGCCTCGGCGACCATTTCACGCGCTGGGTATTCGTGCCATTTAGGGCGGGCCTCTGACCGTAGCCTCCACGTTGGCACTCGATGACCCTCGAGAAGACTGTACCCATTTCCGACCAGCCACCCCGCAACCCCCTGCCCAACCCCCGTGGACCAAAGGCTATAGCCCACCGGCCTCGGCGACTATTTAACACGCTGCGCCGCTGGACATTTCTTGCCATTATAGGACAGGCTTCTGACCGTATCCTCCCCCACGGCACACGAGGACCCACGAAAAACTGTACCCATTTCGGCGAGCCCAGGCGTTTCTCCCCACCCCCGCGGACCAAAGGCTATAGCCCACCGGCCTCGGCGACAATTTCGCGTTGCGTCGCTGGGCATTTCTTGCCATTTTAGGGCAGGCCTCTGACCGTATCCTCCCCAGGCTGCGAGGACACTCGAAAAGGCATGCCATTTCCGACAACACACGAACCCCCTCCACAATCCCCGCGGACCAAAGGCTATAGACCACCGGCCTCGGCGACAATTTCATGCTATGCGCCGCTGGGCATATCTTGCCAGTTAGGGCGGGCTTGACCGTAGCCTCCCGCAGCACTAGGACCCTCGAAAGTGCCATTTCCGGCGCCCGAGCCCTAAACGTCCCTCCCCAACCGCCGCGGACCAAAGGCTATAGCCCACCGGCCTCGGCGACCATTTCACGCGCTGCGCCGCTGGGTATTTCTTCCCATTTTAGGGCAGGCTTCTTACCGTAGCCTCCCACTGGGCACACGAGGACCCTCGAAAAAGGCGTAGCCATTTCCGGCGCGAGCCCAGGCGTCCCTCCCCGACCCGCGGACCAAAGGCTATGGCCCACCGGCCTCGGCGACAATTTCACGCAGTGCGGCGCTGGGCATTTCTTGCCATTTTAGGGCAGCCCAATGACCGTAGCCTCCCACTCGGCCCACGAGGAGCCTCGAAAAGACTGTACCCATTTCGGCGCCGAGGCCCCGAACTTTTCTCCCCCAGCGGACCAGGCTATAGCCCGGCCTCGGCGACCATTTCACCAGCTGCGCGCTGGGTATTTCGTGCCATTTTAGGGCAGGCCTCTGACCGTAGCCTCCAGGCTACGAGGACCCTCGAAAAAGACTGTACCCATTTCCGACAACGAGCCGAAACCCCTGCCCGACAGGCTATAGCCCACCGGCCTCGGCGACTATTTAACTGCGCTGCGCGCTGGACATTTCTTGCCATTTTCGGACAGGCTTGGACCGTAGTCTCCCAGGCACGAGGAGCCTCGAAAAGACTGTACCCATTTTCGACGCCCAGAGCCCCAGAACTTTTCTCCCCAACCGCCGCGGACCAAAGGCTATAGCCCACCGGCCTCGGCGACCATTTCACGCGCTGCGCCGCTGGGTATTTCGTGCCATTTTAGGGCAGGCCTCTGACCGTAGCCTCCCACTGGGCACACGAGGACCCTCGAAAAGACTGTACCCATTTCCGACAACCAGAGCCCCCGAAACCCCCTGCCCAACCCCCGTGGACCAAAGGCTATAGCCCACCGGCCTCGGCGACTATTTAACACGCTGCGCCGCTGGACATTTCTTGCCATTTTCGGACAGGCTTCTGACCGTAGCCTCCCACTGGGCACACGAGGACCCTCGAAAAAACTGTACCCATTTCTGACGCCCAGAGCCCCAGAACGTTTCTCCCCAACCGCCGCGGACCAAAGGCTATAGCCCACCGGCCTCGGCGACCATTTCACGCGTTGCGTCGCTGGGCATTTCTTGCCATTTTAGGGCAGGCCTCTGACCGTATCCTCCCACTGGGCACACGAGGACACTCGAAAAGACTGTACCCATTTCCGACAACCAGAACACCCGAACCCCCTCCCCAATCCCCGCGGACCAAAGGCTATAGACCACCGGCCTCGGCGACTATTTCATGCTATGCGCCGCTGGGCATATCTTGCCATTTTAGGGCAGGCTTCTGACCGTAGCCTCCCACTGGCCACACTAGGACCCTCGAAATGACTGTACCCATTTCCGACGCCCAGAGCCCTAGAACGTCCCTCCCCAACCGCCGCGGACCAAAGGCTATAGCCCACCGGCCTCGGCGACCATTTCACGCGCTGCGCCGCTGGGTATTTCTTGCCATTTTAGGGCAGGCTTCTTACCGTAGCCTCCCACTGGGCACACGAGGACCCTCGAAAAGACTGTAGCCATTTCCGACGCCCAGAGCCCCAGAACGTCCCTCCCCAACCCCCGCGGACCAAAGGCTATAGCCCACCGGCCTCGGCGACCATTTCACGCGCTGCGCCGCTGGGCATTTCTTGCCATTTTAGGGCAGGCCTCTGACCGTAGCCTCCCAGGCACAGGAGCCTCGAAAGGCTGTACCCATTTCCCAGGCCCCAGAACTTTCTCCCCGACCGCCCGCGGACCAGGCTATAGCCCCACGGCCTCGGCGACCACTTCAGCTGCTGCGCCGCTGGGTATTTCGTGCCATTTTAGGGCAGGCCTCTGACCGTAGCCTCCCACTGGGCACACGAGGACCCTCGAAAAGACTGTACCCATTTCCGACAACCAGAGCCCCCGAAACCCCCTGCCCAACCCCCGTGGACCAAAGGCTATAGCCCACCGGCCTCGGCGACTATTTAACACGCTGCGCCGCTGGACATTTCTTGCCATTTTCGGACAGGCTTCGGACCGTAGTCTCCCACTGGGCACACGAGGACCCTCGAAAAAACTGTACCCATTTCTGACGCCCAGAGCCCCAGAACGTTTCTCCCCAACCGCCGCGGACCAAAGGCTGTAGCCCACCGGCCTCGGCGACCATTTCACGCGTTGCGCCGCTGGGCATTTCTTGCCATTTTAGGGCAGGCCTCTGACCGTATCCTCCCACTGGGCACACGAGGACACTCGAAAAGACTGTACCCATTTCCGACAACCAGAACCCCCGAACCCCCTCCCCAACCCCCGCGGACCAAAGGCTATAGACCACCGGCCTCGGCGACTATTTCACGCGATGCGCCACTGGGCATATCTTGCCATTTTAGGGCAGGCTTCTGACCGTAGCCTCCCACTGGGCACACGAGAACCCTCGAATTGACTGTACCCATTTCCGACGCCGAGAGCCCTAGAACGTCCTTCCCCAACCCCCGCGGACCAAAGGCTATAGCCCACCGGCCTCGGCAACCATTTCACGCGCTGCGCCGCTGGGCATTTCTTACCATCTTAGGCGAGCTTCGTGTAGCCTCCCACTGGGCACGAGGACCCTCAAAAGACTACACCATTTCGACTCCAGGCAGAACTTCTCTCCCCAACCCCCGCGGACCAAAGGCTATAGCCCTCCGGCCTCGGCGACCATTTCACGCGCTGTGCCGCTGGGTATTTCTTGCCATTTTAGAGCAGGCCTCTGACCGTAGCCTCAGCTGGGCTGCGAGGACCCTCGAAAAGGCTGTACCCATTCGACAGCAGGCCCGAAACCCCTCCCCCGTGGACCAAAGGCTATAGCCCACCGGCCTCGGCGACTATTTCTTAACTGCGCGCTGGAGATTTCTTGCCATTTTAGGCAGGCTTGCCGTAGCCTCAGCTGGGCACACTAGGACCCCAGGCTGTACCCATTTCCGGCCGAGCCCAGGCGTTTCTCCCCAACCGCCCGCGGACCAAGGCTATAGCCCACCGGCCTCGGCGACCATTTCAGCGCTGCGCGCTGGGCATTTCTTGCCATTTAGGTCAGGCCTCGACGTATCCTCCAAGGCACGAGGACACTCAAAAGGCATGCCATTTCCGGCGGCGAACCCCGAACCCCTCCCAGCCCCCGGACCAAGGCTATAGACCACCGGCCTCGGCGACTATTTCACGCGATCGCGCTGGGCATATCTTGCCATTTAGGGCAGGCTTCTGACCGTAGCCTCCCGCTGGGACCACGAGGACCCTCGAAATGGTACCCATTTCCGGCGAGCCCGAGCGTCCCTCCCCAACCCCAGCGGACAAAGGCTATAGCCACCGGCCTCGGCGACCATTTCCAGCTGCGCGCTGGGTATTCGTGCCATTTTAGGGCAGGCCTCTGGCCCTAGCCTCCCATGGGCACACGAGGACCCTCGAAAAGCTGTACCCATTTCCGGCGCCCAGGCCCAGGCGTCCCTCCCCAGCCCCGGCGGACCAAAGGCTATAGCCCAACGGCCTCGGCGACCAATTCACGCGCTGCGCCGCTGGGCATTTCTTGCCATTTTAGGGCAGGCTTCTGACCGTAGCCTCCCACTGGGCACACGAGGACCCTCGAAAAGACTGTACCATTTCCGACGACCAGAGCCCCAGAACGTTTCTCCCCAACCGCCGCGGACCAAAGGCTATAGCCCATCGGCCTCGGCAAGCATTTCACGCGATGCGCCGCTGGGTATTTCTTGCCATTTTAGGGCAGGCCTCTGACCGTAGCCTCCCACTGGGCACACTAGGACCCTCGAAAGATTGTACCCATTTCCGACAGCAGGCCCGAAACCCCACTGACCCCAGCGGACCAAGGCTATAGCCCACCGGCCTCGGCGACCATTTCAGCTGCGCTGCTGGGCATTTCTTGCCATTTTAGGGCGGGGCCTCGGCCGTAACCTCCCAGGCACACTAGGACCCTCGAAAAACTGTACCGATTTCCGACCAGGCCAGGCCCCTCCCCAACCCCTGTGGACCAAAGGCTATCGCCCACCGGCCTCGGCGACTATTTCACGCGCTGCGCCGCTGGGCATTTCATGCCATTTTCGGACAGGCTTCTGACCGTAGCCTCCCACTGGGCACACTAGGACCCTCGAAAAGACTGTAACCATTTCCGACACCCAGAGCCCCAGAACATTTCTCCCCAACCGCCGCGGACCAAAGGATATAGCGCACCGGCCTCGGCGACCATTTCACGCGCTGCGCCGCTGGGTATTTCTTGCCATTTTAGGGCAGGCCTCTGACCGTAGCCTCCCACTGGGCACACTAGGACCCTCGAAAAGACTGTACCCATTTCCGATGACCAGATGCCCCTAAACCCCCACCCCAACCCGCGCAGACCAAAGGCTATAGCCCACCGGCCTCGGTGACTATTTCACGCGCTGCGTCGCTGGGCATTTCTCGCCATTTTAGGGCAGGCTTCTGACCGTAGCCTCCCACTGGGCACACTAGGACCCTCGAAAAGACTGTACCCATTTCCGACGACCAGACCCCCAGATCGTTCCTCCCCAACCCCCGCGGACGAAAGGCTATAGCCCACCGGCCTCGGCGACCATTTCACGCGCTGCGCTGCTGGGCATTTCTTGCCATTTTAGGGCAGGCCTCTGACCGTAGCCTCCCACTGGGCACACGAGGACCCTCGAAAAGACTGTACCATTTCCGACGACCAGAGCCCCAGAACGTTTCTCCCCAACCGCCGCGGACCAAAGGCTATAGCCCACCGGCCTCGGCAAGCATTTCACGCGATGCGCCGCTGGGTATTTCTTGCCATTTTAGGGCAGGCCTCTGACCGTAGCCTCCCACTGGGCACACGAGGACCCTCGAAAAGACTGTACCCATTTCCGACAACCAGAGCCCCCGAAACCCCCACCCCAACCCCCGCGGACCAAAGGCTATAGCCCACCGGCCTCGGCGACCATTTCACGCGCTGCGCTGCTGGGCATTTCTTGCCATTTTAGGGCAGGCCTCTGACCGTAGCCTCCCACTGGGCACACTAGGACCCTCGAAAAGAGTGTACCGATTTCCGACAACCAGAGCCCCCGAAAACCCCCGGACCCTGCGGACCAAAGGCTATCGCCCACCGGCCTCGGCGACCATTTCACGCGCTGCGCCGCTGGGCATTTCATGCCATTTTCGGTCAGGCTTCTGACCGTAGCCTCCCACTGGGCACACTAGGACCGTCGAAAGCGTAACCATTTCCGACCGAGCCCCAGACATTTCTCCCCGACCGCCGCGGACCAAAGGATATAGCGCACGGCCTCGGCGACCATTTCCAGCGCTGCGCTGGGTATTTCTTGCCATTTTAGGGCAGGCCTCTGACAGTACCCACCAGCTGGGCAGACGTGGACCCTCGAAAGCACTGTACCGATTTTCGACGACAAGCGCCCCCTAAACCCCCACCCCAGCCCGCGGACCAAAGGCTATAGCCCACCGGCCTCGGTGACTATTTCAGCTGCTGGGCATTCTTGCCATTCTAGGGCGGGCCTCGACCGTAGCCTCCCAATGGGAACACGAGGACACTCGAAAAATGCCATTTCCGATGACGGATGCCTAAACCCCACCCGACCCAGCGGACCAAAGGCTATAGCCCACCGGCCTCGGTGACTATTTCACGCGCTGCGTCGCTGGGCATTTCTCGCCATTTTAGGGCAGGCTTCTGACTGTAGCCTCCCACTGGGCACACTAGGACCCTCGAAAAGACTGTACCCATTTCCGACGCCCAGAACCCCAGAACGTTTCTCCCCAACCCCCGCGGACCAAAGGCTATAGCCCACCGGCCTCGGCGACCATTTCACGCGCTGCGCCGCTGGATATTTCTTGCCATTTTAGTGCAGGCCTCTGACCGTAGCCTCCCACTGGGCACACTAGGACCCTCGAAAAGAGTGTACCGATTTCCGACAACCAGAGCCCCCGAAACCCCCTCCCCAACCCCTGTGGACCAAAGGCTATCGCCCACCGGCCTCGGCGACTATTTCACGCGCTGCGCCGCTGGGCATTTCATGCCATTTTCGGACAGGCTTCTGACCGTAGCCTCCCACTGGGCACACTAGGACCGTCGAAAAGACTGTAACCATTTCCGACACCCAGAGCCCCAGAACATTTCTCCCCAACCGCCGCGGACCAAAGGATATAGCGCACCGGCCTCGGCGACCATTTCACGCGCTGCGCCGCTGGGTATTTCTTGCCATTTTAGGGCAGGCCTCTGACCGTAGCCTCCCACTGGGCACACGAGGACCCTCGAAAACACTGTACCCATTTTCGACGACAAGAGCCCCCTAAACCCCCACCCCAACCCGCACGGACCAAAGGCTATAGCCCACCGGCCTCGGTGACTATTTCACGCGCTGCGGCGCTGGGCATTTCTTGCCATTCTAGGGCAGGCCTCTGACCGTAGCCTCCCAATGGGAACACGAGGACACTCGAAAAGACTGTACCCATTTCCGATGACCAGATGCCCCTAAACCCCCACCCCAACCCGCGCGGACCAAAGGCTATAGCCCACGGCCTCGGTGACTATTTCCGCAGCTGCGTCGGCGGCATTTCTCGCCATTTAGGGCGGGCTTCTGTTGTAGCCTCCCTGGGCACACTAGGACCCTCGAAAAGGCATGTACCCATTTCCGGCGCCCAGAACCCAGGCGTTTCTCCCCGGCCCCGCGGACCAAAGGCTATAGCCCACCGGCCTCGGCGACCATTTCACGCAGCGCTCTGCTGCTGGGCATTCTTGCCATTTAGGCGGGCCTCGACCGTAGCCTCCCCGCTGGGCACCGAGGACCCTCGAAAACATGTACCCATTTCCGGCGACCAAAGCCCCTAAACCCCACCCCAACCCCGCCGAACAAAAGCAATAGCCCACGGCCTCGGTGACTATTTCACGCTGCGCTCTTTGGGCATTTCTTGCAATTTTAGGTCGGGGCTTCGTAGCCTCCCAGGGCACCGAGGACCCTCGAAAAGGCATGCCATTTCCGATGACCAGCCCCTAAACCCCCACCCAGCGGAACAAAGGCTATAGCCACGGCCTCGGTGACTATTTCCGCAGCTGCGCTGGGCATTTCTTGCCATTTTAGGGCGGGCTTGACCGTAGCCTCCCAGGCACACTAGGACCCTCGGCATGCCCATTTCGGCGCGCCGAGCCCAGGCGTTTCTCCCCAACCGCCGCGGACCAAAGGATATAGCCCACGGCCTCGGCGACCATTTCACCAGCTGCGCGCTGGGTATTTCTTGCCATTTTAGTGCGGGCCTCCGCCGTAGCCTCCCAGGGCTGCGAGGACCCTCAAAACTCTTGTACCCATTTCCGAATACGAGCCCCTAACCCCACCCCTTGCGGACCAAAGGCTCTAGCCCACCGGCCGCGGTGACTATTTCCGCGCTGTGCGGCTGAAATTTCTTGCCATTCTAGGGCAGGCCTCTGACCGTAGCCTCCCAATGGTCACACGAGGACACTCGAAAAGACTGTACCCATTTCTGACGACCAGAGCCCCCTAAACCCCCACCCCAACCCGCACGGACCAAAGGCTATAGCCCACCGGCCTCGGTGACTATTTCACGCGCTGCGCCGCTGGGTATTTCTTGCCATTTTAGGGCAGGCCTCTTACCATAGCCTCCCACTGGGATAACGAGGACCCTCGAAAAGGCTGTACCCAATTCCGACGCCCATAGCCCCAAAACGTCCCTCCCCAACCCCCGCGGACCAAAGGCTATAGCCCACCGGCCTTGGCGACCATTTCACGCGCTGCGCTGCTGGGCATTTCTTGCCATTTTATGGCAGGCCTCTGACCGTAGCCTCCCACTGGGATAACGAGGACCCTCGAAAAGTCTGTACCCATTTCCGACGCCCAGAGCCCCAAAACGTCCCTCCCCAACCCCCGCGGACCAAAGGCTGTAGCCCACCGGCCTTGGCGACCATTTCACGCGCTGCGCTGCTGGGCATTTCTTGCTATTTTAGGGCAGGTCTCTGACCGTAGCCTCCCACTGGGCACACTAGGACCCTCGAAAAGACTGTACCCATTTCCGACGCCCAGAGCCCCAGAACGTTTCTCCCCAACCGCCGCGGACCAAAGGCTATAGCCCACCGGCCTCGGCGACCATTTCACGCGCTGCGCTGCTGGGCATTTCTTGCCATTTTAGGGCAGGCCTCTGACCGTAGCCTCCCACTGGGCACACGAGGACCCTCGAAAAGACTGTACCCATTTCCGAAGACCAAAGCCCCCTAAACCCCCACCCCAACCCGCGCGGAACAAAGGCTATAGCCCACCGGCCTCGGTGACGGTTTCACGCGCTGCGCTGCTGGGCATTTCTTGTAATTTTAGGTCAGGCTTCTGACCGTAGCCTCCACCCAGCACCACGAGGACCCTCGAAAAATTGTACCCATTTCCGGCGAAAGCCCCCTAAACCCCCACCCCAACCCGCGCGGAACAAAGGCTATAGCCCACCGGCCTCGGTGACTATTTCACGCGCTGCGCCGCTTGGCAATTCTTGCCATTTTAGGGCAGGCATCTGACCGTAGCCTCCCACTGGGCACACGAGGACCCAGAAAAAGGCATGTACCCATTTCCGGCCCAGGCCCAGGCGTTTCTCCCCAACCGCTGCGGACCAAAGCATATAGCCCACCGGCCTCGGCGACCATTTAACGCGCTGCGCCGCTAGGTATTTCTTGCCATTTTAGGGCAGGCCTCTGACCGTAGCCTCCCACTGGGCACACGAGGACCCTCGAAAAGACTGTACCCATTTCCGACGACCAAAGCCCCCTAAACCCCCACCCCAACCCGCGCGGAACAAAGGCTATAGCCCACCGGCCTCGGTGACTATTTCACGCACTGCGCCGCTGGGCATTTCTTGCAATTTTAGGTCAGGCTTCTGACCGTAGCCTCCCACTGGGCACACGAGGACCCTCGAAAAGACTGTACCCATTTCCGACGACCAAAGCCCACTAAACCCCCACCCCAACCCGCACGGACCAAAGGCTATAGCCCACCGGCATCGGTGACTATTTCACGCGCTGCGCAGCTGGGCATTTCTTGCCATTCTAGGACAGGCCTCTGACCGTAGCTGCCCAATGGGCACACGAGGACCCTCGAAAAGACTGTACCCATTTCCGATGCCCAGAGCCCCAAAACGACCCTCCCCAACCCCCGCGGACCAAAGGCTATAGCCCACCGGCCTCGGCGACCATTTCACGCGCTGCCCCGCTGGGCATTTCTTGCCATTTTAGGGCAGGCTTCTGACCGTAGCCTCCCGGCCTAGAACCCCGAAAGACTGCCCATTTCCGGCGCGAGCCCAGAGCGTTTCTCCCCACCCGCGCGGACCAAAGGATATAGCCCACCGGCCTCGGCGACGATTTCACGCGCTGCGCCGCTGGGTATTTCTTGCCATTTTAGGGCAGGCCTCTGACCGTAGCCTCCCACTGGGCACACGAGGACCCTCGAAGACACTGTACCCTTTTCCGACGACCAGAGCCCCCTAAACCCCCACCCCAACCCGCACGGACCAAGGCTATAGCCCACCGGCCTCGGTGACTATTTCACGCGCTGCGCCGCTGGGCATTTCTTGCCATTCTAGGACAGGCCTCTGACCGTAGCTGCCCAATGGGCACACGAGGACCCTCGAAAAGACTGTACCCATTTCCGATGCCCAGAGCCCCAAAACGACCCTCCCCAACCCCCGCGGACCAAAGGCTATAGCCCACCGGCCTCGGCGACCATTTCACGCGCTGCGCTGCTGGGCATTTCTTGCCATTTTAGGGCAGGCCTCTGACCGTAGCCTCACGGGCACCGAGGACCCTCGAAAGGCTGCCCATTTCCGGCGAGCAAAGCCCCTAAACCCCCACCCCCTGACTGCGGAACAAATGCTGCCAGCCCACTGGCCTCGGTGACTATTTCACGCACTGCGCCGCTGGGCATTTCTTGCCATTTTAGGGCAGGCTTCTGACCGTAGCCTAACACTGGGCACACTAGGACCCACGAAAAGGACTAAACATTTCCGGCGAGCCTAGAACGTTTCTCCCCGACCGCCGCGGACCAAAATATAGCCCACGGCCTCGGCGACCATTTCCTTGCAGCGCCGCGCTGGGTATTTCTTGGCATTTTAGGGCATGCCTCTGACCGTAGCCTCCCACTGGGCACACGAGGACCCTCTAAGTTAATGTACCCTTTTCCGCCGAGACGAGCCCCCTAACCCGCCTCCACCCGCCCCGCGGACCAAAGGCTATAGCCCACCGGCCTCGGTGACTATTTCCTTGAGCTGCGCTGGGCATTTCTTGCCATTTTAGGGCGGGCCTCACGTAGCCTCCCTTTGGGTACAAGGACCCTCGAAAAACTATACCCATTTCCGGCGAGCCCAGGCGTTTCTCCCCCGGCCCGCGGACCAGGATATAGCCCACGGGCCTCGGCGACCATTTCACCTTGACTGCGCGCTGGATATTTCTTGCCATTTAGGCGGGCCTCGACCGTAGCCCCCAGGCACGAGGACCCTCGAAAGGCATGTACCCATTTCCGGCGACCAAGCCCTAAACCCCCACCCCAACCCCCGCGGATCAAAGGCTATAGCCCACCGGCCTCGGTGACTATTTCATGCGCTGCGCTGGGCATTTCTTGCCATTTTAGGGCAGGCCTCTGACCGTAGCCTCCCAATTGGCACATGAGGACCCGAGAAAAGGCATGCCATTTCCGATGACCAGAGCCCCCTGAACCCCCACCCCAACCCGCGCGGACCAAAGGCTATAGCCCACAGGCCTCGGTAACTATTTCACGCGCTGCGCCGCTGGGCAATTATTGCCATTTTAGGGCAGGCTTCTGACCGTCGCCTCGCCTTTGGGCACTAGGACCCTCGAAAAGGCATGTACCCATTTCCGGCGCGAGCCCCGGACCGTTTCTCCCCGACGCCCCGCGGACCAGCGATATAGCCCACGGCCTCGGCGACCATTTCGCGCTGCGCGCTGGATATTTCTTGTCATTTTAGGGCGGGCCTCGGACCGTAGCCTCCCAGGCTGCACGAGGACCCTCGAAAAGGCATGCCATTTCCGGCGACCAAAGCCCTAAAGCCCCCACCCCGACCCCGGAACAAAGGCTATAGCCCACCGGCCTCGGTAACTATTTCACGCTGCGCGCTGGGCATTTTTGCCATTTAGGGCAGGCCTCGACCGTAGCCTCCCAGTTGGCACGAGGACCCTCGAAAGACTGTACCCATTTCCGATGACGAGAGCCCCTAAACCCCCACTGACCAGCGCGGACCAAGGCTATAGCCCACCGGCCTCGGTAACTATTTGGCCTGCGCGCTGGGCATTTCTTGCCATTTTAGGGCAGGCTTTTGACCGTAGCCTCCCACTGGGCACACGAGGACCATCGAAAAGACTGTACCCATTTCCGACGCCCAGAGCACCAAAACGTCCCTCCCCAACCCCCGCGGACCAAAGGCTATAGCCCACCGGCCTCGGCGACCATTTCACGCGCTGCGCCGCTGGATATTTCTTGCCATTTTAGGGCAGGCCTCTGACCGTAGCCTCCCTCTGGGCACACGAGGACCCTCGAAAAGACTGTACCCATTTCCGACGACCAAAGCCCCCCAAACCCCCACCCCAACCCGCGCGGTACAAAGGCTATCGCCAACCGGCCTCGGTGACTATTTCACGCGCTGCGCTGCTGGGCATTTCTTTAAATTTTAGGTCAGGCTTCTGACCGTAGCCTCCCACTGGGCACACGAGGACCCTCGAAAAGGATGTACCCATTTCGGCGGCGAGCCCGAGCCTCCACCCCCACGGACCAAAGGCTATAGCCCACCGGCCTCGGCGACTATTTAACGCGCTGCGCCGCTGGGCATTTCTTGCCATTTTAGGACAGGCTTCTGACCGTAGCCTTCCACTGGGCACACTAGGACCCTCGAAAAGACTGTACCCATTTCCGACGGCCAGAGCCCCAGACCGTTTCTCCCCAACCGCCGCGGACCAAACGATATAGCCCACCGGACTCGGCGACCATTTCACGCGCTGGGTATTTCTTGCCATTTTAGGAAGGCCTCGACCGTAGCCTCCCATGGGCACGAGGACCTCGAAAACTGTACCATTTCCGGCGGCGAACCCCTAGCCCCCACCCAACCCAGCGGACCAAGGCTATAGCCCACGGCCTCGGTGACTATTTCACCTGCGGCTGGGCATTTCTTGCCATTTAGGGCAGGCTTGACCGTAGCCTCCCAGCTGGGTACGAGGACCCTCGAAAAGCGTACCCATTTCCGGCGCGAGCCCGGACCGTTTCTCCCCGACCGCGCGGACCGCGATATAGCCCACGGCCTCGGCGACCATTTCTGTGCGCTGGGTATTTCTTTCCATTTTAGGGCGGGCCTCGGCCGTAGCCTCCCTGGGCACCACGAGGACCCTCGAAAACTGTACCCATTTCCGGCGGCGGAACCCTAAACCCCCACCCCAGCGGACCAAGGCTATAGCCCACCGGCCTCGGTGACTATTTCCTGCAGCTGCGCGCTGGGCATTTCTTGCCATTTTAGGGCAGGCTTGACCGTAGCCTCCCAGCTGGGTACCGAGGACCCTCGAAAAACTGCCATTTCCGGCCAGGCCCCAGGCGTTTCTCCCCCGACCGCGGCGGACCGAGGATATAGCCCACCGGCCTCGGCGACCATTTCACGCTGCGCGCTGGATATTTCTTGCCATTTTAGGGCGGGCCTCGGCCGTAGCCTCAGCTGGGCACGAGGACCCTCGTAAAGGCTGTACCATTTCCGGCCCGGTGCCCCGAACTCCCTCCCGGCCCCAGCGGACAAAGGCTATAGACCACCGGCCTCGGTGACTATTTCACCTTGATCGCCGCTGGGCATATCTTGCCATTTAGGGCAGGCTTCTCACCGTAGCCTCCCACTTTGGGCACGAGGACCCTCGAAAAGTACCCATTTCCAGCGCCCAGGCCCCGGTCCCTCCCCGGCCCCAGCGGACCAAAGGCTATAGCCCACGGCCTCGGCGACCATTTCACGCTGCGTCGCTGGGCATTTCTTGCCATTTTAGGGAGGCTTGACCGTAGCCTCCCCAGGCTACGAGGACCCTCGAAAAGACTGTACCCATTTTCGACGCCCAGAGCCCCAGAACTTTTCTCCCCAACCGCCGCGGACAAAAGGCTATAGCCCACCGGCCTCGGCGACCATTTCACGCGCTGCGCCGCTGGGCATTTGTTGACATTTTAGGTCAGGCTTCTGACCGTAGCCTCCCACTGGGCACACGAGGACCCTCGAAAAGGCTGTACCCATTTCTGACGACCAGAGCCCCCGAAACCACCTCCCCCACCCCCACGGACCAAAGGCTATAGACCACCGGCCTCGGCGACTATTTCACGCGATGCGCCGCTGGGCATATCTTGCCATTTTAGGGCAGGCTTCTGACCGTAGCCTGCCACTGGGCACACGAGGACCCTTGAAAAGACTGTACCCATTTCCGACGACCAGAGCCCCCTAAACCCCTTGACCAGCGCGGACCAAGGATAAAGCCCACGGCCTCGGCGACTATTTCCAGCGCTGCGCGCTGGACATTTCTTGCCATTTTAGGACGGGCCTCTGACCGTAGCCTCCCAGGCACCGAGGACCCTCGAAAAACTGTACCCATTTCCGGCGCCCGAGCCCCAGGCGTTTCTCCCCAACGCGCGGACCAAATGCTATAGCCCGCGGCCTCGGCGACCATTTCACCTTGTGTGCGCGCTGGGCATTTCTTGCCATTTTAGGGCAGGCCTCGACCGTATCCTCCCCAGGCTGCGAGGACACTCGAAAAGATTGTACCCATTTCCGACGACCATAACCCCTGAACCCCATCCCCAACACCCGCGGACCAAAGGCTATAGACCACCGGCCTCGGCGACTATTTCGAGCGATGCGCTGCTGTGCATTTCTTCCCATTTTCGTGCAGGCTTCGGCCGTAGCATCCCGGGCTGCGAGGACCCTCGAATTGACTGTACCCATTTCCGACGCCCAGAGGCCTAGAACGTCCTTCCCCAACCCCCGCGGACCAAAGGCTATAGCCCACCGGCCTCGCCGACCATTTCACGCGATGAGCCGCTGGGTATTTCATGCCATTTTAGGGCAGGCCTCGGCCGTAGCCTCCCCGCGGGCGCGAGGACCCTCGAAAAACTGCCATTTCGACAACCATAGCCCCAAAACCCCTCCCAGCCCCGTGGACCAGGCTATAAGCCCACCGGCCTCGGCGACTATTTGCGCTGGCGCTGGACATTTCCTTGCCATTTTAGGGCGGGCTTCGACGTAGCCTCCCCGGGGCACCGAGGACCCTCGAAAAGGCTACCCATTTCCGGCGCCCGGCCCGAGCGTTTCTCCCCAACCGCCCCGCGGACCAAAGGCTATAGCCCACCGGCCTCGGCGACCATTCCGCAGCGTTGCGTGCGCTGGGCATTCTTGCCATTTAGGGCGGGCCTCGACCGTAGCCTCCCAGGCTGCACGAGGACACTCGTAAAGGCACCCATTTCCGGCGCAGAGACCGAACCCCCTCCCAACCCCGCGGACCGAGGCTATAGACACCGGCCTCGGTGACTATTTGTGTGATGCGCTGGGCATATCTTGCCATTTCAGGGCGAGCTTGACCGTAGCCTCCGGCCCCACGCACCCTCGAAAGACTTTACCCATTTCCAGCCCGAGCCCAGGCGTCCCCCTCGACCCCAGCGGACCAAAGGCTATAGCCCACCGGCCTCGGCGACCATTTCAGCGCTTCGCGCATGGCATTTCTTGCCATTTAGGGCGAGCCTCGACCGTAGCCTCCCAGGCACGAGGACCCTCGAAAAGGCTGTACCCATTTCCGGCGGAGCCCTAAACCCCCACCTGACCAGCCGCGGACCAAAGGCTATAGCCCACGGCCTCGGTGACTATTTCCGCAGCGCTCGCTGCTGCGTATTTCTTGCAATTTTAGGTCGAGGCTTCTGACCGTAGCCTCCCTGGTCACGAGGACCCTCGAAAAACTGTACCTATTTAGGCCGAGCCCCAGAACTTTTCTCCCCGACCGCGCGGACCGTGCTATAGACCACCGGCCTCGGCGACTATTTCACGGGATACGCCGCTGGGCATATCTTGCCATTTAGGGCGGGCTTCGTAGCTCCAGCTGGTCACGAGGACCCTCAAAGGCATAACCATTTCCCGGCGAACTTCCCTCCCCAACCCCGCGGACCAAAGGCTATAGCCCCGGCCTCGGCAACTATTTCCAGCTGCGCGGCTGGACATTTCATGCCATTTAGGGCGGGCTTCGGCGCAGCCTCAGGCTGCGAGAACCCTCGTAAATCATGTACCCATTTCCGGCGACGGCCGAAAACCCCTCCCGACCCCGTGGACCAAAGGCTAAAGCCCACCGGCCTCGGCGACTATTTAACGCCTTCTTGCGCGCTGGACATTTCTTGCCATTTTAGGACGGGCTTCTGACCGTAGCCTCCCCAGGGACACGAGGACCCTCGAAAAGCGTACCCATTTCCGGCGCGAGCCCATGCGTTTCTCCCCAACGCCCGCGGACCGAGGCTATAGCCCACCGGCCTCGGCGGCGGCGATTTCCGCAGCTGCCGCCGCTGGGCATTTCTTGCCATTTTAGGGCGGGACTCGACCGTAGCCTCCAGGGAACACGAGACACTCGAAAAGACTGCACCCATTTCCGGCGGCCAGAACCCAAACCCCTCCCCAACCCCCGTGGACCAAAGGCTATAGACCACCGGCCTCGGCGACTATTTCACGCGATACGCCGCTGGGCATATCTTGCCATTTTAGGGCGGGCTTCTGACCGTAGCCTCCTTGGCTGCACGAGGACCCTTGAAAAGACTGTACCCATTTCCGACGACCAGAGCCCCCTAAACCCCCACCCCAACCCGCGCGGACCAAAGGATAAAGCCCACCGGCCTCGGCGACTATTTCACGCGCTGCGCCGCTGGACATTTCTTGCCATTTTAGGACAGGCTTCGACGTAGCCTCCCAGGCACCGAGGACCCTCGAAAAACTGTACCCATTTCGGCGCCCGAGCCCCAGGCGTTTCTCCCCAACCGCGCGGACCAAATGCTATAGCCCACGGCCTCGGCGACCATTTCCGCGCTGCGCGCTGGGCATTTCTTGCCATTTAGGGCGAGGCCTCACGGCCGTATCCTCCCGCGGCTGCGAGGACACTCGAAAAGATTGTACCCATTTCCGACGACCAGAACCCCTGAACCACCTCCCCAACCCCCGCGGACCAAAGGCTATATACCACCGGCCTCGGCGACTATTTCAGGCGAAGCGCCGCTGGGCATATCTTGCAATTTTAGGGCAGGCTTGTGCGTAGCATCCCAGGCTACCGAGGACCCTCGAATTGGTGCCATTTCCGGCGCCCGAGGCCTGAGCGTCCTTCCCGACCCAGCGGACCAAATGCTATAGACCACCCGGCCTCGGCGACTATTTCACCACGATGCGCGCTGGGCATATCTTGCCATTTAGGGCGGGGCTTCGTAGGCTCCCAGCTGGTCACCACGAGGACCCTCAAAAGGCGTAACCATTTCCGGCGCGGGCCCAGGCGTCCCTCCCCAACCCCCGCGGACCAGAGGCTATAGCCCACCGGCCTCGGCAACTATTTCACCGCTGCGCGCTGGACATTTCATGCCATTTTGGGGCGAGCTTCGACCGCAGCCTCCCAGGCTGCACGAGAACCCTCGTAAATCGTACCCATTTCCGGCGACGGGCCGAAAACCCCTCCCCGGCCCCGTGGACGAAGCTGCCGCCCGGACCTCGGCGACTATTTAACGCACTGCGCGCTGGGCATTTCTTGCCATTTAGGGAGGCTTCGGCGTAGCCTCCCACTGGGCACGAGGACCCTCGAAAAGACTGTACCCATTTCGGCCGAGCCCCGAACTTTTCTCCCCGACGCGGACAAAAGGCTATAGCCCGCTGACCTCGGCGACCATTTCTGCAGCTGCGCCGGCTGGGCATTGTTGACATTTAAGGTCAGGCTTCTGACAGTAGCCTCCCATGAGCACACGAGGACCCTCGAAAGGTTGTACCCATTTACGGCGACGAGCCCGAAACCCACCCCCACGGACCAAAGGCTATAGACCACCGGCCTCGGCGACTATTTCACGCGATGCGCCGCTGGGCATATCTTGCCATTTTAGGGCAGGCTTCTGACCGTAGCCTCCCACTGGGCACACGAGGACCCTTGAAAAGACTGTACCCATTTCCGATGACCAGAGCCCCCTAAACCCCCAGCCCAACCCGCGCGGACCAAAGGATAAAGCCCACCGGCCTCGGCGACTATTTCACGCGCTGCGCCGCTGGACATTTCTTGCCATTTTAGGACAGGCTTCTGACCGTAGCCTCCCACTGGGCACACGAGGACCCTCGAAAAAACTGTACCCATTTCCGACGCCCAGAGCCCCAGAACGTTTCTCCCCAACCGCCGCGGACCAAATGCTATAGCCCACCGGCCTCGGCGACCATTTCACGCGCTGCGCCGCTGGGCATTTCTTGCCATTTTAGGGCAGGCCTCTGACCGTATCCTCCCACTGGGCACACGAGGACACTCGAAAAGATTGTACCCATTTCCGACGACCAGAACCCCTGAACCACCTCCCCAACCCCCGCGGACCAAAGGCTATAGACCACCGGCCTCGGCGACTATTTCAGGCGATGCGCCGCTGGGCATATCTTGCCATTTTAGGGCAGGCTTCTGACCGTAGCCTCCAGGCTGCACGAGGACCCTCGAATTGGCTGTACCATTTCCGGCGCCCGAGAGGCCTAGAGCGTCCTTCCCCCGACCCCAGCGGACCAAAGTCTATATCCCACGGCCTCGCCGACCATTTCACGCGTTGTGCGCTGGGTATTTCTTGCCATTTTAGGACAGGCCTTGCCCGTAGCCTCCCACAGGGGACGCGAGGACCCTCGAAAAGACTGTACCCATTTAACCTGGCCCCGAAACCTCCCCGGCCCCGTGGACCAAAGGCTATAGCCCACGGCCTCGGCGACTATTCTTGCAGCTGCGCTGGACATTTCCTGCCATTTAGGGGCAGGCTTCGTAACCGTAGCCTCCCGCGGGCTACGAGACCCTCGAAAGACTGTACCCATTTCCGGCCTTAAAGCCCGAACGTTTCTCCCCGACGCGCGGACCAGGCTATAGCCCACGGCCTCGGCGACCATTTCCGCAGCGTTGCGGCATTTGCTTGCCATTTAGGGCAGGCCTCGACCGTAGCCTCGGCTGGGCACGAGGACACTCGTAAAAGGCATGCCATTTCCGGCGAGACCCGAACCCCTCCGGCCCCGCGGACCAAGGCTATAGACCACCGGCCTCGGTGACTGTTGTGATCGCCGCTGGGCATATCTTGCCATTTCGGGCAGGCCGTAGTAACCTCCGACTGAGGGCACGAGGACCCTCGAAAGACTTTACCCATTTCCAGCGAGCCCAGGCGTCCCCTCTGACCCCCGGGACCAAGGCTATAGCCCACCGGCCTCGGCGACCATTTCGCTTCGCGCATGGCATTTCTTGCCATTTTAAGGGCAGGCCGTAGTAGCCTCCAGCTGGGCTACGAGGACCCTCGAAAGACTGCCATTTCCGGCCGAGCCCTAAGCCCCACCACCGCGCGGACCAAATGCTATAGCCCACCCGCCACGGTGACTAATTCAAGCGCAGCGCTGCGGCGTATTTCTTGCAATTTTAGGTCAGGCTTATGACAGTAGCCTCCGTCACGAGGACCCTCGAAAAGACTGTACCTATTTCCGACGCCCAGAGCCCCAGAACTTTTCTCCCCAACCGCCGCGGACCAAATGCTATAGACCACCGGCCTCGGCGACTATTTCACGCGATGCGCCGCTGGGCATATCTTGCCATTTTAGGGCAGGCTTCTGACCGTAGGCTCCCACTGGTCACACGAGGACCCTCAAAAAGACTGTAACCATTTCCGACGCCCAGAGCCCCAGAACGTCCCTCCCCAACCCCCCGCGGACCAAAGGCTATAGCCCACCGGCCTCGGCAACTATTTCACGCGCTGCGCCGCTGGACATTTCATGCCATTTTAGGACAGGCTTGACGCGGCCTCCTTTGGGCACCGAGAACCCTCGTAATCCTGTACCCATTTCCGGCGAGCCGCCCCTCCCAACCCCGTGGACCAAAGGCTATAGCCCGGCCTCGGCGACTATTTCGCCTGCGGCTGGACATTTCTTGCCATTTTAGGGACGAGGCTTCGGCCGTAGCCTCACCCAGGGACACGAGGACCCTCGAAAGACTGTACCCATTTCCAGGCGCCCGAGCCCCGCCGCGTTTCTCCCCAACGCCGCGGACCAAGGCTATAGCCCGGCCTCGGCGTGATTTCCAGCGCTGCGCGCTGGGCATTTCTTGCCATTTTAGGGCGGGACTCTGACCGTAGCCTCCCAGGAACACGAGGACACTCAAAGACTGCACCATTTCCGGCGGAACCCGGCCTCCCGGCCCGCGGACGAGGCTATAGACCACCGGCCTCGGCGACTATTTCACGCGATGCGCGCTGGGCATTTCTTGCAATTTAGGGCAGGCTTCTGACCGTAGCCTCCCACTGGGCAGAGGACCCTCGAAATGGCTGTACCATTTCGATGCGGAGAACCCCAGGCGTCCCTCCCCGGCCCGCGGACCAAAGGCTGTAGCCCGCGGCCTCGGCGAACATTTCGCGCTGCGCGCTAGGCATTTCTTGCCATTTAGGGGCAGGACTCGACCGTAGCCTCCCAGCCCAGGCTGCGAGGACACTCGAAAAGACTGTACCCATTTCCGATGACCAGAACCCCCGAACTCCCTCCCCAACCCCCGCGGACCAAAGGCTGTAGCCCACCGGCCTCGGTGACTATTTCACGCGCTGCGCTGCTGGGCATTTCTTGCCATTTTAGGGCAGGCTTCTCACCGTAGCCTCCCACTGGGCACACGAGGACCCTCGAAAAGGCATGCCCATTTCCAACCCCGAGTCCCAGGCGTCCTCCAACCCCCGCGGACCAACGGCTATAGCCCACCGGCCTCGGCGACCATTTCACGCGCTGCGCCGCTGGGCATTTCTTGCCATTTTAGGGCAGGCCTCTGACCGTAGCCTCCCACTGGGCACACGAGGACCCTCGAAAAGACTGTACCCATTTCCGGCGGACGAGAACCCTAAACCCCCACTGACCAGCAGCGGACCAAAGGCTATGGCCCACCGGCCTCAGTGACTATTTCACGCAGCGCTACTTCTTGCTGCGCATTTCTTGCAATTTTAGGTCAGGCTTCTTACCGTAGCCTGCCAATGGTCACAGGACCCTCGAAAAGGCGTACCTATTTCGCGCCCGAGCCCAGGAACTTTCTCCCTGACCCAGCGGACCCAGGCTATAGACCACCGGCCTCGGCGACTATTTCACGCGATCGCGCGCTGGGCATTTCTTGCCATTTAGAGCGGGCTTCTGACCGTAGCCTCCCAGAGCACCACGAGGACCCTCGAAAGGCATGTACCCATTTCCAACCCCAGGTCCCGAGGCGTCCCTCCCCGGCCCCGCGGACCCAGGCTGTAAGCCCACCCGGCCTCGGCGACCATTTCACGCAGCGCTGGGCATTTCTTGCCATTTAGGGCGGGCCTCTGACCGTAGCCTCCCACTTTGGGCTGCGAGGACCCTCGAAAGACATGCCATTTCCGGACGGGCCTAAGCCCCACCCCAACCCGGACCTCTGACTTGCCCGGCCTCGGTGACTATTTCACGCGCTGCGGCTGCTGCGCATTTCTTCAATTTAGGTCGGGCCTTGTGGCCGTAGCCTCCAACTTGGTCACCACGAGGACCCTCGAAAAGGCTGTACCTATTTCAAACGACGGAACCCCTCCCTCCCCCCACGGACCAAAGGCTGCCACACACCGGCCTCGGCGACTATTTCACGCGATGCGCGCTGGGCATTTCTTGACATTTTAGGGCAGGCCTAATCCCGTAGCCTCCCAATGGGCACACGAGGACCCTCGAAAAAGTCTGTACCCATTTCCGATGACGAGGCCCCGAACCCCCTCCCCAGCCCCGCGGACGAGGCTATAGACCCACCCGGCCTCGGCGACTATTTCACGCGATGCGCCCGCTGGGCATATCTTGCCATTTTAGGGCAGGCTTGACGTAGCCTCCCGCAGGCACCGAGGACCCTCGAAAAACTGCCCATTTCCGGCGACGGAGCCCCTAAACCCCCCACCCCAGCGCGGACCCGGCTATAGCCGCCGGCCTCGTGACTATTTCCGCGATCGCGCTGGGCATATCTTGCCATTTTAGGGCGGGCTTCTGACCGTAGCCTCCCGTGGGCTGCGAGGAACCTCGAAAGCTGTACCCATTCCGGCGACGGGCCCGAACATTTCTCCCCTGACCGCGGACCAAAGGCTATAGCCCACCGGCCTCGGCAGAAGCATTCATGACTTGCGCCGCTTTGGGTATTCTTTACCATTTTAGGGCAGACCTCGGCCGTAGCCTCCCCGGGCTGCGAGGCCTCGAAAAGAGCCTGTACCCATTTGAAACCGAGACCACGAAACCCCTCCCCAACCCCGTGGACCAAAGGCTAGCCACCGGCCTCGGCGGCTATTTCCGCAGCGCTGCGCGCTGGACATTTCTTGCCATTTTAGGTGCTTCTGACCGTAGCCTCCATGGGCACACGAGGACCCTCGGTAGCTGTACCCATTTCCGTGGAGGCCCAGGCGTTTCTCCCCACGCGGACAAGGATATAGCCCGCCGGCCTCGGCGACCATTTTGCGCTCCGCGCCGCCGGGTATTTCTTGCCATTTAGGGCGGGCCTCGCCGTAGCCTCCCAGGGCACACGAGGACCTCGAAAACACTGTACCCATTTCCGGCGGGCCCAAAGCCCCACCCGCAGCGCGGACCAAAGGCGCAGCCCACCGGCCTCGGTGACTATTTCACGCTCGCGCCCTGGGCATTTCTTGCAATTTTAGGTCAGGGCTTGACCGTAGCCTCCCATTTGGGCACACGAGGACCCTTGAAAAGGCTGTACCCATTCGGCGGAGCCCCGAAATCCCTCCCCCCCACGGACCAAAGGATATGGCGCACGGGCTCGGTGACTATTTCACCTTGCTGCGCCCGGCTGGGCATTTTTGACATTTTAGGGCAGGCCTCGACCGTAGCCTCCATGGGCACGAGGACCCTCGAAAGACTTTACCCATTCCGATGCGGAGCCCCGAACCCCTCTCCCGGCCCAGCGGACCAAGGCTATAGACCACGGCCTCGGCGACTATTTCTTGATGCGCACAGGCATATCTTGCCATTTTTAGGGCAGGCTTCGACCGTAGCCTCCCTGGGCACGAGGACCCTCGAAAAGACTATACCCATTTCCGGCCCGAGCCCCGAGCGTTTCTCCCCAGCGCCCCAGCGGACCAGCGATATAGCCCACCGGCCTCGGCGGACCATTTCTGTGCAACGCTGCGCTTGGCGGTATTCTCTTGCCATTTAGGGCGGGCCTCGGCCGTAGCCTCCCGGCATGGGCTGCGAGGACCCTCGAAAACACCTGTACCCATTTCCGGCCCGGACCCCTCCCATGCGTGGACCGAGGCTATATTACCCACGCCTCGGCGACTATTTCACGGCTCTTGCTGGGCATTTCTTGCGATTTTAGGCTTAGAACTACGTGGCCGTAGCCTCAGCTGGGCTACGAGGACCGCTCGAAAAGGCTGTACCCATTTCAGGCGACCAGGCCCAAACGTCCAACCCCTCCCGCGGGACGAGGATGCCAGCGCACCGGGCCGGTGACTATTCCTTCAGCTGCGCCCGTGGGCATTTTGACATTTAGGGCGGGCCTCGACCGTAGCCTCCCAATGGGCTACGAGGGACCCTCCGAAAGACTTTACCCATTCCGATGGCCAGGCCCCGAGACCCCTCCCGAGCCCAGCGGACCGAAAGGCTGCTAGACCACCGGCCTCGGCTGACTATTTCACGCGATGCGCTGGGCATATCTTGCCATTTTAGGGGCTTGGCCGTGATAGCCTCCCCTCTTTGGGCACAGGGACCCTCGAAGATGCCATTCCGGCCAGGCCCGAGCGTTTCTCCCCGACCGCGCGGACTGACGTAGCCCCACGGCCTCGGCGACCATTTCCAGCTGCGCGGCTATTTCTTGCCATTTTAAGGCGGGCCTCGACGTTAGCCTCCCTTCCAGGCTGCGAGGACCCTCGAAAAACTCTTGCTCTGTACCCATTTACCGACGGCCAGAGGCCCTAAACCCCACTGACCCAGCGTGGACCAAAGGCTATAGCCCACCGGCCTCGGTGACTATTTCTCGGACTGTGCTGGGCATTTCTTGCAATTTTAGGTCGGGGCTTGACCGTGTAGCCTCACTTGGGCACCGAGGACCCTCGAAAACTGTACCCATTTCGGCGGCAGAATAAATCCCCTCCCACCCCGCGGACCAAAGGCTATAGCCCACCGGCCTCGGTGACTACTCACCTTGCTGGGCATTCTTGACATTTAGGGCGGGCCTCTGACCGTAGCCTCCCATGGGCTACGAGGACCCTCGAAAGACTACCCATTTCCCGACCCGAGCCCTGGCCCCCTGACCCGCGGACCAGGCTAGCCCGCCCGGCCTCGTGACTATTTCCTGTGATCTTGCCCGGGCATATCTTGCCATTTAGGGCGACTTCGGCCGTAGTAACCTCCCGTTGGGCAGCAGGAACCTCGAAAAGACATACCCATTTAGCTGACGGCCCAGACATTTCTCCCCAGCGCGGACCAAGGCTATAGCCCACCGGCCTCGGCAAGCACATTTCACAGCTGCCTTGAGTGGGTATTTTTACCATTTTAGGGCGGGCCTCGGACCGTAGTCTCCCCAGCTGGGCACCACGAGGACCCTCGGAAAACATACTCATTTCCGACAACGGGACCCCGAGCCCTCCCCAGCCCCCGTGGACCAAAGGCTATAGCCCACCGGCCTGGGTGACTATTTCTCGCGCTGCGCCGCTGTGATTTTCTTGCCATTTTAGGTCATGCTTCTGACCGTAGTCTCCAACTTGGCACGAGGACCCTCGAAACTGTTCCCATTTTGAGCCCCAGGCGTCCCTCCCCAACCCCCGCGGACCAAAGTCTATATCCCACCGGCCTCGGCGACCGATTCACGCGCTGCGGCCGATGGGCATTTTTGCAATTTTGGGCAGGCCTCGGCCCGTAGCCTCCCAGGCTACGAGGACCTCGAAAGGCTGTACCCATTTCGGCCAGCATAACCCTCAACCCCTCCCAACCCCCGCGGACCAAAACCTGTAGCCCACGGCCTCGGTGACTATTTCCGCTTGACTGCGCCTTTGGGCATTTTTGCAATTTTAGGGCGGGCTTGAGGCGTAGCCTCCCGCGGGCTGAGGACCCTCGAAAGACTATACCATTTCGATGACCAGGCCCCTAAACCCCTCCCCAGGCCCAGCGGACCAGGCTATAGCCCACCGGACCTCGGTGACTATTTCACGCCTTTGCTTCTTTGGCATTTTGCCATTTAGGCGAGCCTCTCAGTAGCCTCCCAGGCTGGGCTACGAGGACCCTCGAAAGACTTTACCCATTTCCGATGCCCAGGCCCAGGCGTTTCTCTGACCCGCGGACCAAGGATGGCCCACGGCCTCGGCGTGACCATTTTCTGTGACTGCTGTTGGGTATTCTTGCCATTTTAAAGGCGGGCCTCGACCGTGTAACCTCAGCTGGCTGCGAGGACCCTCGAAAACCTTTGTACCCATTTCCGGCGACCAGGTTTTAAACCCCAACCCGGCCAGCGGACCGAGTATGGCCACGGCCTCGGTGACTATTTCCTGCGATGCGCTGAGCATTTCTTGCCATTTTAGGGCAGGCCTCTGACCGTAGCCTCCCAATGGGCTACGAGGACCCTCGAAAAGGCATGCCATTTCGATGACGGGCCCCAAGCCCCCACCCGCCCGCGGACCAAAGGCTAGCCCACGGCCTGGGTGACTATTTCACGCTTTCTTGCTGCGCCATTTCTTGACATTTTAAGGCGGGCCTCGACCGTAGCCTCCCAATGGGCACCACGAGGACCCTCGAAAAGCTGCCCATTTCCGATGACTAGAGCCCCGAACCTCCCCGGCCCCAGCGGACCAAAGGCTATAGACCACCGGCCTCGGCAATTATTTCACGCGATGCGCGGCTGAGCATTTCTTGACATTTAGGGCGGGCTTGACCGTAGCCTCCCCCAGGCACCACGAGGACCCTTGAAAAGGCTGTACCCATTTCGGCGGCGGGCCCAATCCCCTCCCCCACGGACCGAGGCTATAGCCCGGGCTCGGTGACTATTTCACGCCTTGCGCTTGTTGGCATTTCTTGACATTTTAGGCGGGGCCTCGGCCGTAGCCTCCCAATGGGCTGCGAGGACCCTCGAAAGACTTTACCCATTTCCGATGACGAGCCCCCAGACCCCATCCCCAACCCCCGCGTACCAAAGGCTATAGACCACCGGCCTCGGCGACTATTTCACGCGATGCGCGGCTGGGCATGTCTTGCCATTTTAGGTGAGGCTTCTGACCGTAGCCTCCCACTGTGCACACGAGGACCCTCGAAAAGACTGTACCATTTCCGGCGCCCGAGCCCCAGGCGTTTCTCCCCAGCCGCCCGCGGACCAAGCGATATAGCCCACGGCCTCGGCGACCATTTCGCGCTGCGGTGGGTATTTCTTGCCATTTAAGGCGGGCCTCGACCGTAGCCTCCCAGCTGGGCACACGAGGACCCTCGAAAACCACTGTACCCATTTCCGGCGACGGGCCTAAACCCACCCAGCCCCGCGTGGACCAAAAGGCTATAGCCCAGCCTCGGTGACTATTTCCTGCTGCTCTTGAGCATTTCTTGCAATTTAGGTCGGGGCTTCTGACCGTAGCCTCCCACTGGGCACCGAGGACCCTCGAAAAAGGCTGTACCCATTTGACGGCGGCCCCGAAATCCCTCCCCCACCGGACCAAAACCAGCCCACGGGCCTCGGTGACTATTTCACTGTGACTGGCCTTTGGGTATTTCTTGACATTTTGGGCGGGCCTCTCGGCCGTAGCCTCCCAATGGGCACCGAGGACCCTCGAAAGCTGTACCCATTTCCGGCGACCCGAGCCCCGACACCTCCCCAGCCCCGCGGACCAGGCTATAACCCACCGGCCTCGGTGACTATTTCCTGGCTGCGCCCGGCTGGTATTTCTTGCCATTTTAGGCGGGCTTGACCGTAGCCTCCCATTGGGCACGAGGACCCTCGAAAAGACTATGCCCATTTCCGGTCGAGCCCTAAACCCCTCCCAACCCCAGCGGACCAAGGCTATAGCCCACGGCCTCGGTGACTATTTCACCTTGTATGCGCTGTTGAGGCATTTTGCAATTTTAGGGCACCTCACGTGTAGCCTCACCCAGGCACCACGAGGACCCTCGAAAAGGCATGCCATTTGACGGCAGACCCGCAACCTCTAAACCCCTCCGGACCCGGGACTGGCCACCGGCCTCGGTGACTATTTCAGCTTGTGACGCGTGGGCATTTTTGCCAATTTTAGGCGGGCTTGACGTAGCCTCCACCCAGGCACACGAGGACCCTCGAAAGACTATACCCATTTGATGACGAGCCCTAAACCCCTCCCGCCCAGCGGACCAAAGGCTATAGCCCACCGGCCTCGGTGACTATTTCACGCCTTTCTTCTGGGCATTTTTGCCATTTAAGGGGCCTCTCACGTAGCCTCCCATGGGCTGCGAGGACCCTCGAAAAGCATGTCGAGCGGTTGCCATTTGGGCGGGCCTCTAAGTAGCCTCCCGCTGGGTACGAGGACCTCGAAAGCATGTACCCATTTGGCCCAGACCCCGAGCCCCATCCCCAACCCCGTGGACCGAAAGGCGCCACCGGCCTCGGTGACTATTTCACTTGTTGCGGCTGGGCATGTCTTGCCATTTTAGGGCGGGCTTGACGTAGCCTCCCATTGGGCACACGAGGACCCTCGAAAGGCATGCCATTTCCGACGGCGACAGGCCCGAAAACACCTTTGACCCCAGCGGACCAGGCTATAGCCCACCGGCCTCGGGGACTATTTCGCGCCTTTCGCGGCCCCGGCATGTCTAGCCATTTAAGTGCGACTTGACCGTAGCGTCCCTTTGGGTACCAAGGACCCTCGAAAAAAGACTGTACCCATTTCCGGCAGACGGGGCCCCGAAACCCCTCCCAACCCCAGCGGACCAAAAGGCTATAGCCCACCGGCCTCGGTGGACTATTTCACCTGTGACTGCGCCGTAGGCATTTCTTCTCATTTAGGGTAGGCCTCGGCCGTAGCCTCCACAGGCACCACGAGGACCCTCGAAAAGGCTGTACCTATTTCGACCACAGGCCTAAAGCCCTCCCCGGCCCCAGCGGACCAGGCTATGGCCCACCGGCCTCGGTGACTATTTCCAGCATTGCGCGCGGCTTGTCTTACCATTTAAAGGCGGGCTTCGACCGTAACCTCCCAGGCACTGCGAGGACCCTCGAAAAAAGCTGTACCCATTTTCGATGACGAGTCCTAAACCCCTCCCAACCCTCGCGGACCAAAGGCTATAGCCCACCGGCCTCGGCGACTAATTCAGCAGCTGCGCCTTGGGCATGTCTTGCCATTTAAGGCGGGCTTGACCGTAACCTCCCAGCTGGGCACACGAGGACCCTCGAAAAGAGCTATGCCATTTCCGACCACGAGCCCCGAAACCCCTCCCAACCCCGGCGGACCCAGGCTATAGCCCACCGGCCTCGGTGACTATTTCACAGGGCTGCGCCCGGCTGGGTATTTCTTGCCATTTAGGGCGGGCCTTGACCGTAGCCTCCCATTGGGCACGAGGACCCTCGAGACTATACCCATTTCCGAGACAGGCCCTAAGCCCCCTCCCCAACCCCCGCGGACCGTAGGCTATAGCCACCGGCCTCGGTGACTATTTCCCAGCTGCGCTGGGCATTTTTGCAATTTTAGGCGGGGCCTCGGCGTAGCCTCCCCAACCCAGGCTGAGGACCCTCGAAAAGGCGTACCCATTTAGGACAGACCTCTAAACCCCTCCCGGCCCATGGACCAAGGCTATAGCCCACGGCCTCGGTGACCTATTTCACCTGGCACTGGCTGAGCATTTTGTAATTTTAGGGCGGGCTTGAGCGTAGCCTCCCAGGCACACGAGGACCCTCGTAAAGACATGCCCATTTTGAGGACGAGCCCCCTAAACCCCTCCCCAACCCCCGGACCAAGGCTATAGCCCACGGCCTCGGTGACTATTTCCTGTATTTCTTGCGCTGCTGGGCATTTGTTGCAATTTTAGGGCAGGCCTCGGCGGTAGCCTCCCAGGGACACGAGGACCCTCGAAAAGACTGGCTTGCCCATTTCGAGGACGAGCCCCTAAAGCCCCTCGGCCCTCGCGGACCAAAGGCTGTAGCCCACCACGGCCTCGGTGACTATTTCACCTGTGCCTTGGCTGGGCTGGTATTTCTTGCCATTTTAGGGCGGGCCTCGACGTAGCCTCATTGGGCACCACGAGGATTCTCGAAAGACTGTACCCATTTCGGAGGCCGAGCCCTCAACCCCTCCCCAGCCCGCGGACCCAAGCCTATAGCCACCGGCCTCGGTGACTATTTCTGTGACTGCGCCGCTGGGCATTTTGTAATTTTAAGGCGGGGCTTCAGGCGTAGCCTCCCACTGGGCTACGAGGACCCTCGTAAGGCTGTACCCATTTTCGGGGACAGGCCCCTAAACCCCCTCCCCCAGCCCCCGGACCAGGCTATAGCCACGGCCTCGGTGACTATTTCACCTTGACTGCGCCGCTGGGCATTTGTTGCAATTTTAGGGGCAGGGCCTCTGTAGCCTCCGTAATCTCGCGAGACCCTCGAAAGAATGTACCCATTTCGAGGCCAGGCCTAAACCCCTCCCGACCCTCGCGGACCAAAGGCTATAGCCCACCGGCCTCGGTGACTATTTCACTCGCTGCGCCGCTGGAAATTTCTTGCCATTTAAGTGCAGGCCTCTGAACGTAGCCTCACTAGGCACACGAGGACCCTCGAAAAGACTGTACCCATTTCGGCCGACCAGAACCCTCTAAACCCCTCCCCGGCCCCATGGACCAAAACCTAGCCCACGGCCTCGGTGACTATTTCCAGCTGCGCCCTTTGGGCATTCTTCTTGCCATTTTAGGGTGAGCCTCGACCGTAGCCTCCCACCCAGGCACGAGGACCCTCGAAAAGATTGTGCCATTTCCGACTGACCGGGCCTAGGCCTCCCCGGACCCAAGGCTATAGCCCACGGCCTCGGTGAATATTTCCTTGTGACTGCTGCTGGGCATTTCTTGCCATTTTAGGGCAGGCTTCTGACCGTAGCCTCCCACTGGGGACACGAGGACCCTCGAAAAGAATGTACCCATTTCCGACGCCCAGAGCCCCAGAACCCCCTCCCCAACCCACGCGGACCAAAGGCTATAGCCCACCGACCTCGGCGACCGTTTCACGCGCTGCGCCGCTGGGCATTTCTTGCCATTTTAGGGCAGGCTTCTGGCCGTAGCCTCCCTTCTTGGCGCCGAGGACCCTTGAAAATTGTGCCATTTCGGCGGCAGGCACCTAAACCCCTCCGACCCCCGGACTATAGCCCACGGCCTCGGTGACTATTTCACGCGCTGCGTGATGGGCATTTTTACCATTTAGGGCAGGCCTCTGGCTGTACCCTCCCCAGGCACACGAAGTTCTCGAAAGAATGTACCCATTTCCGGCGACCCGGGCCCAGGCCTCCCCAGCCCTCGCGGACCAAAGGCTATAAGCCCACCGGCCTCGGTGACTATTTCCGCAGCAGCCTGCGGCTGGGCATTTCTTGCCATTTAGGCGGGCTTCTGGCGTAGCCTCCCCACTGGGCACCAGGACCCTCGAAGCAGTGTACCCATTTTTAGGGGGACGAGCCCTAAACCCCCTCCCAGCCCTCGCGGACCAAAAGGCTATAGCCCACCGGCCTCGGTGACTATTTCACCAGCTTGCGCCGGCTGGGTATTTCTTGCCATTTTAAGGCGGGGCCTCGACGTAGCCTCCCAGGGCACGAGGACCCTCGAAAAGCATGCCCATTTCGGCCGAGAACCCTCTAGCCCCTCCCAACCCGCGGACCCAAAACCTATAGCCCACCGGCCTCGGTGACTATTTCCTGCGCCGCAGGCATTTCTTGCCATTTAGGGTAGGCCTCGGCCGTAGCCTCCATTTGAGCTACGAGGACCCTCGAAAGATTGTACCCATTTGAGGCGACAGGCCCCCTAAACCGCCTCCCCAGCCCCAGGACCAAAGGCTATAGCCCACCGGCCTCGGTGAATATTTCCTGTATTGACTGCTGGGCATTTCTTGCCATTTTAGGGCAGGCTTCTGACCATAGCCTCCCACTGGAAACACGAGCACCCTCGAAAATAATGTACCCATTTCCGGCGAGCCCAGAACCCCTCCCAGCCCACAGCGGACCAAGGCTGCATTAGCCCAGCGACCTCGGCGGACGTTTCACCAGCGCTGCGCGCTGGGCATTTCTTGCCATTTTAGGGGCGGGGCTTCTGGCCGTAGCCTCCCCTGCACGAGGACCCTTGAAAGACTGTACCCATTTTTGACGGGCACCACAAACCCCTCCCAGCCCCGCGGACCCAAAGGCTGGCGGCCTCGGTGACTATTTCCTGTGACTGCGCCCGATGGGCATTTTTACCATTTAGGGCAGGCCTCTGTAGCCTCCCACTTTGGGCACGAGTTCTCGAAAAGAATGTACCCATTTCGATGACAGGCCCCGAAACCCCTCCCAACCCCTCGCGGACCAAGGCTATAGCCCACGGCCTCGGTGACTATTTCCTGCCTGCGCGCTGGGCATTTCTTGCCATTTTAGGGCAGGCTTGGCGTAGCCTCACCCAGGCTGCTGAGGACCCTCGAAAGCACCCATTTTCCCAAAAGACTGTACCCATTTTCGAGGACGAGCCCCTAAACCCCTCCCGGACCCTCGCGGACCAAAGGCTATAGCCCACGGCCTCGGTGACTATTTCCGCAGCTGCGCTGGGTATTTCTTGCCATTTTAGGGCGGGGCTTGACCGTAGCCTCCCATTGGGCACCACGAGGACCCTCGAAAGACTATACCCATTTCCGAAGACGAGGCCCTAAGCCTCCCCCCCCGGACCAGGCTACAGCCCACGGCCTCGGTGACTATTTCAGCTGCGGCTGGGCATTTTGCAATTTTAGGGCAGGGCCTCGACGTAGCCTCCAGCTGGGCAGGGACCCTCGAGCCCATTCAGTGACCGGAACCCTCTAAGCCTCCCAGCCCCAGCGGACCGAGGCACCTGTAGCCACGGCCTCGGTGACTATTTCACTGCGCTGGCTGGGCATTTTTGTAATTTTAGGGCAGGCTTGAGCGTAGCCTCCCATACGAGGACCCTCGTAAAGGCTGTACCCATTTTCGGGGACGAGCCCTAAACCCCTCCCAAGCCCCAGCGGACCCAAGGCTATAGCCACCGGCCTCGGTGACTATTTCCAGCTGCTGGCGCTGGGCATTTGTTGTAATTTTAGGCGGGGCCTCGGCCGTAGCCTCCCACTGGGCACACGAGGACCCTCGAAAAGAGCTGTACCATTTTAGGGACCCAGGCCCCTAAACCCCTCCCACCTCGCGGACCAAAGGCTCTAGCCCACGGCCTCGGTGACTATTTCACGCGCTGCGCGCTGGGCATTTCTTGCCATTTAGGCGGGGCCTCGACCGTAGCCTCCACTGGGCACCGAGGACCCTCGAAAGACTGTACCCATTTCGGCCACCAGAACCCTCTGACCCCCCCCAGCGGACCAAATAGCCCACGGGCTCGGTGACTATTCCTGCGCTGCATTTCTTGGGCATTTCTTGCCATTTTAGGGTAGGCCTCTGGCCGTAGCCTCCCCGCTGGGCACCACGAGGACCCTCGAAAGATTGTACCCATTTCCGGCGAGCCCTAAACGCCTCCCAGCCCCGCGGACCAAAGGCTATAGCCCACCGGCCTCGGTGACTATTTCCTGTGACTGCGCCTTGTTGGGCATTTCTTGCCATTTAGGGCAGGCTTCGGCCGTAGCCTCCCAGCTGGGACACGAGGACCCTCGAAAAGAATGTACCCATTTCCGGCGCCCAGGCCCCAGAACCCCTCCCAGCCCAGCGGACCGGCTATAGCCCACCGGCCTCGGCGACGTTTCACCTTGCGCTGCGCCTGGGCATTTCTTGCCATTTAGGGCGGGCTTGACCGTAGCCTCCCAGCTGCCTTGCGAGGACCCTTGAAAATGTACCCATTTCGGCGACCGGGCACCTAAACCCCTCCCGACCCCCCGGACCGGCTATACCCACCGGCATCGGCGACTTTTTCGCAGGCTGCGCCGATGGGCATTTTTACCATTTTAGGGGCGGGCCTCTGTTGTAGCCTCCCCGAGGCACTGCGAGACTCTCGAAAAGAATGTACCCATTTCCGGCAGAGCCCGAGCCCCCCCCCGACCTCGCGGACCAAAGGCTATAGCCCACGGCCTCGGTGACTATTTCACCTTTCTGCGCGGCTGGGCATTTCTTGCCATTTTAGGGCGGGGCGTAGCCTCCCAGGCTGCACGAGGACCCTCGGCAGACTGTACCCATTTCCGGCGAGCCCAGGCGTCATCCCGACCCCGCGGACCAAAGGCTATAGCCCACCGGCGTCGGCGAAACGTTTCCTGTGACTGCGCTGAGCATTCTTGCCATTTTGAGGCCTTGACGTAGCCTCCCAGGGCACCACGAGGACCCTCGAAAGACTGTACCCATTTTTGGGACTAGAGCCCTAAGCCCCTCCCCTGACCTCGCGGACCAAAGGCTATAGCCCCACGGCCTCGGTGACTATTTCACCTTGTTGCGCTGGGCATTTCTTGTGATTTTTGGGTAGGCCTCGACCGTAGCCTCCAGGCACCACGAGGACCCTCGAAAGACTGTACCTATTTCCGGCGACCAGGCCCTAAGCCCCTCCCAACCCCAGCGGACCAAGGCTATAGCCACCGGCCTCGGTGACTATTTCCGCAGCTAGGCACAGGGCTTGTCTTGCCATTTAGGCGGGCTTCTGACCGTAGCCTCCACTGGGCACGAGGACCCTCGAAAGACTGTACCATTTCCGGCGAACTTCCCTCCCCCGCGGACCAAAGGCTATAACCCACGGCCTCGGTGACTATTTCCGCAGGCTGCGCCAGCTGGGTATTTCTTGCCATTTAGGGCGGGCTTACGGCCGTAGCCTCCCCTGAGCACCGAGGACCCTCGAAAAGGCTGTACCCATTTCCGGCCTTGAGCCCCAGAGCGTCCATCCCAACCCGCGGACCAAAGGCTAACCACCGGCCTCGGTGACTATTTCCGCAGGCTGCGCAGCTGGGCATATCTTGCCATTTTAGGCGAGGCTTGTGACCGTGGCCTCCCAGCTGGTACCGAGGACCCTCGAAAGACTGTACCCATTTCCGACGACCAGGCCCGAAACCCCTCCCAACCCCGTGGACCAAGGTTATAGCCCACCGGCCTCGGCGACTATTTCAGCGCCTTCACGCTCGGTATTCTTGCCATTTTAGGGCAGGCTTCTTACCGTAGCCTCAGCGGGCTACGAGGACCCTCGAAAGACTGTACATTTGACACCGAGCCCCGAACTTCCTCCCGACCCCCCGGACCAAAGGCTATAACCCACGGCCTCGGTGACAATTTCACAGCTGCGCGCTGGGCATTTCTTGCCATTTAGGGGCAGGCCTCGACCGTAGCCTCCCAGGCGCGAGAACCTCGAAAAGACTGTACCCATTTCGGCCAGAACCCCGAACCCCCCTGGCCCAGCGAGCAAAGGCTATAGACCACCGGCCTCGGCGACTATTTCCGCAGCGCTGCGCTGGGCATTCTTGCCATTTAGGGCGGGCTTCTGACCGTAGCCTCCCGCGGCACGAGGACCTCGAAAAGGCATGCCCATTTCCGATGCCCGGGCCCCGAACACCTTCCCCAACCCCTGCGGACCAAGGCTATAACCCACCGGCCTCGGTGACAATTTCACCGATCGCGCTGGGTATTTCTTCCATTTTAGGGCGGGCTTCGGTAGTAGCCTGCCCAGGCACGAGACCCTCGAAAGCCTGTACCCATTTCGACGACCGAGGCCCCGAACTTCCCTCCCCGGCCCCAGCGGACCAAAGGCTATAGCCCACCGGCCTCGGCGACTATTTCCAGCGGCTGCGCGCTGGGCATGTCTTGCCATTTAAGGCGAGCTTCTGACCGTAGCCTCCACAGGAACACGAGGCCCTCGAAAAGAGCTGTACCCATTTCCGGCCCAGGCCCGAAACACCTTCCCGACCCGCGGAACCAAAAGGCTATAGCCCACCGGCCTCGGCGACTATTTGTATTGCGCCGCTTGGCATTTCTTGCCATTTTAGGGCGAGCTTCTGACGTAGCCTCAGCCCGGGCACGAGGACCCTGAAAGACTGTACCCATTTCCGGCGAAACCCCGAGCCTCCCGGCCCAGCGAACTAGCCTATAACCCACCGGCCTCGGTGACTATTTCCCGCTCTTGCTGGTATTTCTTTACCATTTAGGCGGGCCTCGACCGTAGCCTCCCCTTTGGGCACGCGAGGACCCCAAAGGCTGTACCCATTTCCGGCCAGGCCCCGGAAACACCTTCCCAACCCCGTGGACCAAGGGATATAGCCCACCGGCCTCGGCGGCTATTTCACTTGGCGCTCGCGGGCATTTCTTATCATTTAGGGCAGGCTTGGACCGTGGCCTCAGCACCACGAGGACCCTCAGCCTGCCATTTGGGACGACGAGCCCCGAGCACCCTCCCGACCCCCGCGCACAAGGCTATAGAACCCACCGGCCTCGGCGACGTTTCCGCGCTGCGCGCTGGGCATTCATTGCCATTTAGGCGAGCCGGCCGTAGCCTCCAGCTGGGCACACGAGGACCCTCGAAAATGTACCCATTTCGGCGCAGCCCAAACCCCTCCCGGCCCAGCGGACCAAAGGCTATAGCCACGGCCTCGGTGACTATTTCCTTGTGCGCGCTTGGGCATTTCTTGCCATTTATGGCGGGCTTCGGCCGTAGTCTCCAGCTGGGCACACGAGGACCCTAAGACTGTACCCATTTCCGGCGACGAGCCCGAAACCCCTCCCCCCCCCCCGGACCAAAGGCGATAGCCACCGGCCTCGGTGACTATTTCCGCACTGCGCCTTCGGTATTTCTTGCCATTTAAGGCGGGCCTCTCGACCGTAACCTCCCGGCACCACGAGGACCCTCGAAAGCTTTGTACCCATTTCCGACGACCAGAGCCCCCGAAACACCTTCCCAAACCCCCGCGGACCAAAGGCTATAGCCCACCGGACTCGGCGACTATTTCACGCGCTGCGCCGCTGGGCATGTCTTGCCATTTTAGGGCATGCTTGTGACCGTGGCCTTCCACTGGGCACACGAGGACCCTCGAAAAGACTGTACCCATTTCCGACGACCAGAGCCCCCGAAACACCTTCCCCAACCCCCGCGGAACAAAGGCTATAGCCCACCGGCCTCGGCGACCGTTTCACGCGCTGCGCCGCTGGGCATTTCTTGCCATTTTAGGGCAGGCCTCTGACCGTAGCCTCCCACTAGGCACACGAGGACCCTCAAAAAGACTGTACCCATTTCCGACGACCAGAGCCCTGGCCCCTCCCAGCCCCAGCAACAAAGGCTATAGCCCACCGGCCTCGGCGACTATTTGTGCTGCGCGCTTGGCATTTCTTGCCATTTAAGGCGAGCTTCTGACCGTAGCCTCCCAGGCACCACGAGGACCCTCGAAAAGGCTGTACCCATTTCCGGCGGCCAGGCCCGAAACCCCTCCCGACCCCGCGGACCAAAGGCTATAGCCCACCGGCCTCGGTGACAGTTTCACCTGGCGCTGGGCATGTCTTGCCATTTATGGCGAGCTTGACCGTAGTCTCAGCTGGGCACGAGGACCCTAATAGGCCCATTTCCGTGACGGGCCCCGAAACCCCTCCCAGCCCAGCGGACCAAAGGCTATAGTCCGGCCTCGGTAACTATTTCCGCGCGCTGCATGTCTTGCCATTTTATGGCGGGCTTGACCGTAGTCTCCAAGCCCAGGCTACGAGGACCCTAATAAGCTGTACCCATTTCCGGCGGAGGCCCCAGCCTCCCAGACCCCGCGGACCAAAGGCTATAGCCCACCGGCCTCGGTGACTATTTCACGCGCTGCGCCGCTGGGCATGTCTTGCCATTTTATGGCGGGCTTGACCGTAGTCTCAGAGGCACGAGGACCCCTAATAAATGTACCCATTTCCGGCAGGCCCGAAACACGCTGACCCCGGAACAAAGGCTATAGCCCACGGCCTCGGCGACCGTTTCACCGCAGCTGCGCGCTGGGCATTTCTTGCCATTTAGGCAGGCCTCGACCGTAGCCTCCACTAGGCACGAGGACCCTCGAAAGACTGTACCCATTTCCGGCGAGGCCCCTAAACCCCTCCCGGCCCATGCGGACCAAAGGCTATAGCCCACCGGCCTCGGCGACTATTTCACGGGCTGCGCCGCTGGGCATGTCTTGTCATTTTAGGGCAGGCTTGTGACCGTAGCCTCCCACTGGGCACACGAGGACCCTCGAAAACACTGTACCCATTTCCGACGCCCAGAGCCCCAGAACTTTTCTCCCCAACCGCCGCGAACCAAAGGCTATAGCCCACCGGCCTCGCCGACCATTTCACGCGCTGCGCCGCTGGGCATTTCTTGCCATTTTAGGGCAGGCCTCTGACCGTAGCCTCCCAATGGGCACACGAGGACCCTCGAAAAGACTGTACCAACTTCCGACACCCAGAGCCCCCGAACGCCCCTCCCAAACACCCGCGGACCAAAGGCTATAGCCCACCGGCCTCGGCGACTATTTCACGCGCTGCGCCGCTGGACGTTTCTTGCCATTTTAGGGCAGGCTTATGACCGTAGCCTCCCACTAGGCACGCGAGGACCCTCTTAAAGACTGTACCCATTTCTGACCAGGCCCCGAAACCCCTCCCGGCCCGCGGACCAAAGGCTATAGCCCACCGGCCTCGGCGACTATTTCACGAGCTGCGCTGCTGGGCTTGTCGTGCCATTTTAGGGCAGGCTTGTGACTGTAGCCTCCCACTGGGTACACGAGGACCCTCGAAAAGACTGTACCCATTTCCGACACCCAGAGCCCCGAGCGCCCTCGGCCCCAGCGGACCAAAGGCTATAGCCACCGGCCTCGGAGACTATTTCCTGTGCGCTGCGCCCAGGGCATGTCTAGCCATTTTAGGCGGGGCTTCTGACCGTAGCCTTCCAGGCACACAAGGACCCTCGAAAAGGCATGCGATTTCCGGCGGCAGAGCCCCTGAAACACCTTCCCCAACCCCCGCAGACCAAAGGCTATAGCGCACCGGCCTCGGCAACTATTTGACGCGCTGCGCCGCTTGGCATTTCTTGCCATTTTAGGGCAGGCTTTTGACCGTAGCCTCCCACTGGGCACACGAGGAACCTCGAAAAGACTGTACCCATTTTTGACGCCCAGAGCCCCAGAACATCCCTCCCCAACCCCCGCGGACCAATGGCTATAGCCCACCGGCCTCGGCGACCGTTTCCACCTTGCGCGCTGGGCATTTCTTGTCATTTTAGGGCAGGCCTCGACCGTAGCCTCCCCACCCAGGCACGAGGACCCTCGAAAGGCTGTACCCATTTTCACGCCCGAGCCCAGAACTTCCCTCCCAGCCCCAGCGGACCGAGGCTATAGCCCACCGGCCTCGGCGACCGTTTCACAGCGGCTGCGCGCTGGGCATTTCTTGTCATTTAGGGCAGGCCTCTGGCCGTAGCCTCTGCCCAGGCTGCAGGACCCTCGAAAGACTGTACCCATTTTGATGACGAGCCCTCGCCCCTCCCCAACCCCCGCGGACCAAAGGCTTTAGCCCACCGGCCTCGGTGTGTATTTCACGCGCTGCGCCGCTGGGCATTTTTTCCCATTTTAGGGCATGCCTCTGACCGTAGCCTCCCACTGGGAACACGAGGACCCTCGAAAAGGCTGTACATTTCAGAAGGCCAGGCCCCGAGCCGCTCTGACCCCAGCGGACCAAGCCTGGCCCACCGGCCTCGGTGGCGATTTCCCTGCGCGCTGGGCATTTCTTGCCATTTAGGGCAGGCCTCGGCCGTAGCCTCCCAGGTACCGAGGACCCTCGAAAGACTGTACCATTTCGGACGCCTAGAGCCCCAGACATCCTTCCCAACCCCAGCGGACCAAAAGGCTATAGCCCACCGGCCTCGGCGACTATTTCCGCAGCAGCTGCGCCGGGCATGTCTTGCCATTTTAGGGGCAGGCTTCGGCCGTAGCCTTCCAGGCTCGAGGACCCTCGAAAAGGCATGTACCCATTTCCGGCGACGAGCCGAAAACGGTTTCCCCAGCCCTGCGGACCAAAGGCTATACCCACGGCCTCGGTGTCTATTTCCTGGCAGCTGCTTGCGCTGGGCATTTTGCCATTTAAGGGGCGGGCCTCGACCCGTAGCCTCCCACTGGGCACGAGGACCCAGCAGACTGTACCCATTTCCGGCGGCCAGGCCCCGAAACCCCTCCCGGCCCCGCGGACCAAAGGATATAGCCCACCGGCCTCGATGACTATTTCCCGCACTGCGCTGGTATTTCTTGCCATTTAAGGCGGGCCTCTGACCGTAGCCTCCCCGCCCAGGCACGAGGACCCTCAAAAGCCTGTACCCATTTCCGGCGACCAGGCCCGAAACACCTTCCCAGCCCAGCGGACCAAAGGCTATAGCCCGGACTCGGCGACTATTTCACGCTGCGCGCTGGGCATGTCTTGCCATTTAGGGCATGCTTGTGACCGTGGCCTTCCACTTGGGCACCGAGGACCCTCGAAAAGACTGTACCCATTTCGGACGCCTAGGCCGAAACACCTTCCCCGGCCCCAGCGGACCAAAGGCTATAGCCCACGGCCTCGGCGACGTTTCATGCGCTGGCCGGGCATTTCTTGCCATTTTAAGGCGGGCCTCGTAGCCTCCCTGAGCTACGAGGACCCTCGAAGCGTACCCATTTCCGGCAGACTAGGCCCAAACCTCCCGACCCGGACAAGGCTATAGCCCACGGCCTCGGCGACTATTTCACCAGCTCGCCTTGGCATTTCTTGCCATTTTAGGGGAGCTTCGTAGTAGCCTCAGCTGGGCACCACGAGGACCCTCGAAAGACTGTACCCATTCCGGCGGCAGGCCCCGAAACCCCCTCCCCAACCCCCGCGGACCAAAGGCTATAGCCCACCGGCCTCGGGGACTATTTCAAGCGCTGCGCCGCGGGGCATGTCTTGCGATTTTATGGCGAGCTTCCGTAGTCTCAGCCCGGGCACGAGGACTCCCTAATAGACTGTACCCATTTCGGACCCAGGCCCGAACTTCCCTCCCGACCCCAGCGGACCGAGGCTATAGTCCCACCGGCCTCGGTGACTATTTCACCTGTGCTGCGCTGGGCATATCTTGCCATTTATAGCGCTTCGGCGACCGTAGTCTCAGCTGGGCTACGAGGACCACTAATAGACTGTACCCATTTCCGTGACCGAGGCCCAGCCCTCCCCGGACCCGCGGACCAGGCTATAGCCACGGCCTCGGTGACTATTTCACCTTCTGCGCGCTGAGCATGTCTTGCCATTTATGGCGAGCTCGACCGTAGCCTCAATGGGCACCGAGGACCCTAAAAAGCCCATTTCCGGCGAGGCCCAGCTCCCTGACCCCAGCGGAACAAAGGCTATAGCCCACCGGCCTCGGCGACCGTTTCAGCGCTGCGCGTGGCATTTCTTGCCATTTTAGGCGGGCCTGATAGCCTCCCACTAAACTGCGAGGACCCTCGAAAAAAGCCTTGCCCATTTAACGCCGAGCCCTGGCCCCTCCCGACCCATGCGGACCAAAGGCTATAGCCCACGGCCTCGGCGGACCTATTTCCACAGGCTGCGCGCTGGGCATGTCTTGTCATTTAGGGCGGGCTTGTGACCGTAGCCTCCACTTGGGCACCACGAGGACCCTCGAAAACTCTTGTACCCATTTCCGGCCAGCCCCAGAACTTTTCTCTGACCGCCCGCAGACAACTATAGCACGGCCTCGGTGACCATTTCACCAGCTGCGCGCTGGGCATTCTTGCCATTTTAAAGGCGGGCTTCGACCGTAGCCTCCCATGGGCACCGGGACCTCGAAAGACTGTACCAATTTCCGACCAGGCCCCGACGCCCCTCCCACACCCGCGGACCAAAGGGTATAGCCCACCGGCCTCGGCGGCTATTTTGGCAGCTGCGCGCTGGGCGTTCTTGCCATTTAGGGCGGGCTCTAGTAGCCTCCCGCTGGGCACCGAGGACCCTCTTAAAAGCCTACCCATTCGACGTGACCCAGGCCCGAAACCCCTCCCAGCCCCAGCGGACCAAAGGCTATAGCCCGGCCTCGGCGACTATTTCACAGCTGCGCGGCTGGGCATTTCTTGCCATTTAGGGCGGGCTTGTAGCTGTAGCCTCCCGCAGGGTACGAGGACCCTCGAAAAACTGTACCCATTTCCGACGGCCAGGCCCCGACCCCTCCCGGCCCGCGGACCAGGCTATAGCCCACCGGCCTCGGAGACTATTTCCGCAGCTGCGCGCTGGGCATGTCTTGCCATTTAGGGCGAGGCTTAATAGTAGCCTTCCAGGCTGCGGGACCCTCGAAAGACTGTCTATTTCCGGCGGCAGGCCCGAAACACCTTCCCCGCCCCCGCGGACCAAAGGCTATAAGCGCACCGGCCTCGGCAACTATTTGGCGCTGCGCGCTGGGCATTTCTTGCCATTTTAGGCGGGCTTTTGACCGTAGCCTCACTGGGCACCGAGGACCTCGAAAAACTGCCCATTTTTGGCCTTGAGCCCCGAACATCCCTCGGCCCAGCGGACCAATGGCTATAGCCCACCGGCCTCGGACCGTTTCAGCGCTGCGCGCTGGGCATTTCTTGTCATTTAGGGCAGGCCTCGACGTAGCCTCCCACCCAGGCACCACGAGGACCCTCGAAAAAGACTGTACCCATTTTTCACGCCCGAGCCCGAACTTCCTCCCAACCCCAGCGGACCCAGGCTATAGCCCGGCCTCGGCGACCCGTTTCCAGCTGCGCGCTGGGCATTTCTTGTCATTTAGGCGGGCCTCGACCGTAGCCTCCCAGGCTGCGAGGACCCTCGAAAGACTGTACCATTTTGATTACGGAGCCCCTAAACCCCCTCCCCAACCCCCGCGGACCAAAGGCTTTAGCCCACCGGCCTCGGTGTGTATTTCACGCGCTGCGCCGCTGGGCATTTTTTCCCATTTTAGGGCATGCCTCTGACCGTAGCCTCCCACTGGGCACACGAGGACCCTCGAAAAGGCTGTACACATTTCCGACGACCAGAGCCCCCGAAACCCGCTCCCCAACCCCCGCGGACCAAAGCCTATAGCCCACCGGCCTCGGTGACGATTTCCCACGCTGCGCCGCTGGGCATTTCTTGCCATTTTAGGGCAGGCCTCTGACCGTAGCCTCCCACTGGGTACACGAGGACCCTCGAAAAGACTGTACCCATTTCGGACGCCTAGAGCCCCCGAACATCCTTCCCCAACCCCCGCGGACCAAAGGCTATAGCCCACCGGCCTCGGCGACTATTTCACGCGCTGCGCCGCCGGGCATGTCTTGCCATTTTAGGGCAGGCTTCTGACCGTAGCCTTCCACTGGGCACACGAGGACCCTCGAAAAGACTGTACCCATTTCGGCGGCCCGAGCCCCGAAGCAGTTTCCCCAACCCCAGCGGACCAAGGCTATACCCCACGGCCTCGGTGTCTATTTCCGCAGCGCTGCGCTGGGCATTTTGCCATTTTAGGGCAGGCCTCTGACCGTAGCCTCCCACTGGGCCCACGAGGACCCTCGAAAAGACTGTACCCATTTCCGCCGACCAGAGCCCCCGCAACCCCCTCCCCAACCCCCGCGGACCAAAGGCTATAGCCCACCGGCCTCGGCGACTATTTCACGCGCTGCGCCGCTGGCCATTTTTTGCCATTTTAGGGCAGGCTTCTGACCGTAGCCTCCCACTGGGCACACGAGGACTCTCGAAAAGACTGTACCCATTTCCGTTGCCCAAAGCCCCAGAACTTCCCTCCCCAACCCCCGCGGACCAAAGGCTATAGCCCACCGGCCTCGGCGACCGTTTCACGCGCTGCGCCGCTGGGTATTTTTTGCCATTTTAGGGCAGGCCTCTGACCGTAGCCTCCCACTGGGTACACGAGGACCCTCGAAAAGACTGTACCCATTTCGGACGCCTAGAGCCCCCGAACATCCTTCCCCAACCCCCGCGGACCAAAGGCTATAGCCCACCGGCCTCGGCGACTATTTCACGCGCTGCGCCGCCGGGCATGTCTTGCCATTTTAGGGCAGGCTTCTGACCGTAGCCTTCCACTGGGCACACGAGGACCCTCGAAAAGACTGTACCCATTTCCGACGACTAGAGCCCCCGAAACAGTTTCCCCAACCCCCGCGGACCAAAGGCTATACCCCACCGGCCTCGGTGTCTATTTCACGCGCTGCGCCGCTGGGCATTTTTTGCCATTTTAGGGCAGGCCTCTGACCGTAGCCTCCCCACCCAGGCACCGAGGACCAGCGAAAACTGTACCCATTTCCGGCGGCGAGCCCCGAAACCCCTCCCGGCCCCAGCGGACCAAGGCTATAGCCCACCGGCCTCGGCGGCTATTTCACGCGCTGCGCGCTGGCCATTTTTGCCATTTTAGGCGGGCTTGACCGTAGCCTCCCACTGGGCTACGAGGACTCTCGAAAAGACATTTCCGTTGCCCAAAGCCCCGAACTTCCTCCCCAGCGGACCAAAGGCTATAGCCCACCGGCCTCGGCGACGTTTCACCTTGCGCGCTGGGTATTTTGCAATTTAAGGCAGGCCTCGGGTAGCCTCCCACTGGGCACGAGGACTCTCGAAAAGACTGTACCCATTTCGATGACGAGCCCTGACCCCTCCCGGCCCCGCGGACCAAAGGCTATGGCCCACCGGCCACGAGGACTATTTCGCGCGCTGCGCTGGGCATTTTGCCATTTTAGGGCAGGCCTCTGACCGTAGCCTCCCACTGGACGCACGAGGACCCTTGAAAAGACTGTACCTATTTCCGAAGACGAGAGCCCCCGAAACTCCCTCCCCAACCCCCGCGGACCAAAGGCTATAGCCCACCGGCCTCGGCGACTATTTCACTCGCTGCGCCGCTGGGCATTTCTTGCCATTTTAGGGCAGGCTTCGTTGTAGCCACCCTGGGCACCACAGGGACCCTCGAAAGACTGTACCCATTTTAGCCCAGGCCCCAGAACTTCCCTCCCGGCCCCGCGGACCAGGCTATAGCCCACCGGACTCGGCGACCGTTTAACGCGCTGCGCCGATGGGCATTTCTTGCCATTTTAGGTCAGGCCTCGGACCGTAGCCTCCCACTCTCCACACGAGGACGCTCAAAAAGACTGTACCCATTTCCGGCCGAGCCCCTAAACCCCTCCCGACCCCGCGGACCAAAAGGCTATAGCCCACGGCCTGGGTGACTATTTCGCTAGCTGCGCCGCTGGGCATTTCTTGCCATTTAGGGCGGGCTTCGTAGCCTCCCACTGGGCACACGAGGACCCTCGAAAAGACTGTACCCATTTCGGACGACCAGAGCCCCCGAACGTCCCTCCCCAACCCCCGCGGACCAAAGGCTATAGCCCACCGGCCTCGGCGACCGTTTCACCTTGTCTGCGCGCTGCGCATTTCTTGCCATTTAGGCGGGCCTCTGTAGCCTCCCACTCGGTACGATAACCCTCAAAGAATGTACCCGATTTCCGGCCAGCGAGCCCCTAAACCCCTCCCGGACCCGCGGACCAAGGCTATAGCCACCGGCACGGGTGGCGATTTCCGCAGCGCTGCGCTGGGCATTCTTGGCATTTAGGGGCGAGCTTGACGCCAGCCTCCCACTGGGCACACGAGGACCCTCGAAAAGACTGTACCCATTTCCGACGCCGACCCGAAACCCCCTCCCACCCCCGTGGACCAAAGGTTATAGCCCACCGGCCTCGGCGACTATTTCACGCGCTGCGCCTCTGGGCATGTCTTGCCATTTAGGCAGGCTTCTAACCGTCGCCTCCCCCGGGGCACACGAGGACCCGCGAAAAACTGTACCTATTTCCGGCGACCCAGGCCCGAAACACCTTCCCGACCCCGCGGACCACAGGCTATAGCCCACCGGCCTCGGCGACCGTTTCACGCTGCGCTGGGCATTTCTTGCCATTTAGGCCAGGCCTCTCCTTTGTAGCCTCGGCTGGGCACACGAGGACCCTCGAAAAGACTGTACCCATTTCCGACGACCAGAGCCCCCGAAACACCTTCCCCAACCCCCGCGGACCAAAGGCTATAGCCCATCGGCCTCGGCGACCGTTTCACGCGCTGCGCCGCTGGGCATTTCTTGCCATTTTAGGGCAGGCTTCTGACCTTAGCCTCCCACTGGGCACACGAGGACCCTCGAAAGGACTGTACCCATATTCGACGCCCAAAACCCCCGAAACCCCCTCCCCAACCCCCGCGGACCAAAGGCTATAGCCCACCGGCCTCGGTGACTATTTCACGCGCTGCGCCGCTGGGCATGTCTTGCCATTTTAGGGCAGGCTTGTGACCGTGGCCTTCCACTGGGCACACGAGGACCCTCGAAAAGACTGTACCCATTTCCGACGACCAGAGCCCCCGAAACCCCCTCCCCAACCCCCGTGGACCAAAGGTTATAGCCCACCGGCCTCGGCGACTATTTCACGCGCTGCGCCGCTGGGCATGTCTTGCCATTTTAGGGCAGGCTTCTGACCGTAGCCTCCCACTGGGCACACGAGGACCCTCGAAAAGACTGTACCCATTTCCGACGACCAGAGCCCCCGAAACACCTTCCCCAACCCCCGCGGACCAAAGGCTATAGCCCACCGGCCTCGGCGACCGTTTCACGCGCTGCGCCGCTGGGCATTTCTTGCCATTTTAGGGCAGGCCTCTAACCGTAGCCTCCCACTGGGTACACGAGAACCCTCGAAAAGACTGTACCCATTTCCGACGACCAGAGCCCCCTAAACCCCCTCCCCAACCCCCGCGGACCAAAGGCTATAGCCCACCGGCCTCGGTGACTATTTCACGCGCTGCGCCGCTGGGCATTTCTTGCCATTTTAGGGCAGGCTTGTAGCCTGTTGGGCACACGAGGACCCTCGAAAAACATGCCATTTCGACAGGCCCCGAATCCCCTCCCGGCCCCGTGGACCAAGGTTATAGCCCTCCGGCCTCGGCGACTATTTCACGCGCTGCGACGCTGGGCATGTCTTGCCATTTTAGGGCAGGCTTCTAACCGTAGCCTCACTTTGGGCACGAGGACCCTCGAAAGACTGTACCTATTTCCGGCGGCGGAACCCGAAACACCTTCCCCGACCCCCGCGGACCAAAGGCTATAGCCCGCCGGCCTCGGCGACCGTTTCACGCGATGCGCCGCTGGGAATTTCTTGCCATTTTAGGGCAGGCCTCTCACGCCAGCCTCCCCACTTGGGCACCACGAACCCTCGAAAAGACTGTACCCATTTCCGGCGACGAGCCCCGACACCTTCCCAGCCCCGCGGACCAGGCTATAGCCCGCCGGCCTCGGCGACCGTTTCACGCTGCGCGCTGGGCATTCTTGCCATTTTAGGGCGGGCTTGACCTTAGCCTCCCACTTTGAGCTGCGAGGACCCTCGAAAGGACTGTACCCATATTCGACGCCCAAAACCCCCGACACCCCCTCCCCACCCCCCGCGGACCACAGGCTATAGCCCACCGGCCTCGGTGACTCTTTCACGCGCTTCGCCGCTGGGCATGTCTGTCCATTTTCGGGCAGGCTTGTGAGTGGCCTTCAAGCCCAGGCACCACGAGGACCCTCGAAAAGGCTGTACCCATTTCCGGCGACAGGCCCCGAAACCCCTCCCGGCCCGTGGAGCAAGGTTATATCCCGCCTCGGCGACTATTTCACGCTGCGCGCTGGGCATGTCTTGCCATTTTGGGCAGCCTTCTGACCGTAGCCTCCACCCAGGCTGCGAGGACCCTCGAAAAGGCTGTACCCATTTCCGGCGACCAGGCCCGAAACACCTTCCCCGGCCCCGCGGACCAGGCTATAGCCCGCCGGCCTCGGCGACCGTTTCAGCGCTGCGCGCTGGGCCTTTCTTGCCATTTTAGGCCAGGCCTCTAGTAGCCTCCCTGGGTACCGAGAACCCTCGAAAAGGCTGTACCCATTTCCGGCGACGAGCCCTAAACCCCTCCCGGCCCCAGCGGACCATGGGCTGGCCCACCGGCCTCGGTGACTATTTCACCGCTGCGCGCTGGGCATTTCTTGCCATTTAGGGCAGGCTTCTGTTGTAGCCTGGCCCAGGCACACGAGGACCCTCGAAAGACTGTACCATTTCGACGAGGCCCCGAAACCCCTCCCCTAACCCCAGCGGACCAAGGCTATAGATCACCGGCCTCGGTGACTATTTCCCGCAGCGCTGCGGCTTCTTGCCATTTTATGGCGAGCTTGACCGTAGTCTCAGCCCGGGCACCACGAGGACCCTAAAAAGACTGTACCCATTTCCGGCGGCCAGCCCGAAACCCCTCCCGGCCCGCGGACCAAAGGCTATAGTCCACCGGCCTCTGACTATTTCCGCACTTTTCGCGCGCTGGGTATTTCTTGCCATTTAGGGCAGGCCTCGACCGTAGCCTCCCTGGGCTACGAGGACCCTCAAGAAGACTGTACCCATTTCCGACGACAAGAGCCCCCGAAACACCTTCCCCAACCCCCGCGGACCAAAGGCTATAGCCCAACGGACTCGGCGACTATTTCGCGCGCTGCGCCGCTGGGCATGTCTTGCCATTTTAGGGCAGGCTTCTGACCGTAGTCTCCAACTGGGCACACGAGGACCCTAAAAAAGACTGTACCCATTTCCGTGACGAGCCCGAAACCCCTCCCGCCCCAGCGGACCAAAGGCTATAGTCCACCGCCTCGGTGACTATTTCCGCACTGCGCGCTGGGTATTTCTTGCCATTTAAAGGCAGGCCTCAGACCGTAGCCTCCCCAGGCACCGAGGACCCATTTCCGGCAGCAGCCCCAAACACCTTCCCGACCCCGCGGACCGAGGCTATAGCCCACGGACTCGGCGACTATTTCCGCCGCTGCGCGCTGGGCATGTCTTGCCATTTAGGGCAGGCCTCGACCGTAGCTTCCCAGGCACCACGAGGACCCTCGAAAATTGTACCCATTTCCGGCGCCCGAGCCCCGACGCCCTCGGCCCCAGCCGACCAAAGGCTATAGCCCACCGGCCTCGTTGACTATTTCACTCGCTGCGACGCTGGGCATGTCTTGCCATTTTAGGGCAGGCTTGTTACCGTGGCCTTCAACTGGGCACACGAGGACCCTCGAAAAGACTGTACCCATTTCCGACGACTAGAGCCCGAAACCCCTCTGACCCCGTGGACCGGTTATAGCCCACGGGCTCGGCGACCGTTCGCTGCTGCGCCGCTGGGCATTTCTTGCCATTTTAGGGCGGGCCTCTAACCGTAGCCTCCTGCGGGTACCGAGAACCCTCGAAAGACTGTGCCCATTTCCGGCGACGAGCCCCTAAACCCCCACCCCCCCGGACCAAAGGCTATAGCCCACCGGCCTCGGCGACCGTTTCCGCGCGCGCATGGGCATTCTTGCCATTTAGGGCAGGCTTATGACCGTAGCCTCCAGGCACACGAGGACCCTCGAAAAGACTGTACCCATTTCCAGCGACCAGGCCTAACCCCCCCCAGCGGACCAAAAGGCTATAGCCCACGGCCTCGGTGACTATTTCGCAGCTGCGCGCTGGGCATGTCTTGCCATTTAGGGCGGGCTTGACCGTAGCCTCCCAGCACGGGAACGAGGACCCTCGAAAAGACTGAACCTATTTCCGGCGACCCAGAGCCCCGAAACACCTTCCCGACCCCAGCGGAACAAGGCTATAGCCCACGGCCTCGGCGACTATTTGGCTGCGCGCGCTTGGCATTTCTTGCCATTTTAGGGCGAGCTTATGACCGTAGCCTCCCACTGGGCACCACGAGGGCCCTCGAAAAGACATACCCATTTCCAACGACGAGCCCCTAAACCCCTCCCAGCCCCAGCGGACCAAGGCTATAGCCCACCGGCCTCGGCGACTATTGTGCGCGCTTGGCATTTCTTGCCATTTTAGGGCGGGCTTATGACCGTAGCCTCCCCGCTGGGTACGAGAACCCTCGAAAGACTGTACCCATTTCCGGCGACAAGAGCCCCTAAACCCCTCCCAGCCCCGCGGACCAAAGGCTATAGCCACCGGCCTCGGCGACCGTTTCCGCAGCGCTGCGGCTGGGCATTTCTTGCCATTTAGGGCAGGCTTATGACCGTGGCCTTCAGCCCAGGGCACGAGGACCCTCGAAAAGACTGTACCCATTTCCGGCGACCGGGCCCGAAACCCCTCCCCGACCCCCGTGGACCAAAGGTTATAGCCCACGGGCTCGGCGACCGTTCCTTGTGCGTGCGGCTTCTTGCCATTTTAGGGCAGGCCTCTAACGTAGCCTCTGCTGGGTACGAGAACCCTCGAAAGACTGTACCCATTTCCGGCGACGAGCCCTAAACCCCTCCCCGCCCCAGCGGACCATAGCCCACCGGCCTCGGCGACCGTTTCACGCGCTGCGCCGCTGGGCATTTCTTGCCATTTTAGGGCAGGCTTCTGACCGTAGCCTCCCACTGGGCACACGAGGACCCTCGAAAAGACTGTACCCATTTCCGACGACCAGAGCCCCCTAAACCCCCGACAAACCCCCGCGGACCAAAGGCTATAGCCCATCGGCCTCGATGACTATTTCACCTTAGCTGCGCTGGGCATGTCTTGCCATTTTGGGCGGGCTTCGACGTAGCCTCCCCAGGAACACGAGGACCCTCGAAAGACTGAACCTATTTCCGACGACAGGCCCGAAACACCTTCCCCAACCCCAGCGGAACAAACGCTATAGCCAGCCCCGGCCTCGGCGACTATTTGTGCGCTGCGCGCTGGCATTTCTTGCCATTTTAGGGCGGGCTTATGACCGTAGCCTCCCACTGGGTACGAGAACCCTCGAAAGACTGTACCCATTTCCGACGACCAGGCCGAAACCCCTCCCAACCCCGTGGACCAAAGGTTTATAGCCCACCGGGCTCGGCGACCGTTCCGCAGCTGCGCGCTGGGCATTTCTTGCCATTTTAGGGCAGGCCTCTAACAGTAGCCTCACCTTTGGGTACACGAGAACCCTCGAAAGACTGTACCCATTTCCAACGACCAGGCCCCTAACCCCTCCCGGCCCCAGCGGACCAAGGCTATAGCCCACCGGCCTCGGCGACCGTTTCACAGCTGCGCGCTGGGCATTTCTTGCCATTTAGGCGGGCTTATGACCGTAGCCTCCCTGGGCACCACGAGGACCCTCGAAAGACTGTGCCCATTTCCAGCGACGAGCCCTAAACCCCCCGGCCCCGCGGACCAGGCTATAGCCCAGGCCTCGGTGACTATTTCACGCTGCGCTGCGCTTTCTTGCCATTTTAGGGCAGGCTTCTGACCGTAGCCTCCCACTGGGAACACGAGGACCCTCGAAAAGACTGAACCTATTTCCGACGACCAGAGCCCCCGAAACACCTTCCCCAACCCCCGCGGAACAAAGGCTATAGCCCACCGGCCTCGGCGACTATTTGACGCGCTGCGCCGCTTGGCATTTCTTGCCATTTTAGGGCAGGCTTATGACCGTAGCCTCCCCAGCTGCGAGGACCCTCGAAAATACTGTACCCATTTCCAGCGACCCAGGCCCCTAAACCCCTCCCCGGCCGCGCGGACCAAAGGCTATAGCCCACCGGCCTCGGCGACTATTTGACGCGCTGCGCCGCTTGGCATTTCTTGCCATTTTAGGGCAGGCTTATGACCGTAGCCTCCCACTGGGTACACGAGAACCCTCGAAAAGACTGTACCCATTTCCGACGACCAGAGCCCCCTAAACCCCCTCCCCAACCCCCGCGGACCAAAGGCTATAGCCCACCGGCCTCGGCGACCGTTTCACGCGCTGCGCCGCTGGGCATTTCTTGCCATTTTAGGGCAGGCTTATGACCGTAGCCTCCCACTGGGCACACGAGGACCCTCGAAAACACTGTACCCATTTCCAACGACCAGAGCCCCCTAAACCCCCTCCCCAACCCCCGCGGACCAAAGGCTATAGCCCACCGGGCTCGGCGACCGTTTCACGCGCTGCGCCGCTGGGCATTTCTTGCCATTTTAGGGTAGGCCTCTAACCGTAGCCTCCCACTGGGTACACGAGAACCCTCAAAAAGACTGTACCCATTTCGACGACCAGAGCCCCCTAAGCCTCCAACCCCCGCGGACCAAAGGCTATAGCCCACCGGCCTCGGCGACCGTTTCACGCGCTGCGCCGCTGGGCATTTCTTGCCATTTTAGGGCAGGCTTATGACCGTAGCCTCCCACTGGGCACACGAGGACCCTCGAAAAGACTGTACCCATTTCCAACGACCAGAGCCCCCTAAACCCCCCCCCCAACCCCCGCGGACCAAAGGCTATAGCCCACTGGCCTCGGTGACTATTTCACGCGCTACGCCGCTCGACATTTCTTGCCATTTTAGGGCAGGCTTATGACCGTAGCCTCCCTGGGCTGCGAGGACCTTGAAAAGACTGTACCCATTTCCGACGGCGAGCCGAGCCTCCCAACGCACGCGGACCAAAGGCTATAGCCCACCGGCCTCGGTGACCATTTCACGCGCTGCGCAGCTTGGCATTTATTGCCATTTTAGGGCGAGCTTCGACCTTAGCCTCCGGGCACGAGAACCCTCGAAAAGACTGTACCCATTTCGGACGACGAGCCGGGCGTCCCTCCCGACCCCAGCGGACCAAAGGCAATAGCCACGGCCTCGGCGACTATTTCACGCGCTGCGCGCTGGACATGTCTTGCCATTTTAGGCGAGCTTGACCGTAACCTCACTGGGCACACGAGGACCCTCAGCCTGTACCCATTTGGACGACGAGCCCCGAACATCCCTCCCAACCCCAGCGGACCAGGCTATAGCCCACGGCCTCGGCGACTATTTCACGGCAGCTGCGGCCGGGCATATCTTGCCATTTTAGGCGGGCTTGACCGTAGCCTCAGCTGGGCACGAGGACCCTCGAAAAACATGTACCCATTTTGACTCCGGGCCCAGAACTTCCCTCCCCAACCCCGCGTGCAAAGGCTATAGCCCACCGGCCTCGGCGACCGTTTTTGCGCTGGGCATTTCTTGCCATTTTAGGGCAGGCCTCTAACCGTAGCCTCCCACTGGGTACACGAGAACCCTCGAAAAGACTGTACCCATTTCCAACGACCAGAGCCCCCTAAACCCCCTCCCCAACCCACGCGGCCCAAAGGCTATAGCCCACCGGCCTCGGCGACTATTTCATGCGCTGCGCCGCTGGGCATGTCTTGCCATTTTAGGGCGGGCTTCTGACCGTAGCCTCCCACTGGGCACACGTGGAACCTCGAAAAGCCTGTACCCATTTCGGACGACCAGAGCCCCCGAACATCCCTCCCCAACCCCCGCGGACCAAAGGCTATAGCCCACCGGCCTCGGCGACCGTTTCACGCGCTGCGCCGCTGGGCATTTCTTGCCATTTTAGGGCAGGCCTATGACCGTAGCCTCCCACTAGGCATACGAGGACCCTCAAAAAGATTGTACCCATTTCCGACGACCAGAGCCCCCGAAACCCCCTCCCCAACCCCCGCGGACCAAAGGCTATAGCCCACCGGCCTCGGGGACTATTTCACGCGCTGCGCCGCTGGGCATTTCTTGCCATTTTAGGGCAGGCCTCTGACCGTAGCCTCCCACTGGGCACATGAGTCCCCTCGAAAAGACTGGGCCCATTAACAATGCCCAGAGCCCCTGAACCGCCCTTCCCAACCCCTGCGGACCAAAGGCTATAGCCCACCGGCCTTCGCGACTATTTCGCGCGCTGCGCCGCCGGGCATTTCTTGCCATTTTAGGACAGGTCTCTGACCGTAGCCTCCCGCTTGGCATTTCTTGCGATTTTAGGGCACGCTTCTGACCGTAGCCTCCCACTGGTCACACGAGGACCCTCGAAAAGACTGTACCCATTTCCGATGACCAGAGCCCCCGATCCCCCCACCCCAACCCCCGCGGACCAAAGGCTATAGCCGACCGGCCTCGGCGACTATTTCACGCGCTACGCCGCTGGGCATTTCTTGCCATTTTAGGGCAGGGTTCTGACCGTAGCCTCCCACTGGGTACACGAGGACCCTCGAAAGTACTGTACCCATTTCCGGCCTGGCCCCGAACCCCCAGCCCCAGCGGACCAAGGCTATAGCCCACCGGCCTCGGCGACTATTTCAGCGCTGCGCTGGGTATTTCTTACGATTTTAGGGCCGGCCTCTGGCCGTATCCTCCCAGCTGGGCTACGAGAACCCTCGAAAAACATGCCCATTTCCGATGCGAGCCACGAACCCCCTACCCCCACGGACCAAAGGCTATAGCCCGCAGGCCTTGGCGACTATTTCACATGCTGCGCCGCTGGGCATTTCTTTCCATTTTAGGGCAGGCTTGACCGTAGCCTCCTTGGTCACCTGAGGACCCTCGAAAACTGTACCTATTTCGGCAGGCCCCGAGCGCCTCCCCGACCCTCGCGGAGGAAGGCTATAGCCCACCGGCCTCGGCGACTATTTCCGCGTGCTGCAGCTGGGCATTTCTTGCGATTTTAGGCGGGCTTGACCGTAGCCTCCCAGGCACACGAGGACCCTCGAAAAATGTACCCATTCCGATGACGAGCCCCAGACCCCCTCCCCAACCCAGCGGACCAAAGGCTATAGTCCACCGGCCTCGGCCAGTATTTGTGGCTGCCTTGCTAGGCATTTCTTGCCATTTTTTAACAATGCCCAGGCCCCGAACCCCCTCCCACCCTGCGGACCAAGGCTATAGCCCACGGCCTTCACGACTATTTGGCGGCTGCGCGTTACATTCTTGCCATTTTCGGACAGGCCTCTGTAGCCTCCGCTTGGCATTTCTTACGATTTTAAGGGCACGCTTCTGACCGTAGCCTCCCAGGCACACGAGGACCCTCGAAAAGGCTGTACCCATTTCCGGCGCCCGGAACCCCGAACCCCCGACTCCAGCGGGCAAAGACTATAGCCCACCGGCCTCGGCGACTATTTCACGCGCTGTGCCGCTGGGCATTTCTTACCATTATAGGGCAGGCCTCTGACCGTAGCCTCCCCCAGGCACGAGGACCCTCGAAAAGGCATGTACCCATTTCGAGGCCCAGAGCCCCAGAACTTCCCTCCCCAACCCCCGCGGACCAAAGGCTATAGCCCACCGGCCTCAGTGACTGTTTCACGCGCTGTGCCGCTGGGCATTTCTTGCCATTATAGGGCAGGCCTCTGACCGTAGCCTCCCACTGGGCACACGAGGGCCCTCGAAAAGACTGTACCCATTTTCGATGAGCCCCGAACCCCCCTCCCGACTCCCGCGGACCAAAGGCTATAGCCCACGGCCTCGGCGACAATTTCACCTGCGCGCTGGGGATTTCTTGCCATTTAGGGCAGGCGTCCGACCGTAGCCTCCACGGGCACTGCGAGGGCCCTCGAAAAGACTGTATCGATTTTCGATGACCAGAGCCCCGAACCCCCCTCCCCAACCCCCGCTGACCAAAGGCTATAGCCCGCCGGCCTCGGCGACTATTTCACGCGCTGGCCGCTGGGTATTTCTTGCCATTTTATGGCAGGCTTCTGACCGTAGCCTCCCACTGGGCACACGAGCACCCTCGAAAAGACTGTACCCATTTCCGATGCCCAGAGCCCCCGAACCCCCTTCCCCAACTACCGCGGAACAAAGGCTATAGCCCACCGGCCTCGGCGACTATTTCACGCGCTGCGCCGCAGGGCATTTCTTGCCATTTTAGGGCAAGCCTCTCACCGTAGCCTCCCACTGGGCACACGAGGACCGTCGAAAAGACTATACCCATTTCCGATGATCAGAACCCCCGAACCCCCCTCCCCAACCCCCGCGGACCAAAGGTTATAGCCCATCGGCCTCGGCGACCGTTTCACGCGCTGCGCCGCTGGGCATTTCTTGCCATTTTAGGGCAGGCCTCTGACCGTAGCCTCCTACTGGGCACACGAGGACCCTCGAAAAGACTGTACCCATTTCCGACGACCAGAGCCGCCTAAACCCCCTCCCCAACCCCGCGGACCAAAGGCTATAGCCAACCGGCCTCGGTGACGATTTCTGCAACTGCGCCGCTGGGTATTTCTTGCCATTTAGGGCGAGGCTTCGACGATAAGCTTGGGCTACGAGGACCCTCGAAAAAGTACCCATTTTGACGACGGGCCCTAAACCCCCTCCCCAACCCCGCGGACCAAAGGCTATAGCCAACCGGCCTCGGTGACGATTTCACGCGCTGGGCCGCTGGGCATTTCATGCCATTTTAGGCCTGGCCTCTGACCGTAGCGTCCCACTGGGCACACGAGGACCCTCGAAAAGACTGTACCCATTTCCGATGCCCCTCCCCAACCCCCGTGGACCAAAGCCTATAGCCCACCGGCCTCGGAGACTATTTCACGCGCTGCGCCGCTGGGCATTTCTTGCCATTTTAGGGCAGGCCTCTGACCGTAGCCTCCCAATAGGCTGCGAGGACCCTCGAAAAGGCGGTACCGTTTCCGACACCCGAGCCCCGACGCCCTCCCAGCCCCGGACCAAAGGCTATAGCCCACGGCCTCGGCGACTATTTCACATCTTTGCGCCCCAGGCATTTCTTTCCATTTGAGGCGGGGCTTCTGAGTAGCCTCCCAATGGTCACACAAGGACCCTCGAAAAGGACTGTACCTATTTCGGCGAGCCCCGACGCCCTCCCAACCCTCGCGGATGAAGGCTATAGCCCACCGGCCTCGGCGACTATTTCCGCTTCGCGCTGGGCATTTCTTGCCATTTTAGGGCGGGGTTCTGACCGTAACCTCCCACTTTGGTACCGAGGACCCTCAGTACTGTACCATTTCCGGCCCATGGCCCCGAACCCCCAACCCAGCGGACCAAGGCTATAGCCACCGGCCTCGGCGACTATTTCAGCTGCGCTGCTGGGTATTTCTTCGATTTTAGTGCGAGCTTCTGACCGTCTCCTCCCCAGCTGGGCACGAGAACCCTCAAAAGGTGTACCCATTTCCGATGCGAGCCACGAACCCCACCCCCCCCCCGGACCAAAAGCTATAGCCCGCAGGCCTTGGCGACTATTTCACATACTGCGCTGCTGTGCATTTCTTTCGATTTTAGGGCAGGCTTCTGACCGTAGCCTCCCACTGGTCACTCAAGGACCCTCTTAAAGACTGTACTATTTGGCCAGGCCCCGAGCGCCCCTCCCGGCCCTCGCGGATGAAAGGCTATAGCCCACCGGCCTCGGCGACTATTTCACGTGCTGCACCGCTGGGCATTTCTTGCGATTTTAGGGCAGGCTTCTGACCGTAGCCTCCCAGGTACCACGAGGACCCTCAATCTGTACCCATTTCCGGCCTTGTGGAACCCCCGGCCCAGCGGACCAGGCTATAGCCCGCCGGCCTCGGCGACTATTTCAGCTCTGCGCTGGGTATTTCTTCGATTTTAGGGCGGGCTGACCGTATCCTCCCAGCTGCGAGAACCCTCAAAGGACTGCCATTTAGTGCGAGCCACGAACCCCCACCCCAGCCCCGGACCAAAAGGCTATAGCCCGCGGGCCTTGGTGACTATTTCACATCTTTGCGTGAGCATTTCTTTTCCATTTAGGAGCTTACGTAGCCTCCCATGGTCACACAAGGACCCTCGAAAAGGCGTACCTATTTCGGCGAGGCCCCGAGCGCCTCCCGGCCCTCGCGGATGAAAGGCTATAGCCCACCGGCCGCGGCGACTATTTAACGAGCTGCACCGCTGAGCATATCTTGCGATAATAGGGCAGGCATCAGACCGAACCCTCCCAAACAGCACACGAGGACCCTCGAAAAGGCATGCCATTTCCGATGACGAGCCCCGAACCCCCTCCCAGCCCAGCGGACCAAAGGCTATAGTCCACGGCCTCGGCGAGTATTTGGCCGCTGCTTGCTAGGCATTTCTTGCCATTTTAGGGCCCTCGGCCGTAACCTCACTGGGCACATGAGGCCCTCGAAAAGGCGGACTATTAACAATGCAGGCCCCAGAACCCCCTCCCCCATTATGGAATTGGGCTTTCACTAGGATTTATGGGCCTTTTTATTAGAAAAGGGTGAAAAGTATTAAGTTATGAGGTTAATTATAAGTTAGTTTTTGCCAAAAGGGCTATTTCTCCAAAATCCATTCCTATAAATTCATCTTTTACTCCATCTTTCATAACCTAAAAGAAAAACTTCCATATTCTTATTCCTCTCCTCTATTGTTCATAACATCTTTTCCTCTAACCACTAAGTTCAATTCTTGTTTAGGAGAGAATCAAAGCAAGCAGTATATGTAAACCCTCCTTATTCCCTTCAAGAATTTCTTGTAAATCACTCTATGTAAGGTTTATGTTGACATGATTTGAGATTTTTTTAGATCTTGATGCATGATATAGGATGTGTTTGGGTTTTGTTTGGGGTTTGGATTAATTGGGTGTTTGGTTAATCAACCCTTGGCATAATAAGCATGTAGGATGATTTCTGGACAGCATGATATCTTGATTTTTTGACTGATACTTTGTGAACGAATTTTCTTAGAAATTTATATTCTGGAAAATAGACATATATAACCTCCTTAATAAATTTATTTCATCAAATTTGATTTCGTTTTCAATTTAATATGTATTTTCGAATTAGAAACCACTGCACTGGAAAACTGTAATTCCAACAGTCCAATCGGGTTTACAGAATTATTTTCACTACCAAATGAACTCAGAAAATTATGAAATTTTATACAGATGTTAATATACATGTTTAGTATCTCAGTTTTAATTTCATAATTTTATGATAAGTATTCATTTATAAAATTCTCAGAACCTGTTCTGTTCAGTTAAAGTTATGAGAAAACAGTTTTGGAATTGTTGGGAAATAAATAGTTTTAAAAATGTTTTTGATCTCGGATCCTCTTCAAACTTTTATGTACTCATGGATGTCCAGAATAGCGTTGTAGAATATTATGTCATTCCGAGTTTTAGATTAAGAGTTAAAAATTCTAAGATCAGACCTGTGCGGGAATGAATTAGAAAGACAAATTCTTAGAGTGAGTTATTAATAGTTATGTTTTGATTTGTTAAGGTGTTGAAGGCTCTTAGGAATTTAGAAGTGTGTAGTTCAAGATCTTCTTATCAAGTAACTTCATTCCTAGTATCTTTGGATATATATAAGTATTTTGATATTATTATTATAAGAATAAATATTTTTATACTACTTAGAAGCTTAATAGATTTTAGTCTTTATACTACTTTGATGATTAAAAGATTTTTGTAGCAAAATCAGTTTATGAAAATATTTTCAAAAATGAATTCTTTTAACAAAATATTTTATAAATGCCTTTTAATGTGTAAATTGTTTTGGCGACATGACTACTTATTATGATTTTATTTGTAAAATAGTTTGCGAGCCTAAATTATTGTTATGGACTTTTCTGAATCTGATACGAATATTTTGCACTCATGTGAGATTTCAGTTATTGATGATTGTATGGAATTCTTAATGTTTTGGCTCATTGTCCATAGTTATTACGATTACGATTACGATTACGATCGTAATATCGATCTGTCTGTCTGGACAAATCTGGGTATAAGTTACGAATGTGCACACAATATTACGATTACATGCGGCCGGGTCACCGGGACTATAGGTGACACTATGTGACATGAGCTTACGTTATATTTTCTATGAACGTGATATAAGATTTGCTTTTGGAAGTAACTATGCTTTTGATATTCTAAATTACCGCAAATTTATGTTACTTTATCCTGAGATATCGTTTTATGAAATTACGGATTATGATATATATGTTTTTAAATAAAATGAGGCTTGCAATATATTTTGGGTATCGATAGGCCTAGTGTGTTAGGAATGGTTTTACTTACCGAGTTGACGGCTCACCCCTCGTCATTACTTTTTGCAGATTAAGTTCCTTTGAGAGGTGTGCCTAGCCATGAAGTTAGAGATTTTCGTTTACATTCCTATTTGAATAAGAAGAAGACTCATGTTTATTTTAGTTTATTTCGATCATGAGCTTGTAATTTGGGTTTTGAGACTTTGTTACTTTTATGTCTGCGGGTGTTAGCATTGGATGTATAAACTTGTGGATTATTCTTATAAAATTTGAGGTTTATCAGTTTGGTATTTGTGAGTAGAATTATGTTTTGGTAACCTCCTTCTTTCATGTGCTCTGCCGTGTTGGGTTAAGGTGTTACACCAACCCTGCGGACGAAGGCTATAGCCACGGCCTTCCACGGCATTTTCGGCTGTGCAGCCGGGCATTCTTGCCATTTCGGACAGGCCTCGACTGTAGCCTCCGGCTTGGCATTTCTTACGATTTTAGGGCAACGCTTCGGCCGTAGCCTCCCAGCACCACGAGGACCCTCGAGACTGTACCCATTTCCGGCGCGGAACCCGAACCCCCTTCCCCAACTCCCGCGGAGCAAAGACTATAGCCCACCGGCCTCGGCGACTATTTCACGCGCTGTGCCGCTGGGCATTTCTTGCCATTATAGGGCAGGCCTCTGACCGTAGCCTCCCACTGGGCACACGAGGACCCTCGAAAAGACTGTACCCATTTCCGAGGCCCAGAGCCCCAGAACTTCCCTCCCCAACCCCCGCGGACCAAAGGCTATAGCCCACCGGCCTCAGTGACTGTTTCACGCGCTGTGCCGCTGGGCATTTCTTGCCATTATAGGGCAGGCCTCTGACCGTAGCCTCCCACTGGGCACACGAGGGCCCTCGAAAAGACTGTACCCATTTTCGATGACCAGAGCCCCCGAACCCCCCTCCCCAACTCCCGCGGACCAAAGGCTATAGCCCACCGGCCTCGGCGACAATTTCCAGCAGCTGCGCGCTGGATTTCTTGCCATTTAGGGCAGGCGTCCGACCGTAGCCTCCACCGGGCACGAGGCCCTCGAAAAACTGTCGATTTTCGATGACGAGCCCCGAACCCCCTCTGACCCCGGCGACCAAAAGGCTAGCCACGCGGCCTCGGCGACTATTTCCGCAACGCTGGCGGCTGGGTATTTCTTGCCATTTTATGGCGGGCTTCTGACCGTAAGCCTCCCACTGGGCACAGGCACCCTCGAAAAACATGCCATTTCCGATGCGAGCCCCGAACCCCTTCCCCAGCAGCGGAACAAAGGCTATAGCCCACACGGCCTCGGCGGCTATTTCCCACCTGCGCGCATGGCATTTCTTGCCATTTTAGGGCAAGCCTCTCACCATGTACTTTGGGGCACCACGAGGACCGTCGAAAGACTATACCCATTTCCGATGATCGAACCCCGAACCCCTCCCGGCCCCGCGGACCAAAGGTTATAGCCCCGCCGGCCTCGGCGATCGTTTCCTGGCAGCTGCCGCTGGGCATTTCTTGCCATTTTAGGGCAGGCCTCTGACCGTAGCCTCCTACGGGGCCCACGAGGACCCTCGAAAAGACTGTGCCCATTTTCGGCTGACCCGAGCACTGACCCTCCCGACCCGCGGACCAAGCTATAGCCAGCCGGCCTCGGTGCGATTTCCACAGCGCTCTGGGCCGCTGGGCATTTCATGCCATTTTAGGCCTGGCCTCTGACCGTAGCGTCCCACTGGGCCACGAGGACCCTCGAAAGACTGCCATTTCCGATGCCTCCCAACCCGTGGACCAAAGCCTATAGCCCACCGGCCTCGGAGACTATTTCACGCGCTGCGCCGCTGGGCATTTCTTGCCATTTAGGGCAGGCCGCTGACCGTAGCCTCCCAATGGGCACACGAGGACCCTCGACAAGACAGTACCCGTTCCGACGCAGGCCCCGAGCGCCCTCCCGGCCCCTGCGGACCAAAGGCTATAGCCCACCGGCCTCGGCGACTATTTCACGCGTTACGCCGCTAGGCATGTCTTGCCATTTTTGGGCAGGCTTGTGACCGTAGCCTCCCTCTGGGCACACGAGGACCCACGTAAAGACTGTACCCATTTCCGACGAACCCGAACCCCCTTCCCGACTCCGCGGGCAAGACTATAGCCCACCGGCCTCGGCGACTATTTCACGCGCTGGGCCGCGGGGCATTTCTTGCCATTATAGGGCAGGCCTCGGCCGTAGCCTCCCCAGGCACCACGGGACCCTCGAAGGACTGTACCCATTTCCGAGGCCCGAGGCCGAACTTCCCTCCCGGCCCCGCGGACCAAAGGCTATAGCCCGCCCGGCCTCGATGGACTGTTTCACCGCTGTGCGCTGGGCATCTCTTGCCATTATAGGGCAGGCCTCGGACCGTAGCCTCAGGCGAGGACCCTCGAAAAGGCTGTACCCATTTCCGGCGACCGGGCCCCGAAACCCCCCCAACCCCCCCGGACCAAAGGCAATAGCCCACCGGCCACGGTGACAATTTCACGCGCTGCGCCGCAGGGCAATTCTTGCCCATTTAGGGCAGGCCTCTGACGTAGCCTCCCATGGTCACTGAGGACCCTCGAAAAGACTGTACCTATTTCTGACGCCCAGAGCCCCCGAACGCCCCTCCCCAACCCTCGCGGACGAAAGGCTATAGCCCACCGGCCTCGGCGACTATTTCACGTTCTGCACCGCTGGGCATTTCTTGCGATTTTAGGGCAGGCTTCTGACCGTAGCCTCCCATTGGGCACACGAGGACCCTCGAAAAGACTGTACCCATTTCCGATGACGAGCCCCGAACCCCCTGACCCCGCGGACCAAAGGATATAGTCCACCTCGGCGAGTATTTCGCGCTGCCTCTGAGGCATTTCTTGCCATTTTAAGGCGAGCCTCGGCCGTAACCTCCCAGCGGGCACATGAGGCCCCTCGAAAAGGCTGGACTATTAACAATGCGAGCCCCGAACCCCCTCCCAGCCCTGCGGACCAAAGGCTATAGCCACGGCCTTCCACGACTATTTCGCGCTGCGCCGCGCCGGGCATTCTTGCCATTTTCGGACAGGCCTCGGCGTAACCTCGCTTGGCATTCTTACGATTTTAGGGCACACTTCTGACCGTAGCCTCCCCTGGGCACCGAGGACCCTCGAAAAGGCTGTACCATGTCCGATGACGAGCCCCAGATCCCCCACTGACCGCGGACCAAAGAATATAGCCCGGCCGGCCTCGGCAACTATTTCACAGCGCATTTCTTGCCATTTTAGGGCGGGGTTCGACCGTAGCCTCCATGGGTACGAGGACCCTCGAAATCTTGTACCCATTTCCGGCCTTCAGAACCCCGAACCACCCCAAACCCCGGACGAGGCTATAGCCGGCCTCGGTGACTATTTCACCAGCTGCGCGCGGATTTCTTGCCATTTTAGGGCAGGCTTGACCGTAGCCTCCCCAGGCACAGGACCCTCGAATAGGCTGTGCATTTCCGATGACGAGCCCCAGACCCCCTCCCGGCCCCAGCGGACGAAGGCTATAGTCCACCGGCCTCGGCGACTATTTCACGTGCTGCACGCTGGGCATTTCTTGCGATTTTAAGGCGGGGCTTCTGACCGTAGCCTCCAGGCACCGAGGACCCTCGAAAGGACTGTGCCATTTCCGATGACGAGCCCCGAACACCCCTCCCGGCCCCAGCGGACCAAAGGCTATAGTCCACCGGCCTCGGCGGTATTTCCGGCGCTGCCGCTAGGCATTTCTTGCCATTTAGGCGAGCCTCGGCCGTAACCTCAGCTGGGCACATGAGGCCCCTCGAAAAGACTGGACCTATTAACAAAGCCCAGAGCACCCGAACCCCCCTCCCCAACCCCTGCGGACCAAAGGCTATAGCCCACCGGCCTTCACGACTATTTCGCGCGCTGCGCCGCCGGGCATTTCTTGCCATTTTCGGACAGGCCTCTGACTGTAGCCTCCCGCTTGGCATTTCTTACGATTTTAGGGCACGCTTCTGACCGTAGCCTCCCACTGGGCACACGAGGACCCTCGAAAAGACTGTACCCATGTCCGATGACCAGAGCCCCCGATCCCCCCACCCCAACCCCCGCGGACCAAAGAATATAGCCCGCCGGCCTCGGCAACTATTTCACGCGCTACGCCGCTGGGCATTTCTTGCCATTTTAGGGCAGGGTTCTGACCGTAGCCTCCCACTGGGTACACGAGGACCCTCGAAAGTACTGTACCCATTTCCGACGCCCAGAACCCCCGAACCACCCCCAAACCCCCGCGGACCAAAGGCTATAGCCCACCGGCCTCGGTGACTATTTCACGCGCTGCGCCGCAGGGGATTTCTTGCCATTTTAGGGCAGGCTTCTGACCGTAGCCTCCCACTGGGCACAGGACCCTCGAATAGACTGTACCCATTTCCGATGACCAGAGCCCCCGAACCCCCCTCCCCAACCCCCGCGGACCAAAGGCTATAGTCCACCGGCCTCGGCGACTATTTCACGTGCTGCACCGCTGGGCATTTCTTGCGATTTTAGGGCAGGCTTCTGACCGTAGCCTCCCACTGGGCACACGAGGACCCTCGAAAAGACTGTACCCATTTCCGATGACCAGAGCCCCCGAACACCCCTCCCCAACCCCCGCGGACCAAAGGCTATAGTCCACCGGCCTCGGCGAGTATTTCGCGCGCTGCACTGCTAGGCATTTCTTGCCATTTTAGGCGAGCCTCGGCCGTAACCTCCCAGGCACATGAGGCCCCTCGAAAAGCGGACCTGTTAACAAGCCCGAACCCCTCCCCAGCCCTGGGACCAGGCTATAGCCACGGCCTTCCGACTATTTGGCAGCTGCGCGCGGGCATTCTTGCCATTTTCGGACGAGCCTCGCGTAGCCTCCCGGCAGCATTTCTTACGATTTTAGGGCACGCTTCGGCCGTAGCCTCCCCCACTGCGAGGACCCTCGAAAGACCGTACCCATGTCCGATGACGAGCCCCAGGTCCCCCCGACCCCAGCGGACCAAAGAATATAGCCCGCCGGCCTCGGCTATTTCACCTTCGCGGCTGGGCATTTCTTGCCATTTAGGCGAGTTACGACCGTAGCCTCCTGGGTACGAGGACCCTCAGTACTGTACCCATTTCGGCGGAACCCCAGACCACCCCAAACCCCCGCGGACCAAGGCTATAGCCCACCGGCCTCGGTGACTATTTCACGCAGCTGCGCGCGGATTTCTTGCCATTTAGGGCGGGCTTCTGACGTAGCCTCCAGCACACGAGGCCCTCGAAAGACTGCCATTTCGATGCGGGCCCCGAACCCCCTCCCAACCCCGCGGACGAAGGCTATATAGCCCACGGCCTCGGTGACTATTCCTTGTGCTGCGCCGCTGGCCATTTCTTGCTATTTTTGGGCAGCCTTCTGACCGTAGCCTCCCACTGGACACATGAGGACCCTCGAATAGACTGTACCCATTTTCGATGACCAGAGCCCCCGAACCCCCCTCCCCAACACCCGCGGACCAAAGGCTATAGCCCACCGGCCTCGGCGACAATTTCACGCGCTGCGCCGCTGGGGATTTCTTGCCATTTTAGGGCAGGCCTCCGACCGTAGCCTCCCACCGGGCACACGAGGGCCCTCGAAAAGACTGTATCGATTTTCGATGACCAGAGCCCCGAACCCCCCTCCCCAACCCCCGCGGACCAAAGGCTATAGCCCGCCGGCCTCGGCGACTATTTCACGCGCTGCGCCGCTGGGTATTTCTTGCCATTTTATGGCAGGCTTCTGACCGTAGCCTCCCACTGGGCACACGAGCACCCTCGAAAAGACTGTACCCATTTCCGATGCCCAGAGCCCCCGAACCCCCTTCCCCAACTACCGCGGAACAAAGGGTATAGCCCACCGGCCTCGGCGACTATTTCACGCGCTGCGCCGCAGGGCATTTCTTGCCATTTTAGGGCAAGCCTCTCACCGTAGCCTCCCACTGGGCACACGAGGACCGTCGAAAAGACTATACCCATTTCCGATGATCAGAGCCCCCGAACCCCCCTCCCCAACCCCCGCGGACCAAAGTCTATAGCCTACCGGCCTCGGCGACTATTTCACGCGATGCGCCGATGGGCATTTCTTGCGATTTTATGGCAGGCTTCTGACCGTAGCCTCTTACTGGGCACACGAGGACCCTCGAAAAGACTGTACCAATTTTCGAAGACCAGAGCCCCCGAACCGCCCTCCCCAAACCCCGCGGACCAAAGGCTATAGCCCACCGGCCTCGGCGACTATTTCACCCGCTGCGCCGCTGGGCATTTCTTGCCATTTTAGGGCAGGCTTCTGACCGTAGCCTCCCACTGGGCACACGATGACCCTCGAAAAGACTGTACCCATTTTCGACGCCCAGAACCCCGAACCCCTCCAACCCCGCGGACCAAGGTTATAGCCCATCGGCCTGGGCGACCGTTTCCGCAGCTGCGCGCTGGGAATTTCTTGCCATTTTAGGGCAGGCCTCGACCGTAACCTCTCTTTGGGCACGAGGACCCTCGAAAGGCTGTACCCATTTCCGGCGAGCCCAGGCCCCCCCCAACCCCCGGACCAAAGGCTATAGCGCACCGGCCTCGGTGACTATTTCATGCCTTGCGCCGCTGGGTATTTCTTGCCATTTAGGGCGGGCTTCGGCGGTAACTTCCTTTGGGTACGAGGACCCTCGAAAAGCGTACCCATTTCGTGACGAACGCCTAAACCCCCTCCCCAACCCCCGCGGACCAAAGGCTATAGCCCACCGGCCTCGGTGACGATTTCACGCGCTGGGCCGCTGGGCATTTCATGCCATTTTAGGCCTGGCCTCTGACCGTAGCGTCCCCGCGGGCTACGAGACCCTCGAAAAGGCGTACCCGTTCCGGGCGCCTCACCCGCGGACCAAAGGCTATAGCCCACCGGCCTCGGTGACTATTTCCCGCGCTGCGCCGCTGGGCATTTCTTGCCATTTTAGGGCAGGCCTCTGACCGTAGCCTCCCACTGGGCACACGAGGGCCCTCGAAAAGACTGTATCGATTTTCGATGACCAGAGCCCCGAACCCCCCTCCCCAACCCCCGCGGACCAAAGGCTATAGCCCGCCGGCCTCGGCGACTATTTCACGCGCTGCGCCGCTGGGCATTTCTTACCATTTTATGGCAGGCCTCTGACCGTAGCCTCCCACTGGGCACACGAGCACCCTCGAAAAGACTATACCCATTTCCGATGCCCAGAGCCCCCGAACCCCCCTCCCCAACGACCGCGGAAGAAAGGCTCTAGCCCACCGGCCTCGGCGACTATTTCACGCGCTACGCCGCTGGGCATTTCTTGCCATTTTAGGGCAAGCTTCTGACCGTAGCCTCCCACGGGGCACACGAGGACCCTCGAAAAGACTGTACCCATTTCCGACGCCCCTCCCCAACCCCCGTGGACCAAAGCCTATAGCCCACCGGCCTCGGAGACTATTTCACGCGCTGCGCCGCTGGGCATTTCTTGCCATTTTAGGGCAGGCCTCTGACCGTAGACTCCCAATGGGCACACGAGGACCCTCGAAAAGACTGTACCCGTTTCCGACACCCAGAGCCCCCGAACGCCCCTCCCCAACCCCTGCGGACCAAAGGCTATAGCCCACCGGCCTCGGCGACTATTTCACGCGTTACGCCGCTAGGCATGTCTTGCCATTTTTGGGCAGGCTTGTGACCGTAGCCTCCCTCTGGGCACACGAGGATCCTCGTAAAGACTGTACCCATTTCCGACGACCAGAGCCCCCTAAACCCCCTCCCCAACCCCCGCGGACCAAAGGCTATAGCCCACCGGCCTCGGTGACTATTTCACACGCTGCGCCGCTGGGTATTTCTTGCCATTTTAGGGCAGGCTTCTGACAGTAGCTTCCCACTGGGCACACGAGGACCCTCGAAAAGACTGTACCCATTTTCGACGACCAGAGCCGCCTAAACCCCCTCCCCAACCCCCGCGGACCAAAGGCTATAGCCCACCGGCCTCGGTGACGATTTCACGCGCTGGGCCGCTGGGCATTTCATGCCATTTTAGGCCTGGCCTCTGACCGTAGCGTCCCACTGGGCACACGAGGACCCTCGAAAAGACTGTACCCATTTCCGACGCGCCTCCGCAACCCCTGCGGACCAAAGGCTATAGCCCACCGGCCTCGGTGACTATTTCCCGCGCTGCGCCGCTGGGCATTTCTTGCCATTTTAGGGCAGGCCTCTGACCGTAGCCTCCCACGGGGCAAACGATGACCAGAGCCCCGAACCCCCCTCCCCAACCGCCGCGGACCAAAGGCTATAGCCCGCCGGCCTCGGCGACTATTTCACGCGCTGCGCCGCTGGGCATTTCTTGCCATTTTAGGGCAGGCCTCTGACCGTAGCCTCCCACTGGGCACACGAGGACCCTCGAAAAGACTGTACCCATTTCCGACGCCCAACCCCGTGGACCAGCCTATAGCCAACCGGCCTCGGTGACGATTTCACGCGCTGGGCCGCTGGGCATTTCATGCCATTTTAGGCCTGGCCTCTGACCGTAGCGTCCCACTGGGCACACGAGGACCCTCGAAAAGACTGTACCCATTTCCGATGCCCCTCCCCAACCCCCGTGGACCAAAGCCTATAGCCCACCGGCCTCGGAGACTATTTCACGCGCTGCGCCGCTGGGCATTTCTTGCCATTTTAGGGCAGGCCTCTGACCGTAGCCTCCCAATGGGCACACGAGGACCCTCGAAAAGACTGTACCCGTTTCCGACACCCAGAGCCCCCGAACGCCCCTCCCCAACCCCCGCGGACCAAAGGCTATAGCCCACCGGCCTCGGCGACTATTTCACGCGTTACGCCGCTAGGCATGTCTTGCCATTTTTGGGCAGGCTTGTGACCGTAGCCTCCCTCTGGGCACACGAGGACCCTCGAAAAGACTGTACCCATTTCCGACGCCCAGAACCCCCGAACCCCCTTCCCCAACTCCCGCGGAGCAAAGACTATAGCCCACCGGCCTCGGCGACTATTTCACGCGCTGTGCCGCTGGGCATTTCTTGCCATTATAGGGCAGGCCTCTGACCGTAGCCTCCCACTGGGCACACGAGGACCCTCGAAAAGACTGTACCCATTTCCGAGGCCCAGAGCCCCAGAACTTCCCTCCCCAACCCCCGCGGACCAAAGGCTATAGCCCACCGGCCTCAGTGACTGTTTCACGCGCTGTGCCGCTGGGCATTTCTTGCCATTATAGGGCAGGCCTCTGACCGTAGCCTCCCAGGCACGAGGACCCTTGAAATGAGTGTACACATTTCGTACGCGCCTCGCCAACCCCCGCGGACCAAAGGCTATAGCCCACCGGCCTCAGTGACTATTTCCCGCTGCGCCGCTGGGCATTTCTTTCCATTTTAGGGCAGGCCTGCGCGTAGCCTCCCACTTTGGGCACGAGGGCCCTCGAAAAAACTATGTCGATTTTCGATGACGAGCCCGAACCCCTCCCGGCCCCAGCGGACCAAGGCTATAGCCAGCGGCCTCGGCGACTATTTCACCTTGTTGCGCGCTGAGCATTTCTTACCATTTATGGCGAGGCTTGCCGTAGCCTCCCGCGGGCTACGAGCACCCTCGAAAAGACTATACCCATTCCGACACCCAGAGCCCCCGAACGCCCCTCCCCAACCCCCGCGGACCAAAGGCTATAGCCCACCGGCCTCGGCGACAACTTCACGCGTTACGCCGCTAGGCATGTCTTGCCATTTTAGGGCAGGCTTGTGACCGTAGCCTCCCTCTGGGCACACGAGGACCCTCGAAAGCTGCCATTCCGGCGCCCGAACCCCGACCCCTTCCCTCCAGCGGGCAAGACTATAGCCACCGGCCTCGGCGACTGTGCGGGGCTGCTGGGCGTGATGCGATTTCGAGGTCTCGTGATGAAAACTGATCGCTGCCTGAAATGGCGAAATACCTAGCGGTGCAACGCAATGGCGGCACCTCTGCCCGTGAAATCGGCCTCCCAGGCGCAAAGGGTGGATTTTGGGTACGAGGAGACGGGCGACCAGTCTGAACCTTCCGTGCCACCGGCCTCGGCGACCATTTCACGCGCTGCACCGCTGGGCATTTCTTGCCATTTTAGGGCAGGCTTCTGACCGTAGCCTCCCACTGGGCACACGAGGACCCTCGAAAAAACTGTACCCATTTCCGACGCCCAGAGCCCCAGAACTTTTCTCCCCAACCGCCGCGAACCAAAGGCTATAGCCCACCGGCCTCGACGACCATTTCACGCGCTGCGCCGCTGGGCATTTCTTGCCATTTTAGGGCAGGCCTCTGACCGTAGCCTCCCACTGGGCACACGAGGACCCTCGAAAAGACTGTATCCATTTCCGACGCCCAGAGCCCCAGAACTTTTCTCCCCAACCGCCGCGAACCAAAGGCTATAGCCCATCGGCCTCGGCGACCATTTCACGCGCTGCGCCGTTTTGCATTTCTTGCCATTTTATGGCAGGCCTCTGACCGTAGCCTCCCCTTTGGGCACGAGGACCCTCGAAAAGCTGTACCCATTTCCGGCGCGAGCCCAGAACTTTTCTCCCCAACCGCCATGAACCAAAGGCTATAGCCCACCGGCCTCGGCGACCATTTCCTGTATTGCGCTGGGCATATCTTGCCATTTTAGGGCGGGCTTCGACCGTAGCCTCCCACTGGGCACACGAGGACCCTCGTAAAGACTGTACCCATTTCCGACGACGAGAACCCCCGAAACCCCCTCCCCAACTCCCGCGGACCAAAGGCTATAGCCCACCGGCATCAGTCCCTATTTCCCGCACTGCGCCGCTGGGCATTTCTTGCCATTTTAGGGCAGGCCTCTGACCGTAGCCTCCCACTGAGCACACGAGGACCCTCGAAAAGACTGTACCCATGTCCGACGCACAGAGCGCCCGAACGCCCCTCCCCAACCCCTGCGGACCAAAGGCTATAGCCACCGGCCTTGGCGACTATTTCACGCGCTGCGCCGCTGGGCATGTCTTGCCATTTTAGGGCAGGCTTCTGACCGTAGCCTGCTGAGCCTGGAGGACCCTCGAAAAGCGTACCCATTTCCGACAACGAGGCCCCGAAACCCCTCCCGGCCTCGTGGACCAAAGGCTATAGCCCACCGGCCTCAGCGACTATTTCAAGCGCTGCGCCGCTGGGCATTTCTCGCCATTTTAGGGCAGGCTTCTGACCGTAGCCTCCCACTGGGCACACGAGGACCCTCGAAAAGACTGTACCCATTTCCGACGCCAAGAGCCCCAGAACTTCCCTCCCCAACCGCCGCGGACCAAAGGCTATAGCCCACCGGGCTCGGCGACCATTTTACGCGCTGCGCCGTTGCGCATTTCTTGCCATTTTAGGGCAGGCCTCTGACCGTAGCCTCCCACTGGGCACAAGAGGACGCTCGAAAAGACTGTACCCATTTCCGACGACCAGAACCCCCGCACCCGCTTTAGCCACGGACTCGGCGACTATTTAACGATGCGCTGCTGGGCATTTTTGCCATTTTAGGGCGGGCTTGGTAGCCTCAGCTGGGCGCCACGAGGACCCTCGAAAAAGTACCCATTTCCGGCGCGAACCCGAACTTCCTCCCCGGCCCCAGCGGACCAAAGGCTATAGCCCACCGGCCTCGGCAACCATTTCCGCAGCTGCGCGGCTGGGCATTGTTGCCATTTAGGCGGGCTTCGGCCGTACCTCGCTGGGCACCGAAGACCCTCGAAAAGCTGTACCCATTTGACACGAGCCCCAGAACTTTTCCCCGACCGCCCGCGGACCAGGCTATAGCCCACCGGCCTCGGTGACTATTTCCCAGCTGCGCGCTGGGCATTTGTTGCCCTTTTAGGGCAGGCTTCTGACCGTAGCCTACCCAGGCTACGAGGACCCCAAAGACTGTACTCATTTCGGACGACGGCCGAAACCCCCTCCCAACCCCTCGGTCCAAAGGCTATAGCCCACCGGCCTCGGTGACTATTTCCCGCGCTGCAGCGCTGGGCATTCTTGCCATTTAGGGCAGGCCTCTGACCGTAGCCTCCCAGATTCGAGGACCCTCGAAAGACTGTACCATTTCGGACGCCAGCCCCGAACCACCCTCCCAGCCCAGCGGACCAAGGCTATAGCCCACGGCCTCGGCCACTATTTCACGCAGCTGCGCAGGCATGTCTTCCATTTTAGGGCAGGCTTCTGACCGTAGCCTCAGCCCAGGCACGAGGACCCTCGAAAGGCTACCATTTCAGCGCCCTCCCAACCCCCGGACCAAGGCTATAGCCCACGGCCTCGGTGACTATTTCCAGCTGCGCGCTGGGCATTTCTTGCCATTTAGGCGGGGCTTCTGACCGTAGCCTACCCTGGGCACCACGAGGACCCCGAAAAGACTGCTCATTTCGGCGACGAGCCCTAAACCCCTCAACCCGCGGACCAGCTATAGCCCACGGCCTCGGCGGACTATTTCACGCAGCGCGCTGGACATTTCTTGCCATTTCGGGCGGGCTTGACCGTAGCCTCCCAGGCGCTAGGACCCTCGCCAAAGGCATACCCATTTCGGCGGCCGAACCACGAAACCCCTCCCCGGCCCGCGGACCCAAGGCTGTAGCCGCGGCCTCGGTGACTATTTCCATGCTGCGCTGGGCATTTCTTGCCATTTTAGGGCAGGCCTCTGACCGTAGCCTCCCACTGGATACACGAGGACCCTCGAAAAGACTGTACCCATTTCGGACGACCAGAGCCCCCGAACGACCCTCCCCAACCCCCGCGGACCAAAGGTTATAGCCCACCGGCCTCGGCCACTATTTCACGCGCTGCGCCGCGGGGCATGTCTTCCCATTTTAGGGCAGGCTTCTGACCGTAGCCTCCCACTGGGCACACGAGGACCCTCGAAAAACATGCCATTTCCGGCGCCCGGATCCCCGAGCGCCTCCCAGTCCCGCGGACCAGGCTATAGCCCACCGGCCTTGGCGACTATTTCAGCGCTGCGCCACTGAGCAACGCCATTTTAGGGCAGGCTTCTGACCGTAGCCTACCACTGGGCACAGAGGACCCTCGAAAAGACTGTACCCATTTCCGACAACCAGAGCCCCCGAAACCCCCTCCCCAACCCCCGTGGACCAAAGGCTATAGCCCACCGGCCTCAGCGACTATTTCACGTGATGCGCCGCTGGGCATTTCTTGTCATTTTAGCGCATGCTTCTGACCGTAGCCTCCCACTGGGCGCACGAGGACCTTCGAAAAGACTGTACCCATTTCCGACGCCCAGAGCCCCAGAACTTCCCTTTCCCAACCCCCGCGGACCAAAGGCTATAGCCCACCGGCCTCGGCGACTATTTCACGCGCTTCGCCGCTGGACATTTCTTGCCATTTTAGGGCAGGCTTCTGACCGTAGCCTCCCACTGGGCACACGATGACCCTCGTAAGGACTGTACCCATTTCCGACGACCAGAGCCCCCGAAACCCCCTTCCCAAACCCCCGCGGACCAAAGGCTATAGCCCACCGGCCTCAGTGACTATTTCCCGCACTGCGCCGCTGGGCATTTCTTGCCATTTTAGGGTAGGCTTCTGACCGTAGCCTCCCCGGGCATCTGAGGACCCTCAATCATGTACCCATTTCCGGCGCCAGGCGAACTTCCCTCCCAACGCTGCGGACCAAAGGCCGCATAGCCCACGGTCTCGGCGACCATTTCCAGCGCTCGCGCTGGGCATTTCTTGCCATTTAGGGCAGGCCTCGGACCGTAGCCTCCCCTGAGGCACGAGACACTCGAAAAGGCTGTACCCATTTACGGCGACGGAACCCCGAACCCCCTCCCGGCCCAGCGGACCAAAGGCTATAGACCACCGGCCTCGGTGACTATTTCACGCGATGCGCCGCTGGGCTTTTCTTGCCATTTTAGGGCAGTCTTCTGACCGTAGCCTCCCACTGGGCACACGAGGACCCTCGAAAAGACTGTACCCATTTCCGACGCCCAGAGCACCAGAACTTCCCTCCCCAACCCCCGCGGACCAAAGGCTATAGCCCACCGGCCTCGGCGACTATTTCACGCGCTGCGTCGCTGGGCATGTCTTGCCATTTTAGGGCAGGCTTCTGACCGTAGCCTCCCACTGGGCACACGAGGACCCTCGTAAAGACTGTATCCATTTCCGACGACTAGAGCCCCCGAAACCCCCTCCCAAACCCCCGTGGACCAAAGGCTATAGCCCACCGGCTACGACGACTATTTCAAGCGCTGAGCCGCTGGGCATTTCTTCCCATTTTAGGGCAGGCGTCTGACCGTAGCCTCCCACTGGGCACACGAGGACCCTCGAAAAGACTGTACCCATTTCCGCCACCCAGAGCCCCAGAACTTCCCTCCCCAACCCCCGCGGACCAAAGGCTATAGCCCACCGGCCTCGGCGACCATTTCACGCGCTGTACCGCTGGGCATTTCTTGCCATTTTAGGGCAGGCTTCTGACCGTAGCCTCCCACTGGGCACACGAGGACCCTCGAAAAAACTGTATCCATTTCGGACGCCCGGAGCCCCAGAACTTTTCTCCCCAACCGCCGCGAACCAAAGGCTATAGCCCACCGGCCTTGGCGACCATTTCACGCGCTGCGCCGCTTTGCATTTCTTGCCATTTTAGGGCAGGCCTCTGACCGTAGCCTCCCACTGGGCACACGAGGACCCTCGAAAAGACTGTACCCATTTCCGACGCCCAGAGCCCCAGAACTTTTCTCCCCAACTGCCGCGAACCAAAGGCTATAGCCCACCGGCCTCGGTGACCATTTCACGCGCTGCGCCGCTGGGCATGTCTTGCCATTTTAGGGCAGGCTTCTGACCGTAGCCTCCCACTGGGCACACGAGGACCCTCGTAAAGTCTGTACCCATTTCCGACGACCAGAGCCCCCGAAACCCCCTCCCCAAACCCCGCGGACCAAAGGCTATAGCCCACCGGCATCAGTCCCTATTTCCCGCACTGCGCCGCTGGGCATTTCTTGCCATTTTAGGGCAGGCCTCTGACCGTAGCCTCCCACTGGGCACACAAGGACCCTCGAAAAGACTGTACCCATTTCCAACACCCAGAACCCCGAGCGCCTCCTCGGCCCCAGAGCAAAGGCTATAGCCCACGGCCTCGGCGACTATTTCACAGCGCTGCTGGGCATGTCTTGCCATTTAGGGCGAGCTTCGGTATAGCCTCCCAGAGCCTGAAGGACCCTCGAAAAGACTGCCCATTTCCGACAACGAGCCCAGAACTTTTCTCCCCGACCGCCCGCGAACCAAAGGCTATAGCCCACGGCCTCGGCGACAATTTCCGCAGCTGCGCGCTGGGCATGTCTTGCCATTTTAGGGGCAGGCTTCTGACCGTAGCCTCCCAGGCACCGAGGACCCTCGAAAAAACTGTACCATTTCCGGCGAGCCCCAGAACTTTCTCCCCACCCCGCGAACCAAAGGCTATAGCCCACCGGCCTCGGCGACCATTTCGCAGCGCTGCGCGCTGGGCATTTCTTGCCATTTAGGGCAGGCCTCGACCGTAGCCTGCGCCCAGGCACACGAGGACCCTCGAAAAGACTGTATCAATTTCCGACGCCCAGAGCCCCAGAACTTTTCTCCCCAACCGCCGCGAACCAAAGGCTATAGCCCACCGGCCTTGGCGACCATTTCACGCGCTGCGCCGCTTTGCTTTTCTTGCCATTTTAGGGCAGGCCTCTGACCGTAGCCTCCCACTGGGCACACGAGGACCCTAGAAAAGACTGTATGCCATTTCCGGCGCGGAGCCCCAGAACTTTTCTCCCCAACTGCCGCCAACCAAAGGCTATAGCCCACCGGCCTCGGTGACCATTTCACGTGCTGCGCCGCTGGGCATGTCTTGCCATTTTAGGGCAGGCTTCTGACCGTAGCCTCCCACTTGGCACACGAGTACCCTCGTAAAGTCTGTACCCATTTCCGACGACCAGAGCCCCCGAAACCCCCTTCCCAAACCCCGCGGACCAAAGGCTATAGCCCACCGGCCTCAGTCCCTATTTCCCGCACTGCGCCGCTAGGCATTTCTTGCCATTTTAGGGCAGGCCTCTGACCGTAGCCTCCCACTGGGCACACAAGGACCCTCGAAAAGACTGTACCCATTTCCAACGCCCAGAACCCCCGAACGCCCCTCCCGGCCCATGAGCAAAGGCTATAGCCCACGGCCTCGGTGACTATTTCCTGTATTGCGCCGCTTGGCATGTCTTGCCATTTTAGGCGGGCTTCTGTAGCCTCGCTGGGCCTGAAGGACCCTCGAAAAGGCTGTACCCATTTCGACAGCAGGCCCGAAACCCCTCCCAGCCCCGTGGACCAAGGCTATAGCCCACCGGCCTCGGCGACCATTTCCTGCACGGCTGGGTATTTCTTGCCATTTTAGGGCAGGCTTCTGACGTAGCCTCCCAGCTGGGCTACCAGGGACCCTCGAAAAAACTGTACCCATTTCCGACGCACAGAGCCCCAGAACTTTTCTCCCCAACCGCCGCGAACCAAAGGCTATAGCCCATCGGCCTCGGCGACCATTTCACGCGCTGCGACGTTTTGCATTTCTTGCCATTTTATGGCAGGCCTCTGACCGTAGCCTCACTTTGGGCTGCGAGGACCCTCGAAAGACTGTACCAATTTCCGGCGCCCGAGCCTAGAACTTTTCTCCCCGACCGCCCATGAACCAAAGGCTATAGCCCACCGGCCTCGGCGACAATTTCACAGCAGCTGCGCGCTGGGCATGTCTTGCCATTTAGGGCGGGCTTCGGACCGTAGCCTCCACTTTGGGCACACGAGGACCCTTGAAAAACTGTACCCATTTCCGGCCCGAGCCCAGAACTTTTCTCCCCGACGCCCGCGAACCAAGGCTATAGCCGCCGGCCTCGGCCTCGACCACCATTTCAGCGCTGCGCGCTGGGCATTCTTGCCATTTTAGGGCAGGCCTCGACCGTAGCCTCCCAGGGCACACGAGGACCCTCGAAAAGACTGTATCCATTTCCGGCCAGGCCCCGAACTTTTCTCCCCAACCGCCCGAACAAGGCTATAGCCCATCGGCCTCGGCGACCATTTCACAGCAGCTGCGCCCGTTTTGCATTTCTTGCCATTTTAGGGCGGGCTTGTGACCGTAGCCTCACTTTGGGCTGCGAGGACCCTCGTAAAGACTGTACCCATTTCGGCGACCAGGCCCCGAAACCCCCTCCCCCCGCGGACCAAAGGCTATAGCCCACGGCCTCGATCCTATTTCCCACTGCTGCGCTGGGCATTTCTTGCCATTTGGCGGGCCTGGCCGTAGCCTCCCAGGCACCTGAGGACCGTCGAAAGACTGTACCCATTTCCAGCGCCAGAACCCCGAGCGCCTCCCCAGACCCCCGGACCAAGGCTATAGCCCACGGCCTCGGCGACTATTTCGCTGCTGCGCCTCACGGGCATGTCTTGCCATTTAGGGCAGGCTTCTGACCGTAGCCTCCCGGGTGAGGACCCTCGAAAAAGCTGTACCCATTTCCGACCCGAGCCCGAGCCCCTCCCCGACCCCGTGGACCAAGGCTATAGCCCACCGGCTTCGGCTACTATTTCATTCGCTGAGCCGCTGAGCATTTCTTGCCATTTTAGGGCAGGCATCTGACCGTAGCCTCCCACTGGGCACGAGGACCCTCGAAAAGACTGTACCCATTTCCGGCGCAGCGAGCCTCAGAACGTTTCTCCCCAACCGCCGCGAACCAAAAGATATAGCCCACCGGCCTCGCCGACCATTTCACGCGCTGCGCCGCTGGGCATTTCTTGCCATTTTAGGGCAGGCCTTTGACCGTAGCCTCCCACTGGGCACACGAGGACCCTCGAAAAGACTGTATCAATTTCCGACGCCCAGAGCCCCAGAACTTTTCTCCCCAACCGCCGCGAACCAAAGGCTATAGCCCACCGGCCTTGGCGACCATTTCACGCGCTGCGCCGCTTTGCATTTCTTGCCATTTTAGGGCAGGCCTCTGACCGTAGCCTCCCACTGGGCACACGAGGACCCTCGAAAAGACTGTACCCATTTCCGACGCCCAGAGCCCCAGAACTTTTCTCCCCAACTGCCGCGAACCAAAGGCTATAGCCCACCGGCCTCGGTGACCATTTCACGCGCTGCGCCGCTGGGCATGTCTTGCCATTTTAGGGCAGGCTTCTGACCGTAGCCTCCCACTGGGCACACGAGGACCCTCGTAAAGTCTGTACCCATTTCCGACGACCAGAGCCCCCGAAACCCCCTCCCCAAACCCCGCGGACCAAAGGCTATAGCCCACCGGCCTCAGTCCCTATTTCCCGCACTGCGCCGCTGGGCATTTCTTGCCATTTTAGGGCAGGCCTCTGACCGTAGCCTCCCACTGGGCACACAAGGACCCTCGAAAAGACTGTACCCATTTCCAACGCCCAGAGCCCCAGAACTTCCCTCCCCCCCAGGAGCAAAGGCTATAGCCCACCGGCCTCGGTGACTATTTCCTGCGCCGCTTGGCATGTCTTGCCATTTTAGGGCAGGCTTCGGTAGCCTCCCAGGCCTGAGAGGACCCTCGAAAGGCTGCCATTTCGACAAGCAGGCCCGAGCCCCTCCCGGCCCCGTGGACCAAAGGCTATAGCCCACCGGCCTCGGCGACCATTTCACCGCGCTGCGCTGGGTATTTCTTGCCATTTTAGGGCGAGCTTCTGACCGTAGCCTCCCACCACGAGGACCCTCGATAATACTGTACCCATTTCCGAGGCACAGAGCCACAGAACTTTTCTCCACAACCGCAGCGAACCATAGGCTATAGCCCATAGGCCTCGGCGACCATTTCTCGCGCTGCGACGTTTTGCATTTCTTGCCATTTTTTGGCAGGCCTCAGACCCTAGCCTCCCCTTGGGCTGCGAGGACCCTCGAAAAGACTGCCAATTTCCGGCGCGAGCCCTAGAACTTTTCTCCCCGACCGCCCAGAACCAAAGGCTATAGCCCACCGGCCTCGGCGACAATTTCCACGCTTGCGCGCTGGGCATGTCTTGCCATTTAGGGGCAGGCTTGACCGTAGCCTCCCTGGGCACCACGAGGACCCATGAAAAAAGCATGTACCCATTTCCGGCGGAGCCCCAGAACTTTTCTCCCCCCGCCCGCGAACCAGGCTATAGCCCGCCCGGCCTCGACCACCGTTTCACGCGCTGCGCGCTGGGCATTTCTTGCCATTTTAGGGCAGGCCTCTGACCGTAGCCTCCCACGGCACCGAGGACCCTCGAAAACTGTATCCATTTCCGGCGCCCGAGCCCCAGAACTTTTTCTCGCGAACCAAAGGCTATAGCCCGCCGGCCTCGGCGACCATTTCCGCAGCGCTGCGCGTTTGCATTTCTTGCCATTTTAGGGCAGGCTTGTGACCGTAGCCTCCCTTTGGGCTACGAGGACCCTCGTAAAGGCTGTACCCATTTCCGTGACCCAGGCCCGAGCCCCTCCCGAACCCCGCGGACCAAAGGCTATAGCCACCGGCCTCGATCCTGTTCACACTGCGCTGAGCATTTCTTGCCATTTTAGGGCAGGCCTCGACGTAGCCTCCCAGGCACACAGGACCGTCGAAAGACTGTACCCATTTCCAACGCCAGGAACCCCGAACGCCTCCCGGCCCAGCGGAGCAAAGGCTATAGCCCACCGGCCTCGACGACTATTTCACGCGCTGCGCCTCTGGGCATGTCTTGCCATTTTAGGGCAGGCTTCTGACCGTAGCCTCCCACTGGGTAGAGAGGACCCTCGAAAAGACTGTACCCATTTCCGACAACCAGAGCCCCCGAAACCCCCTCCCCAACCCCCGTGGACCAAAGGCTATAGCCCACCGGCTTCGGCTACTATTTCAAGCGCTGCGCCGCTAGGCATTTCTTGCCATTTTAGGGCAGGCGTCTGACCGTAGCCTCCCCCTGGGCACACGAGGACCCTCAAAAGGCATGCCATTTCCGGCGCGAGCCTCGAGGCGTTTCTCCCCGCCCGCGAACCAAAAGATATAGCCCACCGGCCTCGCCGACCATTTCACGCGCTGCGCCGCTGGGCATTTCTTGCCATTTTAGGGCAGGCCTCTGACCGTAGCCTCCCACTTTGGGCTACGAGGACCCTCGAAAAGGCGTATCCATTTCCGGCGCCCAGGCCCAGAACTTTTCTCCCCCAACCGCGCGAACCAAGGCTAGCCCATCGGCCTCGGCGACCATTTCACCTTGCGCGCATTGCATTTCTTGCCATTTTAGGGCAGGCCTCTGACCGTAGCCTCCCAGCAGGCACGAGGACCCTCGAAAGGCATGCCATTTCCGCGCCCGGGCCCAGACTTTTCTCCCCAGCCGCCCGCGAACCAAGGCTATAGCCCACCGGCCTCGGCGACCATTTCCGCGCTGCGCGCTGAGCATGTCTTGCCATTTTAGGGCAGGCTTGACCGTAGCCTACCCAGGCTGCGAGGACCCTCGTAAAGACTGTACCCATTTCCGGCGGCAGGCCCCGAAACTCCCTCCCCAACCCCACGGACCAAAGGCTATAGCCACGGCCTCGATCCACTGTTCCCGCCTGCGGCTGAGCATTTCTTTCCATTTAGGGCAGGCCTCGACCGTAGCCTCCCAGGCACAAAGGACCCTCGAAAAGACTGTACCCATTTCCGGCGCCCAGGCCCAGACTTCCCTCCCAGCCCCCCGGACCAAAAGGCTGCCCACCGGCCTCGGCGACTATTTCACGCAGGCTGCGCGCTAGGCATGTCTTGTCATTTAGGGCAGGCTTGTGACGTAGCCTCCCAGGCACCTGAGGACCCTCGAAAACTGCCATTTCGACAACAGGCCCCGAAACCCCTCCCGACCCCAGCGGACCGAGCTATGCCCACCGGCCTCGGCGACTATTTCACGGGCTGCGCCGCTGGGCATGTCTTGTCATTTTAGGGCAGGCTTGTGACCGTAGCCTCCCACTGGGCACACGAGGACCCTCGAAAAGACTGTACCCATTTCCGGCGAGCCAGAACTTTTCTCCCCAACCGCCGCGAACCAAAGGCTATAGCCCACCGGCCTCGCTGACCATTTCACGCGCTGCGCCGCTGGGCATTTCTTGCCATTTTAGGGCAGGCCTCTGACCGTAACCTCCCACTGGGCACACGAGGACCCTCGAAAAGGCATGCCATTTCGGTGCCCGGGCCCAGAACTTTTCTCCCCCGCCGCGCAGACCAGGCTATAGCCCACGGCCTCGGCGACCATTTCGCAGCGCTGCGCGCTGGGCATTTCTTGCCATTTAGGGCAGGCCTCTGACCGTAGGCTCTCTTGGGCACGAGGACCCTCGAAAGACTGTACCCATTTCCGGCGCCCAGGCCCCGAACTTGCTCCCGGCCCCGCGGACCAAGGCTGCCCACGGCCTCGGTGACTGTTTCAGCAGCTGCGCGCTTGGCATTTCTTGTCATTTAGGGCAGGCATTTGACCGTAGCCTCCCACAGGGCACGAGGTCCCTCGAAAAGACTGTACCCATTTCCGGCGCGCCTCCCAACCCCGTGGACCAAAGGCTATAGCCCACCGGCCTCGGCTGACTATTTCCGCAGCTGCGCGCTGGGCATTTCTTGCCATTTGAGGCAGCCTCGTACGTAGCCTCCCAATGGGCTGCGAGGACCCTCGAAAAGACTTTACCCACTTCCGACACAGGCCCCGAGCGCCTCCCAAACACCCAGCGGACCAAAGGCTATAGCCAGCGGCCTCGGCGACTATTTCACGCTGCGCCGCGGGGCCGTTCTTGGCATTTTAGGGCGGGCTTATGACCGTAAGCCTCCCACTAGCTACGAGGACCCTCGTAAAGGCATGCCATTTTGTGACGAGCCCCGAAACCCCTCCCAACCCCCAGGACCAAGGCTATAGCCCACGGCCTCGGCAACTATTTCACTGTGACTGCGCCAGCTGGCATTTCTTGCCATTTTGGGGCGGGCCTCGACCGTAGCCTCCCCGGACACGAGACACTCGAAGCAGATGTACCCATGTCGGACGACGAGGCTCCTAAACCCCTCCCAACCCCAGCGGACCAAAGGCTATAGCCCACGGCCTCGGTGACTATTTCCTTTCTGCGCTTGTTGGCATGTCTTGCCATTTTAGGGCGGGCTTGACCGTAGCCTTCCAGGCACACAGGACCCTCGAAAAGGCTGTACCCATTTCGACGACGAGCCACGAAACACCTTCCCCCCCGCGGACCAAAGGCTATAAGCGCGCACGGCCTCGGCGACTATTTGTGGCAGCTGCGCGGCGTGCATTCTTGCCATTTTAGGGCAAGCTTTGTTGTAACCTCCCCTTGGCACGAGGACCCTCGAAAGACTGTACCATTTTTCACCCAGGCCCAGAACTTCCCTCCCCAACCCCGGACCAAAGCTATAGCCCACCGGCCTCGGCGGCGTTCCTGCTGCGCCCTGAGCATTTCTTGTCATTTAGGGCGGGCCTCGACCGTAGCCTCACCCAGGCACGAGGACCCTCGAAAAGACGTACCCATTTTGATGACGAGCCCCCAAACCCCTCCCAGCCCCAGCGGACCAAGGCTTTAGCCCACCGGCCTCGGTGCGTATTTCCTGTGCGCTGCGCGCGGCATTTTCCCATTTTGGGCATGCCTCGACCGTAGCCTCCCAGGCACCACGAGGACCCTTGAAAAGGCTGTACACATTTCCGGCGAGGCCCGAGCCGCTCCCCGGCCCGCGGACCAAAGGCTATAGCCCCACCGGCCTCGGTGACTATTTCCAGCTGCGCGCTGGGCATTCTTGCCATTTAGGGCAGGCTTCGGACCGTAGCCTCCCAGCGGGTACGAGGACCCTCGAAAAGTACCCATTTCGGACGTGAGCTCGAACATCCTTGACCCCGCGGACCAAGGCTATAGCCCACCGGCCTCGGCGACTATTTCGCAGCTGCGCTGGCTGGGCATGTCTTAGGGCCATTTGGCCGTAGCCTGGTAGTAGCCTCCCTGCCCAGGCCACGAGGACCCTCGAACAGACTGTACCCATTTCCGGCGAGCCCAGGCCCGGCTTCCCCGACCCGCGGGACAAAGGCTATAGCCCACCGGACCTCGGCGACTATTGTTGTTGCTGCGCTTTGCATTTCTTGCTATTTTAGGGCGGGCTTATGACGTAGCCTCCCGGCTGCACACGAGGACCCTCGAAAAAGGCATGCCCATTTCGGCGGCCGGGCCTAAACCCTCCCGACCCAGCGGACCAAGGCTATGCGCCCACCGGCCTCGAGGACTATTTCACAGCTGCGCGCTGCGCATTTTGCCATTTAGGCGGGCCTCGACGTAGCCTCCCAGGCGCCACGAGGACCCTCAAAAACTGCCATTTTCGATGACGAGCACCGTAACCTCCCAGACCCCGCGGACCAGGCTATAGCCCACCGGCCTCGGTGTCTATTTCCTGTATTGCTGCCGGGCATTTGCATTTTGCCATTTTAGGGTGGGCCTCTGGCGTAGCCTCCCCACTTTGGGCACACGAGGACCCTCGAAAAGGCATGCCATTGCGATGACGAGCCCCTAAACCCCTCCCAGGCCCCCGGACCCAGGCTATAGCAAGCCTCGGTGTCTATTTCAGCGGCTTATTGCGCGGGGCTTTTTGCCATTTAGGGCAGGCCTCGACCGTACCCTCCCAGGGCACCACGAGACCCATGAAAAGACTGTACCCATTTCCGATGACGAGCCCCGAAACCCCCTCCCAATCCCACGCGGACCAAAAGGCTATGGCCCACCGGCCTCGGCTGTTTCCACCTGCACCGGCTGGGCATTTCTTGCCATTTAGGGCAGGCCTCGGCCGTAGCCTCCAGGTACGAGGACCCTCGAAAAGACTGTACCCATTTGGACGCCGGAGATCGAACATCCTTTGACCCCAGCGGACCAAAGGCTGGCCCGCGGCCTCGGCGACTATTTCGCAGCTGCGCTGGCGTGTCTTGCCATTTAGGCGGGGCTTCGGCGTAGCCTTCCACCCAGGCACGGACCCTCGAAAACTGTACCCATTCCGGCGGCAGGCCCCGGCGGCTTCCCCAACCCCAGCGGGACAAATGCTATAGCCACGGCCTCGGCGACTATTTGTGGCTGTGCGCTGGCATTTCTTGCTATTTTAGGGCGGGCTTATGGCCGTAGCCTCCCAGGCTGCGAGACCCTCGAAAAACTGTGCCATTTCGGCGCCCCGAACTTGTTCCCCAACCCCCGGACCAAAGCTATACCCCACCGGCCTCGGCGACCGTTTCACCTTGTGCGCTGCTGGGCATTCTTGCCATTTAAGGCGGGCTTGACCGTAGCCTCCCCGCAGGCACGAGGACCCTCGAAAAGGCTGCACCCATTTGCGATGACGAGCCCCTAAACCCCTCCCCAGCCCGCGGACCAGGCTATAGCCCACCGGCCTCGGTGTCTATTTCCTGCGCGCTGGGCATTTTGCCATTTAGGGCGGCCTCGGCCCGTACCCTCCTTGAGCTGCGAGGACCCGTGAAAGACTGTACCCATTTCGATGACGGGCCCGAAACCCCTCCCAACCCCCGCGGACCAAAGGCTATAGCCCACCAGCCTCGGCGACTGTTTCACGCGCTGCACCGCTGGGCATTTCTTGCCATTTAGGCGGGCCTCGGCCGTAGCCTCCCAGCAGGCTGCGAGACACTTTCGAAAAGAATGTGCCATTTCCGATGACGAGCCCTAAACCCCTCCCAACCCCGGCGGACCAAAGGCTATAGCCCACGGCCTCGGTGACTATTTCACGCTCTGCGGCTGAAGCATTCCTTGCCATTTAGGGGCGGGCTTATGACCGTAGCCTCCACGGCCTCGGCGACCGTTTCCGCAGCGCTGCGCCCGCTGGGTATTTTGCCATTTCAGGCGGGCCTCGACCGTAGCCTCCCCTTTGGGCACCGAGGACTCTCGAAAAGACTGTACCATTTGATGACAGGCCCTAAACCTCCCAGCGGACCAAAGGCTATAGCCCACCGGCCTCGAGGACTATTTCCACGAGGCGCGCCCAGGCATTTTTGCCATTTAGGGCGAGGCCTCGGCCGTAGCCTCCCAGCGGGCACCACGAGGACCCTCGAAAAGACTGTACCCATTGCGATGACCCAGGCCCTAAACCCCCTCCCGGCCCCGCGGACCAAGGCTATAGCCCACCAGCCTCGGCGACCGTTTCCGCAGCTGCACCTTGGGCATTTCTTGCCATTTAGGGGCGGGCCTCGGCCGTAGCCTCCCATGGGCACCGAGGACCCTCGAAAGAATGTACCCATTTCAAGCGGCAGGCCCCTGGCCCCTCCCGGCCCCCAGCGGACCAGGCTATAGCCCACCGGCCTCGGTGACTATTTCACGCTTCTGCGCGTGGGCATTCACTGCCATTTTAGGCGGGCTTGACCGTAGCCTCCCTGGGCACGAGGACTCTCGAAAAGGCGTACCCATTTTCGATGGACGGGCCTAAACCCCTCCCCAACCCCAGCGGACCAAGGCTATAGCCCACCGGCCTCGAGGACTATTTCACAGCTGCGCGGCAGGCATTTTGCTCATTTAGGGCGGGGCCTCGACCGTAGCCTCCCAGGCGCCACGAGGACCCTCAAAATTGCCATTTTCGATGACGCAAGTAACCCCTGACCCCCCCAGCGGACCAAGGCTATAGCCCACCGGCCTCGGCGTCTATTTCACCTTTGCGCCGCTGGGCATTTTGCCATTTAGTGCAGGCCTCGGCCGTAGCCTCCCAGCTTTGGGACACGAGGACCCTCGAAAAGGCATACCCATTCGGCGACGAGCACTCTAAACCCCTCCCGACCCCAGCGGACCAGGCTATAGCCCACGGCCTCGGCGACCGTTTCCCGCGCTGCGCCCTGGGCATTTCTTGCCATTTTAGGGCGGGGCCGGCCGTAGTCTCAGCCCCAGGCACGAGGACCCTCGAAAAATTGTACCCATTCGGCGCCCGAACCACGGAACTTCGCTTCCCCAACCCCAGCGGACCAGCCTATAGCCCACGGCCTCGGCGACCGTTTCCTGCGCTGCGCTGGCGCATTTCTTGCCATTTTGGGCAGGCTCTGGCCGTAGTAGCTTCCAGCTGGGCACGAGGACCCTCGAAAAGGCATGCCCAATTTGCGATGACGGAGCCCCGAAACCCCTCCCGGCCCAGCGGACGAAGGCTATAGCCCACCGGCCTCGGTGACTATTTCACGCTTTCTGCGCAGGCATTTTCCATTTAGAAGGCGGAGCTTATGACCGTAGCCTCACCGGCCTCGGCGACCGTTTCACGCTGCGCGTGGTATTTTGCCATTTTAGGGCGGGCCTCGGCCGTAGCCTCCCAGCCAGGCACGAGGACTCGAAAAGGCATGTACCCATTTTCGATGACGAGGCCCTAAGCCCCCTCCCAACCCCAGCGGACCAGAGGCTATTAGCCCACCGGCCTCGGACTATTTCCAATTGCGCCCTGGGCATTTTTGCCATTTAGGGGTGAGCCTCGGCCGTAGCCTCCCACTGGGCACACGAGGACCCTCGAAAAGACTGTACCCATTTGCGATGACCAGAGCCCCCTAAACCCCCTCCCCAACCCCCGCGGACCAAAGGCTATAGCCCACCAGCCTCGGCGACCGTTTCACGCGCTGCACCGCTGGGCATTTCTTGCCATTTTAGGGCAGGCCTCTGACCGTAGCCTCCCACTGGGCACACGAGGACCCTCGAAAAGAATGTACCCATTTAGGCGGCAGGCCCCTAAAGCCCCTCCCAGCCCCAGCGGACCAAGGCTATAGCCCACCGGCCTCGGTGACTATTTCACGCTTTCTGCGCGCTGAGGCATTCCTTGCCATTTTAGGGGCGGGCTTCTGCCGTAGCCTCCCCAGCTGGGCACCCGAGGACTCTCGAAAGGCTGCCATTTTCGATGACGAGCCCTAACCCCTCGACCCCGCGGACCAAAGGCTATAGCCCACCGGCCTCGAGGACTATTTCACACGCTGCGCCGCTGGGCATTTTTGCCATTTAGGGCGGGGCCTCGACCGTAGCCTCCCCCAGGCGCGAGGACCCTCAAAAGGCATGCCATTTCGATGACGAGCCCCGTAACCCCTCCCAGGCCCAGCGGACCAAAAGGCTATAGCCCACCGGCCTCGGCGTCTATTTCCTGTGACTGCGCGCTGGGCATTTTGCCATTTTAGTGCGGGCCTCGTAGTGGCCTCCCAGCTTTGGACCACGAGGACCCTCGAGAGCTGCCCATTTCCGTGACAGGCACTCTAAACCTCCCAACCCCAGCGGACCAGCTATAGCCCACGGCCTCGGCGACCGTTTCAGCTGCGCGCTGGGCATTTCTTGCCATTTAGGGCGGGGCCTCGTAGTAGTCTCCCACTGGGCACACGGGACCCTCGAAAAGGCTGTACCCATTCCGAGCGCCGAGAACCACGGAACTTCCTTCCCCCAACCCCTTGGACCAAAGGCTATAGCCCACCGGCCTCGGCGACCGTTTCGCCTTTGCGCTGGCCCAGGCATTTCTTGCCATTTAGGGCGGGCTTCTGACCGTAGCTTCCCACTAGGCACGAGGACCCTCGAAAAGGCATGCCCAATTTGCGATGACGAGCCCCAGAACCCCTCGGCCCCAGCGGACCAAAGGCTATAGCCCACCGGCCTCGGTGACTATTTCACGCTCTGCGCCGCTGGGCATTCCTTGCCATTTTAGGGCAGGCTTATGACCGTAGCCTCCCACCGGCCTCGGCGACCGTTTCACGCGCTGCGCCGCTGGGTATTTTTTGCCATTTTAGGGCAGGCCTCTGACCGTAGCCTCCCACTGGGCACACGAGGACTCTCGAAAAGACTGTACCCATTTTCGATGACCAGAGCCCCCTAAACCCCCTCCCCAACCCCCGCGGACCAAAGGCTATAGCCCACCGGCCTCGAGGACTATTTCACGAGCTGCGCCGCTGGGCATTTTTTGCCATTTTAGGGCAGGCCTCTGACCGTAGCCTCCCACTGGGCACACGAGGACCCTCGAAAAGACTGTACCCATTTGCGATGACCAGAGCCCCCTAAACCCCCTCCCCAACCCCCGCGGACCAAAGGCTATAGCCCACCAGCCTCGGCGACCGTTTCACGCGCTGCACCGCTGGGCATTTCTTGCCATTTTAGGGCAGGCCTCTGACCGTAGCCTCCCACTGGGCACACGAGGACCCTCGAAAAGACTGTACCCATTTTCGATGACCAGAGCCCCCTAAACCCCCTCCCCAACCCCCGCGGACCAAAGGCTATAGCCCACGGCCTCGGTGACTATTTCCACGCTCCGCTGGGCATTTTTTGCCATTTTAGGGCAGGCCTCTGACCGTAGCCTCCCACTGGGCGCACGAGGACCCTCAAAAAGACTGTACCCATTTTCGATGACCAGAGCACCGTAACCCCCTCCCCAACCCCCGCGGACCAAAGGCTATAGCCCACCGGCCTCGGCGTCTATTTCACGCGCTGCGCCGCTGGGCATTTTTTGCCATTTTAGTGCAGGCCTCTGACCGTAGCCTCCCACTGGGGACACGAGGACCCTCGAAAAGACTGTACCCATTTCTGACGACCAGAGCACTCTAAACCCCCTCCCCAACCCCCGCGGACCAAAGGCTATAGCCCACCGGCCTCGGCGACCGTTTCACGCGCTGCGCCGCTGGGCATTTCTTGCCATTTTAGGGCAGGCTTCTGACCGTAGTCTCCCACTGGGCACACGAGGACCCTCGAAAAGGCTGTACCCATTTCGGCGCGAACCCCAGAACTTCCTTCCCAACCCCGCGGACCAAGGCTATAGCCCACCGGCCTCGGCGACCGTTTCACGCAGCTGCGCGCTGGGCATTTCTTGCCATTTAGGGCAGGCTTCGACCGTAGCCTCCAGGCACGAGGACCCTCGAAAAGGCATACCCATTTCGATGACGAGCCCCAAACCCCCTCCCAGCGGACCAGGCTATAGCCCACCGGCCTCGGTGACTATTTCACGCTCAGCGCCGCTGGGCATTCCGTGCCATATTAGGGCGGCTTATGACCGTAGCCTCCCACCGGCCTCGGCGACCGTTTCAGCTGCGCGCGGGTATTTTTGCCATTTAAGGCGGGCCTCGACCGTAGCCTCCCACTTGGGCACGAGGACTCTCGAAAAGACTGTACATTTTCGATGACGAGCCCCAAACCCCTCCCCAGCGGACCAAAGGCTATAGCCCACCGGCCTCGAGGACTATTTCCTGCAGCTGCGGCTGGGCATTTTTGCCATTTAGGCGGGCCTCGACCGTAGCCTCCCAGGCACGAGGACCCTCGAAAAGACCATTTGAAAGAATGTACCCATTTCCGGCGACCAGGCCCTAAACCCCTCCCGGCCCCCGGACCAGGCTATAGCCCACCGGCCTCGGTGACTATTTCACGCTCTGCGCGCTGGGCATTCTTGCCATTTTAGGCGGGCTTCGACCGTAAGCCTCCCGGGCACGAGGACCCTCGAAAAGGCTGTACCCATTTTGCGATGACGAGCCCGAACCCCTCCCAACCCCGCGGACCAGGCTATAGCCCACCGGCCTCGGTGACTATTTCACGCTGCGCGCTGGGCATTTTTGCCATTTAGGGCGGGCCTCTGACCGTAGCCTCCCAGGCGCACGAGGACCCTCGAAAGACTGTACCCATTTCGATGACGAGCCCCCCCTCCCAACCCAAGCGGACCAATGGCTTTAGCCCACCGGCATCGGCGTCTATTTCAGCTGCGCCCGTTGGGCATTTTTGCCATTTAGTGCGGGCCTCGACCGTAGCCTCCAGCTGGGACACGAGGACCCTCGAAAAGACTGTACCCATTTCGGCGACGAGCCCTAACCCCCTCCCAGCCCCAGCGGACCAAAGCCTATAGCCCACCGGCCTCGGCGACGGTTTCACGCTCTGCGCGATTCTTGCCATTTAGGGCAGGCTTGACCGTAGCCTCCCAGGCTACGAGGACCCTCGAAAGACTGCCATTTTCGACCCAGAACTTCCTCCCGACCCCAGCGGACCAAAAGCTATAGCCCACCGGCCTCGGCGACCGTTTCACCTGTGCTGCGCTGGGCATTTCTTGCCATTTAGGGCGGGCTTGACCGTAGCCTTCCCTGGGCACGAGGACCCTCGAAAGACTGTACCCATTTGCGATGACGAGGCCCAAACCTCCCCGCCCCAGCGGACCAAGGCTATAGCGCACCGGCCTCGTTGTCTATTTAAGGCGCTGCGCTGGGCATTTCTTGCCATTTAGGGCAGCCTTGACCGTAGCCTCCCCAGGCACCGAGGACCCTCGAAAAGACTGCACCCATTTCGATGACGAGCCCCTAAACCCCTCCCGCCCCAGCGGACCAAAGGCTATAGCCCACCGGCCTCGGTATCTATTTCACGCGCTGCGGCGCTGGGCATTTTGCCATTTAGGGCGGGCCTCGACCGTAGCCTCCCATGGGCACGAGGACCCTCGAAAGACTGTACCCATTTCCGATGACGAGCCCGAAACCCCTCCCCGGCCCCAGCGGACCAAGGCTATAGCCCACCGGCCTCGGCGACCGTTTCAGCTGCTGCGCTGGGCATTTCTTGCCATTTTAGGGCGGGGCCTCGACCGTAGCCTCCCCTGGGCACGAGTACCCTCGAAAAGAATGTACCCATTTCCGATGCGTCCGGGCCCCTAAACCCCTCCCGGCCCCAGCGGACCAAAGGCTATAGCCCACGGCCTCGGTGACTATTTCACGCTCTGCGCTGGGGCATTCTTGCCATTTTAGGGCGGGCTTCGACCGTAGCCTCCCAGGCACACGAGGACCCTCGAAAAGACTGTACCCATTTCCGGCCGGAGCCCGAACTTCCCTCCCAACCCCAGCGGACCAGGCTATAGCCCACCGGCCTCGGCGACGTTTCACCTGCGCGCTGGGCATTTCTTGCCATTTAGGGCAGGCTTCTGACCGTAGTCTCCCAGGCACCACGAGGACCCTCGAAAAGGCGTACCCATTTCGGCGCCCGAACCACGAACTTCCTTCCCCGACCCCCGCGGACCAGCTATAGCCCACGGCCTCGGCGACGTTTCAGCGCTGCGCGCTGGGCATTTCTTGCCATTTTAGGGCGGGCTTGACCGTAACCTCCCCAGCTGCGAGGACCCTCGAAAGACTGTACCCAGTTGCGATGACGAGGCCCAAAACCCCTCGGCCCCAGCGGACCAGGCTATAGCCCACCGGCCTCGGTGTCTATTTCGCACCTGCGCGCTGGGCATTCTTGCCATTTTAGGGAAGCCTTGACCGTACCTCCCAGGCTGCGAGGCACCACAGAAAAGCTGCACCCATTTGCGATGACGGAGCCCTAACCCCTCGGCCCCAGCGGACCCAAAGGCTATAGCCACCGGCCTCGGTATCTATTTCACGCGTTAGCAGCTGGGCATTTTTGCCATTTTAGGGCAGGCCTCGACGTAAGCCTCCCCACTGGGTACACGAGGACCAGCGAAAGGACTGTGCCATTTCCGACGCCCAGGCCCAGACTTCCCTCCCCAGCCCCGCGGACCAAGGCTATAGCCCACCGGCCTCGGCGGCTGTTTCCTGCGCTGCGCTGGGCATTTCTTGCCATTTGGGCGGGCCTCGACCGTAGCCTCCCCAGGTACCACGAGGACCCTCGAAAAGGCTGTACCCATTTCCGGACGCGAGCCCCGAACATCCTTCCCCCCAGCCCGCGGACCGAAGGCTATAGCCCGGCCTCGGCGACTATTTCACAGCGCTGCGCGCTGGGCATGTCTTGCCATTTTAAGGCAGGCCTTCGACCGTAGCCTCCCAGGCTACGAGGACCCTCGAAAACTGTACCCATTTCCGGCGGCGAGGCCCGGCTTCCCCGGCCCCCGCGGGACCAAAAGGCTATAGCCCCACCGGCCTCGGCGACTATTTGTGCGCTGGGCATTCTTGCTATTTTAGGGCGGGCTTGACCGTAGCCTCCCACCAGGCACCACGAGACCCTCGAAAAGCATGCCATTTCGGCGCGAGCCCCGAACTTCCTCCCCAACCCCAGCGGACCAGGCTATAGCCCACCGGCCTCGGCGACCGTTTCACGCTGCGCGCTGGGCATTTCTTGCCATTTTAGGGCAGGCTCTGACCGTAGCCTCCCCAGGCACGAGGACCCTCGAAAGACTGCACCCATTTCCGATGACGAGCCCCCAGGCTTCCCTCCCCCCCCGCGGACCAAAAGGCTATAGCCACCGGCCTCGGTGTCTATTTCCATGCGCCTTTCGCTGGGCATTTTGCCATTTTAGGGCAGGCCTCGGCCGTACCCTCAGGCACGAGGACCCTCGAAAGGCTGTACCCATTTCCGATGACGAGCCCCGAACCCCCTCCCGGCCCCGCGGACCAAGGCTATAGCCCACCGGCCTCGTGACTATTTGCGCGCTGGGCATTTCTTGCCATTTAGGCGGAGCCTCGACCGTAAGCCTCACCCAGGCTGCGAGGACACTCGAAAAGAATGTACCCATTTCGGCGAGGCCCCTAAACCCCTCCCGACCCCAGCGGACCAAAGGCTATAGCCCACGGCCTCGGTGACTATTTCACGCTCTGCCGCTGGGCATTCTTGCCATTTTAGGGCGGGCTTCTGACGTAGCCTCGCTGGGCACGAGGACCCTCGAAAATACTGTACCCATTTTCGGCGCCCGAACCCCGAACTTCCTCCCAGCCCCAGCGGACCAAAGGCTATAGCCCCACCGGCCTCGGCGACTATTCCACAGCAGCTGCGCGGCTGGGCATTTCTTGCCATTTTAGGGCAGGCTTGACCGTAGCCTCCCCGCTGGGCACCACGAGGACTCTCGAAAGAATGTACCCATTTCCGACGAGCCCCGCTTCCCTCCCGACCCAGCGGACCAAAGGCTATAGCCCCGGCCTCGGCGACCGTTTCACCTGCGCCTTGGGCATTTTTGCCATTTAGGGCAGGCCTCAGCCAGCCTCCCAGGCACGAGGACTCTCGAAAGACTGTACCCATTTCGATGACGAGCCCTAAGCCCCTCCCCGGCCCGCGGACCAAAGGCTATAGCCCACCGGCCTCGGACTATTTCCAGCTGCGGCTGGGCATTTTGCCATTTTAGGGCGGGCCTCGACCGTAGCCCCAGGCTGCGAGGACCCTCGAAAAGACTGTACCCATTTGCGATGACCAGAGCCCCCTAAACCCCCTCCCCAACCCCCGCGGACCAAAGGCTATAGCCCACCAGCCTCGGCGACCGTTTCACGCTGCCTTGGGCATTTCTTGCCATTTTAAGGCGGGGCCTCGGCCGTAGCCTCCCACTTTGGGCACCACGAGGACCCTCGAAAGAATGTACCCATTTCCGGCGACGAGCCCCTAAACCCCTCCCAACCCCGCGGACCAGGCTATAGCCCACCGGCCTCGGTGACTATTTCACGCTCTGCGCGACATTCCTTGCCATTTAGGCGGGGCTTGACCGTAGCCTCCGGGCTACGAGGACTCTCGAAAAGCTGTACCCATTTCGATGACGAGCCCCCTAAACCCCTCCCAACCCCCGGACCAGGCTATACCGGCCTCGAGGACTATTTCACGCGCTGCGCCGCTGGGCATTTCTTGCCATTTTAGGGCAGGCCTCTGACCGTAGCCTCCCACTGGGCGCACGAGGACCCTCAAAAAGACTGTACCCATTTTCGATGACCAGAGCACCGTAACCCCCTCCCCAACCCCCGCGGACCAAAGGCTATAGCCCACCGGCCTCGGCGTCTATTTCACGCGCTGCGCCGCTGGGCATTTTTTGCCATTTTAGTGCAGGCCTCTGACCGTAGCCTCCCTGGGCACGAGGACCCTCGAAAGGAATGTACCCATTTCGGCGGAGCACTCTAAGCCCCTCCCGGCCCCGCGGACCAAGGCTATAGCCCACCACGGCCTCGGCGACCGTTTCCGCAGGCTGCGCCGCTGGGCATTTCTTGCCATTTAGGGCGGGCCGACGTGGTCTCCGCCAGGCTGCGAGGACCCTCGAAAAGACTGTACCCATTTCGGCGCCCCGAACCCTCCCCCACCGCGGACCAGGCTATAGCCCACCGGCCTCGGCGACCGTTTCACGCAGCCTTTGCGCGCTCATTTCTTGCCATTTTAAGGCAGGCTTCTGACCGTAGCTTGGGCACCACGAGGACCTCGAAAAGACTGTGCCCAATTTGCGATGACGGGAAACCCCTCCCGGCCCCAGCGGACCAAAGGCTATAGCCCACGGCCTCGGTGTCTATTTCACGCTGCTTCGCTGGGTATTTCTTGCACTTTTAGGGCAGCCTTCGACCGTAGCCTCCCGCGGGCACGAGGACCCTCGAAGACTGCCCATTCGATGACGAGCCCTAAACCCCTCCCAACCCAGCGGACCAAAGGCTATAGCCCGCGGCCTCGATCTATTTCCGCAGCGCTGCGCGTGGGCATTCTTGCCATTTAGGGCAGCCTCGACCGTAGCCTCCAGGCTACGAGGACCCTCGAAAAAGCTGTACCCATTCCGATGACGGGCCGAAACCCCTCGGCCCCGGACCAGGCTATAGCCACTGGCCTCGGTGGCGACCGTTTCACAGCAGCTGCGCTGGGCATTCTTGCCTTGCCATTTTAGGCGGGCCTTCTGGCCGTAGCCTCCCAGCTGGGCACCAGACCCTCGAAAATGTACCCATTTCCGGCGTCAGGCCCCGAAACCCCTCCCAACCCCAGCGGACCGGCTATAGCCGCGGCCTCGGTGACTATTTCACGCTTCTGCGCGGCTGGGCATTCTTGCCATTTAGGCGGGGCTTGACCGTAAGCCTCCCAGGCACGAGACCCTCGAAGACTGTACCCATTTCCGGCCAGGCCCCGAACCCTCCACGACCCCAGCGGACCAGGCTATAGCCCACCGGCCTCGGCGACCGTTTCGCGCTGCGCGCTGGGCATTTCTTGCCATTTTGAGGCGGGCTTCTGACCGTAGTCTCCCAGGCACGAGGACCCTCGAAAGAATGTACCCATTTCGGCGCGGAACCACGGCTTCCTCCCCGACCCCCGGACCAGGCTATAGCCACGGCCTCGGCGTGACCGTTTCACCGCGCTGCGCGGCATTTCTTGCCATTTAGGCGGGCTTGACCGTAGCCTCAGGCTGGGCACCACGAGGACCCTCGAAAGGCTGTACCCATTTGCGATGACGGGCCAGGCCCGAAACCCCCTCCCGGCCCCAGCGGACCAAAGGCTATAGCCCACGGCCTCGGTGTCTATTTCACCCAGCTGCGCGCTGGGTATTTCTTGCCATTTAGGGCAGCCTTGACCGTAGCCTCCCCTTTGGGCACCACGAGACCCTCGAAAAGACTGCACCATTGCGATGACGAGCCCCCCCTCCCCAACCCCGCGGACCAAGGCTATAGCCCACCGGCCTCGGTGTCTATTTCCGCAGCTGCGGCTGGGCATTTTGCCATTTAGGCGGAACCTCGGTACGTAGCCTCCCACCCGAGGCACCCGAGGACCCTCGAAAAAGACTGTGCCATTTCCGATGAGCCCCGAAACCCCCTCCCAGCCCCAGCGGACCAAGGCTATAGCCCACCGGCCTCGGCAACTATTTCACCTTGCGCCCTGGGCATTCTTGCCATTTTGGGGCAGGCTTGACCGTAGCCTCCCGGGCACGAGGACCCTCGAAAGACTGTACCCATTTCCGATGACGCCCAGGCCCGAACTTCCCTGACCCCAGCGGACCAAAGGCTATAGCCCACCGGCCTCGGCGACATCTTCACAGCTGCGCGCTGGGTATTTTGCCATTTAGGCGGGGCCTCGACCGTAGCCTCCCCCAGGCACGAGGACTCTCGAAAAGACTGCCAATTTTTGATGACGAGCCCTAAACCCCTCCCGCCCCAGCGGACCAAGGCTATAGCCCACCGGCCTCGAGGACTATTTCACGAGCTGCGCGCTGGGCATTTTTGCCATTTAGGGCGAGGCCTCGTAGGCTCCCAGCTGGGCACTCGAGGACCCTCGAAAAGACTGCACCCATGTTCGATGACCAGAGCACCGTAACCCCCTCCCCCACCACCGCGGACCCCAGGCTATAGCCCACCGGCCTCGGTGTCTTTTTCACGCGCTGCGCCGCTGGGTATTTTGCCATTTAGGGCAAGCCTCTGACCGTAGCCTCCCAGGCACGAGGACTCTCGAAAAGAATGTACCCATTTCCGGCGGAGGCCCCGAGCCCTCCCCACCCGCGGACCAAGGCTATAGCCCACGGCCTCGGTGACTATTTCCAGCTGCGCGCTGGGTATTCCTTGCCATTTAGGGCGGGGCTTGACCGTAGCCTCCCGATGGGCACACGAGGACCCTCGAAAAGACTGTACCCATTTCGGCGGCGAGCCCCGAAACCCCTCCCCGACCACCGCGGACCAAGGCTATAGCCACGGCCTCGGTGACTATTTCACCTTGCGCGCTGGGCATATCTTGCCATTTTAGGGCAGGCTTCTGACCATAGCCTCCAGGCACCGACAACCCTCGAAAGACTGTACCCATTTCGGCGAGCCCCAGAACGTCCCTCCCCAACCCCCGCGGACCAAAGGCTATAGCCCACCGGCCTCGGTGAATATTTCACGCGCTGCGCCGCTGGGCATTTCTTGCCATTTTAGGGCAGGCTTGTAGCCTCCCCACTGGGCACCACGAGGACCCTCGAAAGAATGTACCCATTTCGGCGACAGGCCCGAAACCCCTCCCAAACCCCAGCGGACCAAGGCTATAGCCCACCGGCCTCGGCGACGTTTCACCTGCGCGCTGGGCATTTCTTGCTATTTTAAGGCGGGCTTCTGACCGTAGCCTACCAGGCACGAGGACTCTCGAAAAGAATGTACCCATTCCGGCGACGAGCCCCGAACTTCCCTCCCGACCCCAGCGGACCAAAGGCTATAGCCCACCGGCCTCGGCTACTATTTCACGTGCTGTGTCGCTGGGCATTTCTTGCCATTTTAGGGCAGGCCTCTGACCGTAGCCTCCCACTGGGCACACGAGGACTCTCGAAAAGACTGTACCCATTTTCGATGACCAGAGCCCCCTAAACCCCCTCCCCAACCCCCGCGGACCAAAGGCTATAGCCCACCGGCCTCGAGGACTATTTCACGAGCTGCGCCGCTGGGCATTTTTTGCCATTTTAGGGCAGGCCCCTGACCGTAGCCTCCCATGGGCACCGAGGACCCTCGAAAGACTGCCATTTCCGATGACGAGGCCCTAAACCCCTCCCGACCCCGTGGACCAGGCTATAGCCCACCGGCCTCGGCGACCGTTTCCTGCTGCGCATTTGGCATTTCTTGCCATTTTAGGGCGGGCCTCGACCGTAGCCTCCCACCCTGGGCACACGAGGACCCTCGTAAAGAATGTACCCATTTCCGAAGACCAGAGCCCCCGAAACCCGCACCCCAACCCCCGCGGACCAAATGCTATATGCCACCGGCCTCGGGGGCTATTTCACGCTTCTGCGCTGGCATTCCTTGCCATTTAGGCGGGCTTCGACCGTAGCCTCCCAGGCTACCGAGGACTCTCGAAAAGGCACCCATTTCGATGACGAGCCCTAAACCCCTCCCAGCCCCGCGGACCAAAGGCTATAGCCCACGGCCTCGAGACTATTTCACGAGCTGCGCTGGCAGGCATTTTTACCATTTAGGGCGGGCCTCGACCGTAGCCTCCCAGGCGCACGAGGACCCTCGAAAAGACTGTACCCATTTTCGATGACGAGCCCTAACCCCCCCAGCGGACCAAAGGCTATAGCCCGGCCTCGGCGTCTATTTCACCTTGCGCCTGGGTATTTTGCCATTTTAGTGCGGGCCTCGGACCGTAGCCTCCCAGCTGGGACGAGGACCCTCGAAAGACTGTACCCATTTCGGCGAGCACTCTAAACCCCTCCCGCCCCGCGGACCAGGCTATAGCCACCGGCCTCGGCGACCGTTTCACGCTGCGCGCTGGGCATTTCTTGCCATTTTAGGCGGGCTTGACCGTAGCCTTCCCAGGCTGCGAGGACCCTCGAAAAGGTACCCAATTTCGATGACGAGCCCCAAACCCCTCCCCGGCCCCGCGGACCAAAGGCTATAGCCCACCGGCCTCGGTGTCTATTTCACCTGCGCGCTGGGTATTTCTTGCCATTTAGGGCAGCCTTGACCGTAGCCTCCCCAGCTGGGCACGAGGCACCCTCGAAAAGGCTGCACCCATTTCGATGACGAGCCCCTAAACCCCTCCCGACCCCGCGGACCAAAGGCTATAGCCCACCGGCCTCGGTGTCTATTTCACTGCTCCGCTGGGCATTTCTTGCCATTTTAGGGCAGCCTTGACCGTAGCCTCGCCCAGGCACGAGGACCCTCGAAAAGACTGCACCATTTGCGATGACGGGCCCGAAACCCCTCCCAACCCCGCGGACCAAGGCTATAGCCCACCGGCCTCGGCGACCGTTTCCGCGCTGCGCTGGGCATTTCTTGCCATTTAGGGCGGGCCTCGACCGTAGCCTCCCGGGCACCACAGTACCCTCGAAAGAATGTACCCATTTCCGGCGTCGAGCCCCTAAACCCCTCCCCGGCCCCAGCGGACCAAAGGCTATAGCCAGCGGCCTCGGTGACTATTTCACGCTTCTGCGCGGCTGGGCATTCTTGCCATTCTAGGCGGGCTTCGTAGCCTCCCAGCTGGGCACCACGAGGACCCTCGAAAAGACTGCCATTTCGGCGGCAGGCCTCTAACCCCTCCCGGCCCCGCGGACCAAGGCTATAGCCCACCGGCCTCGGCGACCGTTTCCGCAGCTGCGCGCTGGGCATTTCTTGCCATTTAAGGCAGGCTTGACCGTAGTCTCCAGCTGGGCACCGAGGACCCTCGAAAAGGCATGCCATTTCGGCGGAACCACGGAACTTCCTTCCCGACCCCCGGACCAAAAGCTATAGCCCACGGCCTCGGCGACCGTTTCACCGCTGCGCGGCTGGGCATTTCTTGCCATTTAGGCGGGCTTCGACCGTAAGCCTCCCATGGGCACGAGGACCCTCGAAAGACTGTACCCATTTGCGATGAGCCCCAAACCTCCCCCGGACCCGGCTATGGACCACCGGCCTCGGTGTCTATTTCACCTTGCGCGGCTGGGTATTTCTTGCCATTTAGGGCAGCCTTCGACCGTAGCCTCCCACTGGGCACGAGGCACCCTCGAAAGACTGCACCCATTTGCGATGACGAGCCCCTAAACCCCTCCCGACCCCGCGGACCAAAGGCTATAGCCCACGGCCTCGGTATCTATTTCACCAGCTGCGCTGGGCATTTTTGCCATTTAGGGCGCCTCGGCCGTAGCCTCCCAGGGCACCACGAGGACCCAGCGAAAGACTGTACCCATTTCCGATGACGGGCCCCCTCCCCAGCGGACCAAAGGCAATAGCCCACCAGCCTCGGCGACCGTTTCCTTGCGCTGGGCATTTCTTGCCATTTAGGCGGGCCTCTGACCGTAGCCTCCCTGGGCACCAGGACCCTCTAAAAGAATCTACCCATTTTCGGTCAGGCCCTAAGCCCCTCCCCGACCCCAGCGTGACCAAGGCTATAGCCCACGGCCTCGGTGACTATTTCACGCTCTGCGCGCTGGGCATTCCTTGCCATTTAAGGCGGGCTTGACCGTAGCCTCCCACTGGGCACACGAGGACCCTCGAAAAGACTGTACCCATTTCCGACGCCCAGAGCCCCAGAACTTCCCTCCCCAACCCCCGCGGACCAAAGGCTATAGCCCACCGGCCTCGGCGACCGTTTCACGCGCTGCGCCGCTGGGCATTTCTTGCCATTTTAGGGCAGGCTTCTGACCGTAGTCTCCCACTGGGCACACGAGGACCCTCGAAAAGACTGTACCCATTTCTGACGCCCAGAACCCTGGAACTTCCTTCCCCAACCCCCGCGGACCAAAAGCTATAGCCCACCGGCCTCGGCGACCGTTTCACGCGCTGCGCCGCTGGGCATTTCTTGCCATTTTAGGGCAGGCTTCTGACCGTAGCCTCCCACTGGGCACACGAGGACCCTCGAAAAGACTGTACCCAATTTGCGATGACCAGAGCCCCCAAAACCCCCTCCCCAACCCCCGCGGACCAAAGGCTATAGCCCACCGGCCTCGGTGTCTATTTCACGCGCTGCGCCGCTGGGTATTTCTTGCCATTTTAGGGCAGCCTTCTGACCGTAGCCTCCCACTGGGCACACGAGCACCCTCGAAAAGACTGCACCCATTTGCGATGACCAGAGCCCCCTAAACCCCTCGGACCCCAGCGGACCAAATAGCCCACCGGCCTCGGTATCTATTTCGCAGCTGCGCGCTGGGCATTTTTGCCATTTTAGGGCAGGCCTCGGCCGTAGCCTCCCACCCAGGCACGAGGACCTCGAAAGACTGCCCATTTCCGATGACGGGCCCGAAACCCCCTCCCGGCCCCAGCGGACCAAAGGCTATAGCCCACCGGCCTCGGCTATTTCACAGCTGCGCGCTGGGCATGCCTTGCCATTTTGGGCTTCGACCGTAGCCTCCCACTGGGCACGAGGACCCTCGAAAAGACTGTACGCATTTCCGGCGAGCCCCAGAACTTCCTCCCGACCCCGCGGACCAGGCTATAGCCCACGGCCTCGGCGACGTTTCACGCGCTGCGCTGGGCATTTCTTGCCATTTAGGGCAGGCTTGACCGTAGCCTCCACTGGGCTGCGAGGACTCTCGAAAAGAATGTACCCATTTCCGACGACCAGAGCCCCAGAACTTCCCTCCCCAACCCCCGCGGACCAAAGGCTATAGCCCACCGGCCTCGGCGACCGTTTCACGCGCTGCGCCGCTGGGTATTTTTTGCCATTTTAGGGCAGGCCTCTGACCGTAGCCTCCCACTGGGCGCACGAGGACCCTCGAAAAGACTGTACCCATTTTCGATGACCAGAGCAGCCTAAACCCCCTCCCCAACCCCCGCGGACCAAAGGCTATAGCCCACCGGCCTCGAGGACTATTTCACGAGCTGCGCCGCTGGGCATTTTTTGCCATTTTAGGGCAGGCCTCTGACCGTAGGCTCCCACTGGGCGCACGAGGACCCTCGAAAAGACTGTACCCATTTTCGATGACCAGAGCACCGTAACCCCCTCCCCAACCACCGCGGACCAAAGGCTATAGCCCACCGGCCTCGGTGTCTATTTCACGGGCTGCGCCGCTGGGTATTTTTTGCCATTTTAGGGCAAGCCTCTGACCGTAGCCTCCCACTGGGCACACGAGGACTCTCGAAAAGAATGTACCCATTTCCGGCCCGGGCCGAAACCCCCTCCCCAGCGGACCAAAGGCTATAGCCCGCGGCCTCGGTGACTATTTCCGCAGCTGCGCGCTGGGCATGTCATGCCATTTTAGGGCGGGCCCATAGCCTCACTGGGCACCGACAACCCTCGAAAAGACTGTACCCATTTCCGGCGCGAGCCCCGAACTTCCCTCCCGGCCCCGCGGACCAAGGCTATAGCCCACCGGCCTCGGTGAATATTTCCGCAGCGCGCTGGGCATTTCTTGCCAATTTAGGGCAGGCTTCAGACTGTAGCCTCCCACTGGGCACACGAGGACCCTCGAAAAGACTGTACCCATTTCTGACGACCAGAGCCCCCGAAACCCCCTCCCAAACCCCCGCGGACCAAAGGCTATAGCCCACCGGCCTCGGCGACCGTTTCACGCGCTGCGCCGCTGGGCATTTCTTGCCATTTTAGGGCAGGCTTCTGACCGTAGCCTCCCACTGGGCACACGAGGACTCTCGAAAAGAATGTACCCATTTCCGACGACCAGAGCCCCAGAACTTCCCTCCCCAACCCCCGCGGACCAAAGGCTATAGCCCACCGGCCTCGGCGACCGTTTCACGCGCTGCGCCGCTGGGTATTTTTTGCCATTTTAGGGCAGGCCTCTGACCGTAGCCTCCCACTGGGCACACGAGGACTCTCGAAAAGACTGTACCCATTTTCGATGACCAGAGCACCCTAAACCCCCTCCCCAACCCCCGCGGACCAAAGGCTATAGCCCACCGGCCTCGGTGTCTATTTCACGCGCTGCGCCGTTGGGCATTTTTTGCCATTTTAGGGCAGGCCTCTGACCGTAGCCTCCCGATGGGCACACGAGGACTCTCGAAACGAATGTACCCATTTCCGACGACAAGAGCCCCCGAAACCCCTCCCGGCCCCAGCGGACCAAGGCTATAGCCCACGGCCTCGGTGACTATTTCACCTTGTGCGCGCTGGCGTTTCTTGCCATTTTAGGCGGGCTTCGACCGTAGCCTCCCGATGGGCACCACGAGGACCCTCGAAAGACTGTACCCATTTCGATGAGAGCCCCGAAACCCCTCCCCAACCAGCGGACCAAAGGCTATAGCCCACGGCCTCGGTGACTATTTCACCTTTGCGCCTGGGCATGTCTTGCCATTTTAGGCGGGCTTGACCGTAGCCTACTTCACCGTAGCCTCCCAGCTGCACGAGGACCCTCGAAAAGCATGTACCCATTTGAGCGCCCAGGCGAACTTCCTCCCGACCCCGCGGACCAAGGCTATAGCCCGACCCGGCCTCGGTGAATATTTCACGCTGCGCTGCTGGGTATTCTTGCCATTTAGGCGGGCTTCGGCGTAGCCTCCCACTTGGGCACGAGGACCCTCGAAAACGTACCCATTTCGGCGGCAGGCTCCGAAACCCCTCCCGACCCCGCGGACCAGGCTATAGCCCACCGGCCTCGGCGACGGTTCGCAGCTGCGCGCTGAGCATTTCTTGCCATTTTAGGGGCAGGCTTCGTAGCCTCCCAGCTGGGCACGAGGACCCTCGAAGACTGTACCCATTTTCGGCGAGCACCTAAACCCCCTCCCCTACCCCCGCGGACCAAAGGCTATAGCCCACCGGCCTCGGTGTCTATTTCACGCAGGCTGCGCTGGGCATTTTGCCATTTGAGGCGGGCCTCGACGTTGCCTCCCAGGCTGCGAGGACTCTCGAAAAGAATGTACCCATTTCCGGCGGACCAGGCCGAAACCCCTCCCGACCCCAGCGGACCAATGGCTATAGCCCACCGGCCTCGGTGACTATTTCACGCCTTTGCGCGTATTTCTTGCCATTTAGGGCGGCTTCGTAGCCTCCCACCACGAGGACCCTCGAAAGACCCATTTCGGCGGCAGGCCCGAAACCCCTCCCGACCCTGCGGACCAGGCTATAGCCCACCTCCTCGGTGACTATTTCACGCCTGCGCTAGATATTTCTTGCCATTTTAGGGCGGGCTTCGAGTAGCCTCCCAGGCACACGAGGACCCTCGAAAAGACTGTACCCATTTTGACGCCAGGCTCCGAAACCCCTCCCAGCCCCGCGGACCAAGGCTATAGCCCACCGGCCTCGGCGACTATTTCACGCTGCGCGCTGGGCATTCTTGCCATTTAGGCGACTTCTGACCGTAGCCTCCCACTGGGCACACGAGGACCCTCGAAAAGGTTGTACCCATTTCCGACGAGCCGAGCCCCTCCCGACCCCGCGGACCAAGGCTAGCCCGGCCCTTGCCATTTTAGGGCAGGCTTCTGACCGTAGCCTCCCCAGGCTACGAGGACTCTCAAAAGACTGTACCCATTCCGGACGGCCAGAGAAACCCCTCCCCGGCCCGCGGACCAGGCTGCCAGCCACGGCCTCGGTGTCTATTTCACGCAGGCTGCGCCGCTGGGCATTTCTTGCCATTTTAGGGCGGGGCTTGTAGCCTCCCACTGGGCACACGAGGACCCTCGAAAAGACTGTACCCATTTCTGATGACCAGAGCCCCCGAAACCCCCTACCCAATCCCCGCGGACCAAAGGCTATAGCCCAACGGCCTCGGTGTCTATTTCACGGGTTGCGCCGCTGGGCATTTTTTGCCTTTTAAGGGCAGGCCTCTGACCGTTGCCTCCCACTGGGCACACGAGGACTCTCGAAAAGAATGTACCCATTTCCAGCAGGCCCAGGCGTCCCTCCCCGGCCCCGCGGACCAAGGCTATAGCCCGGCCTCGGAGAATATTTCACGCGTTGCGGGGCTGGGCATTTCTTGCCATTTAGGGCGGGCTTCTGGTAGCCTCCCGCTGGGCACCACGAGGACCCTCGAAAACACTGTACCCATTTCTTCGGACGAGCCCCGAAACCCCTCCCAACCCCAGCGGACCAAAGGCTATAGCCCACCGGCCTCGGCGACCTATTTCAGCGCTGCGCCCGTGAGCATTTTGCCATTTTAGGGCGGGCTTGACCGTAGCCTCCCAGCTGCACGAGGACCCTAGAAAAGACTGTACCCATTTCGATGTCGAGCACCCTAAACCCCTCCCGGCCCCGCGGACCAAAGGCTATAGCCCACGGCCTCGGTGTCTATTTCAGCTGCGCGCTGGGCATTTTTGCCATTTTGAGGCAGCCTCTGACCGTTGCCTCCCACTGGGCACACGAGGACTCTCGAAAAGAATGTACCCATTTCCGATGCCCAGAGCCCCAGAACGTCCCTCCCCAACCCCCGCGGACCAAAGGCTATAGCCCACCGGCCTCGGTGAATATTTCACGCGCTGCGCCGTTGGGCATTTCTTGCCATTTTAGGGCAGGCTTCTGACTGTAGCCTCCCACTGGGCACACGAGGACCCTCGAAAAGACTGTAGCCATTTCTTACGACCAGAGCCCCCGAAACCCCCTCCCCAACCCCCGCGGACCAAAGGCTATAGCCCACCGGCCTCGGCGACCGCTTCACGCGCTGCGCCGCTGAGCATTTCTTGCCATTTTAGGGCAGGCTTCTGACCGTAGCCTCCCACTGGGCACACGAGGACCCTAGAAAAGACTGTACGAATTTTCGATGACCAGATCACCCTAAACCCCCTCCCCAACCCCCGCGGACCAAAGGCTATAGCCCACCGGCCTCGGTGTCTATTTCACGGGCTGCGCCGCTGGGCATTTTTTGCCATTTGAGGGCAGGACTCTGACCGTTGCCTCCCACTGGGCACACGAGGACTCTCGAAAAGAATGTACCCATTTCGGCGGCAGGCCGAAACCCCCTCGACCCCAGCGGACCAAAGGCTATAGCCCACCGGCCTCGGTGACTATTTCACGCGCTGCGCCTGGGCATTTCTTGCCATTTAGTGCGAGCTTCTGGCGTAGCCTCCCACTGGGCTGCGAGGACCCTCGAAAAGACTGTACCCATTTCGGCGGCCAGGCCCGAAACCCCCTCCCCAACCCCCGCGGACCAAAGGCTATAGCCCACCGGCCTCGGCGACCGGTTCACGCGCTGCGCCGCTGAGCATTTCTTGCCATTTTAGGGCAGGCTTCTGACCGTAGCCTCCCACTGGGCACACGAGGACCCTCGAAAAGACTGTACCCATTTTCGAAGACCAGAGCACCCTAAACCCCCTCCCCAACCCCCGCGGACCAAAGGCTATAGCCCACCGGCCTCGGTGTCTATTTCACGGGCTGCGCCGCTGGGCATTTTTTGCCATTTGAGGGCAGGCCTCTGACCGTTGCCTCCCACTGGGCACACGAGGACTCTCGAAAAGAATGTACCCATTTCCGACGACCAGAGCCCCCGAAACCCCTCCCCAACCCCCGCGGACCAAAGGCTATAGCCCACCGGCCTCGGTGACTATTTCACGCACTGCGCCGCTAGATATTTCTTGCCATTTTAGGGCAGGCTTCTGACCGTAGCCTCCCACTGGGCACACGAGGACCCTCGAAAAGACTGTACCCATTTCGGCGAGCTCGAAACCCCTCCCGGCCCCAGCGGACCAAGGCTAAAGCCCACCGGCCTCAGCGACTATTTCACAGCGCTGCGCGCTGGGCATGTCTTGCCATTTAGGCGAGGCTTCTGACGTAGCCTCCCAGCTGGGCACGAGGACCCTCGAAAAGGCTGTACCCATTTCCGGCGAGCCCGAAACCCCTCCCGGCCCCCGCGGACCAAAGGCTATAGCCCACCGGCCTCGGTGTCTATTTCACGGACTGCGCCGCTGGGCATTTCTTGCCATTTTAGGGCAGGCTTCTGACCGTAGCCTCCCACTGGGCACACGAGGACTCTCAAAAAGAATGTACCCATTCCGACGACCAGAGCCCCTGAAACCCCCTCCCCAACCCCCGCGGACCAAAGGCTATAGCCCACCGGCCTCGGTGTCTATTTCACGGGCTGCGCCGCTGGGCATTTCTTGCCATTTTAGGGCAGGCTTCTGACTGTAGCCTCCCAGGGCACCGAGGACCCTCGAAAAGGCTGTACCCATTTTCGATGGCAGGCCCCGAAACCCCTCCCAACCCCGCGGACCAAAGGCTGCCAGCCCACGGCCTCGGTGTCTATTTCACCAGGCTGCGCCCGCTGGGCATTTTTGCCTTTAGGCACGCCTCTGACCGTTGCCTCCCAGGCGAGGACTCTCGAAAAGAATGTACCCATTTCCGGCGCGAGCCCAGGCGTCCCTCCCGGCCCCGCGGACCAGGCTATTGCCCACCGGCCTCGGTGAATATTTCACCAGCTGCGCGCTGGGCATTCTTGCCATTTTAGGGCGGGCTTGTAGCCTCCCCGGGCTACGAGGACCCTCGAAAGACTGTACCCATTTCTTGACGGGCCCGAAACCCCTCCCGGCCCCGCGGACCAAAGGCTATAGCCCACCGGCCTCGGCGACCGATTCACGCGCTGCGCCGCTGGGCATTTCTTGCCATTTTAGGGCAGGCTTCTGACCGTAGCCTCCCACTGGGCACACGAGGACCCTAGAAAAGACTGTACCCATTTTCGATGACCAGAGCACCCTAAACCCCCTCCCCAACCCCCGCGGACCAAAGGCTATAGCCCACCGGCCTCGGTGTCTATTTCACGGGCTGCGCCGCTGGGCATTTTTTGCCATTTGAGGGCAGGCCTCTGACCGTTGCCTCCCACTGGGCACACGAGGACTCTCGAAATGACTGTACCGATTTCCGGCGAGGCCCAGGCGTCCCTCCCGGCCCCCCGGACCAAAGGCTATAGCCCACGGCCTCGGTGAATATTTCCTGGCTGCGCCGTTGGGCATTTCTTGCCATTTTAGGCGGGCTTCGGTAGCCTCACTGGGCACGAGGACCCTCGAAAGACTGTAGCCATTTCTTCGACGACCAGGCCCGAACCCCCTCCCCAACCCCCGTGGACCAAAGGCTATAGCCCACCGGCCTCGGCAACCGCTTCACGCGCTGCGCCGCTGAGCATTTCTTGCCATTTTAGGGCAGGCTTCTGACCGTAGCCTCCCACTGGGCACACGAGGACCCTAGAAAAGACTGTACGAATTTTCGATGACCAGATCACCCTAAACCCCCTCCCCAACCCCCGCGGACCAAAGGCTATAGCCCACCGGCCTCGGTGTCTATTTCACGGGCTGCGCCGCTGGGCATTTTTTGCCATTTGAGGGCAGGCCTCTGACCGTTGCCTCCCACTGGGCACACGAGGACTCTCGAAAAGAATGTACCCATTTCCGACGCCCAGAGCCCCAGAACGTCCCTCCCCAACCCCCGCGGACCAAAGGCTATAGCCCACCGGCCTCAGCGACTATTTCACGCGCTGCGCCGCTGGGCATGTCTTGCCATTTTAGGCCAGGCTTCTGACCGTAGCCTCCCACTGGGCACACGAGGACCCTCGAAAAGACTGTACCCATTTCCGACGCCCAGAGCCCCCGAAACCCCCTCCCCAACCCCCGCGGACCAAAGGCTATAGCCCACCGGCCTCGGTGTCTATTTCACGGGCTGCGCCGCTGGGCATTTCTTGCCATTTTAGGGCAGGCTTCTGACCGTAGCCTCACCCAGGCTGCGAGGACTCTCAAAGAATGTACCCATTCCGGCGAGCCCCGAAACCCCTCCCGACCCCAGCGGACCAAAGGCTATAGCCCACCGGCCTCGGTGTCTATTTCACGGGCTGCGCCGCTGGGCATTTCTTGCCATTTTAGGGCAGGCTTCTGACCGTAGCCTCCCAGGGCTACGAGGACCCTCGAAAGACTGTACCCATTTCTGTAGACCAGAGCCCCCTTAAACCCCTCCCACTCCCCCGCGGACCAAAGGCTATAGCCCACCGGCCTCGGTGTCTATTTCACGGGCTGCGCCGCAGGGCATTTTGCCTTTTAGGGCGCCTCGACCGTTGCCTCCCCTTTGGGCACGAGGACTCTCGAAAGAATGTACCCATTTCCGGCGAGCCCCAGGCGTCCCTCCCGGCCAACGCGGACCAAAGGCTATAGCCCACCGGCCTCGGTGAATATTTCACGCGCTGCGCCGCTGGGCATTTCTTGCCATTTTAGGGCAGGCTTCTGACTGTAGCCTCCCACTGGGCACACGAGGACCCTCGAAAAGACTGTACCCATTTCTTACGACCAGAGCCCCCGAAACCCCCTCCCCAACCCCCGCGGACCAAAGGCTATAGCCCACCGGCCTCGGCGACCGCTTCACGCGCTGCGCCGCTGAGCATTTCTTGCCATTTTAGGGCAGGCTTCTGACCGTAGCCTCCCACTGGGCACACGAGGAACCTAGAAAAGTATTTACCCTTTTTCGATGTCCAGAGCCCCCTAAACCCCCTCCCCAACCCCCGCGGACCAAAGGCTATAGCCCACCGGCCTCGGTGTCTATTTCACGGGCTGCGCCGCTGGGCATTTTTTGCCATTTGAGGCAGGCCTCGACCGTTGCCTCCATGGGCACCACGAGGACTCTCGAAAAGAATGTACCCATTTCCGGCGAGGCCCAGGCGTCCCTCCCGGCCCCAGCGGACCAAGGCTATAGCCCACCGGCCTCGGTGAATATTTCACAGCTGCGCGTTGGGCATTCTTGCCATTTTAGGCGGGCTTGACGTAGCCTCCCATGGGCACGAGGACCCTCGAAAGACTGTAGCAATTTCTTCGGCCAGGCCCGAAACCCTCCAGCCCCGTGGACCAAGGCTATAGCCCACCGGCCTCGGCATTTCACAGCTGCGCGCTGAGCATTTCTTGCCATTTAGGGCAGGCTTGACCGTAGCCTCCCAGGCACACGAGGACCCTAGAAAGACTGCAATTTTCGATGACGGATCACCTAAACCCCTCCCAACCCCGGACCAGGCTATAGCCCACGGCCTCGGTGTCTATTTCACAGGCTGCGCCCGGCTGGGCATTTTGCCATTTGAGGCGAGGACTCTGACCGTTGCCTCCCCAGGCACACGAGGACTCTCGAAAAGAATGTACCCATTTCGGCGGCAGGCCCGAAACCCCTCCGGCCCGCGGACCAAGGCTATAGCCCACCGGCCTCGGTGACTATTTCCTGTGACTGCGCCAGGCATTCTTGCCATTTTAGGGCGAGGCTTACGTAGCCTCCCCACTGCGAGGACTCTCGAAAGAATGTACCCATTTCCGGACGAGCCCGAAACCCCTCCCGACCCGGCGGACCAGGCTATATCACCGGCCTCGGCGAGTTCACCAGCTGCGCCCGCTGGGCATTTTGCCATTTGAGGCAGGCTTCGGACCGTTGCCTCCCCAGGCACCGAGGACCCTCGAAAGACTGTACCCATTTCCGGCGACCAGACCCGAAACCCCTCCCGGCCCGCGGACCAGGCTATAGCCCACGGCCTCGGTGTCTATTTCCGCAGGCTGCGCGCTGGGCATTTCTTGCCATTTAGGGCGGGCTTCTGGCTGTAGCCTCACTGGGCACGAGGACTCTCGAAATGAATGTACCCATTTCCGGACGAGCCCGAAACCCCTCCCGACCCCAGCGGACCAAAGGCTATAGCCCAGCGGCCTCGTGTCTATTTCACAGGCTGCGCGCTGGGCATTTCTTGCCATTTGAGGCAGGCTTCTGACGTTGCCTCCCACGGACTCTCGAAAAGAATGTACCCATTTCCGACGACCAGAGCCCCCGAAACCCCCTCCCCAACCGCCGCGGACCAAAGGCTATAGCCCACCGGCCTCGGTGACTATTTCATGCACTGCGCCGCAAGGTATTTCTTGCCATTTTAGGGCAGACTTCTGACCGTAGCCTCCCACTGGGCACACGAGGACCCTCGAAAAGACTGTACCCATTTCTGACGAGGCCGAAACCCCTCCCGGCCCAGCGGAACAAGGGCTATAGCCCACCGGCCTCGGCGACTATTTCATGCGCTGTGCCGCTGGGTATTTCTTGCCATTTTAGGGCAGGCTTCTGACCGTAGCCTCCCACTGGGCACACGAGGACCCTCGAAAAGACTGTACCCATTTCCGACGCCCAGAGCCCCAGAACTTCCCTCCCCAACCCCCGCGGACCAAAGGCTATAGCCCACCGGACTCGGCGACCGTTTCACGAGCTGCGCCGCTGAGCATTTCTTGCCATTTTAGGGCAGGCTTCTGACCGTAGCCTCCCACTGGGCACACGAGGACCCTAGAAAAGACTGTACCCATTTTCGATGACCAGAGCACCCTAAACCCCCTCCCCAACCCCCGCGGACCAAAGGCTATAACCCACCGGCCTCGGTGTCTATTTCACGGGCTGCGCCGCTGGGTATTTTTTGCCATTTGAGGGCAGGCCTCTGACCGTTGCCTCCCACTGGGCACACGAGGACTCTCGAAAAGAATGTACCCATTTCCGACCAGGCCCCGAAACCCCTCGACCCCAGCGGACCAAGGCTATAGCCCACCGGCCTCGGTGACTATTTCCAGCTGCGCGCTTGGCATTTCTTGCCATTTTAGGGCGACTTCAGGCGTAGCCTCCCACTGGGCACACGAGGACCCTCGAAAAGACTGTACCCATTTCTGACGACCAGAGCCCCCGAAACCCCCTCCCCAACCCCCGCGGACCAAAGGCTATAGCCCACCGGCCTCGGCGACCGGTTCACCCGCTGCGCCGCTGGGCATTTTTTGCCATTTGAGGGCAGGCTTCTGACCGTTGCCTCCCACTGGGCACACGAGGACCCTCGAAAAGACTGTACCCATTTCCGACGACCAGAGCCCCCGAAACCCCCTCCCCAACCCCCGCGGACCAAAGGCTATAGCCCACCGGCCTCGGTGTCTATTTCACGGGCTGCGCCGCTGGGCATTTCTTGCCATTTTAGGGCAGGCTTCTGACTGTAGCCTCCCACTGGGCACACGAGGACTCTCGAAAAGAATGTACCCATTTCCGACGACCAGAGCCCCCGAAACCCCCTCCCCAACCCCCGCGGACCAAAGGCTATAGCCCACCGGCCTCGGTGTCTATTTCACGGGCTGCGCCGCTGGGCATTACTTGCCATTTGAGGGCAGGCTTCTGACCGTAGCCTCCCAATGGGCACACGAGGACCCTCGAAAAGACTGTACCCATTTCTGACGACCAGAGCCCCCGAAACCCCCTCCCCAACCCCCGCGGACCAAAGGCTATAGCCCACCGGCCTCGGTGTCTATTTAACGGGCTGCGCCGCTGGGCATTTCTTGCCATTTTAGGGCAGCCTTCTGACTGTAGCCTCCCACTGGGCACACGAGGACTCTCGAAAAGAATGTACCCATTTCGGCAGGCCCGAAACCCCTCCCGGCCCCAGCGGACCAAAAGCTATAGCCCACCGGCCTCGGTGTCTATTTCACAGGCTGCGCCCTGGGCATTCTTGCCATTTGAGGCGGGCTTACGTAGCCTCCCAATGGGCTGCGAGGACCCTCGAAAGAATGTACCCATTTCCGGCGGACGAGCCCGAAACCCCTCCCGCCCCGCGGACCAAGGCTATAGCCCACCGGCCTCGGGACTATTTCAGCTGCGCGCTGGGCATGTCTTGCCATTTTAGGCGAGCGTCTGACAGTAGCCTCCCACTGGGCAATCGAGGACCCTCGAAAAATCTGTACCCATTTGCGACACCCAGAGCCCCAGAACTTCCCTCCCGATCCCCCGCTGACCAAAGGCTATAGCCCACCGGCCTCGGCGACCGTTTCCGACTGCGCGCTGGGCATTTCTTGCCATTTAGGGCATGCCAATGACCGTAGACTCCCACTGGGCTCACGAGGAACCTCGAAAAGAATATACCCGTTTCCGGCGCGAGCCCTAAACCCCTCCCGGCCCCGCGGACCAAAAGGCTATGCCGGCCTCGGTGAATATTTCCAGCTGCGCGTTGGGCATTTCTTGCCATTTTGAGGCGGGGCTTGTTGTAGCCTCCCACTTTGGGCACACGAGGACCCTCGAAAAGGCTGTACCCATTTTTGTGACGAGCCCGAAACCCCTCCCGGCCCGTGGACCAAAGGCTATAGCCCACCGGCCTCAGAGACTATAACACGCGCAGCGCCGCTTGGCATTTCTAAACAGTTTAGGTCCGGCTTCTGACCGTATCCACCCACTGGGCACACGAGTACCCTCGAAAAGACTGTACCCATTTCCGAGCCCCAGAGCGTCCCTCCCCGACCCCGCGGACCGAGGCTATAGCCCACCGGCCTCGGTGAATATTTCACAGCGTTGCGCGCTGGGCATTTCTTGCCATTTTAGGGCGGGCTTCGTATAGCCTCCTGGGCACGAGGACCCTCGAAAAGGCTGTACCCATTTCGGCCGGGCCCGAGCCCCATCCCACACCCCGCGGACCAAAGGCATGGCCACGGCCTCGGCGACTATTTCACCAGCTGCGCTGGGCATTTTTGCCATTTGAGGCGAGCTTCGTGCCTCCCCATGGGCACGAGGACCCTAGAAAAATGTACCCATTTCCGGACGAGCCCGAAACCCCCTCCCGAACCCCCGCGGACCTAAGGCTATAGCGCACCGGCCTTGGTTTCTATTTCACGCGCTGCGCCGCTGGGCATTTCTTGCCATTTTAGGGCGAGCTTCATTGTAGCCTCCCCAGGCACGAGACTCTCGAAAAGAATGTACCCATTTCCGGCGACGGGCCCGAAACCCCTCCCCGACCCCAGCGGACCAAGGCTATAGCCCACGGCCTCGGCGACTATTTCAGCAGCTGCGCGGCGGGCATGTCTTGCCATTTTAAGGGCAGGCTTGACCGTAGCTTCAGGCACACGAGGACCCTCGAAAAGACTGCCCATTTCCGGCGGGCCCAGAACTTCCTCCCAGCCCCAGCGGACCAAAGGCTATAGCCGCCTCGGCGACCGTTTCACGAGCTGCGCCCGGACATTTCTTGCCATTTAGGGCAGGCCTCGACGTAGCCTCACTCCAGGCACGAGGAGACCTCGAAAAGAATATACCCGTTTCCGGCGCGAGCCCTAAGCCCCTCCCGACCCCAGCGGACCGGCTATACCCACGGGCCTCGGTGAATATTTCACTGCTGCGCGCATGGCATTTCTTGCCATTTTGAGGCCGAGCTGTCAACCTCCACAGGCTTGAGACGCTTGAAAGAGTGTACCCATTTTTGACGACCAGGCGAAACCCCTCCCGACCCCGCGGACCAGGCTATAGCCCAGCGGCCTCGGAGACTATTTCAGCTGCGCGCTCGGCATGTCTTGCCATTTTAGGCGGGTTTCGACCGTAGCCTCCCACTGGGCACACGAGGACCCTCGAAAGACTGTACCCATTTCCGGCGAGCCCAGGCGTCCCTCCCAACCCCGCGGACCAAGGCTATAGCCACCGGCCTCGGTGAATATTTCAGCTGTATTGCGCTGGGCATTTCTTGCCATTTTGGGCGGGCTTCTGACGTAGCCTCCCAGGCACGAGGACCCTCGAAAAGACTGTACCCATTTCTTCTGACGGGCCCGAAACCCCTCCCGACCCCGTGGACCAAAGGCTATAGCCCACGGCCTCGGTGTCTATTTCACGCAGGCTGCGCCCGGCTGGCATTTTGCCATTTGAGGCAGGCCTTTGACCGTTGCCTCACTGGCCACGAGGACTCTCGAAAAGAATATACCCATTTCCGGCGCACAGCCCCGAAACCCCTGACCCCCGCGGACCAAAAGGCTATAGCCACGGCCTCGATGACTATTTCCGCGCTGCGCGCTGGGCATTTCTTGCCATTTTAGGGCAGGCTTCTGACCGTAGCCTCCCCAGGCACCACGAGGACCCTCGAAAAGACTGTACCCATTTTCGGCCCGAGCCCCGAACTTCCCTCCCGGCCCCAGCAGACCAAAGGCTATAGCCCACCGGCCTCGGCGACCGTTTCACGCGCTGCGCCGCTGAGCATTTCTTGCCAGTTTAGGGCAGGCCTCTGACCGTAGCCTCCCACTGGGCACACGAGGACCCTCGAAAAGAATGTACCCATTTCCGACGACCAGAGCCCCTAAACCCCGTCCCCAACCCCCTCGGACCAAAGGCTATAGCCCACCGGCCTCGGCGACTATTTCACGCGCTGCGCCGCTGGGCATGTCTTGCCATTTTAGGGCAGGCTTCTGACCGTAGCCTCCCACTGGGCACACGAGGACCCTCGAAAAGACTGTACCCATTTCTGACGACCAGAGCCCCGAAACCCCCCCTCCCGGCCCGTGGACCAAGGCTATAGCCCACGGCCTCGGTGTCTATTTCACGCGGCTGCGCGCTGAGCATTTCTTGCCATTTAGGCGGGGCCTCGGACCGTAGCCTCCAGGCACCACGAGGACCCTCGAAAGATTGTACCCATTTCCGGCAGGCCCGAAACCCCTCCCGGCCCCAGCGGACCAGGCTATAGCCCACGGCCTCGGTGAATATTTCACGCAGCTGCGCGCTGGGCATTCTTGCCATTTAGGCGGGGCTTCTGTAGCCTCCCAGCTGGGCACCGAGGACCCTCGAAAAGACTGTACCCATTTCTTCGGCCAGGCCCCGAAACCCCTCCCACCCCGTGGACCAAGGCTATAGCCCACCGGCCTCGGTGTCTATTTCCTGCAGGCTGCGCCCGGCTGGGCATTTTTGCCATTTGAGGCAGGCCTCGACCGTTGCCTCCCAGCTGGCACCACGAGGACTCTCGAAAGAATATACCCATTTCCGGCGACCACAGCCCCGAAACCCCTCCCGACCCCCGGACCAAGGCTATAGCCACCGGCCTCGGTGACTATTTCACCTGCGCGCGGCGGGTATTTCTTGCCATTTTAGGGCGGGCTTCTGACCGTAGCCTCCCCTTTGGGCACCACGAGGACCCTCGAAAAGAATGTACCCATTTCCGGCGACGAGCCCCGAAACGCCCCCCCAACCCCCGCGGACCAACAGCTATACCCACCGGCCTCGGCGACTATTTCGCAGCTGCGCGCTGGGCATGTCTTGCCATTTAGGGGCGAGCTTGTAGCCTCCTCGGGCACGAGGACCCTCGAAAAGGCTGTACCCATTTCTTACGACCAGAGCCCCCGAAACCCCCTCCCCAACCCCCGTGGACCAAAGGCTATAGCCCACCGGCCTCGGTGTCTATTTCACGGGCTGCGCCGCTGAGCATTTCTTGCCATTTTAGGGCAGGCCTCTGACCGTAGCCTCCCACTGGGCACACGAGGACCCTCGAAAAGATTGTACCCATTTCCGGCGGAGGCCCGAGCCCCTCCCCGACCCCAGCGGACCAAAGGCTATAGCCCACGGCCTCGGTGAATATTTCCTGTGACTGCGCTGGGCATTTCTTGCCATTTAGGGCGGGGCTTACGTAGCCTCCTTTGGGCACCGAGGACCCTCGAAAGACTGTACCCATTTCTTCGACGGGCCCCGAAACCCCTCCCGGCCCGTGGACCAGGCTATAGCCACCGGCCTCGGTGTCTATTTCACGGGCTGCGCCGCTGGGCATTTTTTGCCATTTGAGGCGGGCCTCGTGGTTGCCTCCCAGCCACGAGGACTCTCGAAAGAATATACCCATTTCCGGCGACCACAGCCCCGAAACCCCTCCCCAGCGGACCAAAGGCTATAGCCCACCGGCCTCGGTGACTATTTCACCCAGCTGCGCGGCTGGGTATTTCTTGCCATTTAGGGCGGGCTTCTGACCGTAGCCTCCCTCTGGGCACGAGGACCCTCGAAAAGAATGTACCCATTTCCGACGACCAGAGCCCCCGAAACCCCCTCCCCACCCCCCGCGGACCAAAGGCTATAGCCCACCGGCCTCGGTGAATATTTCACGCGCTGCGCCGCTGGGCATTTCTTGCCATTTTAGGGCAGGCTTCTGACTGTAGCCTCCCCTTTGGGCACCGAGGACCCTCGAAAGACTGTACCCATTTCTTCTTGACCCAGCCCCCGAAACCCCCTCCCCAACCCCCGTGGACCAAAGGCTATAGCCCACCGGCCTCGGTGTCTATTTCACGGGCTGCGCCGCTGGGCATTTTTTGCCATTTGAGGGCAGGCCTCTGACCGTTGCCTCCCACTGGCCACACGAGGACTCTCGAAAAGAATATACCCATTTCCGACGACCACAGCCCCCGAAACCCCCTCCCCAACCCCCGCGGACCAAAGGCTATAGCCCACCGGCCTCGGTGACTATTTCACGCGCTGCGCCGCTGGGCATTTCTTGCCATTTTAGGGCAGGCTTCTGACCGTAGCCTCCCACTGGGCACACGAGGACCCTCGAAAAGACTGTACCCATTTCGGCCAGGCCCCGAACTTCCCTCCCAGCGGACCAAAGGCTAGAGCCCACCGGCCTCGGCGACCGTTTCACGCGCTGCGCTGCTGAGCATTTCATGCCATTTTAGGGCAGGCCTCTGACCGTAGCCTCCCACTGGGCACACGAGGACCCTCGAAAAGAATGTACCCATTTTCGACGACCAGAGGCCCCGAAAACCCCCCCCCCACCCCAGCGGACCAAAAGGCTATAGCCGCGGCCTCGGTGAATATTTCCAGCGCTGCGCTGGGCATTTCTTGCCATTTTAGGGCGAGGCTTGACCGTAGCCTCCCAGGCACCGAGGACCCTCGAAAAAATTGTACCCATTTCGGCGGACGGGCCGAAACCCCTCCCCAACCCTAGCGGACCAATGGCTATAGCCCACCAGCCTCGGCGACTATTTCATCCGCAGCGGCGCTGGGCATCTTACCATTTTAGGGCAGGCTTGACCGTAGCCTCCCAGGCTACGAGGACCCTCGAAAAGACTGTACCATTTGGCGAGCCCAGAACTTCCTCCCGACCCAGCGGACCAAAAGGCTATAGCCCGCGGCCTCGGCGACCGTTTCCTGACTGCGCTGAGCATTTCTTGCCATTTAGGGCAGGCCTCTGACCGTAGCCTCCCTTTGGGCACACGAGTACCCTCGAAAAGAATTTACCCATTTCCGACGACCAGAGCCCCTAAACCCCCTCCCCAACCCCCGCGGACCAAAGGCTATAGCCCACCGTCCTCGGTGAATATTTCACGCGCTGCGCCGCTGGGCATTTCTTGCCATTTTAGGGCAGACTTCTGACCGTAGCCTCCCACTAGGCACACTAGGACCCTCGAAAAGACTGTACCCATTTCTGACGACCAGAGCCCCCGAAACCCCCTCCCCAACCCCCGCGGACCAAAGGCTATAGCCCACCGGCCTCGGCGACCGTTTCACGAGCTGCGCCGCTGAGCATTTCTTGCCATTTTAGGGCAGGCCTCTGACCGTAGCCTCCCACTGGGCACACGAGGACCCTCGAAAAGAATATACCCATTTCCGACAACCAGAGCCCCTAAACCCCCTCCCCAACCCCCGCGGACCAAAGGCTATACACACGGGCCTCGGTGAATATTTCACGCGCTGCGCCGCTGGGCATTTCTTGCCATTTTAGGGCAGGCTTCTGACCGTAGCCTCCCACTGGGCACACGAGGACCCTCGAAAAAAATGTACCCATTTCTGACGACCAGAGCCCCCGAAACCCCCTCCCCAACCCCCGCGGACCAATGGCTATAGCCCACCAGCCTCGGCGACTATTTCACGCGCCGCGCGGCTAGGCATGTCTTGCCATTTTAGGGCAGGCTTCTGACCATAGCCTCCCACTGGGCACACGAGGACCCTCGAAAAGACTGTACCCATTTTCGACGCCCAGAGCCCCAGAACTTCCCTCCCCAACCCCCGCGGACCAAAGGCTATAGCCCACCGGCCTCGGCGACCGTTTCACGCGCTGCGCCGCTGAGCATTTCTTGCCATTTTAGGGCAGGCCTCTGACCGTAGCCTCCCACTGGGCACACGAGGACCCTCGAAAAGAATGTACCCATTTCCGACGACCAGAGCCCCGAAACCCCCGCCCCAACCCCCGCGGACCAAAGGCTATACACACGGGCCTCGGTGAATATTTCACGCGCTGCGCCGCTGGGTATTTCTTGCCATTTTAGGGCAGGCTTCGGCCGTAGCCTCCCAGCTAGGCACACTAGGACCCTCGAAAAAAGGCTGTACCCATTTCGGCGACCCAGGCCGAAACCCCCTTCCCAACCCCCGCGGACCAAAGGCTATAGCCCACCGGCCTCGGCGACCGTTTCACGAGCTGCGCCGCAGAGCATTTCTTGCCATTTTAGGGCAGGCCTCTGACCGTAGCCTCCCAGGCACACGAGGACCCTCGAAAGAATATACCCATTTCGACAGCAGGCCCTAAACCCCTCCCCGACCCCAGCGGACCAAAAGGCTATAGCCACGGGCCTCGGTGAATATTTCCGCAGCTGCGCTGGGTATTTCATGCCATTTAGGCAGGCTTCTGACCGTAGCCTCCCAGGGCACCACGAGGACCCTCGAAAAACTGTACCCATTTTCGGACGAGCCCCGAAACCCCTCCCGACCCCGCGGACCAAGGCTATAGCCCACCGGCCTCGGCGACTATTTCCGCACGCTGCTAGGCATGTCTTGCCATTTTAGGGCAGCCGGCCGTAGCCTCCCGCTGGGCACGAGGATCCTCGAAAAGACTGTACCCATTTCCGACGCCCAGAGCCCCAGAACTTCCCTCCCCAACCCCCGCGGACCAAAGGCTATAAAACCACCGGCCTCGGCGACCGTTTCACGCGCTGCGCCGCTGAGCATTTCTTGCCATTTTAGGGCAGGCCTCTGACCGTAGCCTCCCACTGGGAACACGAGGACCCTCGAAAAGACTGTACCCATTTTCGATGACCAAAGCACCTAAACCCTCCCAGCCCCAGCGGACCAAAGGCTATGCCCACGGCCTCGGTGTCTATTTCTGCTGCGCGCTGGGCATTTTTACCATTTTAGGGCAGGCTTGAGCGTAGCCTCCCATGGGCACACGAGGACCCTCGAAAAGAATGTACCCATTTCCGTGAGCCGAGCCCCTCCCCAACCCCTCGCGGACCAGGCTATAGCCCGGACTCGGTGACTATTCCTGCGCCGCGCTGAGTATTTCTTGCCATTTTAAGGGCAGGCTTGACCGTAGCCTCCCAGGCACGAGGACCCTCGAAAAACTGTACCCATTTCGGCAGGCCCCGAAACCCTCCCCGACCCCAGCGGACCAAAGGCTATAGCCCACGGCCTCGGTGACTATTTCACCTTGTGCGCGCTGGGTATTTCTTTCCATTTAGGGCAGGCTTGACCGTAGCCTCACTGGGCACGAGACCCTCGAAAAGACTGTACCATTTCGGCGGGCCCCGGAACTTCCCTCCCGACCCCAGCGGACCAAGGCTGTAGCCCGGCCTCGGCGGACGTTTCGCAGCTGCGCCGCTGAGCATTTCTTGCCATTTTAGGGCAGGCCTCGACCGTAGCCTCCCAGCAGGCACGAGGACCCTCGAAAGAATGTACCCATTCGGCGGCCAGGCCCGAAACCCCCTCCCCAACCCCTCGCGGACCAAAGGCTATAGCCCACCGGCCTCGGTGACTATTTCACGCGCAGCGCCGCTGGGTATTTCTTGCCATTTTAGGGCAGGCTTCTGACCGTAGCCTCCCACTGGGCACACGAGGACTCTCGAAAAGAATGTACCCATTTACGTGACGAGCAGGCCCGAAACCCCCACTGACCCCGCGGACCAAGGCTGCCAGCCACCGGCCTCGGTGACTATTTCACCGCTGCGCGCTGGGTATTTCTTTCCATTTAGGCGCAGGCTTCTGACCGTATCCTCCCAGGGGAACGAGGACCCTCGAAAAGGTACCCATTTCGGCCCGAGAACCCCGAACTTCCTCCCAACCCCCGCGGACGAGGCTATAGCCCACCGGCCTCGGCGGCCGTTTCCTTGACTGCGCGCTGAGCATTCTTGCCATTTTAGGGCGGGCTTCGACCGTAGCCTCAGCTGGGCACCAGACCCTCGAAAGAATGTGCCATTTTCGGCGACGAGCCCTAAACCCCCTCCCAGCCCCCTCGGACCAGGCTATAGCCCACGGCCTCGGTGAATATTTCCTGTGACTGCGCGCTGGGCATTTCTTGCCATTTTAGGGCGGGGCTTGGACCGTAGCCTCCCACAGGCACACTAGGACCCTCGAAAACACTGTACCCATTTCCGGCAGGCCCCGAAACCCCTCCCGGCCCCGCGGACCAGGCTATAGCCCAGCGGCCTCGGCGGCAGTTTCCTCTGCGCTGCGCGGCTGGGCATGTCTTGCCATTTTAGGGCGGGCTTGACCGTAGCCTCCCATGGCACGAGGATCCTCGAAAGAATGTACCCATTTCGGCGCCAGGCCCGAACTTCCCTCCCCGGCCCAGCGGACCAAAGGCTATAAAACCACCGGCCTCGGCGACGTTTACACGCGCTGCGCCGCTGAGCATTTCTTGCCATTTAGGGCGGGCCTCGACCGTAGCCTCACTTGGGCACCACGAGGACCCTCGAAAAGACTGTACCCATTTCGATGACAAAGCCGCTAAACCCCTCCCGACCCCCAGCGGACCGAGCTGTCGCCCACCGGCCTCGGTGTCTATTTCCAGCTGCGCTGCTGGGCATTTTTACCATTTTAGGGCGGGCCGCGGACCGTAGCCTCCCACTTTGGCACGAGGACCCTCGAAAAGAATGTACCCATTTCCGGCGACGGGCCCCAAAACCCTCCCGGCCTCGCGGACCAAGGCTATAGCCCACGGCCTCGGTGACTATGTCACCCGCGGCTGGGTATTTCTTGCCATTTTAGGGCAGGCTTGACCGTAGCCTCCACTGGGCACACGAGGACCCTCGAAAAGGCTGTACCCATTTCGGCGACGGGCCCAGAACCCCCCTCCCCAACCCCCGCGGACCAAAAGCTATAGCCCACCGGCCTCGGTGACTATTTCACGCGCTGCGCCGCTGGGTATTTCTTTCCATTTTAGGGCAGGCTTCTGACCGTAGACTCCCACTGGGCACACTAGGACCCTCGAAAAGACTGTACCCATTGTCGACGCCCAGAGCCCCAGAACTTCCCTCCCCAACCCCCGCGGACCAAAGGCTATAGCCCACCGGCCTCGGCGACCGTTTCACGCGCTGCGCCGCTGAGTATTTCTTGCCATTTTAGGGCGGGGCCTCGTAGTAGCCTCAGCTGGGCACCACGAGGACCCTCGAAAGAATGTACCCATTTCCGGCGACAGAGCCCCTAAACCCCCCCCTCGGATCGAGGCTATAGCCCACGGCCTCGGTGAATATTTCACCGCTGCCGTTGGGCATTTCTTGCCATTTAGGGCGGGGCCTCGACCGTAGCCTCCCCGCTGGGCACGAGGACCCTCGAAAAGAATGTACCCATTTCGGCTGACCGAGCCCTAAACCTCCCGGCCCAGCGGACCAAAGGCTATAGCCCGGCCTCGGTGAATATTTCCTGCTGCGCGCTGGCGTTTCTTGCCATTTAGGCGGCGACCCGTAGCCTCCCACTGGGCACACAAGGACCCTCGAAAAGACTGTACCCATTTTCGATGACCAGAACCCCCTAAACCCCCTCCCCAACCCCCGCGGACCAAAGGCTATAGCCCACCGGCCTCGGTGTCTATTTCACTCGCTGCGCCGCTGGGCATTTTTTGCCATTTTAGGGCAGGCCTCTGACCGTAGCCTCCCACTGGGCACGAGGACTCTCGAAAGAATGTACCCATTTCCGGAGCCCCAGACCCCTCCCGACCCCTCGCGGACGAGGCTATAGCCACCGGCCTCGGTGACTATTTCACACGCAGCGCCGTTGGGTATTTCGTGCCATTTTAGGGCTGGCTTCTGACCGTAGCCTCCTACTGGGTTTATGAGGACCCTCTATAAGACTGTACCCATTTTCGATGACGAGCCCGAAACCCCTCCCGACCCCGCGGACCAAAAGGCTATAGCCCGGCCTCGGTGACTATTTCACCTTGCGCTGGCATTTCTTTGCCATTTTAGGGCGGGCTTGACCGTATCCTCCATGAGCACGAGGACCCTCGAAAATGTACCCATTTCGCGCCCAGGCCGAACTTCCTCCCCGACCCCGCGGACCAAAGGCTATAGCCCGACCGGCCTCGGCGACCGTTTCCGCAGCGGCTGGCTGAGCATTTCTTGCCATTTTAAGGCGGGCCTCGGCCGTAGCCTCACTGGGCACACGAGGACCCTCGAAAGAATGTACCCATTTCGGCGACGAGCCCCTAAACCCCTCTGACCCCCTCGGGACCAAAGGCTATAGCCCGGCCTCGGTGAATATTTCCTGTTGCGCTGGGCATTTCTTCATTTTAGGCGGGCTCTGACCGTAGCCTCCCATGGGCACACGAGGACCCTCGAAAAACACTGTACCCATTTCGGCCAGGCCGAAACCCCTCCCAACCCGCGGACCAAAGGCTATAGCCACGGCCTCGGTGACTATTTCCTGCAGCGCTGCGCTGGGCATTCTTGCCATTTAGGCGGGCTTGACCGTAGCCTCCAGCTGGGCACGAGGACCTCGAAAAAATGTACCCATTTCCGGCGCCAGGCCCAGAACCCCTCCCAGCCCGCGGACCAGGCTATAAAACCACCGGCCTCGGCGGCCGTTTCCTGTGCTGCGCTGAGCATTCTTGCCATTTTAGGCAGGCCTCGGCCGTAGCCTCCAGGCACACGAGGACCCTCGAAAAGACTGTACCCATTTTCGATGACCAGGCCGCTAAACCCCTCCCGACCCGCGGACCAACGCTATAGCCCACCGGCCTCGGTGTCTATTTCACGCTGCGCGCTGGGCATTCTTACCATTTTAGGGGCGGGCCTCGACCGTAGCCTCCCCAGGCACCACAGGACCCTCGAAAGAATGTACCATTTCGGCGAGCCCCAAACCCCTCCCCGACCCCTCGCGGACCAAGGCTATAGCCCACCGGCCTCGGTGACTTATTTCGCAGCTGCGCGTTGGGTATTTCTTGCCATTTAGGGCGGGCCACGGCGTAGCCTCCCACAGGCACGAGGACCCTCGAAAGACTGTACCCATTTCGGCGACGGGCCGAAACCCCCTCCCGGCCCGGACCAAAGGCTATAGCCCACCGGCCTCGGTGACTATTTCCTTGACTGCGCTGGGTATTCTTTCCATTTAGGCGGGCTTCTGGCCGTAGCCTCACCACGAGGACCCTCGAAAGAGCGTACCCATTTCGGCGCCCAAAGCCCGAACTTCCCTCCCGACCCCGCGGACCAAGGCTATAGCCCACCGGCCTCGGCGACTATTTCACCAGCGCTGCGCCGCTGAGCATTCTTGCCATTTAGTGCAGGCTTCGGCCGTAGCCTCCCAGGCACCACGAGGACCCTCGAAAAATGTATGCCATTTCGATGACCGGGCCCGAAACCCCTCCCGACCCCCGCGGACCAAGGCTATAGCCCACCGGCCTCGGTGACTATTTCCTGCAGCTTGCGCTGGTATTTCTTTCCATTTTAGGCGGGCTTACGGCCGTATCCTCCAGAGGCACGAGGACCCTCGAAAGGCGTACCCATTTCGGCGCCAGGCCCCAGGCCCCTCCCAGCCCCAGCGGACCGAAGGCTATAGCCCACCGGCCTCGGCGACCGTTTCACCAGCTGCGCGCTGAGCATTTCTTGCCATTTAGGGCGGGCCTGGCCGTAGCCTCAGCTGGGCACGAGGACCCTCGAAAAGAATGTACCCATTTCGGCGAGCCTAAACCCCTCCCCCCCCCGGACCAAGGCTATAGCCCACCGGCCTCGGTGAATATTTCACTGTGTTGCGGCTGGGCATTTCTTGCCATTTAAGGCGGGCTTGACCGTAGCCTCCCACTGGGCACGAGGACCCTCGAAAACAACTGTACCCATTTCGTGACAGGCCCGAAACCCCCTCCCGGACCCCGGACCAAAGGCTATAGCGCCGTACCGGCCTCGGTGACTAGTTTCACGCTGCGCTCGCGGCAGGCATTTCTTGCCATTTAGCGACTTGACCGTAGCCTCCCCTTTGGGCTACGAGGATCCTCGAAAAACTGTACCCATTCCGGCCGCCCAGGCCCCGAAACTTCCCTCCCCCCCCCAGCGGACCAAAGGCTATAAAACCACCGGCCTCGGCGACCTATTTCACCTTCGCGCTGGGCATTTCTTGCCATTTAGGCGGGCCTCGTAGTAGCCTCCCACTTGGGCACCACGAGACCCTCGAAAAGGCTGTACCCATTTCGGCCAGGCACGCTAAACCCCTCCCAACCCCCCGCGGACCAAAGGCTATCGCCCACCGGCCTCGGTGACTATTTCACCTTGGCGCTGGGCATTTTTACCATTTTAGGGCAGGCCTCGGCCGTAGCCTCCCAGGCTGCGAGGAATCTCGAAAGAATGTACCCATTTCCGGCGACGGGCCCCGAAACCCCTCCCCGACCCCTCGCGGACGAAGGCTATAGCCACCGGCCTCGGTGACTATTTCCGCGGCGCGTTGGGTATTTCTTGCCATTTTAGGGCGGGCTTCGACGTAGCCTCCCACTGGGCACACCGGGACCCTCGAAAGAATGCCATTTCGGCGACAAGGCCCCGAAACCCCTCCCGGCCCAGCGGACCAAAAGGCTATAGCCCACGGCCTCGGTGACTATTTCCACGCTGCGCTTGGGTATTTCTTTCCATTTTAGGGCGAGGCCTTGACCGTAGCCTCCCAGGCACACGAGGACCCTCGAAAAGAATGTACCCATTTGGCCCAGAACTTCCCTCCCGACCCCAGCGGACCAAGGCTATAGCCCACCGGCCTCGGTGAATATTTCCTGCTGCGCGCTGGTTTCTTGCCATTTTAGTGCGGGCCTGGCCGTAGCCTCCCCTGGGCACCACGAGGACCCTCGAAAAGAATGTACCCATTTGCGACAAACCCCTAAACCCCCTCGGACCGAGGCTATAGCCCACCGGCCTCGGTGATATTTCCGCAGCGCTGCGCTGGGCATTCTTGCCATTTTAGGCAGGCCTCGTAGCCTCCCAGGCACCACGAGGACCCTCGAAAAGGCTGTACCATTTCCGACCAGAGCCCAGAAACCCCCTCCCCGGCCCAGCGGACCAAAGGCTATAGCCCACCGGCCTCGGTGACTATTTCACCAGCTGCGCTGGGCATTCTTGCCATTTTAGGGCGGGCTTCGTGTGTAGCCTCCCACTGGGCACCACGAGGACCCTCGAAAAGCATGCCATTTCGATGACCAGCCCCGAACCCCTCCCAGCCCCCTTGGACCAAAGGCTATAGCCACACCGGCCTCGGTGACTATTTCCGCAGGCTGAGCGGGTATTTCTTTACCATTTTAGGGCAGGCTTCTGATAGTAGCCTCCCCTTGCCCAGGCACCACGAGGACCCTCGAAAGAATGTACCCATTTTTCCGGGCCCGAACCCCTCCCCAGCCCTCGCGGACCAAGGCTATAGCCCACCGGCCTCGGTGACTATTTCCGCTGTGCGCGCTGAGGTATTTCTTGCCATTTTAGGGCTCTGACCGTAGCCTCCCCTTGGGCACACGAGGACCCTCGAAAGAATGTACCCATTTCGGCGACCAGGCCCCAAACCCCTCCCCGGCCCCTGCGGACCGAGGCTATAGCCACGGCCTCGGTGACTATTTCCTTGGCAGCTGCGGCTGGGCATTTCTTGCCATTTTGGCGGGGCTCGTGACCGTAGCCTCCCAGCTGAGCACCTGAGGACCTCGAAAAGAATATTACCCATTCCGGCGGCGAACCTAAACCCCCTCCCGACCACGGACCAAAGGCTATAGCCCACCGGCCTCGGCGATTTCACGTGACTGCGCTGGGCATTTCTTGCCATTTTAGTGAGGCTTGAGCCGTAGCCTCCCCTTTGGGCACACGAGGACCCTCGAAAAGCGTACCCATTTTCGATGACCAGGCACCTAAACCCCCTCCCAACCCCATGCGGACCAAGGCTATCGCCCACCGGCCTCGGTGAATATTTCGCAGCTGCGCTGCTGGGCATTTCTTTGCCATTTAGGGGCGAGGCCTCGACCGTAGCCTCCCGCTGGGCACACGAGGATCTCGAAAAGAATGTACCCATTCGGCGGCCAGGCCTAACCCCTCCGACCCCTCGCGGACCCAGGCTATAGCCCCACCGGCCTCGGTGACTATTTCCTGCGCTCGCCCGTTGGGCATTTCTTGCCATTTTAGGGCAGGCTTCTGGCCGTAGCCTCACTGGGCACGAGACCCTCGAAAAAGCGTACCCATTTACCGGCGACGGCCGGAAACCCCTCCCCGGCCCCCGCGGACCAGGCTATAGCCCACCGGCCTCGGTGACTATTTCACAGCAGCTGCGCTGACATTTCTTGCCATTTTAGGGCAGGCCTCGTAGCCTCCCAGCTGAGCTGCAGAGACCCTCGAAAGGTGTACCCATTTCCGATGACCGAGCCCCTAACCCCTCCCGACCACCGGCGGACCCAGGCTATAGCCACCGGCCTCGGTGACATTTCACCGCGCTCGGCTGGCATTCTTGCCATTTTATGGGCGGGCCTCGACCGTAGCGTCACTTTGGGCACCGCGAGGACCCTCGAAAGAATGTACCCATTGTTCCGGCGACCAGGCCCCTAAACCCCCTCCCGACCCCCGCGGACGAAGGCTATAGCCCCACCGGCCTCGGTGACTATTTCCTGGCAGCCCGTGAGCATTTCTTGCCATTTAGGTGGGCTTACTGACGTAGCCTCCCCAGGCACTTCACGAGGACCCTCGGTGTACCCATTTCCGGCGGCAGGCCCCGAAACCCCTCCCCGGCCCCGCGGACCAGGCTATAGCCCACCGGCCTCGGTGACTATTTCACCTTGTGCGCTGCAGGGCATTTCTTTCATTTTAAGGCAGGCTTCTGGCCGTAGCCTCCATAGGCACCACGAGGACCCTCGAAAGGCTGTACCCATTTCGGCGCCGAACCCCAACTTCCTCCCGACCCCCGCGGACCAAAGGCTATAGCCCGGCCTCGGCGACCGTTTCTGCGCTGCGCGCTGAGCATTTCTTGCCATTTTAGGCGAGGCCTCGGCCGTAGCCTCACTGGGCACCCACGAGGACCCTCGAAAAGAATGTACCCATTTCCGGCGACAAAACACGCTAAACCCCTCGACCCCCCGCGGACCAAAGGCTATAGCCCACCGGCCTCGGTGCATATTTCCGCAGCACTGCGCGCTGGGCATTTCTTGCCATTTAGGGGCGAGCCTCGGACCGTAACCCTCCCCCCAGGCACCACGAGGACCCTCGAAAAGAATGCCCATTTCCGGCGGCAGAGCCCCAAACCCCTCCCGACCCCCGCGGACCAAAGGCTATAGCCCACCGGCCTCGGTGACTATTTCACAGCTGCGCGCTGGGCATTCTTGCCATTTTAAGGCGGGCTTGACCGTAACCTCCCGCTGGGCACCACGAGGACCCTCGAAAAAGCAGTACCCATTTTCGATGACCAGGCACCCTAAACCCCTCCCAGCCCCAGCGGACCGAGGCTATAGCCCAGCCTCGGTGACTATTTCCTGCAGCGCTGCGCGCTGGGTATTTCTTGCCATTTTAGGGCGAAATTCTGGCCGTAGCCTCCCACTAGGCTACCACTAGGACCCTAGAAAGGCTGTGCCATTTCGGCCCAGGCCCCGAACCCCTCCCAGCCCCGCGGACCAAGGCTATAGCCCACGGCCTCGGTGACTATTTCCTGTGACTGGCTGGGCATTTCTTTCCATTTTAGGCGGGCCTCGACCGTATCCTCCCAGCCCAGGCTACGAGGACCCTCGAAAAATGTACCATTTCGGCGCGGAACCCCTAACCCCCTCCCAACCCCCGGACCAAAGGCTATAGCCCAGCCTCGGTGACTATTTCCGCTTGTGCGCGGCTGAGCATTTCTTGCCGTTTTAGGCGGGCCTCGACCGTAGCCTCCCTTTGGGCACCACGAGGACCCTCGAAAAGAATGTACCCATTTCCGGCAGGCCCAGACCCCTCCCCATCCCCCTCGGACCAAAGGCTATAGCCCAACTGCCTCGGTGAATATTTCCTTGTGACTTGTGCGCTGGGCATTTCTTGCCATTTAGGGCGGGCTTGGCCGTAGCCTCCCATTAGGCACACGAGGACCCTCGAAGACTCTTGCCATTACGGCGGCAGGGCCGAAACCCCTCCCCGGCCCCAGCGGACCAGGCTATAGCCCGCGGCCTCGGCGACCGTTTCCTGTGCGCGGTTGGGCATTTCTTGCCATTTTAGGGCAGGCTTGACCGTAGCCTCCAGCTGGGCTGCACGGACCTCGGCGTACCCATTTCCGGCGCAGGCCCCAGAACTTCCTCCCAGGCCCCGCGGACCAAAGGCTATACCGCCCGGCCTCGGTGACGTTTCACTGCGCTGCGCGCTGAGCATTTCTTGCCATTTAGGGTAGGCCTCGGCCAGCCTCCGCTGGGCACCACGAGGACCCTCGAAAAGAATGCCATTCGAGGCGACCAGGCCCTAAGCCCCTCATTGTGGCCCCGCGGACCAAAGGCTATAGCCCACCGGCCTCGGTGAATATTTCAGCTGCGCAATGACGACGTTCTTGCCATTTTAAATCGGCCGTGTAGCCTCCCAGGCACTTTGAGGACCCTCGAAAGACATATGTACCATTCGGCGACCAGGCCCGAAACCCCTCCCTGACCCCAGCGGACCAAGGCTATAGCCACCGCCTCGGTGAATATTTCACCTTGCAGCAGCTGCGCCGCTGGGCATGTCTTACCGCCATTTAGGAACCCGTAGCCTCCGGCACTGGGCACCACGGGATCCTCGAAAAAAGAATTGCAATTTTCCAGCAGCGAGGCCCCGAAACTTCCTCCCCGGCCCCCGCGGACCAAGGCTATAGCCACCGGCCTCGGCGACCGTTTCCACGCTGGCTACGCCTTGAGCATGTCTTGCCATTTTAAAGGCGAGGCTTCGTGCCACGTAGCCTCACCAGGCACACGAGGACCCTCGAAAAGGCTATGCCATTTCGATGACCAGGCCCCAGGCTTCCTCCCGACCCCCGCGGACCAAAGGCTATCGCCCACCTGGCCTCGGCGTGACATTTCAGCTGCGCGGCTGGGTATTTTTACATTTTAAGGCGGGAGACCTCGCCGTAGCCTCAGCCAGCTGGGCACGAGGACCCTCGAAAGAATGTACCCATTTGAGCGGCCAGGCCTAAACCCCTCCCCGCCCCTCGCCCGGACCAAAGGCTGTGGCCCTGACTCGGTGACTATTTCCATTACTTTGTGGGTATTTCTTACCATTTAGGCGGGCTTGACGTAGCCTCCCAGAGCACTGCGAGGACCCTGAAAAGCATGCCATTCGTGACGGGCCGAAGCCCCTCCCGAACCCCGCGGACCAGGCTATAGCCCACGGCCTCGGTGACTATTTCCTGTGCTGCGCGCTGGGTATTTCTTTCCATTTTTGGGGCGGGCCGACCGTAGCCTCCCCAGGCACCGAGGACCCTCGAAAAGGCTGTACCCATTTTCGGCCAGGCCCCAGAACTTCCTCCCAGCCCAGCGGACCAAAGGCTATAGCCCACGGCCTCGGCGACCGTTTCCGCAGCTGCGCGCTGAGCATTTCTTGCCATTTTAGGCGGGGCCTCGAGTAACCTTCCACTGAGGCACCGAGGACCCTCGAAAGAATGTACCCATTTCCGATGAGCCCTAAACCCCTCCCGACCCCCTCGGATCAAAGGCTATGGCCACGGCCTCGGTGAATATTTCCGCAGCTGCGCGCTGAGCATTTCTTGCCATTTAGGGGCGGGCCTCGACGTAGCCTCCCAGCTGGGCACACGAGGACCCTCGAAATGAATGTAGCCATTTCCGGCGAGCCACCCAACCTCCCCGGACCCCGCGGACCAAAAGGCTATAGCCCACGGCCTCGGTGAATATTTCACTGTGACGCGGCTGGCGTTTCTTGCCATTAGGGCGGAGCTTGACCGTAGCCTCCCACTGGGCGCACGAGGACCCTCGAAAAGACTGTACCCATTTTCGATGACCAAAGCACCCTAAACCCCCTCCCCAACCCCCGCGGACCAAAGGCTATAGCCCACCGGCCTCGGTGTCTATTTCACGCGCTGCGCCGCTGGGCATTTTTTACCATTTTAGGGCAGGCCTCTGACCGTAGCCTCCCACTGGGCACACGAGGACTCTCGAAAAGAATGTACCCATTTCCGACGACCAGAGCCCCCGAAACCCCCTCCCCAACCCCTCGCGGACCAAAGGCTATAGCCCACCGGCCTCGGTGACTATTTCACACGCAGCGCCGCTGGGTATTTCTTGCCATTTTAGGGCAGGCTTCTGACCGTAGCCTCCCACTGGGCACACGAGGACCCTCGGCTGTACCCATTTCGATGACCCAGGCCCGAAACCCTCCCGACCCCAGCGGACCAAAAGGCTATAGCCACGGCCTCGGTGACTATTTCAGCGGCGCTGCATTTGGTATTTCTTTCCATTTAGGCGGGGCTTGACCGTATCCTCCCAGCTGGGCACCACGAGGACCCTCGAAAAAAGCCTGTACCCATTTCGGCCTTGAACCCCAGAACTTCCCACCCCAACCCCCGCGGACCAAAGGCTATATCCCACCGGCCTCGGCGACCGTTTCCACGCTCGCGCTGAGCATTTCTTGCCATTTTAGGGCAGGCTTCTGACTGTAGCCTCCCACTGGGCACACGAGGACCCTCGAAAAGACTGTACCCATTTTCGATGACCAAAGCACCCTAAACCCCCTCCCCAACCCCCGCGGACCAAAGGCTATAGCCCGCCGGCCTCGGTGTCTAATTTACGCGCTGCGCCGCTGGGTATTTTTTACCATTTTAGGGCAGGCCTCTGACCGTAGCCTCCCACTGGGCACACGAGGACTCTCGAAAAGAATGTACCCATTTCCAACGACGAGAGCCCCCGAAACCCCCTCCCCAACCCCTCGCGGACCAAAGGCTATAGCCCACCGGCCTCGGTGACTATTTCACGCGCTGCGCCGCTGGGTATTTCTTGCCATTTTAGGGCAGGCTTCTGACCGTAGCCTCCCACTGGGTACACGAGGACCCTCGAAAGATGTACCCATTTCGATGACGAGCCCCGAAACCTCCCCAGCGGACCAGGCTATAGCCCACCGGCCTCGGTGACTATTTCCAGCTGCGCGGCGGGTATTTCTTTCCATTTTAGGGCAGGCCTCGACCGTAGCCTCCCAGGCACCACGAGGACCCTCGAAAAGGCTGTACCCATTTCGATGACCAAAGCACCTAAACCCCTCCGGCCCCGGACCAGACTATAGCCCGCCGGCCTCGGTGTCTAATTCTGTGCTGCTTGTTGGGTATTTTTTACCATTTAGGGCAGGCCTCGTACCGTAGCCTCCCAGGCTGCGAGGACTCTCGAAAAGAATGTACCCATTTCCAGCGAGCCCGAGCCCCCCTCCCAGCCTCGCGGACCCAGGCTATAGCCCACCGGCCTCGGTGACTCTTTCCAGCGTGGCGCGCTGAGTATTTCTTGCCATTTTAGGGCGGGCTTGACCGTAGCCTCCCAGGGCTGCGAGGACTCTCGAAAGACTGTACCCATTTCGGCGAGGCCCGAAACCCCTCCCCCCCTCGCGGACCGGCTATAGCCCACCGGCCTCGGTGACTATTTCCGCACTGCGCGCTGGGTATTTCTTGCCATTTTAAGGCGGGATTCTGACCGTAGCCTCCCCAGGCACCGAGGACCCTCGAAAGAATGTACCCATTTCCGGCGACCGAGCCCTAAACCCCTCCCGGCCCCGCGGACCAAAGGCTATAGCCCACGGCCTCGGTGAATATTTCCTGCTGCGCGCTGGCGTTTCTTGCCATTTTAGGGCGGGCTTGACCGTAGCCTCCCAGCTGGGCGCCACGAGGACCCTCGAAAGACTGTACCCATTTCGATGACCAAGCACCCTAAACCCCTCCCGGCCCCAGCGGACCAAGGCTATCGCCCACCGGCCTCGGTGTCTATTTCAGCAGCTGCTCTTTGGGCATTTTTACCATTTTGAGGCGAGCTTCTGACTGTAGCCTCCCACTGGGCACACGAGGACTCTCGAAAAGAATGTACCCATTTCCGACGACCAGAGCCCCCGAAACCCCCTCTCCAACCCCCGCGGACCAAAGGCTATAAAACCACCGGCCTCGGCGACCGTTTCACGCGCTGCGCCGCTGAGCATTTCTTGCCATTTTAGGGCAGGCCTCTGACCGTAGCCTCCCACTCGGCACACGAGGACCCTCGAAAAGAATGTACCCATTTCCGACGAGCCCCGAAATCCCTCCCCAACCCTCGCGGACCAAAGGCTATAGCCCTCGGCCTCAGTGACTATTTCACCTTGGCCGCTGAGTATTTCTTGCAATTTTAGTGCTGGCTTATGAACGTAGCCTCCCAGGCACGAGGACCCTCGAAAGACTGTACCCATTTCGGCGGAGGCCCGAAACCCCTCCCAGCCCCCGGACCAAGGCTATAGCCCACCGGCCTCGGTGACTATTTCACACGCAGCGCCGCTGGGTATTTCTTTCCATTTAGGCGGGGCTTCGACCGTATCCTCCAGGCACCACGAGGACCCTCGAAAGACTGTACCCATTTCGGCGAACCCCGAACTTCCTCCCAACCCCGCGGACCAAAAGGCTATAGCCCACGGCCTCGGCGACCGTTTCCGCAGCTGCGCGCTGAGCATTCTTGCCATTTTAGGGCGAGCCTCTGACCGTAGCCTCCCCAGGCACCGAGGACCCTCGAAAGAATGTACCCATTTCCGGCCGAGCCTAAACCCCTCCCAGCCCCTCGGACCAAAGGCTATAGCCCACCGGCCTCGGTGAATATTTCCTGCGCGCTGAGCATTTCTTGCCATTTTAGGCGGGCTTGACCGTAGCCTCACCCCAGGCACACTAGGACCCTCGAAAACACTGTACCCATTTCGGCACCAGGCCCCGAAACCCCCTCCCCAACCCCGCGGACCAAAGTCTATAGCCCACCGGCCTCGGCGACCGTTTCACGCGCTGCGCCGCTGGGCATGTCTTGCCATTTTAGGGCAGGCTTCTGACCGTAGCCTCCCACTGGGCACACGAGGACCCTCGAAAAGACTGTACCCATTTCCAACGACGAGAGCCCCCGAAACCCCCTGCCCAACCCCTCGCGGACCAAAGGCTATAGCCCACCGGCCTCGGTGACTATTTCACGCGTAGCGCCGCTGGGTATTTCTTGCCATTTTAGGGCAGGATTCTGACCGTAGCCTAGCACTGGGCACACGAGGACCCTCGAAAAGACTGTACCCATTTCGGCGGCCAGGCCCGAAACCCCTCCCGACCCTCGCGGACCCGGCTATAGCCCACCGGCCTCGGTGACTATTTCCTGGCTGCGCGGCATTTTACCATTTAGGGCGGGCCTCGACCGTAGCCTCCCAGGCTGCAGGACTCTCGAAAAGAATGTACCCATTTCAGCGGCGAGGCCCCGAAACCCCTCCCCCCTCGCGGACCAGGCTATAGCCCACCGGCCTCGGTGACTATTTCACCTTGTTGCGCTGAGTATTCTTGCCATTTAGGCAGGCTTCTGACCGTAGCCTCCCACTGGGCACACGAGGACCCTCGAAAAGAATGTACCCATTTCCGACGACCAGAGCCCCCTAAACCCCCTCCCCACCCCCCGCGGACCAAAGGCTATAGCCCACCGGCCTCGGTGAATATTTCACGCGCTGCGCCGCTGGGCATTTCTTGCCATTTTAGGCCGGGATTACGTAGCCTCCCACTTGGGCACGAGGACCCTCGAAAAGACTATACCCATTCCTTATGACCAAAGCACCCTAAACCCCCTCCCCAACCCCCGCGGACCAAAGGCTATAGCCCACCGGCCTCGGTGTCTATTTCACCTGCTGGTGGGCATTTTACCATTTAGGGCGGGGCCTCGGCCGTAGCCTCCCATGGGCACACGAGGACTCTCGAAAAGATATACCCATTTCAGCAGCGAGCCCGAAACCCCTCCCCAGCCCCTCGCGGACCAAGGCTATAGCCCACGGCCTCGGTGACTATTTCAGCCTTGTGTGGGTATTTCTTGCCATTTTAGGGCGGGGCTTCGACCGTAGCCTCCTGGGCACCACGAGGACTCTCGAAAAGAATGTACCCATTTCCGACGGCCAGCCCCCTAAACCCCTCCCGGCCCCGCGGACCAAAGGCTATGGCCCACGGCCTCGGTGAATATTTCCATGACTGGGCTGGGCGTTTCTTGCCATTTAGGGCGGGCTTGACCGTAGCCTCACTGGGCACCGAGGACCCTCGAAAAGATGGTACCCATTTCCGACTGAGCCCCTAAACCCCTCCCCGGCCCCGCGGACCAAAAGGCTATAGCCCACGGCCTCGGTGAATATTTCCGCAGCGCTGCGCGCGTTCTTGCCATTTTAGGGGCGGGGCTTGACCGTAGCCTCCTTTGAGCGCTCGAGGACCCTCGAAAAGACTGTACCCATTTTCGATGACCAAAGCACCCTAAACCCCCTCCCCAACCCCCGCGGACCAAAGGCTATCGCCCACCGGCCTCGGTGTCTATTTCACGCGCTGCGCTGCTGGGCATTTTTTACCATTTTAGGGCAGGCCTCAGACCGTAGCCTCCCACTGGGCACACGAGGACTCTCGAAAAGAATGTACCCATTTCCGACGACCAGAGCCCCCGAAACCCCCTCCCCAACCCCTCGCGGACCAAAGGCTATAAAACCACCGGCCTCGGCGACCGTTTCACGCGCTGCGCCGCTGAGCATTTCTTGCCATTTTAGGGCAGGCCTCTGACCGTAGCCTCCCACTGGGCACACGAGGACCCTCGAAAAGAATGTACCCATTTCCGACGACCAGAGCCCCCGAAATTCCCTCCCCAACCCCTCGCGGACCAAAGGCTATAGCCCACCGGCCTCGGTGACTATTTCACACGCAGCGCCGCTGGGTATTTCTTGCCATTTTAGGGCAGGCTTCTGACCGTAGCCTCCCACTGGGCACACGAGGACCCTCGAAAAGACTGTACCCATTTCGGCGTGCAGGCCCCGAAACCCCTCCCAGCCCCGCGGACCAGGCTATAGCCCACGGCCTCGGTGACTATTTCCGCGCTGCGCGCTGGGTATTTCTTTCCATTTAGGGCAGGCTTCTGTATCCTCCCAGCTGGGCACGAGGACCCTCGAAAGACTGTACCCATTTCGGCCCAGAACCCCGAACTTCCCTCCCCCCGCGGACCAAAGGCTATAGCCCACCGGCCTCGGCGCCGTTTCCTGTGACTGCGCGGCTGAGCATTTCTTGCCATTTAAGGCAGGCCTCGACCGTAGCCTCCCCAGGCACGAGGACCCTCGAAAGAATGTACCCATTTCGACGACCAGGCCCTAAACCCCTCCCAACCCCTCGGACCAAGGCTATAGCCCACCGGCCTCGGTGAATATTTCCTTGTGCGCTGAAGCATTTCTTGCCATTTAGGGCTTGACCGTAGCCTCCCACTAGGCACACTAGGACCCTCGAAAAATGCCATTTCGGCGGAGCCCCGAAACCCCCTCCCCAACCCCCGCGGACCAAAGTCTATAGCCCACCGGCCTCGGCGGCCGTTTCCGCAGCTGCGCGCTGGGCATGTCTTGCCATTTTAGGGCGGGCTTGACCGTAGCCTCCCTTGGGCACGAGGACCCTCGAAAGACTGTACCCATTTCCAGCGGCAGGCCCCGAAACCCCTGCCCAGCCCTCGCGGACCAGAGGCTATAGCCCACGGCCTCGGTGACTATTTCACGCGTAAGCGCCATTGAGTATTTCTTGCCATTTGGGGCGGATTCGACCGTAGCCTAGCCAGGGCACACGAGGACACTCGAAACGACTGTACCCATTTCGGCGAGCCCCGAAACCCCCTCCCGACCCTCGCGGACCAGGCTATAGCCCACCGGCCTCGGTGACTATTTCACCTTATTTGCTGCATTGGCATTTTACCATTTTAGGGCGGGGCCTCGACCGTAGCCTCCCCAGGCTGCGAGGACTCTCGAAAAGAATGTACCCATTTCCAGCGGCGAGCCCCGAGCCCCTCGGCCCTCGCGGACCCAGGCTATAGCCCCCGGCCTCGGTGACTATTTCCTGTATGCGCCTTGTTGGTATTTCTTGCCATTTTAGGCGGGGCTTCGTAGTAGCCTCCCCGGGCACCGAGGACTCTCGAAAAGAATGTACCCATTTCCGACGAGCCCACCTAAACCCCTCAACCCCGCGGACCAAAGGCTATAGCCACCGGCCTCGGTGAATATTTCACCTTTGCTGGTATTTCTTGCCATTTAGGCGGGGATTCGACCGTATAGCCTCCCAGGCACGAGGACCCTCGAAAGACTATACCCATTTTATGACCAAAGCACCTAAACCCCTCCCCCCGCGGACCAAGGCTATAGCCCACGGCCTCGGTGTCTATTTCACCTGTATTTGTGAGGCATTTTACCATTTAGGCGGGGCCTCGGCCTCCCAGCTGACGAGGACTCTCGAAAAGAATGTACCCATTTCCAACGGCGAGGCCCCGAAACCCCTCCCCAACCCCTCGCGGACCAAGGCTATAGCCACCGGCCTCGGTGACTATTTCCACCTTGTATGGGTATTTCTTGCCATTTTAGGCGGGGCTTGACCGTAGCCTCACTGGGCACCACGAGGACTCTCGAAAAGAATGTACCCATTTCCGTGACCAGGCCCCTAAACCCCTCCCAAGCCCCGCGGACCAGGCTATAGCCACCGGCCTCGGTGAATATTTCACCTGTATTGGGCTGGTCTTGCCATTTAGGGCGGGATTCGGCCGTAGCCTCCACTGGGCACCACGAGGACCCTAGAAAGACTATACCCATTTTGATGACCAGGCACCTAAACCCCTCCCCCACCCCCGGACCCAAGGCGATAGCCACCGGCCTCGGTGTCTATTTCACTTGTGCGCTGTTGGGCATTTTACCATTTAGGCGGGCCTCGACCGTAGCCTCCCTGGGCACCACGAGGACCCTCGAAAAGAATGTACCCATTTCCGGCGACCCGAGCCCTAAACCCCTCCCGGCCCAGGACCAGGCCAGCCTCGGCCTCGGTGAATATTTCCTGGTGCGCGCTTGGTATTTCTTGCCATTTTAGGCGGGCTTGACCGTAGCCTCCCACTGGGCACGAGGACTCTCGAAAAGAATGTACCCATTTCCGACGAGCCCTAAACCCCTCCCGGCCCCGCGGACCAAGGCTATAGCCCCGGCCTCGGTGAATATTTCCTGTATTTGCGCTTGTTGGGCGTTCTAGCCATTTAGGCGGGGCTTGACGTAGCCTCACTGGGCACCACGAGGACCCTCGAAAGACTGTACCCATTTTGACCAAAGCACCTAAACCCCTCCCAACCCCGCGGACCAAAGGCTATAGCCCACCGGCCTCGGTGTCTAGTTCTGTGCTGCGCTTGTTGGGTATTTTACCATTTAGGCGGGCCTCGACCGTAGCCTCGGCCCAGGCACACGAGGACTCTCGAAAGAATGTACCCATTTCCAGCGAGCCCCGAAACCCCTCCCAACCCCTCGCGGACCAAAGGCTATAGCCCACCGGCCTCGGTGACCAAAGGCTATAGCCCACCGCTGGGTATTTCTTGCCATTTTAGGGCGGGGCTTGACCGTAGCCTATGGGCACGAGGACCCTCGAAAAGACTGTACCCATTTCGGCGGCGAGCCCCGAAACCCCTCCCACCTCGCGGACCAAGCGGCTATAGCCCACCGGCCTCGGTGACTATTTCCTGTGCTGGGTATTTCTTGCCATTTAGGCGGGCTTGACCGTAGCCTCCACTGCGAGGACCCTCGAAAAGACTATACCCATTTTGATGACCAAAGCACCTAAACCCCCTCCCGGCCCCAGCGGACCAAGGCTATGGCCACCGGCCTCGGTGTCTAATTCTGTATTTGCGCTTGTTGGGTATTTTTACCATTTTAGGCGGGCCTCGACCGTAGCCTCACTGGGCACGAGGACTCTCGAAAAGAATGTACCCATTTCCAAGCGAGGCCCGAAACCCCTCCCCGACCCCTCGCGGACCAAGGCTATAGCCCACGGCCTCGGTGACCAAGGCTATAGCCCACTGGGTATTTCTTGCCATTTTAGGGCGGGGCTTGACCGTAGCCTATGCCCAGGCACACGAGGACCCTCGAAAAGCACCATTTCGGCGAGGCCCGAAACCCCTCCCGACCCTCGCGGACCAGCGGCTATAGCCCACCGGCCTCGGTGACTATTTCCTTGTGCGCTTGGGTATTTCTTGCCATTTTAGGGCGGGCTTGACCGTAGCCTCCCACTGGGCACGAGGACCCTCGAAAGACTATACCCATTTTGATGACCAGGCACCTAAACCCCTCCCAACCCCCGGACCAAAGGCTATAGCCACCGGCCTCGGTGTCTATTTCACCTGCACTGCGCCTTGGGCATTTTACCATTTTAGGGGCCTCGACCGTAGCCTCCCAGGCTACGAGGACTCTCGAAAAGAATGTACCCATTTCCAACGGCGAGGCCCCGAAAACCCTCCCCAACCCCTCGCGGACCAAGGCTATAGCCCAGCCTCGGTGACTATTTCCTGTGTATCTTTGGGTATTTCTTATCATTTTAGGCGGGGTTGACCGTAGCCTATGGGCACGAGGACCCTCGAAAGACTGTACCCATTTCCGGCGACCAGGCCGAAACCCCTCCCGACCCTCGCGGACCAGCGGCTATAGCCCACCGGCCTCGGTGACTATTTCACCTTTGCGCCGTGGGTATTTCTTGCCATTTTAGGCGGGCTTCGACCGTAGCCTCCCAGGACACGAGGACCCTCGAAAAGAATGTACCCATTTCCGGACGGAACCCCGCCTGACCCCGAGGACCAAGGCTATAGGCCTCGGCGACTATATTCAGCGCCCGGCTGGGCATGTCTTGCCATTTTAGGGCGGGCTTGACCGTAGCCTCCCCATTGGGCACGAGGACCCTCGAAGCTGTACCCATTTCCGGCAGGCCCCGAACTTCCTCCCGACCTCCAGCGGACCAGACTATAGCCCGGCCTCGGCGACTATTTCACAGCTGCGCGCTGAGCATGTCTTGCCATTTATGGCGGGCTTGACCGTAGCCTCCTGGGCTACGAGGACCCTCGAAAAGGCTGTACCAATTCCGGCGCGAGGCCCCGAACCCCGAACTTCCTCCCGGCCCAGCGGACCGTCACATAGCCCACCGGCCTCGGTGACTATTTCCGCAGCTGCGCGCTGGGCATTTCTTGTCATTTAGGGTAGGCCTCGACCGTAGCCTCCACAGGGCACGAGGATACTCGGCGTACCCATTTCCGGCGAGCCCTAACCCTCCCAGCCCCCACGGACCCAAAGGCTATAGCCCACGGACTCGGTGACTATTTCCTGCAGCTGCGCCTTGGCATTTCTTGCCATTTTAGGGCTTCGGCCGTAGCCTCCCAGGCACACGAGGACCCTCGAAAAGATGTACCCATTTCGATGACGAGCCCTAAACCCCTCCCAACCCATGCGGACCAGGCTATAGCCCACCGGCCTCGGCGACTATTTCACGCAGCGCTGCGCTGGGCATGTCTTGCCATTTAGGGCAGGCTTCTGACCGTAGCCTCAGGCTACGAGGACCCTCGAAAAGGCTGTACCCATTTCCGAGCCAGGCCCCAGAATTTCCCTGACCCCAGCGGAACAAATGCTATAGCCCGCCGGCCTCGGCGACGTTTCACGCAGCTGCGCGCTGGGCATTTCTTGTCATTTAGGGTAGGCCTCGACCGTAGCCTCCACAGGCTGCACGAGGACCCTCGAAAGGCTGTACCCATTTCCGGCAGGCCCCAGAACTTCCCTCCCAACCTCCAGCGGACCAAAGGCTATAGCCCACGGCCTCGGCGACTATTTCACAGCGCTGCGCGCTGGCATGTCTTGCCATTTATGGCGGGCTTCGACCGTAGCCTCCACTTTGGGCACCGAGGACCCTCAAAAGGCGTACCAATTCCGGCGCCCGAGCGGAACCCCAGAACTTCCCCCGACCCCAGCGGACCCGATATAGCCCGGCCTCGGTGATTATTTCCTGGCAGCTGCGCGCTGGGCATTCTTGTCATTTTGGGCAGGCTTCTGACCGTAGCCTCCAGCGGGCACCACAAGGACCCTCGAAAAGACTGTACCCATTTCCGAAACCCAGAGCCCCAGAACTTCCCTACCCAACCCCCGCGGAACAAATGCTATAGCCCAGCGGCCTCGGCGACCGTTTCACGCGCTGCGCCGCTGGGCATTTCTTGTCATTTTAGGGTAGGCCTCGACCGTAGCCTCCCAGGGGCACGAGGACCCTCGAAAAGCTGCCATTTCCGACGACCCGAGCCCTAAACCTCCCAGCCCCCGGACCAAAGGCTATAGCCCACCGGACTTGGTGACTATTTCACGCGCTGCGCCGCTTGGCATTTCTTGCCATTTTAGGGCTGGCTTCTGACCATAGCCTCCAACTGGGCACACGAGGACCCTCGAAAAGGCTGTACCCATTTCCGACGCCCAGAGCCCCAGAACTTCCCTCCCGACCTCCAGCGGACCAGGCTATAGCCCACGGCCTCGGCGGACTATTTCACGCTGCGCGCTAGCATGTCTTGCCATTTATGGCGGGCTTGACCGTAGCCTCCCGCGGGCACCGAGGACCCTCGAAAACTGTACCAGTCGGCGCCCAGGCGGGCCCGAACTTCCTCCCGGCCCAGCGGACCGATGCTATAGCCCACCGGCCTCGGTGATTATTTCCAGCGCTGCGCGCTGGGCATTTCTTGTCATTTTAGGTGAGCCTCGACCGTAGCCTCCACGGGGCACGAGGACCCTCGAAAAGGCATGCCATTTCCGGCGACGAGCCCCTAAACCCCTCTCCGGCCCCCACGGACCAAAGGCTATAGCCCACGGACTTGGTGACTATTTCACGCTGCGCGCTTGGCATTTCTTGCCATTTAGGGCTGGCTTCTGACCGTAGCCTCCCAGGCACACGAGGACCCTCGAAAGACTGTACCCATTTTCGATGACGAGCCCCTAAACCCCTCCCAACCCATGCGGACCAAGGCTATAGCCCACGGCCTCGGCGACTATTTCACCTTGCTGCGCTGGGCATGTCTTGCCATTTTAGGCGAGGCTTTGACCGTAGCCTCAGCCCAGGCACGAGGACCCTTGAAAAGACTGTACCCATTTCCGACGCCCAGAGCGCCAGAACTTCCCCCCCCAACCCCCGCGGACCAAAGGCTATAGCCCACTGGCCTCGGCGACTATTTCACCTGCTGCGCCGCTTTGCATGTCTTGCCATTTTATGGCAGGCTTCTGACCGTAGCCTCCCACTGGGCACACGAGGACCCTCGAAAAGACTGTACCCATTTCCGACGCCCAGAGCCCCAGAACCCCAGAACTTCCCTCCCCAACCCCCGCGGACCAAATGCTATAGCCCATCGGCCTCGGCGACGGTTTCACGCGCTGCGCCGCTGGGCATTTCTTGCCATTTTAGGGCAGGCCTCGACCGTAGCCTCCCCGGCACACGAGGACCCTCGAAAAGGTGTACCCATTTCCGGCGACGAGTCCCTAACCCCTCCCCGACCCCGCGGACCAAATCTATAGCCACGGCCTCGGTGACTATTTCACGCTTTCTGCGCGCTGGGCATTTCTTGTCATTTTAGGGTAAGCCTCGGCGGTAGCCTCACTGGGCTACGAGGACCCTCGAAAAAGGCTGCCCATTTCGGCGACAGGCCCTAAACCCCTCCCAGCCCCCACGGACCGAGGCTATAGCCCACCGGCCTCGGTGACTATTTCCTGCGCCCGCTGGGCATTTCTTGCCATTTTAGGGGTAGGCTTCTGACCGTAGCCTCCCAGCTGGGCTACGAGGACCCTCGAAAAGACTGTACCCATTTTCGATGACGAGCCCCAGAACTTCCTCCCGACCCCAGCGGACCGTGCTATAGCCCACCGGCCTCGGCGACCATTTCACAGCGCTGCGCTGGGTATTTCTTGCCATTTAGGGCAGGCCTCGTAGTAGCCTCCCCTTTGGGCACCACGAGGACCCTCGAAAAAACTGTACCCATTTCCGGCGCGAGCCCCGAACTTCCCTCCCCAGCCCCGCGGACCAAAGGCTATAGCCCACGGCCTCGGCGACCCTTTCACAGCTGCGCGCTGGGCATTTCTTGCCATTTTAGGCAGGCCTCGTAGCCTCCAGGCTGCGAGGACCCTCGAAAGATTGTACCCATTTCCGGCGACATGAGCCCTAAACCCTGTGACCCCAGGGACCAAAGGCTATAGCCCAGCCTCGGCGACTATTGAGTGTTAGAAAGTGTATATTTATAAAGGAGAAAATCGTCATTTTACACTTGAAGTCTCACTAACATTGTTATTTTTATTTATTTAAGTATTTTGTTTTTTAATTACGTGTGTTTCATTATAATTAGTTATTTTATGTATTTTAGGGGTATCACGATTGTTTCACAATGAGCAGTGATCGAGCAATAAGCAGACGTCACATTTGAACTAAGGAGGATCGAAAACTTTAGGTTGAGCATAAAAGGAAAAATGTCCTTTGTTCACATATCTGGAACTATTAAATACGTATAATCTTGTTCATGGTACTGTACAAATAGTGTTACTGTGCAAAAACCGGTTTACTGTGCAAATAGTGGTCAAACCGTGTGAACTGTGCAAATAGTATTACTGTGCAAAAACCGGTTTACTGTGCAAATAGTGGTCAAACCGTGTGAACTGTGCAAATAGTATTACTGTTCAAATAGTGGGCATTGTTGTTGGTGATGGCGTGGCGCAATCTGGCGTCAAGCTGTTTTAATCCGATGGTCATGATTCACTCAATGTACCTATAAAGGGGCTTCCCCCACAATTTGATATCCACAATTCATTTGTAAGCTTAGATTTCTGTAATTCCTTCTCTTTCTTGTATTTTCTATGTATTTTAATAAATTCCCATTTTTACCCTTAGTTCAAATATGAGTAGCTAATTTTCTTTTAAGCTTGGGTTGAAGGTGAAGTCTCAACATGTTCCATGGGCTTTATTTGGTAAATTTATTTTCTTTTCCCCTCTAATATTTGTGGTTGTTTTGACTTTTAGGTCGACAAATAATAATAGTCTTGTCTAGATCATACAGTTAAAGGCACCCTAGTACAAGGTTATTATTATTTGTACGATATAACACCGTACTTATTTGTGCGTGGTTCATGGTGTGGAATCCCCTCATGATTTAATTAGTATTAATATGGAATATTTAGCCCATGGAGCATGTTGATGCGGTCCAGGATATCAAGTGCTTAGTATAATAGTTTCCATTTCAATTTACTCTTGCCATTTTAATTTAAATTCTAGCATATTTTAAATTCCTTTCACCATAAATCTAACCACCCATTTAAAAGAAAATTAATTCTACAAACAATTAAAATCAACCTCCTCGTGGGATCGACACTCGTCACCATTGATCTATTCTACAATAGATTCGTGCGCTTGCGAGTTCAATAAAATTTGCACAACAAGTTTTTGGCGCCGTTGCCGGGGAGGTAAGTATTTTAATTCGTAGAGTTAGTTTTTTTTTTCTTTTAATATATATATTTTTTAATTTATTTTTAGTTGTTTTCTTGTAATTTTTTTTAATTTTAGTAATATTTGTTTCACGTAATCTCTTTTTCTTATAGCAATTGAGTTTATTTTCATAGTAAGATTGTAACAACGTCACAAGGTTAGTATCGTAATTTCTCCCTCCTGTTTATTTTTATTTGTTTTATTTTCATTTATTTTGTTCTTTGTATGCGTGGTCGAAGGTCATTATCACCTAATCTTGAGCCTTTAGACCTTGAGTTAGAAAAAACACTTCGCACACATAAACACACCGCATTTAAAAAGCAATTTGACATGGATTTACAAAATCAACAACGGAACCACGAGAGGCCATTTAAGGACTATTTTGGTCCACTTAGCAAATTGAGCACATCATGCATCGGATACCCAAATGTAGGCTGCTAGGGTTTGAATTAAAACCTAGTGTGCTAAATTGTCTCCTACGTTTATGGCCTAGAAAATGAGGACCCGTATAATCATCTGAATCATTTCCATGCTGTCATCGGACTTTTAAATATGAAATTTTTAGATGATGATGTTAAACTTAGATTATTCCCATTTTCTTTAAAGGATAGAGCTCGTTCATGGTTTAATACATTGCTGCTAATAGCATTACATCATGGGAACAAATGGTAACTAAATTTTAAATAAATATTTCCCGATTCATAAAACCAATGCTATTCGCGAAATTTCAGAATTTACCCAAAGAGGCGACGGCGATTTTGAAGCATGGGAGGCGATTCAATGGGCTACTCTTGAAGTGCCCACATCATGGAGCTGAAATGGCACCAATGCCAATACTTTTGGAGGATTATTGCCACATGTGCAAGAATGGCTAATGGCGACCGATGGAGGAGTTAGTTAATGTCAGCGCGCCGATTTGGGAATTCTTCGGCGCCAATCGGATAATTCCCAACAGCGGGTCGATCACTCGAAATACCGGGAGAATTAAGGAGTTAATGAGGTTCACGTTGGCGAGTCAAGCTCGAAATTAAGAAGTCGAAGAGATGGTTGAAGGCCTTTCTCGACGAATAGCATCGTGACGGACCCGACTCAGCGAACCACATGACCATGGCTCTTATTCAAATCAAGTCAATTCAATATGAGTCATGAGATAACCATCAAATTACAACCCATACTCCAACACATACAACCACGGATGGAGAGATCACCCCGATTTTCATGGTCTCGAGTTTGACAAAATGAACCAACGGCTCCACCTCGCTGATTCCTCGAATTTCTCAAGCTTTCAACCACCATTTAGACCATACAATCAAAACCCAAACCACTCTCAACCCAGACCATGGGAGGATACATTCCAAAATTTCAAGAACTCTACTCATTCAAGAATCGATCAACAGAACCGTACCATTGATGAACTGCGAAATGAAATGAGAGCGGGCTTGACTCATGGCCAATCAATTTCAAATCTCGAGAAAATGGTGGGACAACATGCTTGATTCGAAACCTTGACAATGACCGTTGAGAAGGTAAATTTCCAAGTCAACGATGCACAATCCTAAGCGGTGCATGAAGCAAGTTCCGATTCACGCGCGGTATGGAAGGTCAAAGCCATCATGACGCTACGAAAGGAAAAGAAGTCGATAACAAAGTAGAGATGCAAAATCAACTCAGTTGTACAGAATGTTGAGGATTCATCACCAAGGAAAGAGGAAACCAACCAGCGAGAATATGTTCCTAGCTCCGTTTCCTCGGAGAGGTTAGCTAAAGGGAACAAAGGAAAATCCACAGGTGAGATTCTTGAAATCTTGAAGCAGGTAAGTGTTAACATCCGCTGCTTGAAGCTATAAAACAAGTGCCATCGTATGCAAGTTTCTTAAAGATCTATGCACTAAAAGAAATATTCATGTTCGAGAAAAGGCCTTTTTAACAGAAAATGTTAGTTCTATACTCCAACATAGAATGCCTCTAAAATTCAAAGATCCAGGCTCCCCCACTATCTCATGTAGTATAGGGAACCACACAATTGAGAATGCTTTGTTGGATTTAGGAGCTAGTGTAAATCTGTTGCCTTATGCATTTGTGAAACAGGTGGGAGAATTACACCCAACTCCGGTGGTGTTACGACTTGCGGATCATCACGAAAATCCCTCGTGGTATTGTGGAGGCGTGCTTATTCGGTAGACAAGTTTTATTTTCTGTTGATTTCATTGTAATTGACACTCAACGATCTGATTCAAAGCACATCCCCGTTATCCTAGGCCGACCTTTCTTGGCAGCCGATGCTCGCATTCAATGCGGGGCTGAAATATGCGGTTGTCCTTTGGCAATATGACCATGGAACTCAACATCTTCAACATTGACAAACAACCTCATAATGCAGATGATGAAATTGTTGATGTGGATTTAATAGAAACATTAGTTGATAATAATCACATTAGTGATGATCCTTTACAAACATGTTTAACTCACTTTGGTTTGGATTTTGACATTGACAGATCAATCGATGAGGTCAATACACTACTTGACTCAGCACCATCCATGGACACAAATAAATGGAAGTCAAGAGTTGAACAACTAGTGCCATCAGAAAAGAAACTCAGCCCATCATCAGAATCACCGAAACTCGAGCATCGTGCGTCTTTGGGCCATCGAAATTCAATTTTGACATGCAAGTGGCTCGAAAGAAGATTACGGTGGCCAAGATTTACAAACAACGAATAAAAGTCTTTCACGACAAGCAAATTATGAGAAAATCAATTATGAAATCTTTCACTCCGGTCGAAAGTGCTTTTATTAAATTCTTGCTTGCACCCATTCGGGTAAGTCACGTTCTCGATGGTTTGGCCCGTTTGTTGTTCTGTTGTTTTCCACATGGCGGTGAAATTAAGGATCGAAAACGGCGTTACTTTTAAAGTTAATGGTCAAAGATTAAAGCCATATCTAGAATACCAACCACGTGGAGGAGAGTGAAATAAATCTGGTGACCCCACCAAGTTTAAATTGAGGTTTTTCTTTTCTTTTGATTATTCTTTTGCTGATTGAAATTATTTTTGTTTAAGTGTGTTTGTTTAACCATTATAGCTTTCTCTTATCATTTTAATCATGAGACAGTACCTCTTGTACACGATTAGAACACTTGGCGTATCGAAACGCATCTCGGAAAGCGGTCGATTTTGTAAATTTCATCACTGTCGGGATCTACAACCGCGAGTTAGTATTCCACGTTAAAGATCTAGAAAGACAACTCACGAAATAGAGGATGGAATTTTTGATGCGGAATTGGAGCTTGAGGTAATTCGATAAGACGATTTTAATTTGCTTTGTGTGTTTTAATTTATTTTTCTGTTTGTGTGTTTTAGTTTGCTTTGTGTGTTTAAGTTTGTCACCCGGTGAAGAGGCGGATAACGGTACTCGTGACAATCAAATCGGTTACTTGATTTCCCGATAAGCGATATTACGATCTGAAGGCATGGACGAGATGAGATTTTAGCAAAGCTTCTAAGCGATTCCCCGACTTCCTCGAATGCACTCTTTTCAATCTATAAAGCCCGATCCGAGCATCGATTGCTTATGAAGAATGGCATACTGCGACATCCATTGGTTGTCGAGGCCAAAATCGTTTGGCGGTGAGTTGCCTCTAAATTTATTGCATACATGCCTGGTTGTGGTAAAGGAAATTATGCGAGAAAGCAGCGAGCTAAAGACTTTCATTGCTTGTCATAAGTGTGCGAGCGATATGCAATAAAAACCATGTTCTTTAGGAATGGTGTGTCGATAGGGGAAGATAAGAATAAATTCAATAGGGATGGCTTGAAAAAAGAGTCATTTGATAATATCCTTTTGTCTTTTAAAGCATCCCGGTGGATCGTCTGAAAGCAATTCTCGATTATGGCCATTATTCGAAAAAACGTGCAATCTGGTCTCGGGAATCGACTATAAGCGACCACATTTGCGGTTGTAAAGCGGATAGGAAGCCTATCCTCGACCCATAGAGGTCGTTCAAGCCGTTTCTGGACGTAAAACCATCGGAAGATGTGAGCCACAGTCGCAACTACCTGTAGATATCCTTTTTACTTTACTGTTGTTTTACTTTACTGTTATTTTACCATCGCATTATTGCTTGTAATAATTTTTTCTTGTTATCATTGTTTTGCTTTTCCTTTTTACTGTTTTCTTTTTGACTCTCGAGCCATGTGCCTTAGTGTTAATTGACATTGACATAATGCCTCATACACAGCTGTGACCCGTTGTCACCAAGGTTCTTAAATATAATTTTTGTTGTTGTGCACTCACAAGTTGTTTTTGGCGGTATCTAATGGCTACTCGTGAACAATTCGAGAACATTTGTGTGCTCTGGATTTAACTATGGCAAACATAAAGAGTTCGTTGAAGCGAGCCATAGATCTTGGTCGAAGAATAGCGGAGAAAATTGCACTTGGTGTATGGAGGAGGTGACGAGGGTTATCGAAATGGTCTCGGAGCTGCTTATGTCGAGAGGAGCCAAGTGTTAGGCATCATCCCAACAATCACAAAACCTTTGGGCTGTTTGTCTAACTCGTCAGCGGAGAAGAGTTAGTTGTCTCGGTATGCAGAGCATAAGCGAAATGATAAATCATCTTGCTTTTATTTTCCTTCGGAGATCTTGCAACTCTAGAGGCACTAATCACATTAGCATCTTGGGCCCATCTGAACATCCACCAGAAACCCATCGGTTTGTTAAATGTCAATAATTTTTATGATGGCTTTATCGCATTTCTTAACCATGCAATAAAAACCTATTTCATTCCTTCCTCAGTTAAAAAAGTCTTTATTTGTGCACATACTGCTAATGAGCTACTTGATCTGTTACAAGCTTATCAATCAGAGACAGATCCCAGGACCGTTGTGTTAGAATGTTCAAATAATGATGGTATGATAACGATGAAGTACAAATTAGATTTAACTCTCCGTTTGTAAATATTTTCTTACGTGTTGCACTACCGGTGATGTCTTAAACTCTACTTCTTTCCTTTCAAACATTGAGGACAATGTTTCATTCGAGTTGGGGAGGAATAGTTGACAATTGTGGAATATTGGTTAAGTTTTACTAATTTTTGTTATAGAACTAACCATTTTGAATAGAAGATGGCTGAATATGGGTGTAGTTACTCTAAAGCGCATCTTAGTAAATAAAAATAAAATTATTTTCTTAACTTTTCTTTTTGACTTCTCCTTTATAAATATACATTTTCACGTTTTTGAGTCGAAGATGGCTGAATATGGAGTGTAGTTACTCTAGAAACGCATCTTCTTTTAAAAAAAAAAAAAATTCAGACATTTTTCTTTAATTTTTCTACATGTATGTTTTCTTTTTATGTTTAGAATAGGTTGGGGGGTAGAATTTAGTTAAATAAAATTTGGTAATGTTGTGTGAGTTTTGATATTGGATGATATGATGACTTTTAAATTTTAGTATTTGTATTATCTTTGGTCTTGAGTGATGTTACACCATGTTTGCTATTCTATATGTTGATGTTGGGGACAAATATGAGTTGCTTGAAGGAATGCATATGTCAAAATAAATTCCAAGTGAGTTTTTGAGCGTATTAATTTTTCTTGGAGAGTAACCCTTTTTGCCCATTATTCATGCAGCTTAGCAGTTTATTATTTTATACATGATCTCTAGATTTCCTTTAAGTCAACCCTTTAAAAAAAGTGTGTTCGTTCGAATACTAACTAAGTAGATGATTAGGAAGATTATTTAGAACTACAGAGGCGATGGAAGGCCATCTTTGATCCGTTTGAGCCTTTCAAGCCATCACTATTGTAAAATATCCATAGTTAGCCCAGGCCTTAAAAAAAAAAAAAAAAGCTTTTCTTTGTTAACTTATCATCTGACCCTCCAATTTGGAGTATTACGATATAATACAAGTTCTATCACTATTCATGTTTGAGAAAAGGATAAATAATTATTTTGTTCAACAAAGTTGTGCCATAAAAAAATAAATTTCAATAAAAAAAAAAAAATTCAAAAGAAAAAAAAAAAAAAGAAAAAAAGGGATATCTGATAGCAATAAATAAGCAAAGCGCATCTTGTAATTTTCAAAAGTTCTTGAAATTTTCTCAAACATATATATTTTGTTTCCTATTTTCCTTTTTTGTTAAGCCATGTCCCAACCTACGTTACGTCTAATAAAGTCCTTCTTGATTTTAGAGAACTATAGTCACGAGTAAAAGCTAGTTATATGGGCTTTTAAGATGTGGTGCATTTATAAAAAAAAAAAAAATAATAAATTGGGTTGACTAGTAATTTATTTGAGGTCGTATTATTTCTAAGCTGTTGGCATATTTCTTTAATCTTGGTGAGAGTGTGGTATTTCAATATTATTTTCTCTCAATTCACCATTCATTGTAGTGACAATTTTTATTGGGTTTAATTTCTTTGTGAGTGTCACTACTAGGTGAGATTTTGGGGTTTGACATGTCATTCTTGAAAGTGGCTTGATTACTATAGTCTCTTGGTGATGCATGTGGATTGTTGATGTGGTTGTGATATTTCTTTAGGCGGAGATAATACTTGTACTTTTCTTTGATTCTATCATTAATCGATTGAATAAACACGTGTGTTTAAAAAAAAAAAATTTTGGTTTTGAATTTTATCTTAGCTTTGTTGCTAGGGACTAGATAACACAGTTGAAGTGTGTTGAGTGTTAGAAAGTGTATATTTATAAAGGAAAATCGTCATTTTACACTTGAAGTCTCACTAACATTGTTATTTTATTTATTTAAGTATTTTGTTTTTAATTACGTGTGTTTCATTATAATTAGTTATTTTATGTATTTTAGGGGTATCACGATTGTTTCACAATGAGCAGTGATCGGTGACAAAAGCAGACGTCACGTTTGAACTCGGGGACGATCGAAAACTTTGGGAGGAGCATAAAAGGAAAAATGTCACTGTTCATATCACAGAACTATTCATACGTATAGTCTTGTTCATGGTCTTTGTACAAATAGTGTTCTTGTGCAAAAACCGGTTTCTTGTGCAAATAGTGGTCAAAGTGTGAGCGTGCAAATAGTATTCTTGTACAAAAACGGTTTCTTGTGCAAATAGTGGTCAAACCGTGTGGCAAATAGTATTCTTGTTCAAATAGTGGCTGTTGTTGTTGATGATGGCGTGGCGCAATCTGGCGTCAATGTTTTAATCCGATGGTCATGATTCACTCAATGTACCTATAAAAGGGGCTTCCCACAATTTGATATCCACAATTCATTTGTAAGCTTAGATTTACGTAATTCCTTCTCTTTCTTGTATTTTCTATGTATTTTAATAAATTCCCATTTTTGCCCTTAGTTCAAATATGAGTAGCTAATTTTCTTTTAAGCTTGGGTTGAAGGTGAAGTCTCAACATGTTCCATGGGCTTTATTTGGTAAATTTATTTTCTTTTCCCCTCTAATATTTGTGGTTGTTTTGACTTTTAGGTCGACAAATAATAATAGTCTTGTCTAGAATCATACAGTTAAAGCCGGCACCCTAGTACAAGGTTATTATTATTTGTACGATCTTAACACCGTACTTATTTGGCGTGGTTCATGGTGTGGAATCCCCCTCGTTTAATTGGTATTAATATGGAATATTTAGCCCATGGAGCATGTTGATGCGGTCCAGGATATCCAGTGCTTGAGTATAATAGTTTCCATTTCAATTTACTCTTGCCATTTTAATTTAAATTCTAGCATATTTTAAATTCCTTTCACCATAAATCTAACCACCCATTTAAAGAAAATTAATTCTACAATTAAAATCAACCTCCTCGTGGGATCGACACTTTCGTCACCATTGATCTATTCTATGATAGATTCGATAAACTTGCGAGTTCAATAAAATTTGCACAACACATGTCTTGACATTTTATGGCGGGCTTGACCGTAACCTCCGCACGAGGACCCTCAGCCTGTACCCATTTCCGGCGCGAACCCGAACTTCCCTCCCGGCCCAGCGGACCAAATGCTATAGCCCACGGCCTCGGCGACCATTCCGCAGCTGCGCGCTGGGCATTTCTTGCCATTTCTGGCGGGCCTCGACCGTAGCCTCCCACTTTGGGCACCACGAGGATCCTCGAAAGATTGTACCCATTTCCAGCGACGAGCCCCTAAACCCCCTTGACCCCAGGGACCAAAGGCTATAGCCCACCGCCTCGGCGACTATTTCACGCAGCGCTGCGCGGGGCATGTCTTGCCATTTATGGCGGGCTTCTGACCGTAGCCTCCCTGGGCTACGAGGACCCTCGAAAAACTGTGCCATTTCCGGCCCGAGCCCCAGGCGTCCCTCCCGACCCCGCGGACCAAGTGCTATAGCCCACGGCCTCGGCGACCATTTCACCTTCGCTGCGCCAGGTATTTCTTGCCATTTTAGGGCAGGCCTCTGCCGTAGCCTCCCAGCTGCGAGGACCCTCGAAAAAAGCTGTACCCATTTCCGATGCCACCCTAGAACTTCCCTCCCCAACCCCCGCGGACCAAAGGCTATAGCCCACCGGCCTCGGCGACCGTTTCACGCGCTGCGCCGCTGGGCATTTCTTGCCATTTTAGGGCAGGCCTCTGACTGTAGCCTCCCACAGGGCAGACGAGGACCCTCGAAAAGATTGTACCCATTTCCGACGACCAGAGCCCCCTAAACCCCTTGACCCCAGGGACCAGGCTATAGCCCACGCCTCGGCGACTATTTCGCAGCTGCGCGCTGGGCATGTCTTGCCATTTATGGCGGGCTTCTGACCGTAGCCTCCCGCTGGGCACGAGGACCCTCGAAAAGGCTGCCATTTCCGGCGCCCAGGCCCCAGGCGTCCCTCCCCGGCCCCCGCGGACCGATACTATAGCCCACCGGCCTCGGCGACCATTTCACAGCGCTGCGCGCTGGGTATTTCTTGCCATTTAGGGTGAGCCTCGACCGTAGCCTCCCAGCTACGAGGACCCTCGAAAAAACTGTACCCATTTCCGATGCCCAGAGCCCCAGAACTTCCCTCCCCAACCCCCGGGGACCAAAGGCTATAGCCCACCGGCCTCGGCGACCGTTTCACGCGCTGCGCCGCTGGGCATTTCTTGCCATTTTAGGGCAGGCCTCTGACCGTAGCCTCCGGGCAGGCGAGGACCCTCGAAAAGGTGTACCCATTTCCGGCGACGAGCCCCTAAACCCCTGCCCAGGGACCAAAGGCTATAGCCCACGGCCTCGGCGACCGTTCACGCGTTGCGCGCTGGGCATTGCTTGCCATTTAGGACAGGCCTCTGACCGTAGCCTCCCCAGGCACGAGGACCCTCGAAAGATTGTACCCATTTCCGGACGAGCCCCTAAGCCCCTCCCGGCCCCAGCGGACCAAATCTAGCCCACCAGCCTCGGCGACTATTTCCTGTAGCTGCGCTGGGCATGTCTTGCCATTTTATGGCGGGCTTGACCGTAGCCTCCCACTTTGGGCACCACGAGGACCCTCAAAGACTGTACCCATTTCCGGCCCGAGCTCCGAAACCCCTCCCGGCCCAGCGGACCAAAGGCTATAGCCCACCGGCCTCGGCGACCGTTTCACGCGCTGCGCCGCTGGGCATTTCTTGCCATTTTAGGGCAGGCCTCTGACTGTAGCCTCCCACTGGGCACACGAGGACCCTCGAAAAGATTGTACCCATTTCCGACGACCAGAGCCCCCTAAACCCCCTGCCCAACCCCCGAGGACCAAAGGCTATAGCCCACCTGCCTCGGCGACTATTTCACGCGCTGCGCCGTTGGGCATGTCTTGCCATTTTATGGCAGGCTTCTGACCGTAGCCTCCCACTGGGCACACGAGGACCCTCGAAAAGCCTGTACCCATTTCCGACGCCCAGAGCCCCAGAACTTCGCTCCCCAACCCCCGGGGACCAAATGCTATAGCCCACCGGCCTCGGCGACAATTTCACGCGCTGCGCCGCTGGGTATTTCTTGCCATTTTAGGGCAGGCCTCTGACCGTAGCCTCCCACTGGGCACACGAGGACCCTCGAAAAAACTGTACCCATTTCCGGCGAGCCCGAACTTCCCTCCCAACCCCAGCGGACCAAAGGCTATAGCCCACGGCCTCGGCGACCGTTTCCACGCTGCGCGCTGGGTATTTCTTGCCATTTTAGGGCAGGCCTCTGCCGTAGCCTCCCAGGCACGAGGACCCTCGAAAAAACTGTACCCATTTCCGATGCGAGGCCCCGAACTTCCCTCCCGGCCCCAGCGGACCAGAATGCTATAGCCCACCTCGGCGACTATTTCACGCGCTGCGCGCTGGGCATGTCTTGCCATTTATGGCGGGCTTGACCGTAGCCTCCCCTTTGGGCACACGAGGACCCTCAAAAAGTACCCATTTCCGGCGCCCAGGCCCCGAGCGTCCCTCCCGACCCCGCGGACCAAGGCTATAGCCCACCGGCCTCGGCGACCGTTTCACCTGCGCGCTGGGCATTTCTTGCCATTTAGGGCGGGCCTCTGACGTAGCCTCCACTAGGCACACGAGGACCCTCGAAAGATTGTACCATTTCCGTGACAGAGCCCCAGCCCCCTGACCCTGAGGACCAAAGGCTATAGCCCACCTGCCTCGGCGACTATTTCACGCGATGCGCCGCTGGGCATGTCTTGTCATTTTATGGCAGGCTTCTGACCGTAGCCTCTCACTGGGCACACGAGGACCCTCGAAAAGACTGTACCAATTTCCGACGCCGAGAGCCCCAGAACGTCCCTCCCCAACCCCCGCGGACCAAAGGCTATAGCCCACCGGCCTCGGCGACCGTTTCACGAGCTGCGCCGCTGGGCATTTCTTGCCATTTTAGGGCAGGCCTCTGACCGTAGCCTCCCACTGGGCACACGAGGACCCTCGAAAAGATTGTACCCATTTCCGACGACCAGAGCCCCCTAAACCCTCTCCCACCCCGCGGACCAAATGCCCACCGGCCTCGGCGACTATTTCACGCGCTGCGCCGCTGGGCATGTCTTGCCATTTTATGGCAGGCTTCTGACCGTAGCCTCCCACTGGGCACACGAGGACCCTCGAAAAGACTGTACCCATTTCCGACGCCCAGAGCCCCAGAACCCCAGAACTTCCCTCCCCAACCCCCGCGGACCAAAGGCTATAGCCCACCGGCCTCGGCGACCATTTCACGCGCTGCGCCGCTGGGTATTTCTTGCCATTTTAGGGCAGGCCTCTGACCGTAGCCTCCCACTGGGCACACGAGGACCCTCGAAAAAACTGTACCCATTTCCGACGCCCAGAGCCCCAGAACTTCCCTCCCCAACCCCCGCGGACCAAAGGCTATAGCCCACCGGCATCGGCGACCGTTTCACGCGCTGCGCCGCTGGGCATTTCTTGCCATTTTAGGGCAAGCCTCTGACCGTAGCCTCCCACTGGGCACACGAGAACCCTCGAAAAGACTGTACCCATTTCCGACACAGGCCCCGAGCGCCTCCGCCCCAGCGCCAAGCGGACCCACCGGCCTCGGCGACTATTTCATGCGCTGCGCCGCTGGACATTTCTTGCCATTTTAGGGCAGGCTTCTGACCGTAGCCTCCCACTGGGCACGAGGACCCTCGAAAAGGCTGTACCCATTTCCGGCGCGAGCTCGAAACCCCCTCCCGGCCCCAGCGGACCAGGCTATAGCCCGCGGCCTCAGTGACTATTTCACGAGCTGCGCGCTGGGTATTTCTGGCAATTTTAGGGCAGGCCCTGACCGTAGCCTCCCAGTGGGCCGCGAGGACCCTCGAAAAGACTGTGCCATTTCCGACACAGGCCCCGAGCGCCCCTCCCCGGGCCAAGCGCGATAGCCCCACCGGCCTCGGCGACTATTTCATCTGCGCGCTGGACAATTCTTGCCAATTTAGGGCAGGATTCTGACCGTAGCCTCCCGCCAGCACGAGGACCCTCGAAAGACTGTACCCATTTCCGATGACGAGCCCCGAAACCCCTCCACATCCCCAGCGGACCAAGCGCTATAGCCCACCGGCCTCGGTGACTATTTCCGCTGCGCGCTGGGCATTTCTTGCCATTTAGGGCAGGCCTCGACCGTAGCCTCCCAGGCACACGAGGACCCTCGAAAAGACTGTACCCATTTCCGGCGCCCGGAACCCCGACGCGCTCCCGGCCCCAGCGGACCAAAGGCTATAGCCCACCGGCCTCGGCGACTATTTCACGCGCTGCGCCACTGGGCATGTCTTGCCATTTTAGGGCAGGCTTCTGACCGTAGCCTCCCACTGGGCACACGAGGACCCTCGAAAAGACTGTACCCATTTCCGACGACCAGGGCCCCCGAAACCCCCCCCCCCCAACCCCCGTGGACCAAAGGCTATAGCCCACCGGCCTCGGCGACTATTTCACGCGCTGCGCCGCTGGGTATTTCTTCCTATTTTAGGGCAGGCTTCTGATCGTAGCCTCCCACTGGGCACACGAGGACCCTCGAAAAGACTGTACCCATTTCCGATGACAAGAGCCCCGGCCCCTCCCCGACCCCGCGGACCCGCTGGCCACCGGCCTCGGCGACTATTTCACGCGCTGCGCCGCTGGGCATTTCTTGCCATTTTAGGGCAGGCTTCTGACCGTAGCCTCCCACTGGGCACACGAGGACCCTCGAAAAGACTGTACATATTTCCGACGACCAGAGCCCCCGTAACCCTCTTCCCAACCCCCGCGGACCAAAGGCTATAGCCCACCGGCCTCGGTGACTATTTCACGCGCTGCGCCGCTGGGCATTTCTTGCCATTTTAGGGCAGGCCTCTGACCGTAGCTTCCCACTGGGCACACTAGGACCCCCGAAAAGATTGTACCCATTTCCGACAACCAGAGCCCCCGAAACACCCTCCCCAATCCCCGCGGACCAAAGGCTATAGCCCACCGGCCTCGGTGACTATTTCACGCGCTGCGCCGCTGGGCATTTCTTGCCATTTTAGGGCAGGCCTCTGACCGTAGCCTCCCACTGGGCACACGAGGACCCTCAAAAAAGACTGTACCGATTTCGGCGCTCGAGCCCCGAGCGCGCTCCCCAACCCCCGCGGACCAAAGGCAATAGCCCACCGGTCTCGACGACTATTTCACGTGCTGCGCCGCTGGACATTTCTTGCCATTTTAGGGCAGGATTATGACCGTAGCCTCCCACTGGGCACACGAGGACCCTCAAAATGACTGTACCCATTTCCGATGCCCAGAGCCCCCGAACGCCCCTCCCCAACCCCCGCGGACCAAAGGCTATAGCCCACCGGCCTCGGTGACCATTTCACGCGCTGCGCCGCTGGGCATTTCTTGCCATTTTAGGGGAGGCCTTTGACCGTAGCCTCCCACTGGGCACACGAGGACACTCGAAAAGACTGTACCCATTTCCGATGACAAGAGCCCCCGAAGCCCCCTCCCCAACCCCCGCAGACCAAAGCCTATAGCCCACCGGCCTCGGCGACTATTTCACGTGCTGCGCAGCTGGGCATTTCTTGCCATTTTAGGGCAGGCTTCTGACCGTAGCCTCCCACTGGGCACACGAGGACCCTCGAAAAGACTGTACATATTTCCGACGACCAGAGCCCCCGTAACCCTCTTCCCAACCCCCGCGGACCAAAGGCTATAGCCCACCGGCCTCGGTGACTATTTCACGCGCTGCGCCGCTGGGCATTTCTTGCCATTTTAGGGCAGGCCTCTGACCGTAGCTTCCCACTGGGCACACTAGGACCCCCGAAAAGATTGTACCCATTTCCGACAACCAGAGCCCCCGAAACACCCTCCCCAATCCCCGCGGACCAAAGGCTATAGCCCACCGGCCTCGGTGACTATTTCACGCGCTGCGCCGCTGGGCATTTCTTGCCATTTTAGGGGAGGCCTCTGACCGTAGCCTCCCACTGGGCACACGAGGACCCTCAAAAAATACTGTACCGATTTCCGACGCTCAGAGCCCCCGAACGCCGCTCCCCAACCCCCGCGGACCAAAGGCTATAGCCCACCGGTCTCGGCGACTATTTCACGTGCTGCGCCGCTGGACATTTCTTGCCATTTTAGGGCAGGATTATGACCGTAGCCTCCCACTGGGCACACGAGGACCCTCAAAATGACTGTACCCATTTCCGATGCCCAGAGCCCCCGAACGCCCCTCCCCAACCCCCGCGGACCAAAGGCTATAGCCCACCGGTCTCGGCGACTATTTCACGTGCTGCGCCGCTGGACATTTCTTGCCATTTTAGGGCATGATTATGACCGTAGCCGCCCACCGGGCACACGAGGACCGTCGAAAAGGCTGTACCCATTTCCGACGTCCAGAGCCTCCGAAACACCCTCCCCAACCCCCGCGGACCAAAGGCTATAGCCCACCGGCCTCGGTGAGTATTTCACGCGCTGCGCCGCTGGGCATTTCTTGCCATTTTAAGGCAGGCCTCTGACCGTAGCTTCCCACTGGGCACACGAGGACCCTCGAAAAGACTGTACCCATTTCCGACGCCCAGAGCCCCCGAACGCCCCTCCCCAACCCCAGCCGACCAAAGGCTATAGCCCACCGGCCTCGGCGACTATTTCAAGCGCTACGCCGACGGGCATTTCTTGCAATTTTAGAGCAGGCCTCTGACCGTAGACTCCCACTGGGCACACGAGGGCCCTCGAAAAGACTGTACCCATTTACGATGCGAGCCCCGAACTTCCCTCCCCAACCCCCGCGGACCAGCTATAGCCCACCGGCCTCGCCCGACAATTTCACTGCGATGCGCGCTAGGCATGTCTTGCCATTTTAGTGCAGGCTTGACCTGAGCCTCCCAGGAACACGAGGACCCTCGAAAGACTGTACCCATTTCCGGCGTCAGGCCCCGAACCCCCTCCCCAACCCCAGCGGACCAAAGGCTATAGCCCACCGGCCTCGGCGACTATTTCACGCGCTGCGCCGCTGGATATTTCTTGCCATTTTAGGGCAGGCTTCTGACCTTAGCCTCCCACTGGGCACACGAGGACCCTCAAAAAGACTGTACCCATTTCCGACGCGCAGAGCCCCCGAACGCCCCTCCCTAACCCCCGCGGACCAAAGGCTATAGCCCACCGGTCTCGGCGACTATTTCACGTGCTGCGCCGCTGGACATTTCTTGCCATTTTAGGCAGGCTTTTGACCGTAGCCTCCCACTGGGCACACGAGGACCCTCGAAAAGGCTGTACCCATTTCCGACGACCAGAGCCCCACCCTCCATGACCCCCGCGGACCAAAGGCTATAGCCCACCGGCCTCGGTGACTATTTCATGCGCTGCGCCGCTGGGCATTTCTTGCCATTTCAGGGCAAGCCTCTGACCGTAGCCTCCCACTGAGCACACGAGGACCCTCAAAAAGACTGTACCCATTTCCGACGCCCAGAGCCCCCGAACGCTCCCCGGCCCCGCGGACCGTGCTATAGCCCACGGACTCGGCGACTATTTCACGCGCTGTGCGCTGGACATTTCTTGCCATTTTAGGGCGAGGCTTCTGACCTTAGCCTCCCCTTTGGGCACACGAGGACCGTCGAAAGACTGTACCCATTTCCGGCGCGAGCCCCGAGCGCCTCCAACCCCCGCGGAAAGGCTATAGCCCACCAGTCTCGGCGACTATTTCACGTGCTGCGCCGCTGGACATTTCCTGCCATTTTAGGGCAGGCTTCTGACCGTAGCCTCCCACTGGGCACACGATGACCCTCGAAAAGGCTGTACCCATTTCCAACGACCAGTGCCCCCGAAAGACCCTACCCAACCCCCGCGGACCAAAAGCTATAGCCCACCGGTCTCGGTGACCATTTCACGCGCTGCGCCGCTGGGCATTTCTTGCCATTTTAGGGCAAGCCTCTCACCGTAGCCTCCCACTGGGCACACGAGGACCCTCGAAAAGTCTGTACCAATTTCCGATGCCCAGAGCCCCAGAACTTCCCTACTGAACCCCCGCGGACCAAAGGCTATAGCCCACCGGCCTCGGCGACTATTTCACGCGCTGCGCCGCTGGACATTTCTTGCCATTTTAGGGCAGGCTTCTGACCTTAGCCTCCCACTGGGCACACGAGGACCCTCCAAAATACTGTACCCATTTCCGACGCGCAGAGCCCCCGAACGCCCCTCCCCAACCCCCGCGGAAAGGCTATAGCCCACCAGTCTCGGCGACTATTTCACGTGCTGCGCCGCTGGACATTTCTTGCCATTTTAGGGCAGGCTTCTGACCGTAGCCTCCCACTGGGCACACGATGACCCTCGAAAAGGCTGTACCCATTTCCGACGACCAGTGCCCCCGAAAGACCCTACCCAACCCCCGCGGACCAAAAGCTATAGCCCACCGGTCTCGGTGACCATTTCACGCGCTGCGCCGCTGGGCATTTCTTGCCATTTTAGGGCAAGCCTCTCACCGTAGCCTCCCACTGGGCACACGAGGACCCTCGAAAAGTCTGTACCAATTTCCGATGCCCAGAGCCCCAGAACTTCCCTACTGAACCCCCGCGGACCAAAGGCTATAGCCCACCGGCCTCGGCGACAATTTCACGCGATGCGCCGCTGGGCATTTCTTGCCATTTTAGGGCAGGCTTCTGACCGTAGCCTCCCACTAGGCACACGAGGACCCTCGAAAAGACTGTACCCATTTCTGATGCCCAGAGCCCCCGAACCCCCCTCCCCAAGCCCCGTGGACCAAAGGCTATAGTCCACCGGCCTCGGCGAGTATTTCACGCGCTGCGCCGCTGGGCATTTCTTATCATTTTAGGGCAGGCTTTTGACCGTAGCCTCCCACTGGGCACACGCGGACCCTCGAAAAAACTGGACCCATTTCCGAAGCCCCCAGGGAGCTAACTCCTGTCCTCAACCCCCGCGGACCAAAGGCTATAGCCCACCGGCCTCAGCGACTATTTCACGTGCTGCGCCGCTGGGCATTTCTTGCCATTTTAGGGCAGGCTTCTGACCGTAGCCTCCCACTGAGCACACTAGGACCCTCGAAAAGACTGTACATATTTATGACGACCAGAGCCCCCGAATCCCCTCCCCAACCCCCGCGGACCAAAGGCTATAGCCCACCGGCCTCGGTGACTATTTCACGCGCTGCGCCGCTGGGCATTTCTTGCCATTTTAGGGTAGGCTTCTGACCGTATCCTCCCACTGGGCACACTAGGACCCTTGAAAAGACTATACCCATTTCTGATGCCCAGAGCCCCCGAACCCCCCTCCCCAAGCCCCGTGGACCAAAGGCTATAGTCCACCGGCCTCGGCGAGTATTTCACGCGCTGCGCCGCTGGGCATTTCTTATCATTTTAGGGCAGGCTTTTGACCGTATCCTCCCAGGCTGCGGACCCTCGAAAAAACTGTACCCATTTCCACGCCCGAGCCCCGAGCGCCCCTCCTCGACCCCAGCGGACCAGGCTATAGCCCACGGCCTCGGCGACTATTTCCGCAGCGCTGCGCCGCTGGGCATGTCTTGCCATTTTAGTGCAGGCTTCTGACCGTAGCCTCCCACTGGGCACACGTGGACCCTCGAAAAGACTGTACCCATTTCCGACGACCAGAGCCCCCGAAACCCCCTCCCCAACCCCCGCGGACCAAAGCCTATAGCCCACCGGCCTCGGCGACTATTTCACGTGATGCGCCGCTGGGGATTTCTTGCCATTTTATGGCAGGCTTCTGACCTTAGCCTCCCACTGGGCACACGAGGACCCTCGAAAGGACTGTACACATTTCTGACGAGCCACGAAACCCCTCCCAACCCCAGCGGAACAAAGGCTATAGCCCACAGGCCTGGGTGACTTTTTCACCCGCTGCGCCGATGGGTATTTCCTTCCATTTTAGGGCAGGCCTCTGACCGTAACTTCCCCCTTTGGGCACCGAGACCCCGAAAAGGCTGTACTATTTCCGGACGAGCCCACAGAAACACCCTCCCAATCCCAGCGGACCAAAGGCTATAGCCCACGGCCTCGGTGACTAATTCCGCTGTGCGGCTGGGCATTTCTTGCCATTTAGGGCAGCCTCGGCCGTAGCCTCCCAGGCACCAGCGACCCTCGAAAAGCATGCCATTTCGATGCCGAGCCCCGAACTTCCCCCGACCCCGCGGACCAAGGCTATAACCCACCGGCCTCGGTGACAATTTCCTGCGATGCGCCTCTGGGCATGTCTTGCCATTTCTGGCAGGCTTGACCGTAGCCTCCCACTGGGCACCGAGGACCCGTCGAAATGCTGTACCCATTTCCGGCAACCAGATCCGCAAAACCCCTCCCTAACCCCGCGGTCCAAACTGACTATTTCACGCGCTGCGCCGCTGGGCATTTCTTGCCATTTTAGGGCAGGCTTCTGACCGTAGCCTCCCACTGGGCACACGAGGACCCTCGAAAAGACTGTACCTATTTTCGACGACCAGAGCCCCCGAAACCTCCTCCCCAACCCCCGCGGACCAAAGGCTATAGCCCACCGGCCTCGGCGACTATTTCACGCGCTGCGCCGCTGGACATTTCTTGCCATTTCAGGGCAGGATTCTGACCGTAGCCTCCCACTGGGCGCACTAGGACCCTCGAAAAGGCTGTACCCATTTCCGACGACCAGAACCTCCGAAACACCCTCCCCAACCCCCGCGGACTAAAGGCTATAGCCCACCGGCCTCGGTGACTATTTCACGCGCTGCGCCGCTGGGCATTTCTTGCTATTTTATGGCAGGCATCTGACCGTAGCTCCCCACTGGGCACACGAGGACCCTCGAAATGACTGTACCCATTTCCGACGCCCAGATCCCTCGAACGCCCCTCCCCAACCCCCGCGGATCAAAGGCTATAGCCCACCGGTCTCGGCGACTATTTCATGGGCTGCGCCGCTGGACATTTCTTGCCATTATAGGGCATGATTATGACCGTAGCCTCCCACTGGGCACACGAGGACCCTCGAAAAGGCTGTACCCATTTCCGACGTCCAGAGCCTCCGAAACACCCTCCCCAACCCCAGCGTGCAAAGCCTATGGCCCACGGCCTTGGTGACTATTTCAGCGCTGCGCGCTGAGCATTTCTTGCCATTTTAGGGCAGGCCTCTGACCGTAACTTCCACATGGGCACACGAGGACCTTCGAAAAGACTGTACCCATTTCCGACGACGAGCTTCGAGCGCCCCTCGGCCCCGCCGACCAAAGGCTATAGCGCACCGGCCTCGGCGAATATTTCACGTGCTGCGCCGCCGGGTATTTCTTGCAATTTTAGAGCAGGCCTCTGACCGTAGACTCCCACTGGGCACACGAGGACCCTCGAAAAGACTGTACCCATTTCTGATGCCCAGAGCCCCAGAACTTCCCTCCCCAACCCCCGCGGACCAAAGGCTATAGCCCACCGGCCTCGCCGACAATTTCACGCGATGCGCCGCTGGGCATGTCTTGCCATTTTAGTGCAGGCTTCTGACCGTAGCCTCCCACTGGGCACACGAGGACCCTCGAAAAGACTGTACATATTTCCGACGACCAGAGCCCCCGAAACCCCCTCCCCAACCCCCGCGGACCAAAGGCTATAGCCCACCGGCCTCGGTGACTATTTCACGCGCTGCGCCGCTGGGCGTTTTTTGCCATTTTAGGGCAGGCCTCTGACCGTAGCTTCCCACTGGGCACACGAGGACCCTCGAAAAGATTGTACCCATTTCCGGCCTTTCGAGCCCCGACGCGCCTCCCGGCCCCAGCGGACCAAGGTTATAGCCCACGGCCTCGGTGACTATTTCCGCAGCTTTCTGCGCTGGGCGTTTTGCCATTTTAGGCCGGGCCTCGACCGTAGCTTCCCAGGCACCGAGGACCCTCGAAAGACTGTACCCGTTTCCGATGCGAGCGCGGGCGCCTCCCAGCCCGCCGACCAAGGCTATAGCCCACGGCCCCGGTGACGAATTCACGCGCTGTGCCACTGGGCACTTCTAGCCATATTAGGGCAGGCCTCTGACCGTTGCATCCCACTGGACAACTGAGGTACATCGTAATGTCTGGACCCATTTCCGATGACCTTCGCCCCCGAAACCCCCTCCCCAACCCCCGCGGACCAAAGGCTATAGTCCACCGGCCTCGTCGAGTATTTCACGCGCTGCGCCGCTCGGTATTTCTTATCATTTTAAGGCAGGCTTCTGACCGTAGCCTCCCACTGGGCACACGAGGACCCTCGAAAAGACTGTACCAATTTCCGAGCCAGGCCCCCCAAACCCCTCCCCGGCCCGCGGACCAAGGCTATAGCCCACCGGCCTCGTTACTATTTTATGCGCTGCGCCGCTGGGTATTTCTTGCCATTTTAGGGCAGGCCTCTGACCGTAACCTCCCACTGGGCACACGAGGACCCTCGAAAAGACTGTACATATTTCCGACGACCAGAGCCCCCGAAACCCCCTCCCCAACCCCCGCGGACCAAAGGCTATAGCCCACCGGCCTCGCCGACAATTTCACGCGATGCGCCGCTGGGCATGTCTTGCCATTTTAGTGCAGGCTTCTGACCGTAGCCTCCCCAGGCTACGAGGACCCTCGAAAGACTGTACCCATTTCCGGCCCGAGCCCCGACGCTCCTCCAACCCCGCGGACCAAGGCTATAGCCCACCGGCCTCGGCGACTATTTCGCGCGCTGCGCCGCTGGACATTTCTTGCCATTTTAGGGCAGGCCTCTGTCCGTAGCCTCCCACAGGCGCACTAGGACCCTCGAAAGACTGTACCCATTTCCGGCCGGGCCTCCGAAACACCCTCCCAACTCCCACGGACCAAGGCTATAGCCCACGGCCTCGGTGACCATTTCACGCAGCTGCGCGCTGGGCGTTTTTCCCATTTAGGGCAGGCCTCACGTAGTAGCTTCACTGGGCTGCGAGGACCCTCGAAAAGGTGTACCCATTTCCGGCGAGCCCCGACGCCTCCCAGGCCCGCGGACCAAAGGCTACAGCCCACCGGCCTCGGTGACTATTTCACGGCCTGCGGCGCTTGGCGTTTTGCCATTTAGGGGCAGGCCTCGACCGTAGCCTCCAGCTGGGCACCACGAGGACCCTCGAAAAGACTGTACCCATTTCCGGCGCCCGAGCCCCGAGCGCCGCTCCCCAGCCCCGGACCAAGGCTATAGCCCACCGGCCTCGGCGACCTTTTCTGGAGCTGCGCCCTGTGCCATTCCGTGCCATTTTAGGGCAGGCTTCTGACCGTAGCCTCCCACTGGGCGCACTAGGACCCTCGAAAAGACTGTACCCATTTCCGACGACCAGAGCCTCCGAAACACCCTCCCCAACCCCCACGGACCAAAGGCTATAGCCCACCGGCCTCGGTGACCATTTCACGCGCTGCGCCGCTGGGCGTTTTGCCATTTAGGGCGGGCCTCGACCGTAGCTTCCCCTGGGCACGAGGACCCTCGAAAGATTGTACCCATTTCGGCCCGAGCCCCGAGCGCCCTCCCGGCCAGCGGACCAAAGGCTACAGCCCACCGGCCTCGGTGACTATTTCACGCGCTGCGACGCTTGGCGTTTTTTGCCATTTTAGGGCAGGCCTCTGACCGTAGCCTCCCACTGGGCACACGAGGACCCTCAAAAAGACTGTACCCATTTCCGACGCCCAAAGCCCCGAGCGCGCTCCCAGCCCCGCGGACCAAGGCTATAGCCCACCGGCCTCGGCGACTATTTCACGCTGCGCGCTGGACATTCTTGCCATTTTAGGGCGGGCTTGACCGTAGCCTCCCCCTTGCGCACTAGGACCCTCGAAAACTGTACCCATTTCCGGCGACGAGCCTCAAAACACCCTCCCAGCCCCGGACCAAGGCTATAGCCACCGGCCTCGGTGACCATTTCACCGCTGCGCGCTGGGCGTTTTTGCCATTTAGGGCAGGCCTCGACCGTAACTTCACGGGCACCGAGGACCCTCGAAAATTGTACCCATTTCCGGCGCAGGCCCCGAGCCTCCCGCCCCGCGGACCAGGCTATAGCCCACGGCCTCGGTGACTATTTCACCGCTGCGCGGCTGGGCGTTTTGCCATTTTAGGGCAGGCCTCTGGCGTAGCTTCCCGCTGGGCACCACGAGGACCCTCGAAAAGTACCCATTTCCGTGCCCAGAGCCGCGCCCCTCCCCAGCCCGCCGACCAAGGCTATAGCCCACCGGCCTCGGTGACTAATTCTGCAGCTGCGCCGCTGGGCATTCTTGCCATTTTAGGGGCAGGCCTCTGACCTCCTCACTGGGCACCGAGGACCCTCAAAGACTGTGCCATTTCCGACGCCCACAGCCCCCGAGCGCCGCTCCCCAACCCCCGCGGACCAAAGGCTATAGCCCACCGGCCTCGGCGAGTATTTCACGCGCTGCGCCGCTGGACATTTCTTGCCATTTTAGGGCAGGCTTCTGACCGTAGCCTCCCACTGGGCGCACTAGGACCCTCGAAAAGACTGTACCCATTTCCGACGACCAGAGCCTCCGAAACCCCCTCCCCAACCCCCACGGACCAAAGGCTATAGCCCACCGGCCTCGGTGACCATTTCACGCGCTGCGCCGCTGGGCGTTTTTTGCCATTTTAGGGCAGGCCTCTGACCGTAGCTTCCCACTGGGCACACAAGGACCCTCGAAAGGTGTACCCATTTCCGGCGCCCGAGCCCCGAGCGCCCTCCCCAACCCCGGACCAAAGGCTGCCCACGGCCTCGGTGACTATTTCACAGCGCTGCGGCGCTGGGCGTTTTGCAATTTTGCAGGCCTCTGGCCGTAACTGCCTGGGCACCACGAGGACCCTCGGAAGACTGCCATTTCCGATGCCGAGCACCCGGGCGCCCTCCCAACCCCAGCGGACCAAAGGCTATAGCGCGCGGCCTCGGTGACTATTTCCGCTGCGCGCTGGGCGTTTTGCCATTTTGGGCAGGCCTCTGGCGTAACTTCCCAGGGACCACGAGGACCCTCGAAAAGGCTGTACCCATTTCCGATGCCGAGCGGGCGCCCCTCCCAGCGCCCGCCGAGCAAAGGCGATATCCCACCGGACTCGGTGACTAATTCACAGCTGCGCGCTGGCATTTCTTGCCATTTTAGGGCAGGCCTCTGACCGTAACTCACTGGGCACCACGAGGACCCTCAAAAGTGTGCCATTTCCGGCCCCGGCCCCGAGCGCCGCTCCCAGCCCGCGGACCAGGCTATAGCCCACCGGCCTCGGCGGCTATTTCGCAGCGCTGCGCCGCTGGACATTTCTTGTCATTTTAGGGCAGGCTTCTGACCGTAGCCTCCTACTGGGCGCACTAGGACCCTCGAAAAGACTGTACCCATTTCCGACGACCAGAGCCTCCGAAACACCCTCCCCAACCCCCACGGACCAAAGGCTATAGCCCACCGGCCTCGGTGACCATTTCACCTTTCTGCGCGCTGGGCGTTTTTGCCATTTATCGCGGGCCTCTGGCGTAAGCTTCCCCAGGCACGAGGACCCTCGAAAAGACTGTACCCATTTCCGATGCCCAGAGCCCCGGAACGCCCCTCCCCAACGCCCGCCGACCAAAGGCTATAGCCCACCAGCCTCGGTGACTAATTCACGCGCTGCGCCGCTGGGCATTTCTTGCCATTTTAGGGCAGGCCTCTGACCGTAGCCTCCCACTGGGCACACGAGGACCCTCAAAAAGACTGTACCCATTTCCGACGCCCAAAGCCCCCGAACGCCGCTCCCCAACCCCCGCGGACAAAAGGCTATAGCCCACCGGCCTCGGCGACTATTTCACGCGCTGCGCCGCTGGACATTTCTTGCCATTTTAGGGCAGGCTTCTGACCGTAGCCTCCCACTGGGCGCACTAGGACCCTTGAAAAGACTGTACCCATTTCCGATGACCAGAGCCTCCGAAACACCCTCCCCAACCCCCACGGACCAAAGGCTATAGCCCACCGGCCTCGGTGACCATTTCACGCGCTGCGCCGCTGGGTGTTTTTTGCCATTTTAGGGCAGGCCTCTGACCGTAGCTTCCCACTGGGCACACGAGGACCCTCGAAAGGATTGTACCCATTGCCGATGCCCAGAACCCCCGAACGCCCCTCCCCAACCCCCGCGGACCAAAGGCTATAGCCCACCGGCCTCGGTGACTATTTCACGCGCTGCGCCGCTGGGCATTTCTTGCCATTTTAGGGCAGGCCTCTGACCGTAGCTTCCCACTGGGCACACGAGGACCCTCGAAAAGATTGTACCCATTTCCGACGCCCAGAGCCCCCGAACGCCCCTCCCCAACCCCCGCGGACCAAAGGCTATAGCCCACCGGCCTCGGTGACTATTTCACGCGCTGCGACGCTGGGCGTTTTTTGCCATTTTAGGGCAGGCCTCTGACCGTAGCTTCCCACTGGGCACACGAGGACCCTCGAAAAGACTGTACCCATTTCCGATGCCCAGAGCCCCGGAACGCCCCTCCCCAACGCCCGCCGACCAAAGGCTATAGCCCACCGGCCTCGGTGACTAATTCACGCGCTGCGCCGCTGGGCATTTCTTGCCATTTTAGGGCAGGCCTCTGACCGTAGCCTCCCACTGGGCACACGAGGACCCTCAAAAAGACTGTACCCATTTCCGACGCCCAGAGCCCCGAGCGCGCTCCCGGCCCGCCGACCAAAGGCTATAGCCCACCGGCCTCGGCGACTATTTCACGCGCTGCGCCGCTGGACATTTCTTGCCATTTTAGGGCAGGCTTCTAACCTTAGCCTCCCACTGGGCACACGAGGACCCTCAAAAAGACTGTACATATTTCTGACGACCAGAGCCCCCGAAACCCCCTCCCCAACCCCCGCGGACCAAAGGCTATAGCCCACCGGCCTCGGAGACCATTTCACGCGCTGCGCCGCTGGGCATTTCTAGCCATTTTAGGGCAGGCCTCTGACCGTAGCCTCCCACTGGGCAACTGAGGACCATCGTAAAGACTGTACCCATTTCCGATGACCAGAGCCTCCGACACCCCCTCCCCAACCCCCGCGGACCAAAGGCTATAGCCCACCGGCCTCGTCGAGTATTCACGCGCTGTGCCGCTGGGTATGTCTTATCATTTTAAGGCAGGCTTCTGACCCTAGCCTCCCACTGGGCACACTAGGACCCTCGAAAAGACTGTACCAATTTCCGACAACCAGAGCCCCCAAACCCCCTTCCCCAATCCCCGCAGACCAAAGGCTATAGCCCACCGGCCTCGTTACTATTTTATGCGCTGCGCCGCTGGGTATTTCTTGCCATTTTAGGGAAGGCCTCTGACCGTAACCTCCCACTGGGCACACGAGGACCCTCGAAAAGACTGTACATATTTCCGACGACCATAGCCCCCGAAACCCCTCCCCAACCCCCGCGGACCAAAGGCTATAGCCCACCGGCCTCGGTGACTATTTCACGCGCTGCGCCGCTGGGCATTTCTTGCCATTTTAGGGCAGGCCTCTGACCGTAGCCTCCCACTGGGCACACGAGGACCCTCGAAAAGACTGTACCCATTTCCGACGACCAGAGCCCCCGAAACCCGCTCCCCAACCCCCGCGGACCAAAGGCTATAGCCCACCGGCCTCGGTGACTATTTCACGCGCTGCGCCGCTGGGCATTTCTTGCCATTTTAGGGCAGGCCTCTGACCGTAGCCTCCCACTGGGCACACGAGGACCCTCGAAAGGACTGTACCCATTTCCGACGCCCAGAGCCCCTGACACCCGGTCCCCACCCCCGCGGACCAAAGGCTATAGCCCACCGGCCTTGGTGACTATTTCACGCGCTGCGCCGCTGGGCATTTCTTGCCATTTTAGGGCAGGCCTCTGACCGTAGCTTCCCACTGGGCACACGAGGACCCTCGAAAAGATTGTACCCATTGCCGACGCCCAGAGCCCCCGAACGCCCCTCCCAGCCCCGCGGACCAAGGCTGCCAGCCCACCGGCCTCTGTGACTATTTCCCGCGCTGCGCCGCTGGGCTTTTCTTGCGTTTTTAGGGGTGCACTCTGTCTGTAGCCTCCCACTGGGCACACGAGGACCCTCGAAAAGACTGTACCCATTTCCGGCGCGAGCCCCGAGCGCTCCCCCAACCCCCGCGGACCAAAGGCTATAGCCCACCGGCCTCGGTGACTATTTCACGCGCTGCGCCGCTGGGCATTTCTTGCCATTTTAGGGCAGGCCTCTGACCGTAGCTTCCCACTGGGCACACGAGGACCCTCGAAAAGATTGTACCCATTTCCGACGCCCAGAGCCCCCGAACGCCCCTCCCCAACCCCCGCCGACCAAAGGCTATAGCCCACCGGCCTCGGTGACTATTTCACGCGCTGCGCCGCTGGGTGGTTCTTATCATTTTAAGGCAGGCTTCTGTCCGTAGCCTCCCACTGGGCACACGAGGACCCTCGAAAAGACTGTACCAATTTCCGACAACCAGAGCCCCCGAACGCCCCTCCCCAAACCCCGCGGACCAAAGGCTATAGCCCACCGGCCTCGGCGACTATTTCACGCGCTGCGCCGCTGGACATTTCTTGCCATTTTAGGGCAGGATTCTGACCGTAGCCTCCCACTGGGCGCACTAGGACCCTCGAAAAGACTGTACCCATTTCCGACGACCAGAGCCTCCGAAACACCCTCCTCACCCCCACGGACAAAAGGCTATAGCCAACCGGCCTCGGTGACTATTTCACGCGCTGCGCCGCTGGGCATTTCTTGCCATTTTAGGGCAGGCCTCTGACCGTGGCCTCCCACTGGGAACACGAGGACCCTCGAAAAGGCCCATTTCGATGCCGGGCCCGAACTTCCTCCCTCGGCCCAGCGGACCAAAGGCTATAGCCCACAGGCCTCGGCGACAATTTCACGCGATGCGCCGCTTGGTATGTCTTGCCATCTTAGGCCATGCTTCTGACCGTAGCCTCCCACTGGGCACACGAGGACCCTCGAAAAGACTGTACCTATTTTCGACGACCAGAGCCCCCGAAACCTCCTCCCCAACCCCCGCGGACCAAAGGCTATAGCCCACCGGCCTCGGCGACTATTTCACGCGCTGCGCCGCTGGACATTTCTTGCCATTTTAGGGCAGGATTCTGACCGTAGCCTCCCACTGGGCGCACTAGGACCCTCGAAAAGACTGTACCCATTTCCGACGACCAGAGCCTCCGAAACACCCTCCTCACCCCCACGGACAAAAGGCTATAGCCAACCGGCCTCGGTGACTATTTCACGCGCTGCGCCGCTGGGCATTTCTTGCCATTTTAGGGCAGGCCTCTGACCGTGGCCTCCCACTGGGAACACGAGGACCCTCGAAAAGACTGTACCCATTTCCGATGCCCAGAGGCCCCGACGCCTCCCCTCCACCAGGCCAAAGGCTATAGCCAACCGGCCTCGGTTACTATTTCACGCGCTGTGTCGCTGGGCATTTCTTGCCATTTTAGGGTAGCCCTCTGACCGTAGCCTCCCACTGGGAACACGAGGACCCTCAAAAACTGTACCATTTCGTGCCAGAACCCCGAGGCGCGCGCTCCCCGACCCCCGCGGACGAAAGGCTATAGCCCACATGCCTCGGCGACTATTTCACGCGTTGCGCCGCTGGACATTTCTTGCCATTTTAGGGCAGGCCTCGTAGTAACCTCCCATGGGTACCGAGGACCCTCGAAAAGGCTGTGCCCATTCGGACGCAGGCCGAGCGCCCTCCCGAAACCCAGCGGACCAAGGCTATAGCCCACCGGCCTCGGCGACTATTTCATCTTGCGCTTGCGCTGGGCATATACGCCATTGGGCGGGCCTCGGCCGTAGCCTCCGCGGGCACGAGGACCCTCCGAAAATTGTACCCGTTTGAACGCCCAGCGAACCCGAGGCGCGCTCCCTGACCCCCAGCGGACCGAGGCTATAGCCACCGGCCTCGGCGCGACTATTTCCTTCGCTGCGCGCTGGACATTTCTTGCCATTTTAGGGCGGCTTCGCCGACCTAACCTTTGGGCGCACTAGGACCCTCGAAAAGACTGTACCCATTTCCGACGACCAGAGCCTCCGAAACACCCTCCCCAACCCCCACGGACCAAAGGCTATAGCCCACCGGCCTCGGTGACCATTTCACGCGCTGCGCCGCTGGGTGGTTCTTATCATTTTAAGGCAGGCTTCTGTCCGTAGCCTCCCACTGGGCACACGAGGACCCTCGAAAAGACTGTACCAATTTCCGACAACCAGAGCCCCCAAACCCCCCTCCCCAATCCCCGCAGACCAAAGGCTATAGCCCACAGGCCTCGTTACTATTTTATGCGCTGCGCCGCTGGGTATTTCTTGCCATTTTAGGGTAGGCTTCTGACCGTATCCTCCCACTGGGCACACTAGGACCCTTGAAAAGACTGTACCCATTTTCGACGACCAGAGCCCCCTAAACCCCCTCCCCAACCCCCGCGGACCAAAGCCTATAGCCCACCGGCCTCGGTGACTATTTCACGCGCTGCGCCGCTGGGCATTTTTTGCAATTTTAGGGCAGGCCTCTGACCGCAGCCTCCCAGCCCAGGCACACGAGACCCTCGAAAGATTGTACCCATTTCGGCGCCCGAACCCCGAGCGCCCCTCCCGGCCCCGCGGACCAAAGGCTATAGCCCACCGGCCTCGGCGACTATTTCACGAGGTGCGCCGATGGACATTTCTTGCCATTTTAGGGCGGGCTTCTGACCGTAGCCTCCCACTGGGCTCACGAGGACCCTCGAAAAGACTGTACCCATTTCCGACCCCCAGAGCCCCCGAAACCCCCGCCCCAACCCCCGCGGACCAAAGGCTATAGCCCACCGGCCTCAGTGACTATTTCCCGCGCTGCGCCGCTGGGCATTTCTTGCCATTTTAGGGCAGGCCTCTGACCGTAGCCTCCCACTGGGCACACGAGAACCCTCAAAAAGACTGTACCCATTGCCGACCCCCAGAGCCCCCGAACGCCCCTCCCCAACCCCCGCGGACCAAAGGCTATAGACCACCGGCCTCGGCGACTATTTCACGCGCTGCGCCGCTGGGCATTTCTTACCATTTTAGGGCAGGCCTCTGACTGTAGCCTCCCACTAGGTGTACGAGGAACCTCGAAAAGACTGTACCCATTTCGGATGCCCAGATCCCCCGAACGCCCCTCCCCAACCCCCGTGGACCAAAGGCTATAGCCCACCGGCCTCAGCGACTATTTCACGTGCTGCGCCGCTGCGTATTTTTTGGCATTTTAGGGCAGGCCTCTGACCGTAGCCTCCCACTGGGCACACGAGGACCCTCGAAAAGACTGTATGCATTTCCGACGACCAGAGCTCCCGAAACCCCCTCCCCAACCCCCGCGGACCAAAGGCTCTAGCCCTCCGGCCTCGGTGACTATTTCCCGCGCTGCCCCGCTGGGCATTTCTTTCCATTTTAGGGTAAGCCTCTGACCTTAGCCTCCCACTGGGTACACGAGGACCCTCGAAAAGCCTGTACCTATTTCGGACGACCAGAGCCCCGACGCCTCCCGGCCCAGCGGACCAAAGGCTATAGCCCACCGGCCTCGGCGACTATTTCACGCGCTGCGCCGCTGGGCATGTCTTGTCATTTTAGGGCAGGCTTCTGACCGTAGCCTCCCACTGGGCACACGAGGACCCTCAAAAAGACTATACCCATTTCCGACGACCAGAGCCCCCGAAACACCTTCCCCAACACCCGCGGACCAAAGGCTATAGCCCACCGGCCTCGGCGACTATTTGACGCGCTGTGCCGATGGGCAGTTCTTACCATTTTAGGGCAGGCTTCTGACCGTAGCCTCCCACTGGGCACACGAGGACCATCGAAAAGACCGTACCCATTTCTGACAACCAGAGCCCCCGAAACCCCCTCCCCAACCCCCGCGGACCAAAGGCTATAGCCCACCGGCCTCGGTGACAATTTCACGCGCTGTGCCGCTGGGCATTTATTGTCATTTTAGGGCAGGCCTCTGACCGTAGCCTCCCACTGGGCACACGAGGACCCTCGAAAAGACCGTACCCATTTCTGACTACCAGAGCCCCCGAAACCGCCTCCCCAGCCCCCGCGGACCAAAGGCTATAGCCCACCGGCCTCGGTGACAATTTCACGCACTGCGCCGCTGGGTATTTTTTACCATTTTAGGGCAGGCCTCTGACCGTAGCCTCCCACGGGGCACACGAGGACCCTCGAAAAGACTGTACCCATTTCCGACGCCCCTCCCCAACCCCCGCGGACCAAAGGCTATAGCCCACCGGCCTCGGCGACTATTTCACGAGCTGCGCCGCTGGGTATTTCTTGCCATTTTAGGGCAGGCCCTGACCGTAGCCTCCCACTGGGCACGCGAGGACCCTCGAAAAGACTGTACCCATTTCCGACACCCAGAGCCCCCGAACGCCCCTCCGCAACCCCCGCGGGCCAAACGCGATAGCCCACCGGCCTCGGCGACTATTTCATGCGCTGCGCCGCTGGACATTTCTTGCCATTTTAGGGCAGGCTTCTGACCGTAGCCTCCCACTAGGCACACGAGGACCCCGAAAAGACTGTACCCATTTCCGATGACCAGAGCCCCCGAAACCCCCTCCCCATCCCCCGCGGACCAAACGCTATAGCCCACCGGCCTCAGTGACTATTTCCCGCGCTGCGCCGCTGGGCATTTCTTGCCATTTTAGGGCAGGCCTCTAACCGTAGCCTCCCACTGGGCACACAAGGACCCTCGAAAAGACTGTACCCATTTCCGACGCCCAGAACCCCCGAACGCCCCTCCCCAACCCCCGCGGACCAAAGGCTATAGACCACCGGCCTCGGCGACTATTTCACGCGCTGCGCCGCTGGGTATTTTTTGGCATTTTAGGGCAGGCCTCTGACCGTAGCCTCCCACTGGGCACACGAGGACCCTCAAAAGTGCCCATTTCGATGACAAGAGCCCTAAACCCCTCCCGGCCCAGCGGACCAAAGGCTATAGCCCACGGCCTCGGTGACTATTTCACGCCTTTGCGCTGTGTATTTTTTACCATTTTAGGGCAGGCCGATGACCGAAGCCTCCCCAGGCTACGAGGACCCTCAAAACTGTACCCATTGCGGCGAGACCCCCAACGCCCCTCCCCAACCCCCGTGGACCAAAGGCTATAGACCACCGGCCTCGGCGACTATTTCACGCGCTGCGCTGCTGGGTATTTTTTGGCATTTTAGGGCAGGCCTCTGACCGTAGCCTCCCACTGGGCACACGAGGACCCTCGAAAAGACTGAACCCATTTCCGACGACCAGAGCTCCCGAAACCCCCTCCCCAACCCCCGCGGATCAAAGGCTATAGCCCACCGGCCTCAGTGACTATTTCACGAATTGCGCCGCTGGGTATTTCTTGCCATTTTAGGGCAGGCCCTGACCGTAGCCTCCCACTGGGCACACGAGGACCCTCGAAAAGACTGTACCCATTTCCGACACACAGAGCCCCCGAACGCCCCTCCGCAACCCCCGCGGGCCAAACGCGATAGCCCACCGGCCTCGGCGACTATTTCATGCGCTGCGCCGCTGGGCATGTCTTGCCATTTTAGGGCAGGCTTCTTACCGTAGCCTCCCACTGGGCACACGAGGACCCTCGAAAAGATTGTACCCATTTCCGACGACCAGAGCCCCCGAAACCCCCTCCCCAACCCCCGTGGAACAAAGGCTATAGCCCACCGGCCTCGGCGACTATTTCACGCGCTGCGCCGCTGGGCATTTCTTCCTATTTTAGGGCAGGCTTCTGATCGTAGCCTCCCACTGGGCACACGAGGACCCTCGAAAAAACTGTACCCATTTCCGACGCCCAGAACCCTAGAACTTCCCTCCCCAACCCCCGCGGACCAAAGGCTATAGCCCACCGGCCTCGGTGACCATTTCACGCGCTGCGCCGCTGGGCATTTCTTGCCATTTTAGCGCAGGCCTCTGACCGTAGCCTCCCACTGGGCACACGAGGACACTTGAAAAAACTGTACCCATTTCCGGCGCGAACCCCGAACCCCCTCCCCGGCCCCGCGGACCAAAGGCCAAAGACCACCGGCCTCGGCGACTGTTTCACGCGATGCGCCGCTGGGCATTTCTTGCCATTTTAGGGCAGGCTTCTGACCGTAGCCTCCCACTGGGCACACGAGGACCCTCGAAAAGACTGTACATATTTCCGACGACCAGAGCCCCCGTAACCCTCTTCCCAACCCCCGCGGACCAAAGGCTATAGCCCACCGGCCTCGGCGACTATTTCACGCGCTGCGCCGCTGGGCATGTCTTGCCATTTTAGGGCAGGCTTCTGACCGTAGCCTCCCAGGCACGAGGACCCTCAAAAGACTATACCCATTTCCGGACGAGCCCCGAAACACCTTCCCCAACACCCGCGGACCAAAGGCTATATCCCACCGGCCTCGGCGACTATTTGTGCCAGCTGTGCGATGGCGATTCTTACCATTTAGGGCGGGCTTGACCGTAGCCTGCCCAGGCACCACGAGGACCATCGAAAAGCCGTACCCATTTCGACTACGAGCCCGAAACCCCTCCCAACCCCAGCGGACCAAGGCTATAGGCTACGGCCTCGGTGACAATTTCAGCTGTGCCGCTGGGCATTTATTGTCATTTAGGGCGGGCCTTTGACCGTAGCCTCCCGCGGGCACGAGGACCCTCGAAAGACGTGCCATTTCGACTACAAGGCCCCCGAAACCCCATCCACAACCCCCGCGGACCAAAGGCTATAGCCCACCGGCCTCGGCGAGTATTTCACGCGCTGCGCCGCTGGGTATTTCTTGCCATTTCAGGGCAGGCCCTGACCGTAGCCTCCCACTGGGCACGCGAGGACCCTCGAAAAGACTGTACCCATTTCTGATGCCCCTCCCCAACCCCCGCGGACCAAAGGCTATTCCCACCGGCCTCGGCGACTATTTCTCGCGCTGCGCCGCTGAGTATTTCTTGCCATTTTAGGGCAGGCCCTGACCGTAGCCTCCCACTGGGCACACGAGGACCCTCGAAAAGACTGTACCCATTTCCGACACACAGGCCCCAGGCGCCCTCCGCAACCCCGCGGGCCAGCGCGATAGCCCACGGCCTCGGCGACTATTTCATGCGCGCGCTGGACATTCTTGCCATTTTAGGGCAGGCTTGACCGTAGCCTCCCACTAGGCACCACGAGGACCCTGAAAAGGCATGTACCCATTTCCGATGACGAGCCCCGAAACCCCTCCCATCCCCAGCGGACCAGCGCTATAGCCCACCGGCCTCGGTGACTATTTCCCGCGCGCTGCGCATTTCTTGCCATTTTAGGGCGGGCCTCTAACGTAGCCTCACTTGGGCACACAAGGACCCTCGAAAAGGCTGTACCCATTTCCGGCGCCCGGAACCCCGAGCGCCTCCCCGGCCCCAGCGGACGAGGCTATAGACTACCGGCCTCGGCGACTATTTCCGCAGCTGCTGCGCTGGGTATTTTGGCATTTAGGCGGGCCTCGACCGTAGCCTCCCAGGCACCACGAGGACCCTCGAAAAGACTGTACCCATTTCGATGACAAAACCCTAAACCCCTCCCAACCCCCGGACCAAAGGCTATAGCCCACGGCCTCGGTGGACTATTTCACGCCTTTGCGCTGTGTATTTTTACCATTTTAGGGCGAGGCCTCGACCGTAGCCTCCCAGGCACACGAGGACCCTCAGACTGTACCCATTGCCGGCGAGACCCCAGCGCCCCTCCCGGCCCCGTGGACCAAGGCTATAGACCACCGGCCTCGGCGACTATTTCACGCTGCGCTGCTGGGTATTTTTGGCATTTTAGGGCAGGCCTCGACCGTAGCCTCCCAGGCTACGAGGACCCTCGAAAGACTGAACCCATTTCCGCGGACCGAGCTCCGAAACCCCTCGGCCCCAGCGGATCAAGGCTATAGCCCACGGCCTCGGTGACTATTTCACAGTGCGCGCTGGGTATTTCTTGCCTTTTTGGGACAGGCCCTGACCGTAGCGTGCCACTGGGCTAGCGAGGACCCTCGACAAGACTGTACCGATTTCCGACACACAGGCCCCGACGCCCCTCCCGGCCCCAGCAGGGCCAAGCGCGATAGCCCACGGCCTCGGCGACAATTTCATCGCTGCGCGCTGGGCATATCTTGCCATTTAGGGCGGGCTTCTTACCGTAGCCTCCCACTGGGCACCACGAGGACCCTCGAAAGATTGTACCCATTTCCGGCGACGGGCCCGAAACCCCTCCCGGCCCGTGGAACAAAGGCTATAGCCCACCGGCCTCGGCGACTATTTCCGCGCTGCGCGCTGGGCATTTCTTCTATTTTAGGGCAGGCTTCTGATCGTAGCCTCCCCACCCAGGCACGAGGACCCTCGAAAAAACTGTACCCATTTCCGGCCGAACCTAGAACTTCCTCCCAACCCCGCGGACCAAGGCTATAGCCCACCGGCCTCGGTGACCATTTCAGCTGCGCGCTGGGCATTTCTTGCCATTTTAGCGCGGGCCTCGACCGTAGCCTCCCACTTTGGGCACGAGGACACTTGAAAAAACTGTACCCATTTCCGACGACCAGAACCCCGAACCCCCCTCCCCAACCCCCGCGGACCAAAGGCCAAAGACCACCGGCCTCGGCGACTGTTTCACGCGATGCGCCGCTGGGCATTTCTTGCCATTTTAGGGCAGGCTTCGGCCGTAGCCTCCCACTGGGCACGAGGACCCTCGAAAAGACTGTACATATTTCCGGCGACAGGCCCGTAACCCTCTTCCCAACCCCCGCGGACCAAAGGCTATAGCCCACCGGCCTCGGTGACTATTTCACGCGCTGCGCCGCTGGGCATTTCTTGCCATTTTAGGGCAGGCCTCTGACCGTAGCTTCCCACTGGGCACACTAGGACCCCGGAAAAGATTGTACCCATTTCCGACAACCAGAGCCCCCGAAACACCCTCCCCAATCCCCGCGGACCAAAGGCTATAGCCCACCGGCCTCGGTCACTATTTCACGCTGCGCGCTGGGCATTTCTTGCCATTTTAGGGGCAGGCCTCGACCGTAGCCTCCCACTGGGCACCGAGGACCCTTAAAAAGGCTGTACCGATTTCCGGCGTTCGAGCCCCGAGCGCGCTCCCGACCCGCGGACCAAGGCTGCGCCCACGGTCTCGGCGACTATTTCACGTGCTGCGCCGCTGGACATTTCTTGCCATTTTAGGGCATGATATGACCGTGGCCGCCCACGGGCACCGAGGACCGTCGAAAAGGCTGTACCCATTTCCGACGTCCAGAGCCTCTGAAACACCCTCCCCAACCCACGCGGACCAAAGGCTATAGCCCACCGGCCTCGGTGAGTATTTCACGCGCTGTGCCGCTCGGCATTTCTTGCCATTTTAAGGCAGGCCTCTGACCGTAGCTTCCCACTGGGCACTGCGAGACCCTCGAAAAGACTGTACCCATTTTCGGCGAGCCCCCGACGCCCCTCCACCGGCCTCGGCGACTATTTTATCACGCTTCGCGCCGCTTCGGGTATTTCTTGTAATTTTAGAGCAGGCCTCTGACCGTAGACTCCCAATGGGCACACGAGGGCCCTCGAAAAGACTGTACCCATTTCTGATGCCCAGAGCCCCAGAACTTTCCTCCCCAATCCCCGCGGACCAAAAGCTATAGCCCACCGGCCTCGCCGACAATTTCACTCGATGCGCCGCTAGGCATGTCTTGCCATTTTAGTGCAGGCTTCTGACCATAGCCTCCCACTGGGCACACGAGGACCCTCGAAAAGACTGTACCCATTTCCGACGATCAGAGCCCCCGAAACCCCTCCCGGCCCAGCGGACCAGGCTATAGCCCACGGCCTCGGCCCACTATTTCCAGCAGCTGCGCGCTGGGCATTTCTTGCCATTTTAGGGCAGGCCTCGGCCAGCCTCCCACCCAGGCACATGAGGGCGCTCAAAAGACTAAGCATTTCAGGCGCCCAGATCCCCGACGCCGCTCCCAGCCCCAGCCGACCAAAGGCTGCGCCCACGGCCTCGGCGACTATTTCACGCTGCGCGCTGGATATTTCTTGCCATTTTAAGGGCAGGCTTCTGACCTTAGCCTCCCACTGGGCACGAGGACCCTCAAAAGACTGTACCCATTTCGGCGCGAGCCCGAGCGACCCTCCCACAACCCCGCGGACCAAAAGCTATAGCCCACGGTCTCGGCGACTATTTCACGTGCTCGCGCTGGACATTTCTTGCCATTTTAGGCAGGCTTTTGACCGTAGCCTCCCACTGGGCACGAGGACCCTCGAAAGGCTGTACCCATTTCCGGCGACGAGGCCCCGAAACACCCTCCCGGCCCCAGCGGACCAGGCTATAGCCCACCGGCCTCGGCGACTATTTCCAGCTGCGCGCTGGACATTTCTTGCCATTTAGGGCAGCCTTTGACCTTAGCCTCCACTGGGCACCGAGGACCCTCGAAAGACTGTACCCATTTCTGATGACGGGCCCGAACCCCCTCCCCAGGCCCGTGGACCAAAAGGCTATAGTCCACCGGCCTCTGCAGTATTTCGCAGCTGCGCGCTGGGCATTTCTTATCATTTAGGGCAGGCTTTTGACCGTAGCCTCCCACCCAGGCTGCGCGGACCCTCAAAAAACTGTACCCATTTCCGGCGCGAGCCCCGAGCGCCCTCCTCAGCCCCAGCGGACCAAAGGCTAGCCCACGGCCTCGGCGACTATTTCACGCGCTGCGCCGCTGGGCATTTCTTGCCATTTTAGGGTAGGCTTCTGACCGTATCCTCCCACTGGGCACACGCGGACCCTCGAAGAAACTGTACCCATTTCCGGCGCGAGCCCCGACGGCCCTCCGCCCCGCGGACCAAAAGGCTATAGCCCCGGCCTCGGCGACTATTTCACGCGCTGCGCCGCTGGGCATGTCTTGCCATTTAGTGCGAGCTTCTGACCGTAGCCTCACTGGGCACATGTGGACCCTCGAAAAGACTGTACCCATTTCCGGCGAGCCCCGAAACCCCTTCCCCAAGCCCCGCGGACAAAAGGCTATAGCCGACCGGCCTCGGTGACTATTTGACGTGCTGCGCCGCTGGGCATTTCTTGCCATTTTAGGGCAGGCTTCTGACCGTAGCCTCCCACTGGGCACACGAGGACCCTCGAAAAGACTGTACCCATTTCTGACGACCAGAGCCCCCGAAACCCCTTCCCCAACCCCCGCGGACCAAAGGCTATAGCCCACCGGCCTCGGTGACTATTTCACGCGCTGCGCCGCTGGGTATTTCTTGTCATTTTAGGGCAGGCCTCGGCCGTAGCTTCCCAGCTGCGCGGACCCTCGAAAGACTCTGCCCATTTCCGACACCGAGCCGCGAACTCCCTCCTCGGCCCCAGCGATCAAAGGCTATAGCCCACCGGCCTCGGCGACTATTTCCACAGCTGCGCGGCTGGGCATGTCTTGCCATTTAGGGCGAGCTTCGACCGTAGCCTCCCGCGGGCACACGAGGACCGTCGAAATATTTATACCCATTTCCGGCGACCGAGCCCTCAAACCCTTCCCTAACCCCGCGGTCCAAGGCTATAGCCCACGGCGTCGGTGACTATTTCCGCAGCCTGCGCGCGCTGGGCATTTCTTGCTTTGGGCGGGCTTGACCGTAGCCTACCCAGAGCAAGCGAGGACCCTCGAAAGGCTGTACATATTTCCGATGACGAGCCCCGAAACCCTCTCCCTGACCCCGCCCAGAACAAGGCTATAGCCCACGGCCTCTGTGACTATTTCACGCTCCGCTGGGTATTTCTTATCATTTTAGGGCAGGCCTCTGACCGTAGCTTCCCAGGCTGCGGACCTCGAAGACTACCCATTTCCGACACGGGCCGCGAACTCCCTCCTCGGCCCCAGCCCGATCAAAAGGCTATAGCCCACCGGCCTCGGCGACTATTTCACCTTGCTGCGCGCTGGGCATGTCTTGCCATTTTAGTACGAGCTTCTGACCGTAGCCTCCCAGGCACCGTGGACCCTCAAAAGGCTGTGCCCTTTCCAGGCGCAGGCCCGAGCCTCCCGGCCCCAGCGGACCCAAGCCTATAGCCACGGCCTCGGTGACTATTTCACGTGCTGCGCGCTGGGCATCTCTTGCCATTTAGGGCGAACTTCTGACCGTAGCCTCACTGGGCACGAGGACCCTCGAAAAGACTGTACACATTTCTGGCGGACTAGAGCCCAGAAACCCCTCCCAGCCCCAGCGGACCAAGGCTATAGCCCACGGCCTCGGTGACTATTTCGCAGCTGCGCGCTGGGCATTTCTTGCCATTTTAGGCAGGCCTCGACCGTAACTGCCCAGGCACCGAGGACCCCGAAAGACTGTACCCATTTCCGATGGCAGGCCCCGAAACACCCTCCCAGTCCCCGCGGACCGAAGGCCGCCAGCCCACGGCCTCGGTGACTATTTCACCTTTCAGCGCTGGGCATTTCTTGCCATTTAGGGCGACCTCGGACCGTAGCCTCCCCACTTGGCTACGCGCGACCCTCGAAAAGACTGTACCCATTTCGTGCCCAGGCCCCGGAACTTCCCCCGGCCCCAGCGGACCAAAGGCTATGGCCACCGGCCTCGGTGACAATTTCACCAGCGATGCGCTCTGCGAATGTCTTGCCATTTTGGGCGGATTCTGACCGTAGCCTCCCACTTGGGCTGCGAGGACCGTCGAAATGACTATACCCATTTCCGGCGGCGAGGCCGTCAAAACCCTTCCGCAACCCCAGCGGTCCAAAGGCTATAGCCCACGGCCTCGGCGACTATTTCCGCTGCGCTGGGCATTTCTTGCCATTTAGGGCGGGCTTCGGACCGTAGCCTCCCACTGGGCACGAGGACCCTCGAAAAGGCTGTACATATTTCCGATGACCAGAGGGCCCCCAAAACCCCTCGGACCCCATGGAACAAAGGCTATAGCCCAGAGCCTCTGTGACTATTTCACGGCGCTGCGCTGCTGGGTATTTCTTGCCATTTTAGGGTGAGCCTCGACGTAGCTTCCCCCCTTTGGGCACCGAGGACCCTCGAAAAGACTGTACCCTTTTCCGGCGGGCCCCGAACTCCCTCCCAACCCCCGGGATCAAGGCTATAGCCCCGGCCTCGGAGACTATTTCGCGCGCTGCGCTGGTAGGCATTTCTTGTCATTTTATGGCGGATCTCTGACCGTAGCCTCACACTGGGCACACGAGGACCCTCCAAAAGTGTGTACCTATTTCCGACCTTGAGCCCCAGGCGCCCTCCCGACCCCGGAAGGCTATAGCCCACGGTCTGGCGACTATTTCACGTGCTGCGCGCTGGACATTTCTTGCCATTTTAGAGGCGGGGCTTCGGCGTAGCCTCCCCGGGCTGACGATGACCCTCGAAAAGGCTGTACCCATTTCCGACGACCAGTACCCCCGAAAGACCATACCCAACCCCCGCGGACCAAAAGCTATAGCCCACCGGCCTCGGTGACCATTTCACGCGCTGCGCCGCTGGGCATTTCTTGCCAATTTATGGCAAGCCTCTCACCGTAGCCTCCCACTGGGCACACGCGGACCCTCGAAAGGCGTACCCATTTAGTGCCGAGGCCCAGGCGCCTAATGAACCCCGCGGACCAAAGGCTATAGCCACGGCCTCGGCGACAATTTCCGCGATGCGCTGAGGATTTCTTGCCATTTTAGGGCGAGCTTCGGCCGTAGCCTCCCACTAGCACCGAGGACCTCGAAAAGGCCCATTTCGATGACGGGCCCCGGACGCCTCCTCGGCCCCGCGGACCAAAGGCTATAGACCACCGGCCTCGGCGACTATTTCACGTCTGTGCGGCGGGCATTCTTACCATTTTAGGGCAGGCTTCGCCGTGGCCTCCCAGGCTGCGAGGACCCTCGAAAAGGCGTACATATTCAGCGGCGGCGAACCCCGAATCCCTCCCAACCCCGCGGACCAAAGGCTATTAGCACGGCCTCGGTGGCCTTCGCAGCTGCGCGCTGGGCATTTCTTGCCATTTGGGGTAGGCTTCTGACCGTATCCTCCCACTGGGCACACGAGGACCCTCGAAAAGACTGTACCCATTTCTGATGACCAGAGCCCCCGAACCCCCTCCCCAAGCCCCGTGGACCAAAGGCTATAGTCCACCGGCCTCTGCGAGTATTTCACGCGCTGCGCCGCTGGGCATTTCTTATCATTTTAGGGCAGGCTTTTGACCGTAGCCTCCCAGCAGGCACCGCGGACCCTCGGCTGTGCCCATTTCCGGCCAGGCCCCAGGCGCCCCTCCTCAGCCCCAGCGGACCAAAGGCTATAGCCCACGGCCTCGTGACTATTTCACGTCTTTGTGCATTGGGCATTTTCTTGCCATTTAGGGGCGAGCTTGGCCAGCCTCCACTGGGCTACGAGGACCCTCGAAAAGGCATACATATTTCGGCGACCAGAACCCCAGTCCCTCCCCAGCCCCGCGGACCAAGGCTATAGCCCGCGGCCTCGGTGACTATTTCCTTGCAGCTGCGCTGACATTTCTTGCCATTTGGGTGGGCTTCTGACGTATCCTACCACCCGGGCACACTAGGACCCTTGAAAAGGTACCCATTTCGTGCAGCCGACCCCCTCCCTAGCCCGTGGACCGAGGCTATAGTCACGGCCTCGCTGAGTGTTCAGCGCTGCGCTGGGCATTTCTTATCATTTTAGGGCAGGCTTTTGACGTATCCTCACCATGACCTGCCAGACCCTCCATGCCCCGGCGCCCGAGGCCCGAGCCCTCCTCAACCGGACCAAAGGCTATAGCCCACGGCCTCAGCGACTATTTCACGCGCTGCGCGCTGGGCATCTTGTCATTTAGTGCAGGCTTCTGGTAGCCTCCCGCACCTACGTGGACCTCGAAAAGACTGTACCCATTTCCGGCCGGGCCCGAAACCCCTCCCGGCCCGCGGACCAAGCCTGTAGCCCACGGCCTCGGTGACTATTTCACGTGCTGCGCCCGCTGGGCATTTCTTGCCATTTTAGGGCGGGCTTCTGTAGCCTCCCCAGGCACGAGGACCCTCGAAAAGACTGTACACATTTCTGACGACTAGAGCCCCCGAAACCCCCTCCCCAACCCCCGCGGACCAAAGGCTATAGCCCACCGGCCTCGGTGACAATTTCACGCGATGCGCCGCTGGGCATGTCTTGCCATTTTAGGGCAGGCTTCTGACCGTAGCCTCCCACCCAGGCACCGAGGACCGTCGAAATGGCTGTACCCATTTCCGGCGACGAGCCCTCAAAACCCCTCCCAACCCCTGCGGTCCAAGGCTATAGCCCACCGGTCTCGGCGACTATTTCCACGTGCTGCGCGCTGGACATTTCTTGCCATTTTAGGGCATGATTATGACCGTAGCCTCCACTGGGCACCACGAGGACCCTCGAAAAGGCTGTACCCATTTCCGGCGTCCGAGCCTCGAAACACCCTCCCAGGCCCCAGCGCAAAGGCTATAGCCCACCGCGCATTGGTGACTATTTCCAGCAGCTGCGCTGGGCATTTCTTGTCATTTTAGGCGGGGCCTCTGACGTAGCTTCCCAGGCACCACGAGGACCCTCGAAAAGACTGTACCCATTTCCGGCGACCAGAGCTTCCGAGCGCCCTCCCAGCCCCGCCGACCAAAGGCTATAGCGCACGGCCTCGGCGAATATTTCACGTGCTGCGCCGCCGGTATTTCTGCAATTTTAGAGCAGGCCTCTGACCGTGAACTCCCACTGGGCACCAGCGACCCTCGAAAAGACTGTACCCATTTCAGTGCGAGCCTCAAAACACCCTCCCAACCCCAGCGGACCAAAGGCTATAGCCCACGGCCTCGCCCGACAATTTCCGCGATGCGCGCTGGGCATGTCTTGCCATTTTAGTGCAGGCTTCTGACGTAGCCTCACCCAGGCACTACGAGGACCCTCGAAAGACTGTACATATTTCCGACGACCAGGCCCGAAACCCCCTCCCCAACCCCCGCCGACCAAAGGCTATAGCGCACCGGCCTCGGTGACTATTTCACGAGCTGCGTCGCTGGGCATTTCTTGCCATTTTAGGGCAGGCCTTTGACCGTAGCCTCCCACTGGGAACACGAGGACCCTCAAAAAGACTGTACCCATTTTCGACGACCATAGCCCCCGAACCCCCCTCCCCAACCCCCGCAGACCAAAGGCTATAGCCCACCGGCCTCGTGACTATTTTATGCGCTGCGCCGCTGGGTATTTCTTGCCATTTTAGGGCAGGCTTCTGACCGTAACCTCCCACTGGGCACACGAGGACCCTAGAAAAGACTGTACATATTTCCGACGACCCGAAACCTCCTCCCAGCCCCCGGACCAAAGGCTATAGCCCACCGGCCTCGGTGACAATTTACCGCGCATCGCCGCGGGGCCTGTCTTGCCATTTTAGGGCAGGCTTGACCGTAGCCTCCCACCCAGGCACCGAGGACCGTCGAAATGGCTGTACCCATTTCCGGCGACGAGCCTCAAAACCCCCTCCCTAACCCCTGCGGTCCAAAGGCTATAGCCCACCGGTCTCGGCGACTATTTCACGTGCTGCGCCGCTGGGCATTTCTTGCCATTTTAGGGCATGATTATGACCGTAGCCTCCCACTGGGCACGAGGACCCTCGAAAAGGCTGTACCCATTTCCGGCGTCGAGCCTCGAAACACCCTCCCAACCCCGCGCACCAGGCTATAGCCCACCGGCATTGGTGACTATTTCACGCTGCTGCGCGCTGGGCATTTCTTGTCATTTTAGGGCAGGCCTCGACCGTAGCTTCCCAGGCACCACGAGGACCCTCGAAAGACTGTACCCATTTCCGGCGACGAGCTTCGAGCGCCCCTCGACCCCGCCGGACCAAAGGCTATAGCGCGCGGCCTCGGCGAATATTTCACGTGCTGCGCCGCCGGGTATTTCTTGCAATTTTAGAGCAGGCCTCTGACCGTAGACTCCCACTGGGTACACGACGACCCTCGAAAAGACTGTACCCATTTCTGATGCCCAGAGCCTCCGAAAAACCCTCCCCAACCCCCGCGGACCAAAGGCTATAGCCCACCGGCCTCGCCGACAATTTCACGCGCTGCGCCGCTGGGCATGTCTTGCCATTTTAGTGCAGGCTTCTGACCGTAGCCTCCCCCTGGGCACACGAGGACCCTCGAAAAGACTGTACCCATTTCCGACGACCCCGAACCCCTCCCACCCCCGACCAAAGGCTATAGCGCACGGCCTCGGTGACTATTTCTGAGCTGCGTCGCTGGGCATTTCTTGCCATTTTAGGGCAGGCCTTTGACCGTAGCCTCCACTGGGGAACGAGGACCCTCGAAAGACTGCCCATTTCGGACCATGGCCCCGAACCCCCGCTGCCCCGCGGACCAAAAGGCTATAGCCCACCGGCCTCGGTGACTATTTTGTGCGCTGCGCGCTGGTATTTCTTGCCAGTTTAGGGCCGGCCTCTGACCGTAACCTCCCCCGGGGCACACGAGGACCCTCGAAAAGACTGTACCCATTTCTGACGACCAGAGCCCCCGAAACCCCCTCCCCAACCCCGCGGACCAAAGGCTATAGCCCACCGGCCTCAGTGACTATTTCCCGCGCTGCGCCGCTGGGCATGTCTTGCCATTTTAGGGAAGGCTTCTGACCGTAGCCTCCCACTGGGCACACGAGGACCCTCGAAAAGGCTGTACCCATTTCGGAAGACCGAGCCCTCAAAACCCCTCCCAACCCTGCGGTCCAGGCTATAGCCCACGGTCTCGGCGACTATTTCACGTGCTGCGCGCTGGGCATTTCTTGCCCTTTTAGGGCAGGCCTCTGACCGTAGCCTCCCACTGGGCACACGAGGACCCTCGAAAAGGCTGTACCCATTTCCGAAGTCCAGAGCCTCCGAAACACCCTCCCCAACCCCCGCGCACCAAAGGCTATAGCCCACCGGCATGGGTGACTATTTCACGCGCTGCGCCGCTGGGCATTTCTTGCAATTTTAGAGCAGGCCTCTGACCGTAGACTCCCACTGGGCACACGAGGACCCTCGAAAAGACTGTACCCATTTCCGGCGACCGAGCCTTCGAACGCCCCTCCCCGGCCCCGACCAAAGGCTATAGCGCCACGGCCTCGGCGACATATTTCCGCGTGCGCGCCGGGTATTTCTTGCAATTTTAGGGCAGGCCTCGACCGTAGCCTCCCACCGAGGACCCTCGAAAAGACTGTACCCATTTCTGATGCCCAGAGCCTCCGAAACACCCTCCCCAACCCCCGCGGACCAAAGGCTATAGCCCACCGGCCTCGCCGACAATTTCACGCGATGCGCCGCTGGGCATGTCTTGCCATTTTAGTGCAGGCTTCTGACCGTAGCCTCCCACTGGGCACACGAGGACCCTCGAAAAGACTGTTCCAATTTACTACGTACTGTGCACCCTAATACCCCTCCCCAACCCCCGTGGACCAAAGGCTATAGCCCACCGGCCTCAGCGACTATTTCACGCGCTGCGCCGCTGGGCATGTCTTGCCATTTTAGGGCAGGCTTCTGACCGTAGCCTCCCACTGGGCACACGAGGACCCTCGAAAAGACTGTACCCATTTCCGACGCCCAGAGCCCCCGATTCCCCCTCCCCAACCCCCGCGGACCAAAGGCTATAGCCCACTGTCCTTGGCGACTATTTCACGCGCTACGCCGCTGGGCATTTCTTGCCATTTTAGGGCAGGCTTCTGACCGTAGCCTCCCACTGGACACACAAGGACCCTCGAAAAGACTGTACCCATTTGCGACGAGCCCCGAAACCCTCCCCCCCCGCGGACCAAAGGCTGGCCCACCGGCCTCGGTGACAATTTCCGCGATGCGCGCTGGGCATGTCTTGCCATTTAGGGCAGGCGTCTGACCGTAGCCTCCCACTGGGCACGACGAGGACCCTCGAAAGACTGTACCCATTTCCGGCGACCGAGCCCTCAAACCCCCTCCCACCCCTGCGGTCCAAAGGCTATAGCCCACGGTCTCGTGACTATTTCACGTGCTGCGCGCTGGACATTTCTTGCCATTTTAGGGCATGATTATGACCGTAGCCTCCCACTGGGCACGAGGACCCTCGAAAGACTGTACCCATTTCCGGCGTCGAGCCTCGAACACCCTCCCCAACCCCAGCGCACCAAGGCTATAGCCCACCGGCATTGGTGACTATTTCACGTGCTGCGACGCTGGGCATTTTTTGCCATTTTAGGGCAGGCCTCTGACCGTAACTTCCCAGGCTGCAGTACCCTCGAAAAGACTGTACCCATTTCCGACGACCAGAGCCACCGAAACCCCCTCCCCAACCCCCGCGGACCAAAGGCTATAGCCCACCGGCCTCGGCGACTATTTCACGTGCTGCGCCGCTGGGCATTTCTTGCCATTTTAGGGCAGGCCTCTGACCGTAGCTCCCCTTTGGGCACCGAGGACCCTCGAAAGACTGTACCCATTTCCGGCGAGCCTCGAAACACCCTCCCTAGCCCCCGCGGACCAAAGGCTATAGCCCACCGGCCTGGGCGACAAATTTGCGCGCTGCGCCGCTGGGTACTTCTTGCCATTTTAGAGCTGGCCTTTGACCGTAGCCTTCCACTGGGCACACGAGGACCCTCGAAAAGACTGTACATATTTCCGGCGACAGGCCCCGAAACCCCTCCCGACCCCCGACCAAAGGCTATAGCCCACGGCCTCGGTGACTATTTCCGAGCTGCGTCGCTGGGCATTTCTTGCCATTTAAGGCAGGCCTTTGACCGTAGCCTCCCTGGGGTAACTCGAGGACCCTCGAAAAAGGTACCCATATTTCGGCGACCATAGCCCGACCCCTCCCCAACCCCCGCGGACCAAGGCTATAGCCCACCGGCCTCGTGACTATTTTGCTGCGCGCTGGGTATTTCTTGCCATTTAGGGCAGGCTTCTGACCGTAACCTCACCCAGGCTGCGAGGACCCTCGAAAGACTGTACATATTTCCGGCGACCAGGCCCCGACCCTCCCCCCCAGCGGACCAAAGGCTATAGCCCACCGGCCTCGGTGACTATTTCACTCGCTGCGCCGCTTCGCAATATTTGCAATTTTAGGCCAGGACTCTGACCGTAGCCACCCACTGGGCAAACGAGGACCCTCGACAAGAATGTACCCATTTCCGGCGCGGGCGAGCGCCCTCCCGGCCCCTCGGACCAAGGCTATAGCCCACCGGCCTCGGTGACTATTTCCAGCTGCGCGCTGGGCATTTTTGCCATTTAGGGCAGGCCTCGTAGTAACTTCCCAGGCTGCGAGGACCCTCGAAAGACTGTACCCATTTCCGTGCAGGCCCCGGGCGCCCTCCCTGCGCCCGCCGGACCAAAGGCTATAGCCCACCGGCCTCGGTGACTAATTCAGCGCTGCGCGCTGGGCATTTCTTGCCATTTAGGGCAGGCCTCGGCCGTAACCTCCCAGGCACACGAGGACCCTCGTAAAGACTGTACCCATTTCCGACGACCATGGCCCCGAACCCCCTCCCGGCCCCCGGACCAAAGGCTATAGCCCACCGGCCTCGTGACTATTTTATCGCTGCGCGCTGGGTATTTCTTGCCATTTGGGGCAGGCCTCTGACCGTATCCTCCCACTGTGGTCACGCGGACCCGCGTAAAGACTGCACCCATTTCCGACGCCCAGATTCCCCGAACCCCCCTCCCCAACCCCCGCGGACCAAAGGCTATAGCACACCGGCCTCGGCGACAATTTCACGCAATCCGTCGCTGGGCATTTCTTGCCATTTTAGGGCAGGCCTTTGACCGTAGCCTCCCACTGGGCACACGAGGAGCCTCAAAAAGACTGTACCCATTTCCGACCATGGCCCCGAACCCTCCCAGCCCCGCCGACCAACGGCTATAGCCCACCGGCCTCGTGACTATTTTATGCGCTGCGCCGCTGGGTATTTCTTGCCATTTTAGGGCAGGCTTCTGACGTAACCTCCCCTGGGCGAGGACCCTCGAAAAGACTGTACCCATTTGCGACGACCAGAGCCCCCTAAACCCCCTCCCCAAAGCCAGCGGACCAAAGGCTATAGCCCACCGGCCGCGGGGACTATTTCCGCAGCTGCGCGCTGGCGTTTTTGCCATTTAGGCAGGCCTCGACCGTAGCTTCCCAGGGCACGAGGACCCTCGAAAGATGGTACCCATTTCCGGCGCCCAGCCCCAGCGCCCCTCGGCCCCCGGACCAGGCTATAGCCCACGGCCTCGGTGACTATTTCACTTGCGCTGCGGCTGGGCGTTTTTGCCATTTAGGGCAGGCCTCGGCGTAGCTTCCCAGGCACACGAGGACCCTCGAAAAAGCCATGCCCATTTCCGGCCCGAGCCCGAACCCCCTCCCAGCCCGCCGGACCAAAGGCTATAGCCCACGGCCTCGGTGACTAATTCACGCGCTGCGCTGGGCATTTCTTGCCATTTTAGGGCAGGCCTCGACCGTAGCCTCCCAGGCACGAGGACCCTCAAAGACTGTACCCATTTCCGGCAGGCCCCGAGCGCGCTCCCCGGCCCCCGGACCAATGGCTATAGCCCACCGGCCTCGGTGACTATTTCGCAGCGCGCTGGACATTTCTTGCCATTTAGGCGGGCCTTCGACCGTAGCCTCCCCCAGGCGCACTAGGACCCTCGAAAAGACTGTACCCATTTCCGACGACCAGAGCCTCCGAAACACCCTCCCCAACCCCCACGGACCAAAGGCTATAGCCCACCGGCCTCGGTGACCATTTCACTGCGCCGCTGGGCGTTTTTTGCCATTTTAGGCGGGCCTCGACCGTAGCTTCCCAGGCTACGAGGACCCTCGAAAGACTATACCCATTTCCGGCGAGCCCCGAACCCGCCTCCCCAGCCCCCGGACCAAAGGCTATAGCCCACGGCCTCGGTGACTATTTCACCTGCGCTGGGCGTTTTGCCATTTTAGGGCAGGCCTCGACCGTAGCTTCCACTGGGCACGAGGACCCTCGAAAGACTGTACCCATTTCCGGCCAGGCCCCGGGCGCCCTCCCCGGCCCCGCGGACCGAGGCTATAGCCCACCGGCCTCGGTGACTATTTCACGCTGCGGCGCTGGCATTTCTTGCCATTTAGGGCGGGCGTAGTAGCCTCCAGGCTGGGCACGAGGACCCTCGAAAAAGGCTGTACCCATTTCCGGCGAGCCGGGCGACCCTCCCCAACCCCCGCCGACCAAAGGCTATAGCCCACCGGCCTCGGCTACTATTTCACGCGCTGCGCCGCTGGGCATTTCTTGCCATTTTAGGGCAGGCCTCTGACCGTAGCCTCCCACTGGGCACACGAGGACCCTCTAAAAAAGGCACCCATTTCCGGCGCAGCCCCGACGCGCTCCCCAGCCCCCGGACCAAAAGGCTATAGCCCACCGGCCTCGGCGAGTATTTCACGCTGCGCGCTGGACATTTCTTGCCATTTAGGGCAGGCTTCGACGTAGCCTCCCAGGCGCACTAGGACCCTCGAAAAGACTGTACCCATTTCCGGCGACAAACTCACGCCCTCCCCAACCCCCAGCGGACCAAAGGCTATAGCCCCGGCCTCGGTGACCTATTTCACCTGCGCTGGGCGTTTTGCCATTTAGGCGGGCCTCTGACCGTAGTAACTTTGGGCACGAGGACCCTCGAAAGATTGTACCCATTTCCGATGCCCAGGGCGCCCTCCCCAACCCCGCGGACCAAAGGCTATAGCCCACGGCCTCGGTGACTATTTCACAGCTGCGCGCTGGGCGTTTTTGCCATTTTAGGGCAGGCCTCTGACCGTAGCCTGCCCAGGGACACACGAGGACCCTCGGAAGACTGTACCCATTTCCGATGCCGAACGGGCGCCTCCCCTGACCCCCACGGACCAAGGCTATAGCGCACGGCCTCGGTGACTATTTCGCGTGCTGCGCCGCTGGGCATTTCTTGCCATTTTAGGGCAGGGCTCTAACCGTAGCCTCGCACTGGGCACACGAGGAGCCTCGAAAAGACTGTACCCATTTCCGACACCCAGATCCCCCGAACCCCCCTCCTCAAACCCCGCGGACCAAAGGCTATAGCCCACCGGCCTCGGCCACTAATTCGCACGCTGCGCCGCTGGGCATTTCTTGCCATTTTAGGGCAGGCCTCTGACCGTAGCCTCCCACTGGGCACACGAGGAGCCTCGAAAAGTCTGTACCCATTTCCGGCCCCAGGCCCCGAGCTCCCGGACCCCAGCGGACCGAGGCTATAGCCCACCGGCCTCGGGGACTATTTCACGCAGCGCTGCGCGCTGGACATTTCTTGTCATTTTAGGGCAGGCTTCGTAGCCTCCCACTGGGCACCACGAGGACCCTCGAAAGACTGTACCATTTCCGACGACGGGCCCCGAAACATCCTCCCCAACCCCAGCGGACCAAGGCTATAGCCCACGGCCTCGGTGACTATTTCCAGCGTTGCGCTGGGCATTTCTTGCCATTTAGGGCAGGCCTCGACCGTAGCCTCCCAGGCACGAGGACCCTCGAAAAGACTGTACCCATTTCTGATGCCCAGAACCCCCGAACGTCCCTCCCCAACCCCCGCGGACCAAAAGCTATAGCCCACCGGCCTCGGCGACAATTTCACGCGTTGCGCAGCTGGGTATTTCTTGCCATTTAAGGGCAGGCGTCTGACCGTAGCCTCCCCAGGCACGAGGACCCTCGAGAAGAATATAACCATTTCCGATGCCCAGAGCCCCTGAACCCCCCTCCCCAACCCCCGCGGACCAAAGGCTATAGCCCACCGGCCTGGGCAACGATTTCGCGCGCTGCGCCGCTGGGCATTTCTTGCCATTTCAGGGCAGGCCTCTGACCGTAGCCTCCCAGTGGGCACACGAGGACCCTCGAAATCACTGTACCCATTTCCGACGCCCAACCCCGAGCGCCTCCCGGCCCCAGCGGACCAAAGGCTATAGCCCACCGGCCTCGGCGACTATTTCACGCTGCGCGCTGGGCATTCGTGCCATTGAGGGCAGGCCTCTGACCGTAGCCTCCCACTGGGCACACGAGGACCCACGAAAATACTGTACCCATTTCTGACTACCAAAGCCCCCGAACGCCCCTCCCCAACCCCCGCGGACCAAAGGCTATAGCCCACCGGCATCGGCGACTATTTCACGCGCTGCGCCGCTGGGTATTTCTTGCCATTTTAGGGCAGGCTTCTGACCGTAGCCTCCCACTGGGCACACGAGGACCCTCGAAAAGACTGTACCCAATTCCGGCGAGCCCGGGCGCCTTCCCCAACCCCTGCGGACCAGGCTATAGCCCACCGGCCTCGGCGACTATTTCGCTCACAGCGCCGCTGGGCATTTCTTGCCATTTTAGGGCAGCCCTCGACCGTAAGCCTCCCCTTTGGGCACACGAGGACCCTCGAAAAAACTGTACCCATTTCCGATGCCCACAACCCCAACCCCCCCCCCACCCCCCCCGGACCAAAGGCTATAGCCCCCCGCCCTCGGCGACTACTTCACGCGTTGCGCCGCTGGGAATTTCTTGCCATTTTTGGGCTGGCTTCTGGCCTTTGCCTCCCACTGGGCACACGAGGACCCTCGAGAAGACTGTAACCATTTCTGACGCCCAAAGCCCCAGAACTTCCCTCCCCAACCCCCGCGGACCAAAGAGTATAGCCCACCGGCCTCGGGGACCATTTCACGCGCTGCGCCGCTGGGCATTTCGTGCCATTTTAGGGCATGCCTCTGACCGTAGCCTCCCACTGGGCAAACTAGGACCCTCTAAAAGACTGTACCCATTTCCGAAGCCCAAAGCCCCAGAACTTCCCTCCCCAACCCCCGCGGACCAAAGAGTATAGCCCACCGGCCTCGGTGACCATTTCACGCGCTGCGCCGCTGGGCATTTCGTGCCATTTTAGGGCAGGCCTCTGACCGTAGCCTCCCACTGGGCAAACTAGGACCCTCAAAAAGACTGTACCCATTTCCGACTCCCAGAGCCCCCGAACGCCCCTCCCCAACCCCAGCGGACCAAAGGCTATAGCCCACCGGCCTCGGCGACTATTTCACGCAATTCGCCGCTGGGCATTTCTCGCCATTTTAGGGCAGGCTTCTGACCATAGCCTCCCACTGGGCACACGAGGACCCTCGAAAAGACTATACCCATTTCCGGCAGGCCCCGAACGCCTCCCAACCCCGCGGACCAACGGCTATAGCCCACCGGCCTCGACGACTATTTCCCACGCTGCCCCGCTGGGCTTTTCTTGTCCATTTAGGGCAGCCCTCTGTACGTAGCCTCCCACTGGGCACACGAGGACCCTCGAAAAGACTGTACCCATTCCGGCCGAGCCCCCAGCCCTGGCCCCGCGGACCAAAAGGCTATAGCCCACGGCCTCCACGACTATTTCATGCGTTGCGCTGGGCATTTCTTGCCATTTAGGGCAGGCCCTCGGACCGTAGCCTCGCTGGGCACCACGAGGACCCTCGAAAAGACTGTACCCATTTCCGACCCAGGCCGGGCGCCTCCCAAACCCCCGCGGACCAAAAGCTATAGCCGCCACGGCCTCGGCGACTATTTCAGCGTTGCGCGCGCTGGGCATTTCTTGCCATTTAAGGCAGGCTTCTGACCGTAGCCTCCTCCCAGGCACCGAGGACCCTCGAAAGAATATAACCATTTCCGGCCCAGCCCCACTCCTCCCAGCCCCGCGGACCAAAGGCTATAGCCCACCGGCCTCGGTGACCATTTCACGCTGCGCGCTGGGCATTTCTTGCCATTTAGGGGCGGGCCTCGACCGTAGCCTCCCCATGGGCACTAGGACCCTCGAAAGACTGTACCCATTTCCGAGCCCCGGGCGCCACTCCCGACTCCCGCGGACCAAGGCTATAGCCCACCGGCCTCGGCGACTATTTCACGCTGCGCTGGGCATTTCGTGCCATTTTAGGGCAGGCCTCGACCGTAGCCTCGGCTGGGCACGAGGACCCTCGAAAAACTGTACCCATTTCCGGCGAGCCCCGAAACCCCTCCCGACCCCGCGGACCAAAGGCTATAGCCCACCGGCCTCGGTGACTATTTCACGCGCTGCGCGCTGGGCATTCTTGCCATTTTAGGGCGGGCTTATGACCGTATCCTACCCCAGGGCACACGAGGACCCACGAAAAGACTGTACCCATTTCCGGCGACCAGGCCCCGAAACACCCTCCCAACCCCAGCGGACCAAGGCTATAGCCCACCGGCCTCGGTGACTATTTCACGCTGCGCGCTGGCATTTCTTGCCATTTTAGGGCAGGCTTATGACCGTAGCCTCCCAGGCACAGAGGACCCTCGAAAAGGTGTACCCATTTCCGGCGGGCCCGAAACACCTCCCCAGCCACCGCGGACCAAAGGCTATAGCCCACCGGCCTCGGCGACTATTTCACGCAATTGCGCGCTGGGCATTTCTTGCCATTTAGGGCAGGGCTTCGACCGTAGCCTCCCACTGGGCACACGAGGACCCTCGAAAAGACTGTACCCATTTCTGATTCCCAGAACCCCCGAACCCCCCTCCCCAACCCCCGCGGACCAAAGGCTATAGGCCACCGGCCTCGGCAACTATTTATCGCACTGTGTCGTCGGCTATTTCTTGCCATTTTAGGGCAGGCCTCTGACCCTAGCCTCCCACTGGGCACACGAGGACCCTCGAAAAGACTGTACCCATTTCTGATGCCCAGAACCCCCGAACCCGCCTCCCCAACTCCCGCGGACGAAAGGCTATATCCCACCGGCCTCGGCGACTATTTCGCGCGCTGCGCTGCTGGGCATTTCGTGCCATTTTAGGGCATGCCTCTAATCGTAGCCTCGCACTAGGCACACTAGGACCCTCGAAAAGACTGTACCCATTTCCTACGACAATAGCCCCGAACTCGCCTACCTTCCGACCGCGGACCAAAGGCTATAGCCCACCGGCCTCGGTGACTATTTCACGCGCTGCGCCGCTGGGCATGTCTTGCCATTTTAGGGCAGGCTTATGACCGTAGCCTCCCCCTGGGCACACGAGGACCCTCGAAAAGACTGTACCCATTTCCGACGACCAGAGCCCCCGAAACACCCTCCCCAACCCCCGCGGACCAAAGGCTATAGCCCACCGGCCTCGGTGACTATTTCACGCGCTGCGCCGCTGGGCATTTCTTGCCATTTTAGGGCAGGCCTGTGACCGCAGCCTCCCACTGGGCACACGAGGACCCTCGAAAAGATTGTACCCATTTCCGACGACCAGAGCCCCCGAAACCACCTCCCCAACCACCGCGGACCAAAGGCTATAGCCCACCGGCCTCGGCGACTATTTCACGCAATTCGCCGCTGGGCATTTCTCGCCATTTTAGGGCAGGCTTCTGACCATAGCCTCCCACTGGGCACACGAGGACCCTCGAAAAGACTGTACCCTTTTCCGACGCAGAGAGCCCCAGAACCCCCTTCCCCAACCCCCGCGGACCAAAGGCTATAGCCCACCGCCTCGACGACTATTTCGCACGCTGCATCGCTGGGCATTTCTTGTCCTTCTAGGGCAGCCCTCTGACCGTAGCCTCGTACTGGTCACACGAGGACCCTCGAAAAGACTGTACCCATTTCCGATACCCAGAGCCCCGGAACGCCTCTCCCCAACCCCCGCGGACCAAAGGCTATAGCCCACCGGCCTCGGCGACTATTTCACGCGCTGCGCGGGTGGACCCTCGTACTGACCGTAGCCTCCCATTGGGCACACGAGGACCCTCGAAAAGACTGTACCCATTTCCGACGCCCAGAACCCCGAACCCCCCTCATCAACCCCCGCGGACTAAAGGAAGACCACCGGCCTCGGCGACTATTTCACGCGCTGCGACGCTGGGCATTACTTGCCATTTTACGGCAGGCTTCTGACCTTACCCTCCCACTGGGCACACGAGGACCGTCGAAAAGATTGTACCCATTTCCGACGTCCAGAGCCCCCGAACGCCCCTCCCGGCCCAGCGGACCAAGGCTATAGCCACCGGCCTCGGCGACTATTTCCGCGCTGCGCGCTGGGCATTTCTTGCCATTTAGGCGGGCTTCTGACCGTAGCCTCCCACTGGGCTGCGAGAACAATTGAAAGACTGTACCCATTTCCGGCGTCGGGCCCGATCCCCTCCCCAACCCTGCGGACCGGCGATAGCCACCGGCCTCGGTGACTATTTCCAGCGCTGCGCGCTGGGCATTTCTTACCATTTTAGGCAGGCCTCTGGCGTAGCCTCAGCTGGGCACGAGGACCCTCGAAAGATTGTACCCATTTCCGGCGGCAGGCCCGAACCCCTCCCCGACCCAGCGGACCAAATGCGATAGCCCACCGGCCTCGGCGACTATTTCGCGCGCTGCGCCGCTGGGCATTTCTTGCCATTTTAGGGCAGGCCTCTGACCGTGGCCTCCCACTGGGCACCACGGCGACCCTCGAAAGGCGTACCCATTTCCAATGGCGAGCCCCGAACCCTCCTCCACCCCAGCGGACAAATGCTATACCACGGCCTCGGCGACTATTTCACGCACTGCGCGCTGGGCATTCTTGCCATTTATGGCGGGCCGTAACCTCCGGGCACCAGCGACCCCAAAAACGTACCCATTTCCGATGGATCCCGAACCCCTGCCATTTTAGGCCAGGCTTCTGACCGTAACCTCCCACTGGGCACCACGAGGACCCTCGAAAAGGCCTGTACCCATTTCCGGCGAGCCCCGAACCCCTACCCAACCCAGCGGACCAAAAGGCTATAGGCTCGGAGACTCTTCGCGCACTCCGCGTGGGACATTTCACGCCTTTTAGGGCAGGCCTCGAACCGTGGCTCCCCCGAGCACGCGAGGCTACTCAAAGATGAGACCCATTTCCGATGGCGAGGTCCCGACCCCCTCCGAACCCCGTGGAGCAGCTATAGCCCCGGCCCGGCCTTACTTTCGTGCACTGCTGCGCTGGGCATTTCTTGCCATTTAGGGCAGGCCTCTCGGCGTAGCCTCCCAGCGGCACAGAGAACCCTGGAAAATACTGTACCCATTTCCGAGCCCCGATCCCCCACCCCCCCGCGGACCGAGGCTATAGCCCGGCCTCGGCAACTATTTCACCTTGCTGCGCGCTTGGCATTTCTTGCCATTTAGGGCAGGCTTCTGACCGTAGCCTCCTTTGGGCACGAGGAACCTCGAAAGACTTTACCCATTTCTGACACCCAAGCCCCGATCCACCTCGTGACCCTCGCGGACTAAAGACTATAGCCCACGGTCTCGGCGACTATTTCACGCAGCCTTCTGACGGCTGGGCATTGCCGCCATTTATGGCGGGGCTTGACAGTAACCTCCCGCTGGGCACCACGAGAGACCTTGAAAACCACGGTACCCATTTCCGGCGGGGCCCCAGATCCCCACGGACCCCAGCCCCGGACCAAGGCTGTAGCCCACGGCCTCGGTGACTATTTCACGGCTTTGCGCGCTGGGCATTTCTTGCCATTTTAGGGCAGGCTTCTGGCCGTAGCCTCATGGGCACACGAGGACCCTCGAAAGGCTGTACCATTTCGGCTAGAGCCCCGAACCCCTGACCCAGCGGACCAAAGGCGATAGCCACCGGCCTCGGCAACTATTTCGCAGCTGCGCGCATTTCTTGCCATTTTAGGCGAGCTTACGGTAGTAAGCCTCCCACCGGGCACACGAGGAACCTCGAAAAGACTTTACCCATTTCTGACACCCAGAGCCCCCGATCCACCCTCATCAACCCTCGCGGACTAAAGACTATAGCCCACCGGTCTCGGCGACTATTTCACACGCTACGACGCTGGGCATTACTTGCCATTTCATGGCAGGCTTCTGACCGTAGCCTCCCACTGGGCACACGAGAGACCTTGAAAACACAGTACCCATTTCCGACGCCCAGGGCCCCCGATCCCCACCCGAGCCCCGCGGACCAAGGCTATAGCCCACGGCCTCGATGACTATTTCCGCAGCATTCTTGCGCGGCGTTATATTTACCATTTTAGGGCAGGCTTCTGACCGTAGCCTCCCACTGGGCACACGAGGACCCTCGAAAAGCCTGTACCCATTTCCGATGGCCAGAACCCCCGAACCCCCTACCTAACCCCTCGCGGACCAAAGGCTATAGCCCAACGGGCTCGGAGATCTTTCGCGCGCTCCGCCGTGGGACATTTCTTGCCTTTTTAGGGCAGGCCTCAGACCGTAGGCTCCCACTGAGCACGCGAGGCTACTCAAAAAGACTAGACCCATTTCCGATGGCCAGATTCCCCAGCCCCCTACGAACCCACGGAGCGACAGCATAGCCACCGGCCCGGCGACTATTTCGTGCCTGCGCGCTGGGCATTTCTTGCCATTTAGGCGGGCCTCGACCGTAGCCTCCCAGGCACACGAGAACCCTTGAAAAGGCCATTTCCGACACAGGCCCCGTCCCCACCCCAACCCCCGCGGACCAAAGGCTATAGCCCACCGGCCTCAGTGACAATTTCACGCGCTGCGCCGCTGGGCATTTCTTACCATTTTAGAGCATGTTTCTGACCATAGCCTCCCACTGGGCACACGAGGACCCTCGAAAACACTATACCCATTTCCATTGCCCAGAACCCCCGAACCCCCCTCACCAACCCCCGCGGACCAAAGGCTATAGCCCACCGGCCTCAGCCGCGGACTAAAGGCTATAGCCCACCGGCCTCGGCGACTATTTCACGCGCTGTGACGCTGGGCATTACTTACCATTTTATGGCAGGCTTCTGATCGTAGCCTCCCACTGGGCACACGAGGACCCTCGAAAAGACTGTAACCATTTCCGACGCCCAGAGCCCCCGAACCCCCCTCATCAACCCCCGCGGACTAATGGCTATAGCCCACCGGCCTCGGCGACTATTTCACGCGCTGTGACGCTGGGCATTACTTGCCATTTTAGGGCAGGCTTCTGACCGTAGCCTCCCACTGGGCACACGAGGACCCTCGAAAAGACTGTAACCATTTCCGACGCCCAGAGCCCCCGAACCCCCCGCATCAACCCCCGCGGACTAATGGCTATAGCCCACCGGCCTCGGCGACTATTTCACGCGCTGTGACGCTGGGCATTACTTGCCATTTTAGGGCAGGCTTCTGACCGTAGCCTCCCACTGGGCACACGAGGACCCTCGAAAAGACTGTAACCATTTCCGACTCCCAGAGCCCCCGAACCCCCCTCATCAACCCCCGCGGACTAATGGCTATAGCCCACAGGCCTCGGCGACTATTTCACGCGCTGTGACGCTAGGCATTACTTGCCATTTTAGGGCAGGCTTCTGACCGTAGCCTCCCACTGGGCACACGAGGACCCTCGAAAAGACTGTAACCATTTCCGGACGAGCCCCGAACCCCCATCAACCCCCGCGGACTAATGGCTATAGCCCACCGGCCTCGGCGACTATTTCACGCGGTGTGACGCTGGGCATTACTTGCCATTTTAGGGCAGGCTTCTGACCGTAGCCTCCAACTGGGCACCCGACGACCCTCGAAAAGACTGTACCCATTTCTGACGCCCAGAGCCCCCGAACCCCCGTTATCAACCCCCGCGGACTAAAGGCTATAGCCCACAGGCCTCGGCGACTATTTCCTGTGCGACGCTGGACATTACTTGCCATTTTATGGCAGGCGTCTGACCGTAGCCTCCCACTGGGCACACGAGTACCCTCGAAACGACTGTACCCATTTCCGATTGCCAGAGCCCCTGGAACCCCCATGCCCAACCCCCGCGGACCAAAGGCTATAGCCCACCGGCCTCGGCGACTATTTCACGCGCTGGGCCGCTAGGCATTTCTTGCCATTTTAGGGCAGGCTTCTGATCGTAGCCTCCCACTGGGTACACGAGGACCCTCGAAAAGACTGTACCCATTTACGACACCCAGAGCCCGCGAACCCCCCTCATCAACCCCCGCGGACTAAAGGCTATAGCCCTCCGGCATCGGCAAATATTTCACGCGCTGCGCCGCTGGGCATTTCTTGCCCTTTTAGGGCAGGCTTCTGACCGTAGCCTCCCACTGGGCACACGAGGACCCTCGAAAAGACTGTAACCATTTCCGACGCCCAGAGCCCCCGAACCCCCCTCATCAACCCCCGCGGACTAATGGCTATAGCCCACCGGCCTCGGCGACTATTTCACGCGCTGTGACGCTGGGCATTACTTGCCATTTTAGGGCGACCCGTAGCCTCCAGCTGGGCACACGAGGACCCTCGAAGGCGTAACCATTTCCGGCGCCCAGCCCCGAACCCCCGCATCCAGCCCCCATGCGGACTAAAGGCTATAGCCTGTACCGGCCTCGGCGACTATTTCATGCGCTGTGGCTGGGCGTGCCCTGCCATTTTCGGAGGCGGGGCTTCGACCCGTAGCCTCCCCAGGCGCTACGAGGACCCCCTTGAAGGCATTCCATTTCGGCGTCGGATCCCCAGAACGCCCTACTCGGCCCAGCGGACCGCCCAGGCTATAGCCCACGGCCTCGGCAGCTATTTCCATGCGCTGCGCTGGGCATTACCCGCCTATTTACGGCGGGCTTCGACCGTAGCCTCACTCCAGGCACCACGAGGACCCTTGAAGCGACAGTACCCATTTCCGACTCCGGGGCCCCGAGCGCCCCTCCCAACTCCCAGCAGAACCAAAGGCTATAGCCCACCGGCCTCGATCGACTATTTCCTGTAGCTGCGGCTTTAGGGGATTACTTGCCATTTAGGCGGACCTCGACCTAGCCTCACTGGGCACAGTACCCTCGAAAGACTGTACCCATTTCCGACTCCAGGCCCCGACGCCTCCCAACTCCAGCGGACCAAAGGCTATAGCCCACCGGCCTCGGTGACTATGTCGCAGCGCTGCGCGCTGGGTATTTCTTGCCATTTCGGCGGGCTTCGACCGTAGCCTCAGGCACCACGAGGACCCTCGAAAGGCATGTACCCATTTCCGGCGGAGCCCCGAACCCCCCTCATGAACTACCGCGGACTAAAGGCTATAGCCCAGCGGCCATGGCGACTATTTCATCTTGCTGCGGGCTGGGCATTACTTGCCATTCTGGCGGGCTTCGGACGTAGCCTCCCCAGGCACCACGAGGACCCTTGAAAACGCCCCATTTCCGTGCAGGCCTGAACCCCTCCCAACCCCCGGACTAAAATATAGCCACGGCACTATTTCCTTGTTGCGCTGAGATTTCATGCCATTTAGGCGGGGCTTGACCGTGGCCTCCCAGCACCCAGGACCATCGAGGCACCGTGCGCCCAGGCCCCTAACCACCCTCATAAACCACAGCGGACTAAAGGCTATAGCCCACCAGCCTCGGCGACTATTTCATCTTGTTGCGCTGGGTATTACTTGCCATTTCTGGCGGGCTTCTGGCCGTAGCCTCCCACTGGGCACCGAGGAACTGGAGAGGCGTACCCATTTCGATGGCGAGCCCCGAACCCCCTCCCGACCCCGGATGAAGGCTATAGCCAGCTGGCCTCGGCGACTATTTCCAGCTGCGCTGAGGATTTCTTGCCATTTAGGATAGGCCTCGACCCTAGCCTCCCAGCAGCCCTGCAGTACCGTCGAAAACATGCCCATTTCCGACCCAGGTCCCGAGCGCCCTCCCGACCCCAGCAGACCAGGCTATAGCCCACCAGCCTCGGCACTATTTCCGCGCTTCGCGCTGATTTCTTGCCATTTTAGGGCAGGCTTGTGACCGTAGCCTCCCACTGGGCACACGAGGATCATCGAAAGGACTGTACCCATTTCCGACGCCCAGAGCCCCCGAACCCCCCCATCAACAACCGCGGACTAAAGGCTATAGCCCACCGGCCTCGGCGACTATTTCATGCGCTGCGACGCTGGGTATTACGTGCCATTCTGACGGGCTTCGGCCGTAGCCTCCCTTTGGGCTGCGAGGACCCTGGAAGGCTGTACCCATTTCGATGGCGGGCCCCGAACCCCCTCCCCAACCATCGCGGACTAAAGGCTATAGCCCACCGGCCTCGGCGACTATTTCATCTGCGGCGCTGGTATTCTTGCCATTTCGGCAGCCTTTTGACCGTACCCTCAGATTGGGCAAGCGAGACCCTCGAAAAACGCCATTTCCGATCCCAAGGGCCCGGACCCCGTCCCCACCCCCGCGGACAAAGGCTATAGCCCACCGGCCTCGGTGACTAGGTCACGCTGCGCCGCTGGGCATTTCTTGCCATTTAGGGCGACTTCTGACCGTAGCCTCCCCAGGCACCACGAGGACCCTAGAAAAGACTGTGCCCATTTCGTGGCGAGCCCCGAACCTCCCTCGCCAGCGGAATAAAGGCTATAGCCCCCGGACCTCGGGCAATATTTCCTTGTTGCGCTTGAGGGGATTTCTTGCCATTTTAGGACAGGCCTCGACCCTAGCCTCCCACAGCACGAGGACCCTCGAAAAGGCTATACCCATTTCCGGCGCCCGAGCCCCGAGCGCCCTCCCGGCCCCCGCAGACCAAAGGCTATAGCCTACCGGCCTCTGCGACTATTTCCCGCGCTGCGCCGCTGGGCGTGCCCCGCCATTTTAGGGCAGGCTTGACCGTAGCCTCAGCCCAGGCACACGAGGACCCTCGAAAAGCTGTACCCATTTCCGGCGTCGAGATCCCAGACCCCTACTCGGCCGCGGACCATAGGCTATAGCCCACCGGCCTCGGCGACTATTTCATGCGCTGCGACGCTGGGCATTACTTGCCATTTTACGGCAGGCTTCTGACCGTAGCCTCCTACTGGGCACACGAGGACCCTTGAAAAGACAGTACCCATTTCCGACACGCAGAGCCCCCGAACGCCCCTCCCCACCCCGCAACCAAAGGCTGGCCACCCGGCCTCGGCGACTATTTCACAGCTGCGCGCTGGGATTACTTGCCATTTGAGGCAGACCTCGACCCTAGCCTCCCCGCCCAGGCACAGTACCCTCGAAAGACTGTACCCATTTCCGGACTCCAGGCCCCGACGCCTCCCGACTACCCGAACCAAAGGCTATAGCCCACGGCCTCGGTGACTATTTCCTGCGCGCTGCGCGCATTTAGGGCTACCGTAGCAGGCTGGGCATCGAACCATCGAAGCTGGCCCCATTTCGAGCCCCCCCCCTCAACCCCCCAGGGACCACCCCGAGCATAGCCCCTCGGACTATTTCAGGCGCTGCGACGCTGGGCATTTCTTGCCATTTTAGGGCAGGCTTCTGACCGTAGCCTCCCACTGGGCACACGAGGACCCTCGAAAAGACTGTACCCATTTCCGATGCCAACAGCCCCCGAACCCCCCTCCCCAACCCCCGCGGACCAAAGGCTATATCCCACCGGCCTAGGCGACTATTTCACGCGCTGCGCCGTTGGGCATTTCTTGGCATTTTAGGGCAGGCCTCTGACCGTAGCCTCCCAGGCACACAGTACCCTCGAAAAGGCGTACCCATTTCCGACTCAGAGGCCGGACCCTCCTCCCAACCCCACGGACCAAGGCTATAGCCCACGGCCTCGGTGACTATGTCGCAGCGCTGCGCCCGCTGGGTATTTCTTGCCATTCTGGCGGGCTTAACCGTAGCCTCCAGCTGGGCACCGAGAACCCTCGAAAGACTGTACCCATTTCCGGCGCCCGAGCCCCGAACCTCCCATCGGACCCAGCTATATCCCACCGGCCTCGGCGACTATTTCATGCGCTGCGACGCTGGGCATTTCTTGCCATTTTAGGGCAAGCCTGTAGCCTCCCAGCGCCAAGGCTATTTAAAAGACTAGACCCATTTCGATGGCGAGTCCCGAACCATCCCCAACCCCGGACCAAGCTATAGCCCACGGCCTCGGCGACTATTTCACCTGCGCGTTGGACATTTCTTGCCATTTTAGGGCGGGCTTGACCGTAGCCTCCTGGGCACCACAGTACCCCGAAAAGGCGTACCCATTTCCGGCGCGATCCTCGAACCCCCTCACCCACACGGACTAAAGGCTATAGCCCACGGCCTCGGTGACTATTTCATGCTGCGGCTGGGCTTTCTTGCCATTTCGGCAGCTTCTGACCCGTAGCCTCCCGCTGGGCAGCGAGGACCCTCGAAAAGACTGCCATTTCCGATGCTAGAGGCCCGGACCCCCTCACCCAGCGGACCAAGGCTATAGCCACCGGCCTCGGTGACTATATCGCAGCTGCGCTGCTGGCATTTCTTGCCATTTTAGGGCAGTCTTCGACCTAGCCTTCCCAGGCACGAGGACCCTCGAAAAGACTGTACCCATTTCCGGCGGGCCCCGAACCCCCGAACCCGGACTAAGGCTATAGCCCACGGCCTCGGCGACTATTTCACTGCGCCGCTGGCATTACTTGCCATTTAGGGCAGGCTTGACCGTAGCCTCCCTGGGCACGAGGACCCCAGAAAAGGCTGTACCCATTTCCGAGCCTGAACCCCCTCCCCAACCACCGCGGACTAAAGGCTATAGCCCACCTCGGCACTATTTCATGCGCTGCGCGGCTGTGTCTTCATGCCATTTAGGCGGGCTTCGACCGTAGCCTCCAGGGCACGAGGACCATCGAAAAGGCATGTACCCATTTCCGGCGCCCCCCCCCCCAGCCCCGCGGACTAAAGGCTATAGCCCACGGCCTCGGCGACTATTTCATCGCTGCGCGCTGGGCATTACTTGCCATTTTACGGGCTTCTGACCGTAGCCTCCCAGGCACGAGACCCTCGAAAAGGCTGCCCATTTCGATGGCGAGCCCCGAACCCCCCTCCTCAACCCCCGCGGATGAAAGGCTATAGCCCACCGGCCTCGGCGACTATTTCATGCGCTGCGACGCTAGGCATTTCTTGCCATTTGGCGGGCCTCGACCTAGCCTCAGCCGCCACCAGTACCCTCGAAAAATGTACCCATTTCCGATGCCCCAGCGCCCTCCCCGGCCCCAGCGGACCAAAGGCTGCCCACCGGCCTCGGCTATTTCCGCGCTGCGCGCGGTCATTTCTTGCCATTTGGCGGCTTCTGACCGTAGCCTCCCAGCACACGAGGACCCTCGAAACGACTGTACCCATTTTCGATCGAGTCCCGGACCCCCTCGCCACCGCGGACTAGCCCACGGCCTCGGTGACTATGTCATGCGCCGCTGCATTTCTTACCATTTAGGGCAGGCTTCTGACCGTAGCCTCCCACTGGGCACACGAGGACCCTGGAGAAGACTGTACCCATTTTCGATGGCCAGAGCCCCGAACCCCCCTCCCCAACCACCGCGGACTAAAGGCTATAGCCCACCGGCCTCGGCGACTATTTCATGCGCTGCGACGCTGGGTATTACTTGCCATTTTACGGCAGCCTTTTGACCGTAGCCTCCCTGGGCACGAGGACCCTCGAAAAGACTGTACCCATTTCGATGCGAGGCCGGACCCCTCCCGACCCTCGCGGATGAAAGGCTATAGCCCACCGGCCTCGGCGACTATTTCACGCGCTGCGCCGCAGGTCATTTCTTGCCATTTGACGGCAGCCTTCTGACCGTAGCCTCCCACTGTGCACACGAGGACCCTCGAAAAGACTGTACCCATTTGAGCGAAGGCCGGACCCCCTCGACCCGCGCGGACCATAGCCCACCGGCCTCGGTGACTATGTCGCAGCGCTGCGCTTGGCATTTCTTACCATTTTAGGGCAGGCTTGACCAGCCTTCCACTGGGCACCACGAGGACCCTCGAAAGGACTGTACCCATTTTGGCGAGCCCCGAGCGCCCTCAACCACCGCGGACTAGAGGCTATAGCCCACCGGCCTCGGCGACTATTTCATGCGCTGCGACGCTGGGCATTACTTGCCATTTAAGGGCAGGCTTCTGACCGTAGCCTCCCACTGGGCACACGAGGACCCTCGAAAAGGCTGTACCCATTTTGAGCGAAGGGCCGGACCCCCTCCCGACCCGCGGACCAAAGGCTATAGCCCACGGCCTCGGTGACTATTTCAGCTGCGCGCTGGCATTTCTTGCCATTTACGGGCTTCTGACCGTAGCCTTCCCTGGGCACGAGGACCCTCGAAAACTGTACCCATTTCGGCGAAGGCCCCGGAACGCCCCTCCCCAGCGCGGACACGAGGCTATAGCCCACCGGCCTCGGCGACTATTTCGCAGCTGCGCGCTGGGCATTTCTTGCCATTTAGGCTGGCTTAACCGTAGCCTCCCTTTGGGCACCACGAGGACCCTCGAAATGCTGTACCATTTCCGAGGCCGAGCCCCAGACCCCTCAACCACCGCGGACTAAAGCTATAGCCCACCGGCCTCGGCGACTATTTCATCGCTGCGGCGCTGGGCATTTCTTGCCATTTAGGCGGGCCTCGACCTAGCCTCCCCCTGGGCACACGAGGACCCTTGAACAGACGGTACCCATTTCCGATGACCCGCCCCCTAGAACCCCCCTCCCCAACCCCCACGGATAAAAGGCTATAGCCCACCGGCCTCGGGCACTATTTCACCGCTCGCGCTGGTCTTGCCATTTTAGGGCGGGCTTCTGACCGTAGCCTCCCAGGCACGAGGACCCTAGAAAAGACTGTACCCATTTCCGACGAACAGAGCCCCCGAACCTCCCTCATCAAACCCCGCGGAATAAAGGCTATAGCCCACCGGCCTCGGGCAATATTTCACGCGCTGCGCCGCTGGGGATTTCTTGCCATTTTAGGACAGGCCTCTGACCCTAGCCTCCCACTTGGCACACGAGGACCCTCGAAAAGACTGTACCCATTTCCGACGCCCAGAGCCCCCGAACGCCCCCGACCCCGAACCAAAGGCTATAGCCACCGGCCTCGGCGACTATTTCAGCTGCGCGCTGGGCATTACTTGCCATTTAGGGCAGGCTTCTGACCGTAGCCTCCCACTGGGCGAGGACCCTCGAAAAGGCATGCCATTTCCGGCGTCCGGATCCCGAACCCCTACCCCCGCGGACCAGGCTATAGCCCACGGCCTCGGCGACTATTTCATCGCTGCGCCGCTGGGCATTACTTGCCATTTTAGGCGGGCTTCGGCCGTAGCCTCCTCAGGCACCACGAGGACCCTTGAAAGACTGTACCCATTTCCGAGCGCGAGCCCAGCGCCCCTCCCCAACCCCCGCGAACCAAAGGCTATAGCCCACCGGCCTCGGCGACTATTTCACGCGCTGCGCCGCTGGGGATTACTTGCCATTTTAGGGCAGGCCTCTGACCCTAGCCTCCCACTGGGCACACGAGTACCCTCGAAAAGACTGTACCCATTTCCGACTCCCAGAGCCCCCGAACGCCCCTCCCCAACTCCCGCGAACCAAAGGCTATAGCCCACCGGCCTCGGCGACTATTTCACGCGCTGCGCCGCTGGGTATTTCTTGCCATTTTAGGGCAGGCTTCTGACCGTAGCCTCCCACTGGGCACACGAGGACCCTCGAAAAGACTGTACCCATTTCCGACGCCCAGAGCCCCCGAACCCCCCTCATCAACCACCGCGGACTAAAGGCTATAGCCCACCGGCCTCGGCGACTATTTCATGCGCTGCGACGCTGGGCATTACTTGCCATTTTACGGCAGGCTTCTGACCGTAGCCTCCCACTGGGCACACGAGGACCCTCGAAAAGACTGTACCCATTTCCGATGCCTAGAGCCCCCGAACCCCCCTCCCCAACCCCCGCGGACCAAAGGCTATAGCCCACCGGCCTCGGCGACTATTTCACGCGATGCGCCGCTGGGCATTTCTTGCCATTTTAGGGCAGGCTTCTGACCGTAGCCTCCCACTGGGCACACGAGGAACCTTGAAAAGACTGTACCCATTTCCGGTCAAGGGCCCCGGACCCTCCCCAGCCCCCCCGGACCAAAGGCTCTAGCCACCGGCCTCGGCGACAATTTCATGCGCTGCGACGCTGGGCATTTCTTGCCATTTTAGGGCAGGCTTCTGACCGTAGCCTCCCACTGGGCACACGAGGACCCTCGAAAAGCTTGTACCCATTTCCGAAGCCCAGAGCCCCCGAACCTCACTCATCAACCCCTGCGGAATAAAGGCTATAGCCCACCGGCCTCGGTGACTATTTCACGCGCTGCGCCGCTGGGCATGTCTTACCATTTTAGGGCAGGCCTCGACCCTAGCTCCCAGGCACCGAAAAGACTGCCCATTTCCGATGGCGAGTCCCCAGCACCCATCCCAGCCCCAGCCTATATCCCACCGGCCTCGGCGACTATTTCACGCGCTGCGCCGATGGGCATTTCTTGCCATTTTAGGGCAGGCTTCTGACCGTAGCCTCCCACTGGGCACACGAGGACCCTCGAAAAGACTGTACCCATTTCGGACGCCCAGAGCCCCCGAACCCCCCTCATCAACCACCGCGGACTAAAGGCTATAGCCCACCGGCCTCGGCGACTATTTCATGCGCTGCGACGCTGTGTATTACTTGCCATTTTACGGCAGCCTTCTGACCGTAGCCTCCCACTGGGCAAACGAGGACCCTCGAAAAGACTGTACCCATTTCCGATGCTAAGAGGCCCCGGACCCCCCTCCCCAACCCCCGCGGACCAAAGGCTATAGCCCACCGGCCTCGGTGACTATGTCACGCGCTGCGCCGCTTGGCATTTCTTGCCATTTTAGGGCAGTCTTCTGACCGTAGCCTCCCACTGGGCACACGAGGACCCTCGAAAAGACTGTACCCATTTCCGACGCCCAGAGCCCCCGAACCCCCCTCATGAACCACCGCGGACTAAAGGCTATAGCCCACCGGCCTCGGCGACTATTTCATTCGCTGCGACGCTGGGCATTACTTGCCATTTTACGGCAGGCTTCTGACCGTAGCCTCCCACTGGGCACACGAGGACCCTTGAAAATACTGTACCCATTTCCGTGCAGGCCCCTGAACCCCCTCCCGGCCCCGGACTAAAGGCTATAGCCCACCGGCCTCGGCGACTATTTCATGCGCTGCGCCTGGGCATTTCTTGCCATTTTAGGGCGGGCTTCGACCGTAGCCTCCCTGGGCACGAGGACCCTTGAAAAGCTGTACCCATTTCGGCGAGCCCCGAACCCCTCCCATCCCCCCGCGGACTAAAGGCTATAGCCCACGGCCTCGGCGACTATTTCATCGCTGCGCGCTGGGGTATTTCTTGCCATTTTAGGGCGGGCTTCGACCGTAGCCTCCCCTTTGGGCACCACGAGGACCCTCGAAAGGCGTACCCATTTTCCGATGGCGAGCCCCGAACCCCCTCCCCCACCCCCGCGGATGAAAGGCTATAGCCACGGCCTCGGCGACTATTTCCTGCGCTGCGCGGCATTTCTTGCCATTTTAGGGCGGGCCTTGACCTAGCCTCCCACTGGGCCACGAGTACCCTCGAAAGACTGTACCCATTTCGACCCCAGGTCCCGAGCGCCCTCCCGACCCCAGCGGAACCAAAGGCTATAGCCCACCGGCCTCGGCGACTATTGCGCGCGCTGCGCCGCTGGGTAATTCTTTCCATTTTATGGCAGGCCTCTGACCGTAGCCTCCCTGTGCGAGGACCCTCGAAAGACTGTACCCATTTTGATGCCAGGCCCCGGACGCCCTCCCGACCCCAGCGGACCAAAGGCTATAGCCACCGGCCTCGGTGACTATTTCACAGCTGCGCCGCTTGGCATTTCTTACCATTTTAGGGCAGGCTTCTGACCATAGCCTTCCACTGGGCACACGAGGACCCTCGAAAAGACTGTACCCATTTTCGACGCGCAGAGCCCCCGAACCCCCCTCATCAACCACCGCGGACTAAAGGCTATAGCCCACCAGCCTCGGCGACTATTTCATGCGCTGCGACGCTGGGCATTACTTGCCATTTCTGGCAGGCTTGACCGTAACCTCCCAGGCACACGAGGACCCTTGAAAACTGTACCCATTTCGATGCGAGGCCCCCGGACCCCTCCCCCCTCCCGGCGGACAGCCCACCGGCCTCGGCGACTATTTCACGCGCTGCGCCGCTGGTCATTTCTTGCCATTTTACGGCAGCCTTCTGACCGTAGCCTCCCACTGGGCACACGAGGACCCTCGAAAAACTGTACCCATTTTGGATGCGAAGAGGCCCCGGACCCCCCTCCCCAACCCCCGCGGAACAAAGGCTATAGCCCACCGGCCTCGGTGACTATGTCACGCGCTGCGCCGCTTGGCATTTCTTGCCATTTTACGGCAGGCTTATGACCATAGCCTTCCACTGGGCACACGAGGACCCTTGAAATGACTGTACCCATTTCCGGCCGGAGCCCCGAACCCCCTCGCCAACCACCGCGGACTAAAGGCTATAGCCCACGGCCGGCGACTATTTCGCATGCGCCGGCTGGACATTTCTTGCCATTTTGGCGGGCCTTGACCGTAGCCTCCCATGGGCACACGAGGACCCTTGAAAACTGTACCCATTTCCGATGCGAGCCTGAACCCCCTCCCAGCCCCCGGACGAGGCTATAGCCCACCTCGGCACTATTTCACGCGCTGCGCTGAGGATTTCTTGCCATTTTAGGGCGGGCCTCGACCTAGCCTCCCCAGGCACGAGGACCCTCGAAAGACTGTACCCATTTCCGGCCAGGCCTGAGCGCCTCCCGCGGACCAAGGCTATAGCCACCGGCCTCGGCGACTATTTCATCGCTGCGGCTGGACATTACTTGCCATTTCTGGCAGGCTTCTGACCGTAGCCTCCCCGGGCACACAAGGACCCTTGAAAAAGCTGCCCATTTCCGATGCGGGCCCGAACCCCCTCCGCCCCCACGAAGGCTATAGCCCACCGGCCTCGGCACTATTTCACGCGCTGGGCATTTCTTGCCATTTTAGGGCAGGCCTCGACCTAGCCTCAGCTGGGCACCACGAGGACCCTCGAAAAGCACCCATTTCCGGCGTCGAGCCTGACCCCCTCCCGCCCGAACTAGGCTATAGCCCACCGGCCTCGGCGACTATTTCACGCGCTGCGCCGCTGGGCATTTCTTGCTATTTTAGGGCTGGCTTCTAACCGTAGCCTCCCACTGGGCACACGAGGACCCTCGAAAAGACTGTACCCATTTCCGACACCCAGAGCCCCCGAACCCCCTTCATCAACCACCGCGGACTAAAGCCTATAGCCCACCGGCCTCGGCGACTATTTCATGCGCTGCGACGCTGGGCATTTCTTGCCATTTTAGGACAGGCCTCTGACCCTAGCCTCCCACTGGGCACACGAGGACCCTCGAAAAGACTGTACCCATTTCCGACGCCCAGAGCCCCCGAACGCCCCTCCCCAACCACCGCGGACTAAAGGCTATAGCCCACCGGCCTCGGCGACTATTTCATGCGCTGCGACGCTGGGTATTACTTGCCATTTTACGGCAGCCTTTTGACCGTACCCTCCCATTGGGCAAACGAGGACCCTCGAAAAGACTGTACCCATTTCCGATCCCAAGAGGCCCCGGACCCCCCTCCCCAACCCCCGCGGACCAAAGGCTATAGCCCACCGGCCTCGGTGACTATGTCACGCGCTGCGCCGCTGGGCATTTCTTGCCATTTTAGGGCGACCGTAGCCTCCCACCCAGGCTGCAGGACCCTAGAAAAGACTGTACCCATTTCCGACGAACAGAGCCCCCGAACCTCCCTCATCAAACCCCGCGGAATAAAGGCTATAGCCCACCGGCCTCGGGCAATATTTCACGCGCTGCGCCGCTGGGGATTTCTTGCCATTTTAGGACAGGCTTCGACCAGCCTCCCAGGCACACGAGGACCCTCGAAAGACTGTACCCATTTCGGCGCCCGGACCCCCCCTTCCCACGCGAACCAAAGGCTATAGCCTACCGGCCTCGGCGACTATTTCTCACGCTGCGCCGCTGGGCATTTCTTGCCATTTTAGGGCAGGTTTCTGACCGTAGCCTCCCACTGGGCACACGAGGACCCTCGAAAAGACTGTACCCATTTCCGACGCCCAGAGCCCCCGAACCTCCCTCATCAACCCCCGCGGAATAAAGGCTATAGCCCACCGGCCTCGGCGACTATTTCACGCGCTGCGCCGCTGGGCATTTCTTGCCATTTTAGGGCAGGCCTGACCTAGCGTCCCGCTGGGCACGAGGACCTCGAAAGACTGCCATTTCCGGCGCCCGAGCCCCCGGCCCCTCGGCCCAGCAGACCAAAGGCTATAGCCCACCGGCCTCGGTGACTATTTCAGCTGCGCTGCGGGATTTCTTGCCATTTTAGGGCAGGCCTCGACCTAGCCTCCCAGGCACACGAGGTACCCTCGGAAAAACTGCCATTTCCGGCGAGTCCCGACGCCTCCCAGTCGCAGACAAAGGCTAGAGCCCACCGGCCTCGGCGACTATTTCACGCGCTGCGCCGCTGGGGTTTTCTCGCCATTTTAGTGCATGCTTCTTTCCCTTTCGTGCCAATGGGCCATCGAGGACCCTCGAAAAGACTGTACCCATTTCCGGCCCCGAACCCCCTCGTGACCCCACCGCGGAAAAAAGGCTATAGCCCACCGGCCACGGCGACTATATAATCCGCTGCGACGCTGGGCATTACTTGCCATTTTACGGCAGGCTTCTGACCGTATCCTCCCACAGGCCACACGAAGACCCTTGAAAAGACATGCCATTTCCGATGCAGGCCCGAACCCCCCGTCCCAACCCCCGCGGACGAAAGGCTATAGCCCACCGGCCTCGGCACTATTTCGCGCTGCACGCATTGCTTGACATTTTAGGGCATGCTTCTGACCGTAGCCTCCACTGGCCCACGAGGACCCTCGAAAGGCGTACCCATTTCCGGCCCGAGCCCCGACGCCTCCCGGCCCCAGCGAAAGGCTATAGCCACGGCCTCGGCGACTTTTTCTCGCGTTGCGCCGATGGGGATTTGTTGCCTTTTTAGGGCAGGCCTATGACCTGAGCCACCCACTGGGCACCCGAGCACCCTCGAAAAGACTGTGCCATTTCCGGCCCGGACCCCCGACGCCCTCCCAACCCCCATGAACCAAAGGCTATAGCCTCACCGGCCTCGGCGACTATTTCTCAGCTGCGCGCTGGGCATTTCTTGCCATTTTAGGGCGGGTTTCTGACCGTAGCCTCCCACCTGGGCACGAGGACCCTCGAAAAGACTGTACCCATTTCCGGCCCAGGCCCCGAACCTCCCTCGTGACCCCAGCGGAATAAAGGCTATAGCCCACCGGCCTCGGCGACTATTTCACAGCTGGCTGGGCATTTCTTGCCATTTTTAGGCGAGGCCTCGGACCTAGCCGTCCCCAGGGCACACGAGGACCCTCGAAAAGGCCCATTTCCGGCCCGGGCCCCGAACGCCCCTCGGCCCCGCGGACCAAAGGCTATGGCCCACGGCCTCGGTGACTATTTCCTGTGCGCTGGGGATTTCTTGCCATTTTAGGGCAGGCCTCTGACCCAGCCTCCACTGGGCACCACAGTACCCTCGAAAAACTGTACCCATTTCCGGCCCAGGTCCCAGGCGCCTCCCAGTCCCGCGAACCAAGGCTATCGCCCACCGGCCTCGGCGACAATTTCACGCGCTGCGCCGCTGGGATTTCTTGCCATTTTAGGGCAGGCTTCTCACGTATCCTCACTGGGCACGAGGACCCTCGAAAAGACTGCCATTTCCGGCCTTGAGCCCCGAACCCCCCCTCAACCACCCGGAAAAAGGCTATAGCCCACCGGCCTCGGCGACTATTTCATGCGCTGCGGCGCTGGGCATTCTTGCCATTCTAGCAGGCTTGACCGTAGCCTCCCAGGCACACGAGGACCCTTGAAAACTGTACCCATTTCCGATGCCCAGGCCCCCCCTCCCCCCAGCGGACGAAGGCTATAGCCACCGGCCTCCGGCACTATTTCACGCGCTGCGCCGATGGGATTTCTTGCCATTTTAGGGCAGGCTTCTGACCGTAGCCTCCCACTGGCCCCACGAGGACCCTCGAAAAGACTGTACCCATTTCCGACGCCCAGGCCCCGAGCCCCTCCCCCGCAGAACCAAAGCTATAGCCACCGGCCTCGGCGACAATTTCACGCGCTGCGCCGATGGGATTTCTTGCCATTTTAGGGCAGGGCTCTGACCTAGCCTCCCACTGGGCACAGTACCCTCGAAAAGGTACCCATTTTCGGCAGGCCCGATGCCCCTCGGCCCCAGCGAACCAAAGGCTATAGCCCACCGGCCTCGGCGACTATGTCACGCGCTGCGCCGCTGGGCATTTCTTGCTATTTTACTGCAGGCTTCTGACCGTAGCCTCCCACTGGGCACACGAGCACCCTCGAAAAGACTGAACCCATTTCTGATGCCCAGAGCCCCCGAACCCCCCTCGTCAACCACCGCGGACTAAAGGCTATATCCCACCGGCCTCGGCGACTATTTCATGCGCTGCGACGCTGGGCATTACTTGCCATTTTGCGGCAGGCTTCTGACCGTAGCCTCCCACTGGGCACACGAGGACCCTTGAAAAGACTGTACCCATTTTTGATGCCCAGAGCCCCCGAACCCCCCTCCCCAACCCCCGCGGACGAAAGGCTATAGCCCACCGGCCTCGGGCACTATTTCACGCGCTGCCCCGCTGGGGATTTCTTGCCATTTTAGGGCAGGCTTCTGACCGCAGCCTCCCACTGGGCACACGAGGACCCTCGAAAAGACTGTACCCATTTCCGGCCCCAGGCGACGCCCCTCCCGACACCCCGCAGACCAGGCTATAGCCCACGGCCTCGGCGACTATTTCAGCTGCGCGCTGGGCATTTCTTGCCATTTAGGGCAGGCTTCTGACCGTAGCCTCCCATTGGGCACGAGGACCCTAAAAAACTGCCATTTCCGATGCAGGCCCCGAACCCCCACCCCGCGGACCAAAGGCTATAGCCGCCCGGCCTCGGCGACTATTTCCAGCTGCGCGCTGGGTATTTCTTGCCATTTTAGGGCAGGCTTCTGTTGTAGCCTCCCCCTGGGCAACCGAGGACCATTGAAAAGACTGTACCCATTTCCGGCGAGCCCCGAACCCCCTGACCCTACGGACCAAGGCTATAGCCCGCCTCGGCGACTCTTTCGCATGATGCGGCGTGGGACATTTCTTGCCATTTATAGGGCAGGCCTCCGTAGCCTCCCACTGAGCGAGACCCTCGAAAAAAAACTGTACCCATTTCCGATGGCGAGCCCCAAACCCCCTCCGAACCCCGTGGACCGGCTATAGCCCCGGCCGGCGACTATTTCGTGCGTTGCGCGCTGGGCATTCTTGCCATTTTAGGGCAGGCCTGACCGTAGCCTCCCACAGGCACACGAGAACCCTTGAAGGCTGTACCCATTTCCGACTCCCAGGCCCCGATCCCCCTGACCCCAGCGGACCAAAGGCTATAGCCCGGCCTCGGCGACCTATTTCTGCGCCGATGGGCATTTCTTGCCATTTTAGGGCAGGCTTGACCGTAAGCCTCCCAGGTACGAGGACCCTCGAAAGACTGTACCCATTTCCGGCGAGCCACGAACCCCCCTCCCCAACCCCGGCGGACCAAAGGCTATAGCCCACCAGCCTCGGCGACTATTTCATGCGCTGAGCCGCTGGGCATTACTTGTCATTTTATGGCAGGCTTCTGACTGTAGCCTGCCACTGGGCACACGAGGACCCTCGAAAAGACTGTACCCATTTCCGATTGCGAGCCCCGAACCCCCTCCCGGCCCCAGCGGACCAGCGCTATAGCCCACCGGCCCTCGGCGACTATTTCACGCGCGTTGGGCATTTCTTGCCATTTAGGGCGAGCTTGACCGTAGCCTCCCGGGCACGAGGACCGTCAAAAGGACTGTACCCATTTCCGACGCCAAGAGCCCCCGAACCCCCCACCCCAACCCCCGCGGACCAAAGGCTATAGCCCGCCGGCCTCAGCGACTATTTCACGCGATGCGCCGCTGGGCATTTCTTGCCATTTTAGGGCAGGCTTCTGACCGTAGCCTCCCACTGGTCACATGAGGACCCTCGAAAAGACTGTACCCATTTCCGACGGCGAGCCCCGACGCCCTCCCAACCCCAGCGGACCAGGCTATAGCCCACCTCGGCGACTATTTCAGCTGCGCGCTGGGTATTTCTTGCCATTTAGGGCAGGGTTCTGTAACCTCCCCAGGCACGAGGACCCTCGAAAAGTACCCATTTCCGGATGAGCCCCGAACTCCCCAACCCCCGCGGACCAGAGGCTATAGCCCGCCGGGCTCGGAGACTCTTTCGCGCGATTCGCCGTTGGACATTTCTTCCCTTTATAGGGCAGGCCTCCGACCGTAGGCTCCCACTGAGCACGCGAGGCTACTCAAAAGACTAGACCCATTTCAGATGGCCAGAGTCCCCAAACCCCCCTTCCGAACCCCCGTGGCACGGGCCAGCCGCTATTTCGTGCCTGCGCGTGGGCATTTCTTGCCATTTTAGGGCAGGCTTCTAACCGTAGCCTCCCACTGGGCACACGAGGACCCTCGAAAAGACTGTACCCATTTCCGACGGCCAGAGCCCCCGAACCCCCCTCCCAAACCCCCGCGGAACAAGGGCTATAGCCCACCGGCCTCGGCGACTATTTCATGCGCTGCGCCGCTGGGCATTTCTTGCCATTTAGGGCGGGCTTGACCGTAGCCTCCCACTGGGCACCGAGGACCCGTCAAAAGCTGTACCCATTTCCGATGCCAAAAGCCCCGAACCCCCCCACCCCAGCGGAACCAGCTGCATAGCCCACCTCGGCGACTATTTCATCGCTGCGCCCTGGGTATTTCTTGCCATTTTATGGCGGGCTTCTGACCGTAGCCTCAGCTGGGCACACGAGGACCCGTCAAAAGGCTGTACCCATTTCCGATGCCAGGCCCGAACCCCCACCCGACCCCGCGGACCAAAGGCTATAGCCCGCGCCTCGGCGACTATTTCACTGCGCGCTGGGCATTTCTTGCCATTTTTAGGGCGGGCTTTGACCGTAGCCTCCCAGCTGGTCACGAGGACCCTCGAAAGGACTGTACCCATTTCCCGGCGAGCCGAGGCCCTCCCAACCCCGCGGACCAGGCTATATCCACCGGCCTCGGCGACTATTTCACGCGCTGCGCCGCTGGGCATTTCATGCCATTTAGGGCAGGCTTCTGACCGTATCCTCCCACTGGGCACGAGGACCCTCGAAAAGGCTGTACCCAATTCCGGCGGCGAGCCCCGAACCCCTACCCAACCCCGCGGACCGAAAGGCTATAGCCGCGGGCTCGGGACTATTTCGCGCTGCCGTGGGACATTCTTGCCATTTAGGGCAGGCCTCGGCCGTGGGCCTCCCACTGGGCAGCGAGGCTACTCAAAAGCCTGACCCATTTCCGATGGCGGGTCCCCACCCCCTCCCAAACCCCGTGGACCAGGCTAGAGCCGGCCCGGCCCTATTTCGTGCCGCTGGGCATTTCTTGCCATTTAGGCTTCTGACCGTAGCCTCCCAGGCACGAGGCCCTCGAAAAGACTGAACCCATTTCCGGCCAGGCCCCGAACCCCTCCCCAGCGGACCAGGCTATAGCCCACCGGCCTCGGCGACTATTTCGTGACTGCGCCTTGGGCATTTCTTGCCATTTTTGTGAGGCTTCGTAGCCTCCCACTGGGCACCGAGGACCCTCAAAGACTGTACCCATTTCCGGCGAGCCCCGAACCCTCCCCAACCCCCGGACCAAGGCTATAGCCCACGGCCTCGGCGACTATTTCACGCTGCGCGCTGGGTATTTCTTGCCATTTGCGGCAGCCTTCTGACCGTAGCCTCCCCAGGCACCGAGGACCCTCGAAAATACTGTACCCATTTCCGAAGACTAGAGCGCCCGAAGCCCCCTCCCGACCCCCGCGGACCAAAGGCTATAGCCCACCGGCATCGGCGACTCTTTCCAGCTGCGCTGGGCATTTCTTGCCATTTTAGGGCGGGCTTCTGACCGTAGCCTCCCCAGGCACACGAGGACCCTCGAAAGACTGTACCCATTTCCGATGCCCAGCCCCGACCCTCCCCAACCCGCGGACCAAGGCTATAACCCACCGGCCTCGGCGACTATTTCGCTGCGCTGGGTATTTCTTGCCATTTAGGGCGGGCTTCGGACCGTAGCCTCCCCAGGCACACGAGGACCGTCAAAAGACTGTACCCATTTCCGACTCCCGGGGCCCGAACTCCCTGACCCCAGCGGACCAAGGCTATCGCCCACGGGCCTCGGAGACTCTTTCACGCGCGCTCGTGGGACTTTCTTGCCTTTTAGGGCGGGCCTCGGACCGTGGCTCCCAGCGCAGGCTACTCAAACAGGCTAGACCCCATTCCGATGGCCCGAGTCCCCACACCCCCTCCGAACCCCGTGGACCAAGGCTATAGCCCACCGGCTCGGCGACTATTTCGCGCTGCGCTGGGCATTTCTTGCCATTTTAGGCAGGCTTCTGACCGTAGCCTCCCACGGGTACGAGGACCCTCGAAAGACTGTACCCATTTCCTGACACGAGCCCCGAACCCCCTCAACCCCTGCGGACTAAAGGCTATAGCCCACGGTCTCGGCGACTATTTCACAGCGCTGGACATTCTTGCCATTTTACGGCAGGCTTCTGACCGTAGTCTCCCACTGGACACGAACCCTCGAAAGACTGTACCCATTTCCGATGCCAGGCCCGAACCCCCTCGACCCCAGCGGACCGAGGCTATAGCCCGCGGCCTCGGCGACTATTCTTGCGCGCTGGGCATTTCTTGCCATTTTAGGGTAGGCTTCTGACCGTAGCCTCCCACTGGGCACAGAGGACCCTCGAAAAGACTTTACCCATTTCCGAAGGCCAGAGCCCCCGAACCCCCTACCCAACCCCCGCGAACCAAAGGCTATAGCCGACCGGGCTCGGAGATTATTTCGCGCACTGCGCCGTGGCACATTTCTTGCCTTTTTAGGGCAGGCTTCTGACCGTAGCCTCCCCAGGCACCGAGGACCCTCGAAAGATTATACCATTTCGATGACGAGCCCCCGACCCCCTCCCGGCCCTGCGGACCAATGGCTATAGCCCATCGGCCTCGGCGACTATTTCACGCGTTGCGCTGCTGGGCATTTCTTGCCATTTTAGGGCAGGCTTCTGACCGTAGCCTCCCACTAGGCACACGAGGACCCTCGAAAAGACTGTACCCATTTCCGATGCGAGCCCCAGGCGCCCTCCCAACCCCAGCGGACCAAGGCTTTAGCCCACGGGCTTAGAGACTATTTGGCTCCGCCATGGGACATTTCTTGCCTTTTTAGGGCAGGCCTCAGACCGTAGGCTCCCACTGAGCACGCGAGGCTACTCAAAAAGACTAGACCCATTTCCGATGGCCAGAGTCCCCAAACCCCCCTCCGGAACCCCCGTGGAACAAACGCTATAGCCCACCGGCCCCGTCGACTAGTTCGTGCATTGCGCCGCTGGGCATTTCTTGCCATTTTAGGGCAGGCCTCTGACCGTAGCCTCCCGGCACCGAGAACCCTTGAAGACTGTACCCATTTCCGGCGCGGGCCCAGTCCCCCACCCAGCGGATCTTGCCATTTTAGGGTAGGCTTCTGACCGTAGCCTCCCACTAGGCACACGAGAACCCTTGAGAACACTGTACCCATTTCCGACGCCCAGAGCCCCCGATCCCCCCACCGCAACCCCCGCGGACCAAAGGGTATAGCCCGCCGGCCTCGGCGACTATTTCACGCGCTGCGCCGCTGGGCATTTCATGCCATTTTAGGGCAGGCCTCTGACCGTAGCCTCCCACTGGGCACACGAGGACCCTCGAAAAGACTGTACCCATTTCCGATGCCCAGAGCGCCCGAACGCCCCTCCCCAACCCCCGCGGACCAAAGGCTATAGCCCACCGGCCTCGGCGACTATTTCATGCTCTGCGCTGCTGGACATTTCTTGCCATTTTAGGGCAGGCTTCTGACCGTAGCCTCCCACTGGGCACACGAGGACCCTCAAAATGACTGTACCCATTTCCGATGCCCAGAGCCCCCGAACGCCCCTCCGGACCAAAGGCTATAGCCCACCGGGCTCAGAGACTATTTCGCGCGCTCCGCCGTGGGACATTTCTTGCCTTTTTAGGGCAGGCCTCAGACCGTAGGCTCCCACTGAGCACGCGAGGCTACTCAAAAAGACTAGACCTATTTCCGATGGCCAGAGTCCCCAAACCCCCCTCCCGAACCCCCGTGGAGCAGACGCTATAGCCCACCGGCCCCGGTGACTATTTCGTGCATTGCGCCGCTGGGCATTTCTTGCCATTTTAGGGCAGGCCTCTGACCGTAGCCTCCCAGTAGGCACACGAGAACCCTTGAGAAGACTGTACCCATTTCCGAAGGCCAGAGCCCCCGAACCCCCTACCCAACCCCCGCGGACCAAAGGCTATAGCCCACCGGGCTCGGAGATTATTTCGCGCGCTGCGCCGTGGGACATTTCTTGACTTTTTAGGGCAGGCTTCTGACCGTAGCCTCCCACTGGGCACACGAGGACCGTCGAAAAGATTGTACCCATTTCAGATGACCAGAGCCCCCGACTCCCCTCCCTAACCCCCGCGGACCAAAGGCTATAGCCCATCGGCCTCGGCGACTATTTCACGCGTTGCGCCGCTGGGCATTTCTTGCCATTTTAGGGCAGGCTTCTGACCGTAGCCTCCCACTAGGCACACGAGGACCCTCGAAAAGACTGTACCCATTTCCGATGCCCAGAGCCCCCGAACGCCCCTCCCCAACCCCCGCGGACCAAAGGCTATAGCCCACCGGGCTTGGAGACTATTTCGCGCGCTCCGCCGTGGGACATTTCTTGCCTTTTTAGGGCAGGCCTCAGACCGTAGGCTCCCACTGAGCACGCGAGGCTACTCAAAAAGACTAGACCCATTTCCGATGGCCAGAGTCCTCCCGAACCCCCGTGGAACAAACGCTATAGCCCACCGGCCCCGTGGACTATTTCGTGCATTGCGCCGCTGGGCATTTCTTGCCATTTTAGGGCAGGCCTCTGACCGTAGCCTCCCAGTAGGCACACGAGAACCCTTGAGAAGACTGTACCCATTTCCGACGCCCAGAGCCCCCGATCGCCCCACCCCAACCCCGCGGACCAAAGGCTATAGCCCGCCGGCCTCGGCGACTATTTCACGTGCTGCGCTGCTGGGTATTTCTTGCCATTTTAGGGTAGGCTTCTGACCGTAGCCTCCCACTAGGCACACGAGAACCCTTGAGAACACTGTACCCATTTCCGACGCCTAGAGCCCCTGATCCCCCCACCCCAACCCCCGCGGACCAAAGGGTATAGCCCGCCGGCCTCGGCGACTATTTCACGCGCTGCGCCGCTGGGCATTTCTTGCCATTTTAGGGCAGGCCTCTGACCGTAGCCTCCCACTGGGCACACGAGGACCCTCGAAAAGACTGTACCCATTTCCGATGCCCAGAGCGCCCGAACGCCCCTCCCCAACCCCCGCGGACCAAAGGCTATAGCCCACCGGCCTCGGCGACTATTTCACGCTCTGCGCCGCTGGACATTTCTTGCCATTTTAGGGCAGGCTTCTGGCCGTAGCCTCCCACTGGGCACACGACGACCCTCAAAATGACTGTACCCATTTCCGAGGCCCAGAGCCCCCGAACGCCCCTCCCCAACCCCCGCGGACCAAAGGCTATAGCCCACCGGGCTCAGAGACTATTTCGCGCGCTCCGCCGTGGGACATTTCTTGCCTTTTTAGGGCAGGCCTCAGACCGTAGGCTCCCACTGAGCACGCGAGGCTACTCAAAAAGACTAGACCTATTTCCGATGGCCAGAGTCCCCAAACCCCCCTCCCGAACCCCCGTGGAACAGACGCTATAGCCCACCGGCCCCGGCGACTATTTCCTGCATTGCGCCGCTGGGCATTTCTTGCCATATTAGGGCAGGCCTCTGACCGTAGCCTCCCAGTAGGCACACGAGAACCCTTGAGAAGACTGTACCCATTTCCGACGCCTAGAGCCCCCGATTCCCCCAACCCAACCCCGCGGACCAAAGGCTATAGCCCGCCGGCCTCGGCGACTATTTCATGCTCTGCGCCGCTGGACATTTCTTGCCATTTTAGGGCAGGCTTCTGACCGTAGCCTCCCACTGGGCACACGAGGACCCTCAAAATGACTGTACCCATTTCTGATGCCCAGAGCCCCCGAACGCCCCTCCCCAACCCCCGCGGACCAAAGGCTATAGCCCTCCGGGCTCGGAGACTCTTTCGCGTGATACGCTGTGGGACATTTCTTGCCTTTTTAGGGCAGGCCTCAGACCGTAGGCTCCCACTGAGCACGCGAGGCTACTCAAAAAGACTAGACCCATTTCCGATGGCCAGAGTCCTCCCGAACCCCCGTGGAACAAACGCTATAGCCCACCGGCCCCGTCGACTATTTCGTGCATTGCGCCGCTGGGCATTTCTTGCCATTTTAGGGCAGGCCTCTGACCGTAGCCTCCCAGTAGGCACACGAGAACCCTTGAGAAGACTGTACCCATTTCCGACGCCCAGAGCCCCCGATCCCCCCACCCCAACCCCGCGGACCAAAGGCTATAGCCCGCCGGCCTCGGCGACTATTTCACGTGCTGCGCTGCTGGGTATTTCTTGCCATTTTAGGGTAGGCTTCTGACCGTAGCCTCCCACTAGGCACACGAGAACCCTTGAGAACACTGTACCCATTTCCGACGCCCAGAGCCCCTGATCCCCCCACCCCAACCCCCGCGGACCAAAGGGTATAGCCCGCCGGCCTCGGCGACTATTTCACGCGCTGCGCTGCTGGGCATTTCTTGCCATTTTAGGGTAGGCTTCTGACCGTAGCCTCCCACAAGGCACACGAGAACCCTTGAGAACACTGTACCCATTTCCGACGCCCAGAGCTCCCGATCCCCCCACCCCAACCCCCGCGGACCAAAGGGTATAGCCCGCCGGCCTCGGCGACTATTTCACGCGCTGCGCCGCTGGGCATTTCTTGCCATTTTAGGGCAGGCTTCTGACCGTAGCCTCCCACTGGGCACACGAGGACCCTCAAAATGACTGTACCCATTTCCGATGCCCAGAGCCCCCGAACGCCCCTCCCCAACCCCCGCGGACCAAAGGCTATAGCCCACCGGGCTCAGAGACTATTTCGCGCGCTCCGCCGTGGGACATTTCTTGCCTTTTTAGGGCAGGCCTCAGACCGTAGGCTCCCACTGAGCACGCGAGGCTACTCAAAAAGACTAGACCTATTTCCGATGGCCAGAGTCCCCAAACCCCCTCCGAACCCCGTGGGCGGACCATAGCCCACCGGCCTCGGTGACTATTTCGTGCATTGCGCTGGGCATTTCTTGCCATTTTAGGGCAGGCCTCTGACCGTAGCCTCCCAGTAGGCACACGAGAACCCTTGAGAAGACTGTACCCATTTCCGAAGGCCAGAGCCCCCGAACCCCCTACCCAACCCCCGCGGACCAAAGGCTATAGCCCACCGGGCTCGGAGATTATTTCGCGCGCTGCGCCGTGGGACATTTCTTGCCTTTTTAGGGCAGGCTTCTGACCGTAGCCTCCCACTGGGCACACGAGGACCCTCGAAAAGATTGTACCCATTTCAGATGACCAGAGCCCCCGACACCCCCTCCCCAACCCCCGCGGACCAAAGGCTATAGCCCGCCGGCCTCGGCGACTATTTCACGCGCTGCGCCGCTGGGCATTTCTTGCCATTTTAGGGCAGGCTTCTGACCGTAGCCTCCCACTGGGCACACGAGGACCCTCGAAAAGACTGTACCCATTTCCGATGCCCAGAGCCCCCGAACGCCCCTCCCCAACCCCCGCGGACCAAAGGCTATAGCCCACCGGGCTTGGAGACTATTTCGCGCGCTCCGCCGTGGGACATTTCTTGCCTTTTTAGGGCAGGCCTCAGACCGTAGGCTCCCACTGAGCACGCGAGGCTACTCAAAAAGACTAGACCCATTTCCGATGGCCAGAGTCCTCCCGAACCCCCGTGGAACAAACGCTATAGCCCACCGGCCCCGTCGACTATTTCGTGCATTGCGCCGCTGGGCATTTCTTGCCATTTTAGGGCAGGCCTCTGACCGTAGCCTCCCAGTAGGCACACGAGAACCCTTGAGAAGACTGTACCCATTTCCGACGCCCACAGGCCCCGATCCCCCCACCCCAACCCCGCGGAGCAAAGGCTATAGCTCGCCGGCCTCGGCGACTATTTCACGTGCTGCTGGGCATTTCTTGCCATTTTAGGGTAGGCTTCTGACCGTAGCCTCCCACTAGGCACACGAGAACCCTTGAGAACACTGTACCCATTTCCGACGCCCAGAGCCCCTGATCCCCCCACCCCAACCCCCGCGGACCAAAGGGTATAGCCCGCCGGCCTCGGCGACTATTTCACGCGCTGCGCCGCTGGGCATTTCTTGCCATTTTAGGGCAGGCCTCTGACCGTAGCCTCCCACTGGGCACACGAGGACCCTCGAAAAGACTGTACCCATTTCCGATGCAGGCACCCGACGCCCTCCCAACCCCCGGACCAAGGCCTCGGCCTCGGCGACTATTTCACGCTCTGCGCGCTGGACATTTCTTGCCATTTTAGGGGCAGGCTTCAGTAGCCTCCCCCTAGGCACACGATGACCCTCAAAATGACTGTACCCATTTCCGAGGCCCAAAGCCCCCGATGGCCCCTCCCCAACCCCCGCGGACCAACGGCTATAGCCCACCGGGCTCAGAGACTATTTCGCGCACTCCGCCGTGGGACATTTCTTGCCTTTTTAGGGCAGGCCTCAGACCGTAGGCTCCCACTGAGCACGCGAGGCTACTCAAAAAGACTAGACCTATTTCCGATGGCCAGAGTCCCCAAACCCCCCTCCCGAACCCCCGGGGAACAGACGCGATAGCCCACCGGCGACTATTTCTGCATTGCGGGGCATTTCTTGCCATATTAGGAAGGCCTCGACCGTAGCCTCCCAGCTGCGAGAACCCTTGAGAAGACTGTACCCATTTCCGACGCCTAGAGCCCCCGATTCCCCCAACCCAACCCCGCGGACCAAAGGCTATAGCCCGCCGGCCTCGGCGACTATTTCACGCGCTGCGCTGCTGGGCATTTCTTGCCATTTTAGGGTAGGCTTCTGACCGTAGCCTCCCACAAGGCACACGAGAACCCTTGAGAACACTGTACCCATTTCCGACGCCCAGAGCTCCCGATCCCCCCACCCCAACCCCCGCGGACCAAAGGGTATAGCCCGCCGGCCTCGGCGACTATTTCACACGCTGGGCCGCTGGGCATTTCTTGTCATTTTAGGGCAGGCCCCTGACCGTAGCCTCCCACTGGGCACACGAGGACCCTCGAAAAGACTGTACCCATTTCCGACGCCCAGAGCCCCCGAACCCCCTACCCAACCCCCGCGGACCAAAGGCTTTAGCCCACCGGGCTCGGAGACTCGTTCGGGCGCTCCGCCGTGGGACATTTCTTGCCTTTTTACGGCAGGCCTCAGATTGTAGGCTCCCACTGAGCACGCGAGGGTACTCAAAAAGACTAGACCCATTTCCGATGGCCAGAGTGCCCAAACCCCCCTCCCGAACCCCCGTGGAACAGACGCTATAGCCGACCGGCCCCGGCGACTATTTCGTGCACTGCGCCGCTGGGCATTTCGTGCCATTTTAGTACAGGATTCTAACCGTAGCCTGCCACTGGCCACACGAGGACCCTCGAAAAGACTGTACCCATTTCCGATGACCAGAGCCCCCGAACCTCCCTCCCCAACCCCCGCGGACCAAAGGCTATAGCCCACCGGCCTCGGCGACTATTTCACGCGCTGCGCCGCTGGGCATTTCTTGCCATTTTAGGCCAGGCCTCTGACCGCAGCCTCCCACTGGGCAAACGAGGACCCTCGAAAAGACTGTACCCATTTCCAACGGCACTAGCCCCCGAACCCCCTACCCAACCCCCGCGGACCAAAGGCTATAGCCCACCGGGCTCGGAGACTCTTTCGCACGCTGCGCCTTGGGACATTTCTGGCCTTTTTAGGGCAGGCCTCAGATAGTAGGATCCCACTGAGTACGCGAGGCTACTCAAAAAGACTAGACCCATTTCCAATGGCCAGAGTCCCCAAACCCCCCTCTCGAACCCCTGCGGAACAGACGCTATAGCCCACCGGCCCCGGCGACTATTTCGTGCGTTGCACCGCTGGGTATTTCTTGCCATTTTAGGCCAGACCTCTGACCGTAGCCTCCCACTAGACACGAGAACTCTTGAAGACTGTACCCATTTCCGGCCAGGCCCCAGTCCCCAACCCCAACACCCGCGGACCAAGGCTATAGCCAGCCGGCCTGCGCTATTTCCTGTGCGTGCTGGGCATTTCTTGCCATTTTAGGGCAGGGCTCTGACCGTAGCCTCCCACTGGGCACACGAGGACCCTCGAAATGACTGTACCCATATCCGACACCCAGGCCCCGACGCCTCCCCAACCCCGCGGACCAAGGCTATAGCCCGCCTCGGCGACTATTTCATCTTGCTGCGCGCTGGGCATTTCTTGCCATTTTATGGCTTCTGACCGTACCCTCACTGGGCACGAGGATCCTCGAAAAGACTGCCATTTCGACACCCGAGTCCCGAAACCCGCTCATCAACCCCGGACCAGGCTATAGCCCACCGGCCTCGGCGACTATTTCATGCGCTGCGCCGCTGGGCATTTCTTGCCATTTTACGGCAGGCTTCTGACCGTAGCCTCCCACTAGGCACATGAGGACCCTCGAAAAGACTGTACCCATTTCCGATTCCAAGAGCCCCCGAACCCCCCTCCCCAACACCCGCGGACCAAGGGCTATAGCCCACCGGCCTCGGCGACTATTTCATGCGATGCGCCGCTCGGAATTTCCTGCCATTTTATGGCAGGCTTCTGGCCGTAGCCTCCCACTGGGCACAAGAGGCCCCTCAAAAAGACTGTACCATTTCTGATTCCCAGAGCCCCCGAACCGCCCTCCCCAACCCTCGCAGACCAAAGGCTATAGCCCACCGGCCCCGGTGACTATTTCATGCTTCGCGGTGGGCATTTCGTGCCTGGGCATCGTAGCCTACCACTGGGCACACGAGGACCCTCGTAAAGACTGTACCCATTTCCGATGCCCAGAGCCCCCGAACGCCCCTCCCTAACCCCCGCGGACCAAAGGCTATAGCCCACCGGCCTCGGCGACTATTTCACGCGCTGCGCCGCTGGGCATTTCTTGCGATTTTAGGGCAGGCTTCTGTCCGTAGCCTCCCCCTGGACACACGAGGACCCTCAAAAAGCCTCTACCCATTTCCGATGACCAGAGCCCCCGAAACCCCCTCCCCAGCGGACCAGGCTATAGCCCACCGGCCTCGGCGACTATTTCACGCGCTGCGCCGCTGGGTATTTCATGCTATTTTAGGGCAGGCTTCTGACCGTAGGCTCCAATTGGGCACACGAGGACCATCGAAAAGACTGTACCCATTTCCGACCCGGGCCCCAGAACCCCAACCCCCGTTGACCAAAGGCTATAGCCCACCGGCTTCGACGACTATTTCGCACACTGCATCGCTGGGTATTTCTTGCCATTTTAGGGCAGGCCTCTGATCGTAGGCTCCCACTGCGCACATGAGGACCGTCGAAAAGACTGTGCCTATTTCCGACGCCCAGAGCCGCCTGAGCGCCTCCCCCCAGCGGACCAGGCTATAGCCCACTGGCCTCGGCGACTATTTCACAGCGCTGGGCATTTCTTGCCATTTAGGCAGGCCGTAGCCTCCCACTGGGCATACGAGGACCCTCGAAAAGACTGTACCCATTTCGAAGGCGGGCCCACCCCCTACCCAACCCCGGACCCAGGCTATAGCCCACCGGGCTTGGAGACTATTTCGCGCACTCCGCCGTGGGACATTTCTTGCCTTTTTAGGGCAGGCCTCTGACCGTAGGCTCCCACTGAGCACGCGAGGCTACTCAAAAAGACTAGACCCATTTCCGACAGCCAGAGTCCCCAAACCCCCATCCCGAACCCCCGTGGAACAGACGATATATCCCACCGGCCCCGGCGACTATTTCATGCGTTGCGCCGCTGGGTATTTCTTGCCATTTTAGGGCAGGTATCTGACCGTAGCCTCCCACTAGGCACACAAGAAACCTTGAGAACACTGTACCCATTTCCGACGCCTAGAGCCCCTGATCCCCCCACCCCAACCCCCGCGGACCAAAGGGTATAGCCCGCCGGCCTCGGCGACTATTTCACGCGCTGCGCCGCTGGGCATTTCTTGCCATTTTATGGCAGGCCTCTGACCGTAGCCTCCCACTGGGCACACGAGGACCCTCGAAAAGACTGTACCCATTTCCGATGCCCAGAGCACCCGACGCCCTCCCAACCCCGCGGACCAGGCTATAGCCCACCGGCCTTGGCGACTATTTCACGCTCTGCGCTGGACATTTCTTGCCATTTTAGGGCTTCGTAGCCTCCTACTGGGCACACGAGTACCCTCAATAGGACTGTACCCATTTCCGAGGCCCAGGCCCCGACGCCCTCCCAACCCCGCGGACCAAAGGCTATAGCCCAACGGGATCGGAGACTCTTTCGCTCGGTCCGCCGTGGGACATTTCTTGCCTTTTTAGGGCCTCAGGCCGTAGGCTCCCAGCACGCGAGGCTACTCAAAAGACTAGACCTATTTCCGATGGCGAGTCCCCAAACCCCCCACCCCAACCCCCGTGGAGCAGACGCTATAGCCCACCGGCCCCGACTATTTCTGCATTGCTTGGGCATTTCTTGCCATATTAGGGCAGGCCTCGACCGTAGCCTCCCGATGGGCACACGAGAACCCTTGAGAAGGCTGTACCCATTTCGGCGCCTAGAGCCCCGATTCCCCAACCCCGGACCAAAGGCTATAGCCCGGCCTCGGCGACTATTTCCTGTACGCTGGGCATTTCTTGCCATTTTAGGGTAGGCTTCTGACCGTAGCCTCCCACAAGGCACACGAGAACCCTTGAGAACACTGTACCCATTTCCGACGCCCAGAGCTCCCGATCCCCCCACCCCAACCCCCGCGGACCAAAGGGTATAGCCCGCCGGCCTCGGCGACTATTTCACACGCTGCGCCGTTGGGCATTTCTTGCCATTTTAGGGCAGGCCCCTGACCGTAACCTCCCACTGGGCACACGAGGACCCTCGAAAAGACTGTACCCATTTCCGACGCCCAGAGCCCCCGAACCCCCTACCCAACCCCCGCGGACCAAAGGCTTTAGCCCACCGGGCTCGGAGACTCTTTCGCGCGCTCCGCCGTGGGACATTTCTTGCCTTTTTACGGCAGGCCTCAGACTGTAGGCTCCCACTGAGCACGCGAGGGTACTCAAAAAGACTAGACCCATTTCCGATGGCCAGAGTGCCCAAACCCCCCTCCCGAACCCCCGTGGAACAGACGCTATAGCCGACCGGCCCCGGCGACTATTTCGTGCACTGCGCCGCTGGGCATTTCGTGCCATTTTAGTGCAGGATTCTAACCGTAGCCTGCCACTGGGCACACGAGGACCCTCGAAAAGACTGTACCCATTTCCGATGACCAGAGCCCCCGAACCTCCCTCCCCAACCCCCGCGGACCAAAGGCTATAGCCCACCGGCCTCGGCGACTATTTCTGTTTCAGCTGCTGGGCATTTCTTGCCATTTAGGCCAGCCTCGACCATGACCTCCCATTTGAGCGAGGACCCTCGAAACATTATGGAATTGGGCTTTCACTAGGATTTATGGTGGCCTTTTTATTAGAAAAGGGTAGAAAAGGGTATTAAGTTATTATGAGGTTAATTATAAGTTAGTTTTGCCAAAGGGCTATTTCTCCAAAATCTCATTCCTATAAATTCATCTTTTATCTTCCTTTTCATAACCCTAAAACCTATGATATTCTTGTTTCCTCTCTTATCAATTGATCATAGTTTTCTTCACTCACACCATGGGATTCAATTCTTGTTTAGGAGAATCAAAGCAATGTATACCATCTTCAATCCCTTCAAGATTTGTTTTAAATTATTCTATGTAAGGTTTATGTTGACATGATTTGAGATTTGTTTTAGATCTTGATGCATGATATAGGATGTGTTTGGGTTTTGTTTGGGGTTTGGATTAATTGGGTGTTTGGTTAATCAACCTTTGGCATAATAAGCATGTAGGATGATTTCTGGACAGCATGATATCTTGATTTTTTTTTACTGATACTTTGTGAACGAATTTTTCTTAGAAATTTATATTCTGGAAAATAGACATATATAACCTCCTTAATAAATTTTATTTCATCAAATTTGATTTCGTTTTCAATTTAATATGTATTTTCGAATTAGAAACCACTGCACAGGAAAACTGTAATTCCAACAGTCCAATCGGGTTTACAGAATTATTTTCACTATCAAATGAACTCGGAAAATTATGAACTTTTATACGGATGTTAATATACGTGTTTAGTATCTCCAGTTTTAATTTCATAATTTTATGATAAGTATTTCATTTTATAAAATTCTCAGAACCTGTTCTGTTCGGTTAAGGTTATGAGAAAACAGTTTTGAAATTGTTGGGAAATAAATAGTTTTAAAATGTTTTTGATCTCTGATCCTCTTCAAACTTTTATATGAGATACTCATGGATGTCCAGAATAGTTTTGTAGAATATTATGTCATTCCGAGGTTTAGATTAAGAGTTAAAAATTCTAAGATCAGACCTGTGCGGGAATGAATTAGAAAGACAAATTCTTAGAGTGAGTTATTAATAGTTATGTTTTGATTTGTTAAGGTGTTGAAGGCTCTTAGGGATTTAGAAGTGTGTAGTTCAAGATCTTCTTATCAAGGTAAGTAACTTCATTCCTAGTATACTAGATATATATAAGTATTTTGATATTATTATTATAAGTATAAATGTCTTTATACCACTTAGAAGATTAAAGTTTTTATAACAAAATCAATTTATGAAAATGTTTTCAAATATGAATTCTTTTAACAAAATATTTTATAAATGCCTTTTAATGTGTCAATTATTTTGGCGACATGACTACTTATTATGATTTTATCTGTAAATTAGTTTGCAAGCCTAAATTATTTTTATGGACTTTTCTCAATCTGATACGAATGTTTTGTACTCATGTGAGATTTCAGTTATTGATGATTGTATGGAATTCTTAATGTTTTGGCTCATTGTCCATAGTTATTACGATTGATTACGATCGTAATATCGATATATCATGCACGGACGATCTTGGGTATAAGTTACGAATGTGCACACAATATTTTGATTACATGCAGGTAGGGTCAGGACTATAGGTGACACTATGTGACATGAGCTAACTTTTCATTTTCTGTACATGTGAATATGATTTGCCATAATAAGTAACTCTGATTTTGATATTCTGAATTCCTATGTGTTAACATATATGTTTACATATTGTTGATTTTGATGATAACAAATAAGATTAAGAATGATTAAGTTTTAAAAAGCTTAAATTATTTTTTATACATTTTAGATAAATCATTATTTTCACATTTTAAATGTTTTATATTTAATGGAAAAATGATTTTATGAAATTGATTGTTTTTCAAGTTTATGGTTTAATTGAAAGTGTTTTGAAAACTTGAAAATCAATAAGTATTGTTTGAAATTATGGAGAAGGACTTATTTAAAAAGTATTATAGTATTTTGGACCATTTCATAATTTCAGAAAGTTTTGAGATTCACAAAATATTATTTAGAAATTCTGAATTTGGACCTTTTTGTAAAGTTTTATAACGTTTTGGGTCATAGTACAATTATATAAAGTTTTGGGGCAAAGCTGCAATTTTTGGTAAATAGTTCACTATAGCAGTCTATGAGTACCTTCACCGTTTACGGAAAACGGTTCACCGTTTATTTCAGATTGTTAACCTTGAACCGTTTAGTAAAAGGTTAAGCCAAATTTATTTTGCAAGTCTCTGGAAGTACCCTTCACCGTTTGACAAACGGTTCACCGTTTATTTCAGATTGCTAACCTTGAACCGTTTAGTTAAAACGGTTAAGCCAATTATTTTGCGGTCTCTGGAGTACCCTTCACCGTTTATGGAAAGCGGTTCACCGTTTATTTCAGATTGCTAACCTTGAACCGTTTAGTAAGAACGGTTAAGCCAAATTTATTTTGCAGGTCTCTGAGTACCCTTCACCGTTTACTGAAAACGGCGAACCGTTTGTTGAAATTCAGCATAACGGTAACTGACCAGCACAAGCGGCTAACCGTTTACGGTTAACGGCGATCCGTTTTCTGGCAAAAGTGCATAACGGCTGGTTTTGAGCTCAACTATAAAAACTCAAATCCAACTCATTTTCAAGCTCTCTATGCGCACAAACAAAGGCATACAACATATCTTGAGCTCTCAATTTGTGAATCATAAATCTTTGAGTGAGCTTTGTTCTTCATTTTGTATATCTACTCTTTGAGAGTTTTTATTGTAATTTTCAATTACTCATCAAATTGTGAGTGTTTAAGTGTGTGATACACTTGGTGAAGAGATTGGGAGATAATCTCTTTGTTGTAAAGGTTCATTGACACCTTGAAGTCAATTGTAAGTTCATTAAGCCTTGGAAAGGCTTGGATGAGTGAAATCCTCAAGCCGGTGTGCTTGGAGGCGTGGGCGTGGCGGGGATGGCGAACCACGTAAAAATCCTTGAGTTTGCTTTCTCTCTCTTACTCATTTATTATTGTGCTTTTATTGAATTTATTGTTTTCAATTTTATTAAGGCATTAGATTTTGATTGTTGTGGATTGTTGTGATTTGATTAGGATAATTTTAAAACACCAATTCACCCCCTCTTGGGTTGCACACTTGTATTTCAATTGGTATCAGGCGGGGTGCTCTTGTATAGACTTAAGCATGTCTAGAGTTAAGATCAATCGCAACTCAAATTAGCTCAACATTCATGGAAGGCCAATCCACCACTAGACCTCCATATTTTGATGGAAATGATTACCGTGTTGGAAAACTAGGATGAGAGTATTTTTCAAGCCTTAAACTATGAAATATGGGAAATAGTTTGTGATGACTCATTCATTCCTAGAATAATGCCTTAAGTGATTTAGATAGAAAAATGATGTCTTTAAATTCAAAGCTATGAATGCTTTATTTTGTGCCTTAGATAAAAATAGAATTTTATAAAGTTTCAAGTTGTTCTAATGCTTATGAAATATGGAAAACTTGAACTCATGTATGAGAGGCGACAAATGAGGAGGAATCTCATGAAGTGTCAAATTTGGCACTTATGGTGGAGATGAATCGGATGATGAGCTTGATGAGGTAAGTGATCCTACCTATGATGAATTGCATGATGCTTTTAAGAATTGCATGATGAGTTAATGAAAATTGGTAAAAAGAATGCATGTCTTAAAAGAAAAATTATCGAGCTCACAAATAAAAATGAATCTTTAAGTGCAAAGATTACATGCTTAGAATTAGAGAATAAAGCATTGCATGATAAGATTGCAAATTCTAGCACTTTATACAAGCATCTAGAATCACATGTAGATGACTTGAAAAATGAAAATGATGCTTTACAAAAATCCAATGTTTCATTAAATGAAAATATCAAAGAATTGGAATTAGATAATGAAATGTTACATGATAGGATTGCATCATTTACATGTAAACAAAGTACTTCACATGAGCTTGAGAAATCACATGTTGATGAATTAATGAAAGAAAATGAAGTGCTAAAGAAGAAGAGCAATGACCTAAATCAAATTGTGTTAAAATTTACAAATGGACAAAAGATGTTGGATAATTTGCTTAATACACAAAAATGTGTGTTTGACAAAGGAGGTATTGGGTATAAGCCTAATTTGAAACAAAAATATTATAAGCATTATTTGTTAAGGCTACCTCACAAATGATCATAAAATTGTTTGTCATTTTGCAATCAAAATGGTCATATGAAATATAGATGTCGAGTGAAAGAAAAACATATTATGGTGTAAAATGTGTTTGGGTTCCAAAAGGAACCATTGCTAACACTCAAGGACCCAAGAGTATTTGGGTACCAAAGGGCACAACGTGAATGTTTTCTTTGTAGGTACCACAATCAAGGAATGGTGGAGAGTTCCTTGATGAAGCTTGTGAGGACAATCACTTGATCATGATCTAGGAGAAAAAGATGAGGCAAGATGACTTAATTATTTTGGTAACAATTCTTGCCATATTTATTTTGTTGAATGGATTATGATAGATGGATAATAGCTTGAATTTGTGAATGCATGCTTGTATGTTTACATGATGGAATTATTATTGTGTATAACATTGAGTAATGTATCATGATGCCTTTGTTTGATTTTGATGATTGTATGGTTTTTGATTTCATCTTCTTAATTGTCTATCATCATTGTCCATCTCTTATGTATGTGTGAATTCATGTGCTATTAATTGTTATATCATCATTCATTGAATTGGCCTATGTGAGCTTTTGTTATAATGGATTTGATCACTTGTTCATAATGATGGCTTTTCTAAATAGCTATGTTGATTTTGATGAGCTTAAGATTTGAGATAATGGATATGTTTGTATGATTACATGGATTTGATAAAGTTTGATCATATGCAATCTATGATTGATGAATGTATGCATTTATGGTTCATGCACTAATTGGCTTATTGAAAGTTTTGAATCACAAAATGTTTTTAATTGATCCATTTTATGATAATTTTGTGTGTTTGAATTTTTCTGGGCAAAAAGCGGATAACGATACGGAAAACCGATGGCAATTCTTGAATTTTGGTTGCTGTCAATAACGGATACCGGTTATGATAACGATAAGCCAATTCTAGGGAAGTCATTATAGTTGCTGCCCAAAACGGATAACGAATTCTCAAAATCGGTAAGCCAGATATGCATATTATTTTGGTCGCTGTCAAAACGGATAACGGTTATGATAACGATGGCAATTCAAGATAGATGCTTGCTGCCTTCAACCGATTAGCCGGTTGGCACAATCCAGTTAGCCGGATTCGTGAAAGATAGAGTGTTGTTCATCTTCTTGCGTTTTTCGGTAAACCGGATGTGTTTCCCTCTCTAAAAACTATTTCTTCCTTCATTCTTTTTCACTCCAAAATTCATCATTTCCATTTGTTTTCTATTCAAATCGATTCACAAAAATTATTCCTCATGATTTCTTGTTTTCAAAGTCATCTTCAAAATCCATTTTCATCACCAAACTCACAAGTAGTCTCTTATGCTTGTGTAGACACCAACAATTCCCACTTTATGATTTTCATTTTATATTTCTATTATATGGATGCTTATGCATCTTTTTCATATCTTTGGATTATGTGTCTATTTTAGATAACATATGATTGTTGGTTATGTCTTTACTTATGTTTTGGATAATTTTGAGCTAATATGCCTATCTTGAGCTTTTGATGATTGATAGGGGGAGTTTTTATTCTCTTTGATGATAAAGAGGGAGATATTATTTGTAAGGAGAAATACATTTACTTTGAAATCTTAAGCATATGAGATTTTTAAATTTTATTGAAATGTCACATTAAATCTTTGATGAGTTTAGTTGTCTTGTTATTATTTATAGAGCTTGGATTGTTGACATTATGCTCTTATGACTCTTGCATTCCTTGTAGCTTATTACTTGTTCTATTTTGGATAATGAATTTTGAATATTTTTGTTATCCAAGGGAGACATAGTAATATACCATTTGATGATATCAAAGGGGAGAATAATATCGCTTTAGTATTCTTTTGGTTGATATATGATTATGGTAATGATTTTGATGATTTTGAGATATTTTGATTATTTGATTACATGGGTGTTTTATATGGTGATTTTATGTTTTGAGTTGTTGATTTCATAATTGATGGAATCATGATTCATAATTATTTTATGGTTGATAAATTGTGTGATGCTTTGTATATGGAGTTGGCTTGTATAATGATTTATAATAATTTGAGAGTGATATTACTAAATCTTGTATTTGAGGTGATGCTTGTTGTTGAGATTCTATCAAAATTTCTACTTGGACAACATGGGTAATAAATTACTCCTTTTATTCTATCCCTTTAAGGTTTTTATGATGAAAGGGAGAAAATACTTGTTTTAAACTTATTCAAAATTTTGCTATTTTCTTCAATTTTCCATTAAGTTTTCTTTTTGATGATGAAGGGAGAAGAATACATGTTTTTTAAATTTGTTAATTTACCTAAATTGTAAGAGGAGCTTACATTTAGGGGAGTAATTATGCAATCATTCTTTAAATACATGAAATGTTTGTCATCATCAAAAGGGAGAATGTTAACATATATGTTTTCATAATATTGATTTTGATGATAACAAACAAGATTAATTTTGAATCATTCTTTAAAACCATGAAAGATTTGTCATCATCAAAAGGGAGATTGTTAACATATATGTTTACATATTGTTGATTTTGATGATAACAAATAAGATTAAGAATGATTAAGTTTTAAAAAGCTTAAATTATTTTTATACATTTTAGATAAATCATTATTTTCACATTTAAATGTTTTATATTTAATGGAAAAATGATTTTATGAAATTGATTGTTTTTCAAGTTTATGGTTTAATTGAAAGTGTTTTGAAAACTTGAAAATCAATAAGTATTGTTTGAAATTATGGAGAAGGACTTATTTAAAAAGTATTATAGTATTTTGGACCATTTCATAATTTCAGAAAGTTTTGAGATTCACAAAATATTATTTAGAAATTCTGAATTTGGACCTTTTTGTAAAGTTTTATAACGTTTTGGGTCATAGTACAATTATATAAAGTTTTGGGGCAAAGCTGCAATTTTTGGTAAATAGTTCACTATAGCAGTCTATGGAAATTACCCCTTCACCGTTTACGGAAAACGGTTCACCGTTTATTTCCAGATTGTTAACCTTGAACCGTTTAGTAAAAAGGTTAAGCCAAATTTATTTTGCAAGTCTCTGGAAATTACCCCTTCACCGTTTACGGCAAACGGTTCACCGTTTATTTCCAGATTGCTAACCTTGAACCGTTTAGTTAAAACGGTTAAGCCAAATTTATTTTGCAGGTCTCTGGAAATTACCCCTTCACCGTTTATGGAAAACGGTTCACCGTTTATTTCCAGATTGCTAACCTTGAACCGTTTAGTAAGAACGGTTAAGCCAAATTTATTTTGCAGGTCTCTGGAAATTACCCCTTCACCGTTTACTGAAAACGGCGAACCGTTTATTTGAAATTCAGCATAACGGTAACTTTGACCAGCACAAACGGCTAACCGTTTACGGTTAACGGCGATCCGTTTTCTGGCAAAAGTGCATAACGGCTAGTTTTTGAGCTCCAACTATAAAAACTCAAATCCAACTCATTTTCAAGCTCTCTATGCGCACAAACAAAAGGCATACAACATATCTTGAGCTCTCAATTTGTGAATCATAAATCTTTGAGTGAGCTTTGTTCTTCATTTTGTATATCTACTCTTTGAGAGAGTTTTTATTGTAATTTTCAATTACTCATCAAATTTGTGAGTGTTTAAGTGTGTGATACACTTGAGTGAAGAGATTGGGAGATAATCTCTTTGTTGTAAAGGTTCATTGACACCTTGAAGTCAATTGTAAGTTCATTAAGCCTTGGAAAGGCTTGGATAGTGAAATCCTCAAGCCCGGTGTGCTTGGGCGTGGGCGTGGCGGGGATAGCCGAACCACGTAAAAATCCTTGAGTTTGCTTTCTCCTCTCTTACTCATTTATTATTGTGCTTTTATTGAATTTATTGTTTTCAATTTTATTAAGGCATTAGATTTTGATTGTTGTGGATTGTTGTGTGATTTGATTAGGATAATTTTTAAAACACCAATTCACCCCCCCTCTTGGGTTGCACACTTGTATTTCACTATGGAATTACATTATCTAATTAAAATACGTTATTCCTTCATGATATATAGTTTTTATGAAATTTATGGATTTATGAAATATGTTTTGCTCAAAGAAGGCTTGCAATATTTTTGAGTATCGATAGGCCTAGTGTGTTAGGAATGGTTTTACTTACCGAGTTGACGGCTCACCCCTCGTCATTACTTTTTGCAGATTAAGTTCCTTTGAGAGGTATGCCTAGCCCTGGTGTTAGGGATTTTCGTTTCTGTTCGCCATTCGAATAAGAAGAAGAATAGACTCATGTTTCTTTTTAGTTTATCTCGATCTTGAACTTGTAATTTGGGTTTTGAGACATTGTTGTTTTAATTTTATATTTCTGGAGAGTTTATATTTTTTTAGTATTGGATGTATGAACTTGTGGATTATTCTTATAAGAACTTGAGGTATACCAGTTTGGTATTTGTGAGTAGAGATTGCGATTTTCGTGAGTAACCTCCTTCTTTCATGTGCTCTGCACGTGTTAGATTTGGGGTGTTACAAACCCCCTACCCAACCCCCGCGGACCAAAGGCTATAGCCCACCGGGCTCGGAGACTCTTTCGCACGCTGCGCCTTGGGACATTTCTGGCCTTTTTAGGGCAGGCCTCAGATAGTAGGCTCCCACTGAGTACGCGAGGCTACTCAAAAAGACTAGACCCATTTCCAATGGCCAGAGTCCCCAAACCCCCCTCTCGAACCCCTGCGGAACAGACGCTATAGCCCACCGGCCCCGGCGACTATTTCGTGCGTTGCACCGCTGGGTATTTCTTGCCATTTTAGGCCAGACCTCTGACCGTAGCCTCCCACTAGACACACGAGAACTCTTGAGACTGGCATGCCATTTCCGGCCCGGGCCCCAGGTCCCAACTGACACCCGCGGACCACAGGCTATAGCCCGCCGGCCTCTGCGCCTATTTCACCTTGTTGTGCAGCTGGGCATTTCTTGCCATTTAGGGCGGGGCTTGGCCGTAGCCTCCCAGGCTACGAGGACCCTCGAAAGAGTACCCATGTCCGACCCCCGGAGCCCCAGAACCCCCCTCCCCAACCCCCGTTGACCAAAGGCTATAGCCCACGGCCGGCGACTATTTGCTGCATGCAGCTGGGTATTTCTTGCCATTTTAGGGCAGGCCTCTGATCGTAGGCTCCCACTGCGCACATGAGGACCGTCGAAAAGACTGTGCCTATTTCCGACGCCCAGAGCCGCCTGAACGCCCCTCCCCAACCCCCGCGGACCAAAGGCTATAGCCCACCGGCCTCGGCGACTATTTCACGCGCTGCGCCGCTGGGCATTTCTTGCCATTTTAGGGCAGGCTTCTGACCGTAGCCTCCCACTGGGCATACGAGGACCCTCGAAAAGGCATGCCCATTTGCGAGGCGAGCCCCGACCCCCCTACCCAACCCCCGCGGACCAAAGGCTATAGCCCACCGGGCTTGGAGACTATTTCGCGCACTCCGCCGTGGGACATTTCTTGCCTTTTTAGGGCAGGCCTCTGACCGTAGGCTCCCACTGAGCACGCGAGGCTACTCAAAAAGACTAGACCCATTTCCGACAGCCAGAGTCCCCAAACCCCCATCCGAGAAACCCGTGGAACAGACGATATATCCCACCGGCCCCGGCGACTATTTCATGCGTTGCGCCGCTGGGTATTTCTTGCCATTTTAGGGCAGGTATCTGACCGTAGCCTCCCACTAGGCACACAAGAAACCTTGAGAAGACTGTACCCATTTCCGACCCCCAGAGCCCCCGATCCCGCCACCCCACCCCACCGGACCAAAGGCTATAGCCCGCAGGCCTTGGCAACTATTTCAAGCTCTGTGCCGCTGGGCATTTCTTGCCATTTAAAAGGCGGGCTTGACCGTAGCCTCCACTCGGCACGAGGACCCTCGAAAAGACTATACCCATTTCGACACCCAGGCCCCGAAACCCCTCGTGACCCAGCGGACTAAGGACTATGGCCCACCGGCCTCGGCGACTATCTTCACCGCTTCTGACGCTGGGCATTACTTGTCATTTCTGACGTAGTAGCCTCCCGCTGGGCACCACGAGGACCCTCGAAAAACATACCGATTTAGATGCCAAGAGTCCCCGAACCTCCTCCCAACCCTCGCGGACCAAGGCTATAGCCCCACGGCCTCGGCGACTATTTCATCGCTTTGCGGCTGGGCATATCATGCCATTTTATGGCAGGCTTCATTACCCCTCCTCAATGGGCTACGAGGACCCTCGAAAATTGTACCCATTTCCGATGCCTTGAGCCCAGACCCCCTCCCAGCCCCGTGGACCAAAGGCAATAGCCCACCGGCCTCGGCGACTATTTCGCCTGCTGACCGTGCTGGGCATTCTTCTGTAACAGTTTCTGGCGGCACTTCTGACCGTAGCCTCCCATCTGGGTACACGAGTACTCAAAACATGCACCCATTTCCATGCCAAGAAGCCTCGAAACCCCGTCCCCAACCCCTCGGACCAGCTATAGCCCACCGCCTCATGATTATTTCACGTGTTGCGTCATTGGCATTTCTTACCATTTTAGGGCAGGCTTCTGACCGTAGCCTCCCATCAAGGGCACACGAGGACCCGCGAAAAGACTCAGTACCCATTTCTGAAAACCCAGAGCTCAAACCCCTCATCAACCCCGGGACTAAAGACTATAGCCCACCACTGTCTTGCCGATTATTTCACGCGCTATACACGCTAAGGCATTTCTTTTGCCATTTTAGGGCAAGCTCTGATCAGAGCCTCCCATCAAGCACACGAGTGACCCTCAAAAAGACTGTACCATTACTCCGACGCCTGTGAGCCCCCGAATCACCCCAACCCCTCATGACCAGTGCTATATAGGCTCACTGCCTAGCGATTATTTCACGCGCTGCGCCAGTAGGGCATCTTCATTATTTTAGGTGTGCTTCTGACCAGAGCTCCATCGGGCACACGAGGACCCTCGAAAAGACTATACCCATTTCCGGACGCCCAGAGCCCTTAACGCCCTCCCCAACCCCCATGACCAAAGGCTATAGCCCACCGCCTGGCGATTATTTCACGCACAAGGCCACCATAGACATTTCTCATGATTTAGTGGCAGGCTTGATCAGTAGCCTCCCACTGGGCACACGAGGCTGGCCAAAAGATCAGACTCCATTTCTCATGCCAAGAACCCCAACCCCTCCCCAACCTCTCAAGGACCAAAGGTGTAGCCCACTGCCTTGGCGATTATTTCACTGCCATACTGCCACGGCATTCTTGCCATTTTGTAAGGCAGGCTTTGATCAGAGCCTCCCACCGGGCACACGAGACCCTGAAAAGACCTGCACTCCATTTCCGACGCCTCAGAGTCTCCCTAACCCCTCAATTCCCAACCCTCATGGGACTAAAGGCTCACTGGCCTCGGGCGACTATTTTGTAGCTCAGTACACTGCATTTCTCATTTTAGGGCAGGCCCTCTGATCGTAGCCTCCCACCAGGCACGAGAACCCTTGAGGAAGAGCCTGCCCATTTGGACGCCCAGGCCCCGATCCCCCATGACCCCAGCGGACCGCGCCTAGCCCGCCCGGCCTCGGCGACTATTTCAGCCTGCGCCCGGCTGGGCATTTCTTGCTATTTTAGGGCGGGCTTCTGACCGTAGCCTCTCCCAGGCACCACGAGGACCCGGACTGTACCCATTTCGACCATGAGCCAAAACCCCTCATCGGCCCCAGGGGACTAAAGACTATAGCCCACGGTCTCGGCGACTATTTCACAGCCTTCTGACGCTGGGTATTTCTTGCCATTTTAGAGGCGAGGCTTCGTAGTAGCCTCCCACTTGGGCACGAGACCCTGAAAAGGCATACCCATTTCCGAATCCCGAGGCCCCGAACCCCCACCCCGCGGACCAGGCCTACGGCCCGGCCGGCGACTATTTCACGCGCTGCGCGCGACATCTCTTACTATTTTAGCAGGCTTCGACCGTAGCCTCCTGCCCAGGCTGCGAGGACCCTCGAAAAGGCGTACCATTCGGCGCCCAGGCCCGAGCGCCCTCGGCCAGCCGCGCGCAGGCTGTGCCCGGCCTCGGCGACTATTTCGCAGCGCTGCGCGCTAGGCATTTCCTGCGATTTTAGGCGGGCTTGACCGTAGCCTCCCAGCCATACGAGGACCCTCGAAAAGGCGTATGCCCATTTCCGACAGCAGGCCCCGAACCCCTACCCAGCCCGCGGACCAAAGGATATGCCGGGCTTGGAGACTATTCATGGCGCTCCGCCGTGGGACATTTCTTGCCTTTTAGGCGGGTCTGCGAGCAGTGGCTCCCACCCGCGAGGCTACTCAAAAGACTAGACCCATTTCGATGGCGAGCCCTCGATCCCCGCCCCGACCCCAGCGGACCCGCAGCCGCCCGCGGCCTCGGCGACTATTTCACCTTAGCGCGCTGAGGAGATTTCTTGCCATTTTAGGGCGGGCTTACGTAGTAGCCTCACCCTGGGCACCTGCGAGGACCACTGTACCATTCGACACAGGCCCGAAACCCCTCATCAGCCCGGGGACTAAAAGTATAGCCACGGTCTCGGCGACTATTTCACATTTCTGGCCAGCGTGGCATTGTCATTCTGGCGAAGCTTGACCGTAGCCTCCCCACAAGGCTGGGCCGCGAGGATCCTCGAAAGAGGCATCACCCGTTTCCGATGCCAAAGAGCGCTGAACCCGTCCCCAACTCCAGCGGAACAAGGCTATAGCCCACCGGCCTGGCTGACTATTTCATGCGCTGTGCCGTTGGGCATTCGTCTCATTTAGGGCGAGCTTCTGACCGTAGCCTCCCCAGGCTACGAGGACCTGAAAAGGCTGTACCCATTTCCGATGACGAGCCCGAAACCCCCCGCGGACCAAAGGCCCCTATGGCCACTGGCCTCGGCGACTATTTCCTGCAGCTGCGCCGTACTTCTTCCCATTTTAAGGCGGGCTTCGTAGTAGCCTCCCCAGGCACGAGGACCCTCAGTACGCACATTTCCCTGCGCGAGCCCCAGACCCCTCCCGGCCCCGCGGACCCAAGGCTGGGCCACGGCCTCGGTGACTATTTCACTGACTGCGCGCTGGGCATTTCTTGCCATTTTGGGGCAGGCTTGACCGTAGCCTCCTGGGCTACAGGACCCTCAGGCTGTACCCATTTCGACACAGGCCCAGGCCCCTCATCAGCCCGAGGGGGCCTAAAGACTATAGCCCACCGGTCTCGGCGACTATTTCCGCACTGACTGGGCATTACTTGTGATTTCTGGCGGGCTTGAACGTAACCTGAGCACGCGAGGACCCTCAGGCATGCCCATTTCGATGTCCAGGCCCCGGCGCCCCTCCCGACCCTCGCGGACCAGGCTATAGCCACACACCCGGCCCGGCGACTCGTGCCCTTTGCGCGGTGGGCATTTCGTGCCATTTAAGGGCGGCTTACGTGATAGCCTCCTTGGGCACACGAGGATCCTCGAAAGGCATGCCCATTCCGATGACGGAACCCGAAACCCCTCCCAGGCCCCGCGGACCAAGGCTACCATAGCCACGGCCTCGGCGACTATTTCCACGCGCTGTGACTGACTGGGCGTGATACTTGTCATTTCTGACAGCTTCATAGTAGCCTCCCCTTTGGGCGGGCGAGGACCGTCAAAATTGTACCCATTTCCGATGCAAGTCCGAACCCCCCACCCCAACCCCAGCGGACCAAAGGCTGTGCCCGCCGGCCTCGGCGGACTATTTCCTGTGCACTGCTGGGCATTTCTTGCCATTTAGGAGCTTCTGACCGCAGCCTCCCGCGGGCTACGAGGACCCTCGGCTGTTCCATTCGACCCCATTGAGCCCCGGACCCCCCCTCCCTCGACCCCGTGGACCAAAGGCTATAGCCACCGCCTCGGCGACTATTCGCGCACTGCATCGGCTGGGTATTTCTTGCCATTTAGGGCAGGTACGTAGCTTCTGGGCACCACAGGACCCTCGACAAGACTGGCCATTTCCGATGCCAAGAGCCCCAGAACCCCCACCCGAACCACCGCGGACGAGCTATAGCCATGACCTCGGCCTGCGACTATTTCTGGCAGCTGCGCGCTGGGCATTTAGGTGCCATTTTAGGGCAGGCTTCGGCAGTAACCTCCCACTGGCTGCGGGACCCTCAAAAACTGCGAATTCCGGCCGGGCCCCGAACGCCCACCCCGACCCCCAGCGGACCGAGGCTATAGCCCGCCCGGCCTCGGCGACTATTTCCTTGTGACTGCGCGCGGCATCTCTTACTATTTTAGGGCGGGCTTCGACCGTAGCCTCTCAGCAGGCACCAGGGACCTCGAAAGACTATACCCATTTCCGATGCCAGAGCCCCCGACGCCTCCCACGCGGACCAAGGCTGCCAGCCACCGGCCTTGGCGACTATTTCACGCAGCTGCGCGCTGGGCATTTCCTGCGATTTTGGGCAGGCCTGACCGTAGCCTCACCTGCAGGCACACGAGGGCCGTCAAAAGGCTACCCATTTCGATGCCAGAACCCCAGACCCCCTCGGCCCCGCGGACCAAAGGTGTAGCCCACCCGGCCTCGGCGGCTATTTCAGCAGCTGCGCGCTGGGCATTTCTTGCCATTTTGGGCAGGCTTCTGGCCGTCACCCAGGCTACGAGGACCACGAAAAGGAGCTGCCCATTTCCGGCCCGAGCCCCGAACCCCCACTGACCCCAGCGGACCAAGGCTATAGCCACGCCCGGCCTCGGCGACTATTTAAATGCGTTGCGCGCTGGGCATTTCTTGCCATTTAGGGCAGGCCTCGATCGTAGCCTCCACCAGGCACACGAGAACCCTTGAGAAGCTGTACCCATTCCGGCAGCCCCCAGGCCCCCGCCCCATGACCCCCGGACCAAGCAGCTATAGCCGCCCGGCCTCGCGGCTATTTCACAGCACTGCGCCTGGGCATTCTTGCTATTTTAGGGCAGGCTTGACCGTAGCCTCCACTTGGCACCACGAGGACCCAGCGAAAAGGCTGTACCCATTTCGTACACGCGAGCCCGAAACCCCTCATCGGCCCGGGGACTAAAGGCTATAGCCCACGGTCTGGCGACTATTTCACGCTTCTGACGCTGGGTATTTCTTGCCATTTTAGGGCAGGCTTCTGACCGTAGCCTCCCAGCAGGCACACGAGGACCCTGGCTTGCCATTTCAGCGCCCAGGCCCAGACCCCACTGACCCGCGGACGAAGGCTGCCAGCCCGGCCTCGGCGACTTCTTTCACTGCGCGCCTTGGCATCTCTACTTTAAGACGGGCTTGACCGTAGCCTCCAGCTGGGCACCACGAGGACCCTCGAAGGCATGCCCATTTCGGCCTTGAGCCCCGAGCGCCCTCCCCAGCCCCGGACCCAAAGCCTTGCACGGCCTCGGCGACTATTTCCAGCGCTGCGCCCGCTAGGCATTTCCTGCGATTTAGGGCAGGCTTCTGACCGTAAGCCTCCCACAGCCATCGAGGACCCTCGAAAAGAGCGACCCATTTCCGACAGCGAGCCCCGAACCCCTACCTTCCCCGCGAGACCAAAGGATATAGCCCACGGGCTTGGGAGACTATTCAGCGCGCTCCGCGTGGGACATTTCTTGCCTTTTGGGCGGGTCTAAAGCGTAGGCTCCCGCAGCGAGGCTACTCAGGACTAGACCCATTTCCGATGGCGAGCCCTCGATCCCCGCCGACCCCGCGGACCAGCGCTATAGCCCGCGGCCTCGGCGACTACGCGACTATTTCACAGCTTCTGACTGGGCATTACTTGTCATTTCTGACGAGGCTTTGACCGTAGCCTCCACTGGGCACCACGAGATCCTCGAAGACTGTACCCATTTCACGATGCCAGAGCCTCGAACCCCATCCCACTCCCGCGGAACAAGGGCTATAGCCCCACCGGCCTCGGCGACTATTTCATCGCTTGTGCCGTTGGGCATTCGTCTCATTTACAGCGGGGCTTACTGACCATAGCCTCCATGGGCACCACGAGGACCCCGAAAAGGCGTACCCATTTCCGATGGCCGAGCCCTCGAAACCCCATCCGACCCCAGCGGACCAAGGGACTATAGCCCTTTGGCCTCGGCGACTATCTTCCTTTCACGCCGCTGGGTACTTCTTCCATTTTAAAAGCGCGGGCTTGGCCGTAGCCTCCCACTGAGCACCGAGGGACCCTCAAAAAAACTGTACACATTTCCTTGAGCCCAGAGCCCCTCCCCAACCCCAGCGGACCAAAGGCTATAGCCGACCGGCCTCGGTGACGGCTATTTCACGCAGCTGCGCCCTGGGCATTTCTTGCCATTTGAGGCGGGCTTCTGGTAGTAGCCTCCCAGGCACACGAGACCCTCGAAAGGCATGTACCATTTGACACAGCCCCGACCCCCTCATGCCCCCGGGGACTAAGACTATAGCCCACGGTCTCGGCTGACTATTTCCCTCGCCCAGGCATTGCCGCAGCAACGTGATTTTCTGGCGGGCTTGGCGTAGCCTCGCTGGGCACGAGGACCTCAAAGGCATGCCATTTCGACACCCGGGCGGCCTCCCAACCCTCGCGGACCAAAGGCTATAGCCACACGGCCCGGCGACTATTTAATTACCTTTGCGCGGTGGGCATTTCGTGCATTTAGGGCGGGGCTTGGCGTGGCCTCGGCTGCAGGCACGAGGACCCTCGAGCATGCCATTTCGATGACCGGGAGAACCCCGAAACCCCTCCCAACCCCGCGGACCGAGCACTGGCCCACGGCCGGCGACTATTTCGCGGCCGCTGCGGCAGCTGGGCGTGCCGATCATTTTACGGCGGCTTCTAACGTAGCCTCGGCTGAGCGAGACGAGGACCGTCGAAAAAGCGCTGTGCCCATTTCCGATACCGAAGTCCCCGAACCCCCACCCCAACTGCGCGCGGACCGAGGCTGTGCCTTGCGGCCTCGGCGACTATTTCCCAGCTGCGCGCTGGGCATTTCTTGCCATTTTAGGGCAGGCTTCGACCCAGCCTCCCATGAGCTGCGAGGACCCTCGAAAAATTCCCATTTCGGCCCCAGAGCCCCAGACCCCCCTCCTCAACCCCCGTGGACCAAAGGCTATAGCCCACCGGCCTCGACGACTATTTCGCGCACTGCATCGCTGGGTATTTCTTGCCATTTTAGGGCAGGCTTCTGACCGTAGCTTCCCACTGGGCACACAAGGACCCTCGAAAAGACTGTACCCATTTCCGATGCCAAGAGCCCCCGAACCCCCCACCCCAACCCCCGCGGACCAAAGGCTATAGCCCGCCGGCCTCGGCGACTATTTCACGCGCTGCGCCGCTGGGCATTTCGTGCCATTTTAGGGCAGGCTTCTGACCGTAGCCTCCCACTGGACACACGAGGACCCACGAAAGGACTGTACCCATTTACTATGCCCAGATCCCCGAACCACCCTCCCCAAGCCCGAGGACCAAAGGTTATAGCCCACTGGCCTCGGCGACTATTTCACGCGCTGCGCCGCTGGGTATTTCTTACCATTTTAGGGCAGGCTTCTGACCGTAGCCTCCCACTGGGCACACGAGGACCCTCAAAAAGACTGTACCCATTTCTAACGCCCAGAGCCCCCGAACCCCCCTCCCAGCCCCGGACCCAAGGCTGGGCCACGGCCTCGGTGACTATTTCACGCGTGTGCGCGGCTGGGCATTCTTGCCATTTGGGCGGGCCTCGACCGTAGAACTCCCCTGGGCACCGAGGACCCTCGAAAAGACTGTACCCATTTCCGATGCAGAACCCCGAACCCCTTTTGACCCCCCGGACCAAGGCTTTGGCCACGGTCTCGGCGACTATTTCACCTGCTGCGCGCTGGGTATTTATTGCCATTTAGGGCGGGGCTTCTGACCGTAGCCTCCCTGGGTACGAGGACCCTCGAAAGGACTGTACCCATTTACTATGCCAGGCGAACCCCCTCTCGAGCCCGAGAACCAGGCTATGGCCCGGCCTCGGCGACTATTTCACGTCTTTGCGCTGGGCATTTCTTGCCATTTAGCGTAGGCTTCTGACCGTAGCCTCGGCTGGCACGAGGACCCTCGAAAGACTGTACCCATTTCCGATGCGAACTCCGAAACCCCACTGACCCCAGCGGACCAAAGGCTATAGCCCACCGGCCTCGGCGACTATTTAACGCAGCGCGCTGGTATTTCTTGCCATTTAGGGCAGGCTTCTGACCGTAACTGCGGGCACTAGGACCCTCGAAAAGTACCCATTTCGATGCGGAACCCCGAACCCCCACTGACCCCAGCGGACCAGCTATAGCCCGCGGCCTCGGCGACTATTTCGCGCGTTGCGCGCTGGGCATTTCTTCCATTTAGGGCGGGCTTCTGACCGTAGCCTCAGCCCAGGCACCACGAGGACCCATGAAAAGGCACCCATTTCGACACCCAGGCCCCGAAACCCCTCATCAAGCCCGGGGACTAAAGACTATAGCCACGGTCTCGGCGACTATTTCCGCTACTATTGGCTGGGCATTACTTGTCATTTCTGGAGCTTCGTGGCCACTCCCAGGCTGCACGAGGACCCTCGAAAAGGACTGCCATTTCCGATGCCGAGCCCGAACCCCTTCCCGGCCCCGGAACAAGGGCTATAGCCCAGGCCTCGGCGACTAATTGTGACGCTGTGCTGGGCATTCTTGCCATTTATGGCGGGCTTCAGCGTAGCCTCGCCTTTGGGCTACGAAGACCCTCGAAAAGACTGTACCCATTTCGATGTCCAGGCCCAGGCCCTCCCGACCCTCGCGGACCAAGGCTATACGCGGCGGCGACTATTTCCGTGCACTGCGCGGTGGGCATTTCGTGCCATTTTAGGGCGAGGCTTCTGACCGTAGCCTCCCAGGCACGAGGACCCTCGAAAAGGCTGTACCCATTTCCGATGAGGCGAGCCCCGCCCCCGGACCAAAGGCTATAGCCAGCCCGGCCTCGGCGACTATTTCAGCGCTGCGCGGCTGGGCATTCTTGCCATTTTAGGGCGGGCTTCGGCCGTAGCCTCCCAGGCACGAGCACCCTCGAAAGGACTGTACCATTTACTATGCCGGGCCCGAACCAGCCTCCCCTGAGCCCGAGGACCCAAGGCTATAGCCCAGCCTCGGCGACTATTCACGTGTTGCGCTGGGCATTTCTTGCCATTTAGGGTAGGCTTAAGACCATAGCCTCCCACTGGGCACGAGGACCCTCGAAAAGGCATGCCATTTCCGATGCCAGAACCCCGAACCCCTTTTGACCCCAGCGGACCAATGGCTATAGCCCACGGTCTCGGCGACTATTTCCGCAGCTGCGCAGCTGGTATTTCTTGCCATTTTAGGGCGGGCTTCTGACCGTAGCCTCCCAGGCTGGGCACGAGCACCCTCGAAAGGACTGTACCCATTTACTATGCGAGCCCCGAACCCAGCCTCCCAACCCGAGGACCGGCTATAGCCCGCGGCCTCGGCGACTATTCACGTGTTGCGCGGCTGAGCATTTCTTGCCATTTAGGGTGAGCTTAAGACCGTAGCCTCCAGCAGGCACCGAGGACCCTCGAAAAGACTGTACCATTTCGATGCCAGAACCCCGAACCCGCTTTTGACCCCAGCGGACCAATGGCTATAGCCCACGGTCTCGGCGACTATTTCCGCAGCTGCGCGCTGGGTATTTCTTGCCATTTTAGGGCAGGCTTCTGTAGTAACCTCCCAGGCACCGAGCACCCTCGAAAGGACTGTGCCATTACTATGCGGGCCCAGACCGGCCTCCCCAGCCGAGGACCCAGGCTATAGCCCACTGGCCTCGGCGACTATTTCACGTGTTGCGCCGCTGGGTATTTCTTGCCATTTTAGGGTAGGCTTAAGACCATAGCCTCCCGGGCTACGAGGACCCTCGAAAAGGCATGTACCCATTTCGATGCCAGAACCCCGAACCCGCTTTTGACCCCGCGGACCAATGGCTATAGCCACGGTCTCGGCGACTATTTCACAGCTGCGTGCTGGGTATTTCTTGCAATTTTAGGCGGGCTTGAGTAGCCTCACCCAGGCACACAAGGACCCTCGAAAAGGCTGCCATTTCTAGCGCCTGAGCCCCAGTCCCCTCCCGACCCCGCGGACCCAAAGGCTATAGGCCACGGCCTCGGTGACTATTTCACGCGTTGCGCGCTGGGCATTTCTTGCCATTTTAGGGCGGCCTCGACCGTAGCCTCCCAGGCACCGAGGACCCTCGAAAAGGCTGTACCCATCTCCGATGCCAGAACCCCGAACCCCCACCCGGCCCCAGCGGACCAAAGGCTATAGCCCACGGCCTCGGCGACTATTTCACGCTGCGCGCGCTGGGTATTTCTTGCCATTTAGGGCGGGGCTTCTGACCGTAGGTTCCCCAGGCACGCAAGGACCCTCGAAAGACTGTACCCATTTCCGATGCCAGAGCCCCGAACCCCCACTGACCCCGCGGACCAAAGGCTATAGCCCGCCGGCCTCGGCGACTATTTCCCGTGCTGCGCTGCTGGGCATTTCTTGCCATTTTAAGGGGCAGGCTTCTGACCGTAGCCTCCCAGCTGGTCACGAGGACCCTCAAAAGGCTGCCCATTTCTGCGCCTAGAACCCCAGAACCCCCTCCCGGCCCCGCGGACCAAAGGCTATCGCCCACCGGCCTCGGCGACTATTTCACCAGCTGAGTCGCTGGGTATTTCTTGCCATTTTAGGGCGGGCTTCGGCCGTAACTTCCCAGGCATGAGGACCCTCGAAAGACTGTACCCATTTCCGATGCAGAGCCCCGAACCCCTCCCCGACTCCCGCGGAACAAGGCTGTAGCCCAGCCTCGGCGACTATTTCATCGCTGCGCTGGGCATTTCTTGCCATTTATGGCGGGCTTCTCACGTAGCCTCGCACTGGGCACATGAGGACCCTCAAAGCATGCCCATTTCTGATGTCGAGCCCCAGGCCCCCTGACCCTCGCGGACCAAAGGCTATAGCCACACCGGCCCCGGCGACTATTTCGTGCACTGCGCCGGTGGGCATTGCGTGCCATTTTAGGGCAGGCTTCCGTAGCCTCCCCAGGCTGCGAGGACCCTCGAAAAAGGCTGCCATTTCCGATCACCATGGCCCCGAAACCCCTCCCCGACCCAGCGGACCAGGCTATAACCCACCGACCTCGGCGACTATTTCGCAGCTGCGGCCTGGGCGTACTTGTCATTTCGGCAAGCTTCTGACAGTAGCCTCCCACTGGGCAGACGAGGACCGTCAAAAAGACTGTACCCAGTTCAGATACCAGGCCCCAGAACCCCACCCCGACCCAGCGGACCAGGCTGTGCCGCCGGCCTTGGCGACTATTTCCTTGCAGCTGCGCGCTGGGCATTTCTTGCCATTTTAGGCGGGCTTCGGCCGTAGCCTCCCAGGCACGAGGACCCTCGAAAAGACTGTACCCATTTCCAACCCCCAGAGCCCCAGACACCCCCTCCTCAACCCCCGTGGACCAAAGGCTATAGCCCACCGACCTCGACGACTATTTCGCGCGCTGTATCGCTGGGTCTTTCTTGCCATTTTAGGGTAGGCTTCTGACCATAGCCTCCCACTGGGCACACGAGGACCCTCGAAAAGACTGTACCCATTTCCGATGCCAAGAACCCCCGAACCCCGCACCCCAACCCCCGCGGACCAAAGGCTATAGCCCACCGGTCTCGGCGAATATTTCACGCGCTGCGCCGCTGGGTATTTCTTGCCATTTTAGGGCAGGTTTCTGACCGTAGCTTCCCACTGGGCACACAAGGACCCTCGAAAAGACTGTACCCATTTCCGATACCAAGAGCCCCCGAACCCCCCACCCCAACCCCCGCGGACCAAAGGCTATAGCCCGCCGGCCTCGGCGACTATTTCCGCAGCTGCGCGCTGGGCATTCGTGCCATTTTAGGGCGGGCTTGGCCGTAGCCTCCCAGCTGGGCACCACGAGGACCCAGAAGGACTGTACCCATTACTATGCCCGGGCCCGAACCCCCCTCCGGCCGAGCAAAAGGCTGTGCAGCCTCGGCGACTATTTCACGTCTTTGCGCTGGGCATTTCTTGCCATTTAGCGTGGGCTTCTGGCCGTAGCCTCATGGGCACGAGGACCCTCGAAAAGACTGTACCATTTCAGGACCCAGAGCCCCCGGACCCCCTCCTCGGCCCGTGGACCCAGGCTATAGCCCACCGGCCTCGGCGACTATTCCTTGCGCTGCGGCTGGGTATTTCTTGCCATTTTAGGGCAGGCCTCGACCGTAGCCTCCCACTCGCACGAGGACCTTGAAAGGACTGTGCCAATTTCCGTAGCCCAGAGCCCCCGAACCCCCCTCCCCAACCCTCGCGGATGAAAGGCTATAGCCCACCGGCCCCGGCGACAATTTCGTACACTACGCCGCTGGGAATTTCGTGCCCTTTAGGCGGGCTTGACCGTAGCCTCCCCAGGCTACGAGGACCCTCGAAAGGACTGTACCCATTACTATGCGGGCCCGAACCAGCCTCCCAGCCCGGCGACCAGGCTGCCCCGGCCTCGGCGGTATCTCACGTCTTTGCGCCGTTGGGCATTTCTTGCCATTTAGGGTAGGCTTATGACCATAGCCTCCCCTTTGGGCTACGAGGACCCTCGAAAGACTGTACCCATTTCTGCGCTAGAGCCCCGAACCCCCCCTCTGACCCCAGCGGACCAGGCTATAGGCCACCTCGGTGACTATTTCACCTTGGCGCTGGGCATTTCTTGCCATTTTAGGGCAGGCCTCTGACCGTAGCCTCCCCACCCAGGCTACAGGGACCCTCGAAAAGACTGTGCCATCTCCGATGCCAGAACCCCACCCCGGCCCCGCGGACCCAAAGGCTATAGCCCACGGCCTCGGCGGCTCACTGCGCTGCGCTGGGTATTTCTTGCCATTTTAGGGCGGGCTTCGACCGTAACCTCCCAGGCTGCGAGGACCCTCGAAAGGACTGTACCCATTTACTATTCCCGAGAACCCACCCTCCCAGGCCGGGGACTTGGCCATTGGCCTCGGCGACTATTCACGTCTTGCTGCGCGCCATTTCTTGCCATTTAGGGTGACTTCTGACCGTAGCCTCCACGAGCTGCGAGGACCCTCGAAAGGACTGTACCCATTTCTGATGCCAGAACCCCGAACCCCCTTTTGACCCCAGCGGACCAAAGGCTATAGGCCACCGGTGACTATTTCACGCAGCGCTGCGCGCTGGGCATTTCTTGCCATTTTAGGGCGGGCCTCGACCGTAGCCTCCCCTGGGCACACGAGGACCCTCGAAAGACTGTACCCATCTCGATGCCAGAACCCCCCAACCCCCAAACCCCACCCCCCCGGACCCAAAGCTATAACCCACGGCCTCGGCGACTATTTCCAGCTGCGCTGGGTATTCTTGCCATTTTAGGGCAGGCTTGGCCGTAGCTTCCCAGGCACACAAGGACCCTCGAAAGACTGTACCCATTACGATGCCAAGAGCCCCGAACCCCCACCCCAACCCCGCGGACCAAAAGGCTATAGCCCACGGTCTCGGCGACTATTTCACGCTCGCTCGCGCTGGGTATTTCTTCCCATTTTGGGGCTTCTGGCGTAGCCTTTGGGCACCGAGGACCCTCAAAACTGTACCCATTCGGCGCCCGGGCGAACCCGCTCCCCAACCCCAGCGGACCCAAAGGCTATAGGCCACCGGCCTCGGTGACTATTTCACTTGCTGACTGCGGCTGGGCATTCTTGCCATTTAGGGCGAGGCCTCGGTAGTCTCCCACTGGGTACACGAGGACCCTCGAAAAGACCGTACCCATTTCCGATGCCAAGAACCCCCGAACCCCCCACCCCAACCCCCGAGGACCAAAGGCTATAGCCCACCGGCCTCGGCGACTATTTCACCCGCTGCGCCGCTGGGTATTTCTTACCATTTTAGGGCAGGCTTCTGACCGTAGCTTCCCACTGCGCACACGAGGACCGTCGAAAAGAATGTGCCTATTTCCGATGCCCAGAGCTCCCGAACCCCCCTCCCCAACCCTCGCGAACCAAAGGCTATAGCCCACCGGCCCCGGCGACTATTTCGTGCACTGCGCCGCTGGGCATTTCGTGCCATTTTAGTGCAGGCTTCTGACCGTAGCCTCCCACTGGGCACACGAGTACCCTCGAAAGGACTGTACCCATTTACTATGCCCAGAGGCCCGAACCCCCTCCCGACCGAGGCAGTATAGCCCGGCCTCGGCGACTCACGTCTTTGATTTCTTGCCATTTAGGGTAGGCTTCTGCCGTAGCCTCCCAGCTGCCACGAGGACCCTCGAAAAGACTGTACCAATTTCTGATGCCAAGACCCCCCGACCCCCTGACCCAGCGGACCAAGGCTGCATAGCCACCGGCCTCGGCGTGACTATTTCACTGTATTGCGCTTGATTTCTTGTCATTTAGGCGGAGCTTCGACCGTAGCCCTGGGCTACGAGGACCCTCGAAAAGGCTGTACCATTCCGAGCCCAGGCGGACCCCCTTCCCAAACCCCGTGGAGCAAAGGCTCTAGCCCACCGGCCTCGGCGACTATTTCGCGCTGTATTTATGTGGGTATTTCTTGCCATTTTAGGGCGGGCCTCGACCGTAGCTTCCCACTGTGCTACGAGGACCTTGAAAAACGTGCCTATTTTCGGCAGGCCCCGAACCCCCTCCCGACCCTCGCGGACCAAAGGCTGGCCCAGCCGGCCCGGCGGACTATTCGTACACTCTCGCTGGGAATTTCGTGCCATTTAGGGCGGGGCTTCTGACCGTAGCCTCCCTTTGGGCACCACGAGGACCCTCGAAAGGGCTGTGCCCATTACTATGCCGAGCCAGAACCGGCCTCCCCGGGACCAAAGGCTATAGCCGCAGCCTCGGCGGACTATTTCACGTCTTTCGTCGTGGGCATTTCTTGCCATTTAGGGTAGGCTTCGTGCGTAGTCTCCCAGCAGCCACGAGGACCCTCGAAAGACTGCCATTTCCGATGCGAACCCCGAACCCCCACCCCAGCCCGCGGACCAAGGCTGCCCACGGCCTCGGCGACTATTTCACCGCTGCTGGGTATTTCTTGTCATTTTAGGGCAGACTTCTGACCGTAGCTTTCCCAGGCACGAGGACCCTCGAAAAGACCGATTTCGACCCCAGGCCCCGGACCCCTCGGACCCCGTGGACCAAAGGCTATAGCCCACAGGCCTCGACAATTGTGCGCTGCATCGCTGGGTATTTCTTGCCATTTTAGGGCAGGCCTCGACCGTAACTTCCCCAGCTACCTACGAGGACCGTCGAAAAAGGCGTGCCTGTTCCGGCCTGCAGGCCCCGAACCCCCTCCCAACCCTCGCGGACCAAAGGCTATGCCGGCCCGGCGACTATTTCGTGCACTGCGCAGCTGGGCATTTCGTGCCATTTTAGGGCGGGCTTCGGCCGTAGCCTCCCCTTTGGGTACACGAGGACCCTCGAAGGACTGTAGCCGTTTACTATGCGAGCCCGAACCCCCGTCCCCGGCCGAGAACCGAGGCTATGTGCAGCCTCGGCGACTATTTCACGTCTTGCGCGGGCATATCTTGCCATTTTAAAGTAGGCTTCTGACCGTAGCCTCCCACTGGGCAAACGAGGACCCTCGAAAAGACTGTACCCATTTCCGATGCCAAGAACCCCCGAACCCCGCTTGCCCCGGACCAAAGGCTGAGCCCGCGCCTCGGCGACTATTTCACGTGCTGCTGGGCATTTCCTAGCCATTTTGGGGCAGGCCTCTGACCGTAGCCTCCCAGCTGGGCAGGCGAGGACGTCAAAGACTGTGCCATTCCGACCCCAGGCCCCAGACCCCCTCCCGACCCCGTGGACCAAAGGCTATAGCCCGGCCTCGGCGACTATTTCGCGCTGCGCATTGGGTATTTCTTGCCATTTTAGGGCGGGGCCTCGACCGTAGCTTCCCAGCTGCGCCTGAGGACCGTCGAAAAGGCGTACTATTGGCGCGAGCCCCGAACCCCCTCGACCCTCGCGGACCAAGGCTATAGCCCAGCCCGGCCCGGCGACTATTTAGTGCACTGCGCGGCAGGCATTCGTGCCATTTGGGGCGGGCTTCGGCCGTAGCCTCCCAGCTGTACGAGGACCCTCGAAATGACTGTAGCCATTTACTATGCGAGCCCCGAACCCGTCCCCAGCGAGGGCAAAGGCTATGGCCCAGCCTCGGCGACTATTTCACGTCTTTGCTGCGCCAGGGCATATCTTGCCATTTTGGGTGGGCCTACGTGGCGCCTCCCGAGCAAGCGAGGACCTCGAAAAGACTGTACCCATTTCCGATGCCAGAACCCCGAACCCGCACCCCAGCGGACGAAAAGGCTATAGCCCGCGACCTCGGCGACTATTTCGCGTCTTTGCGCGCTGGGCATTTCTTGCCATTTGGGGCGGGGCCTCGACCGTAGCCTCCCAGCGGGCAGGCGAGCACCGTCAAAGACTGTACCCATTTTCGGCGGACCCCGAACCCCGGACGAAGGCTATAGCAGCGGCCTCGGCGACTATTTCCTGACTGCGCTGGGCATTCTTGTCATTTAGGGCGGGCCTCGGCGTAGCCTCCCAGGCAGCGAGGACCCTTGAAAAAGTACCCATTTCGGCGGGCCCGAACCCCACCCGGCCCCAGCGGACCAGCTATAGCCACGGGCTCGGGAGACTCTTCCTGCTGCGCGTGGGACATTCTTACCTTTTTAGGGCGGGCCTCGGGCCGTAGGCTCCCGCGAGCACGAGGCTACTCAGACTAGACCCATTTCCGAATGCGAGTCCCAAACCCCCTCCCGAACCCCGTTGAGCAGGCGCTATAGCCCACCGGCCCGGCGACTATTTCGTGCCTTGCGCGTGGGCATTTCTTGCCATTTAGGCGGGTCTGACCGTAGCCTCCCACTGGGCACACGAGAACCCTTGAAAAGACTGTACCTATTTCCAACGTCCAGAGCCCCCGAACCCCCCACGCCAACCCCCGCGGACCAAAGGCTATAGCCCGCCGGTCTCGGCATCTATTTCACGCGCTGCGCCGCTGGGTATTTCTTGCAATTTTAGGGCAGCCTTCTGACCGTAGCCTCCCCAGGCTGCGAGGACCCTCGAAATGACTGTACCCATTTCCGACGACCAGGCCCCGAAACCCCCTCCCAAGCCCCCGGACCAAGGCTATAGCCCACCGGCCTCGGCGACTATTTCCACCTGCGCGCTGGACATTCTTGCCATTTTAGGGCGGGCTTGACCGTAGCCTCCCACTGGGCAGACGAGGACCCTCGAAAAGACTGTACCATTTCCGACGACCAGAGCCCCCGAAATCCTCCCCAACCCCCGCGGACCAAAAGGCTATAGCCCACCGGGGTCGGCGACTATTTCGTGTGCTGCACCGTGGGACATTTCTTGCCTTTTAGGGCGGGCGTCGACCATGAGCTCCCACCGAAGCGAGGCTACTCAAAAGACTAGACCCATTTCCGATGGCGAGTCCCCAAACCCCTCCGAACCCCCGTGGAGCAGGCATAGCCCACCGGCCCGGCGACTATTTCGTGCACTGCACGCTGGGCATTTCTTTCCATTTTAGGCGGGTCTCGGCCGTAGCCTCCCAGGCTGCGAGAGCGGCTTTAAAGACTCTACCCATTTCCGATGCGAGCCCCAGACCCCCACTCCAACCCCAGCGGACCAAAGGCTATAGCCAGCGGCCTCGGTGACTATTTCACTGCTGCGGCGGGTATTTTTGCCATTTAGGGCGGGGCTTGACCGTAGCCTCCCTTTGGTACACAGGACCCTCGAAAAACTGTGCCATTTCCCGGCCAGAGCCCTCCTCCTCAACCTCCACGGACTAGACTATGGCCCACGATCTGGCGACTATTTCATGCGCTGCGGCGGTGGGGTATGCTCATTTCTGGCGGGTTTCGACCGTAAGCCTCCCGCTGAGCACCACGGGGACCGTCGAAAAACTGTACATGCCATTTCCGGCCAGTCAAAGCCCCCGAACCCCTCCCAACCCCTGCAGACCAAAGGCTATAGCCCACCGGCCTCGGCGACTATTTCACGCGGCGGGCTGGGCATTTCTTTCCATTTAGGGCAGGCCTCGACCGTAGCCTCCTGGGTACCACGAGGACCGTCGAAAAAGTGTACCTGTTCCGGCTTGAGCCCCGAACCCCCTTGACCCCGGACCAGGCTATAGCCCGCGGTCTCGGCATCTATTTCAGCGGCTGCGCTGGGTATTTCTTGCAATTTTAGGGCAGCCGACCGTAGCCTCCAGCTGGGCACCACGAGGACCCTCGAAATGTATACCCATTTCCGGCGAGCCCGAAACCCCTCGGCCCCAGCGGACCAAAGGCTATAGCCCACCGGCCTCGGCGACTATTTCCTGCTGCGCGCTGGACATTTCTTGCCATTTTAGGGCAGGCTTCGACCGTAGCCTCCACTGGGCACGAGGACCCTCGAAAAGACTGTACCATTTCCGGCTAGAGCCCCGAAACCCCTCGGCCCCAGCGGACCAAAGGCTATAGCCCCGGCCTCGGCGGCGACTATTTCACTTGCTGCACCGTGGGACATTTCTTGCCTTTTAGGGCGGGGCCTCGACCGAGGCTCCCACCGAGCGAGGCTACTCAAAGACTAGACCCATTTCCGATGGCGAGTCCCCTGAACCCCTCCAGAACCCCAGTGGAGCAGGCTATACCCGGCCCGGCGACTATTTCGTGCACTGCGCTGGGCATTTCTTTCCATTTTAGGCGGGTCTCGGCCGTAGCCTCAGCAGGCACGAGCGCTTTAAAAGCTCTACCCATTTCCGATGCGAGCCCCAGAACCCCACTCCAACCCAGCGGACCAAAGGCTATAGCCCGCGGCCTCGGTGACTATTTCACCTGCTGCGGCTGGGTATTTTTGCCATTTTAGGGCGGGCTTAACCGTAGCCTCCCCAGGTACACAGGACCCTCGAAAAAACTCTACCCATTTCCGGCGCCCCTAACTCCCCTCATCAACCTCCACGGACTAAAGACTATGGCCCACCGATCTCGGCGACTATTTCATGCGCTGCGCCGGTGGGAATTGCTCATTTTACGGCGGGTTTTACCGTAGCCTCCCACTGGGCACACGAGGACCGTCGAAAAGACTGTACCCATTTCCGACGATCAAAGCCCCCGAACCCCCCTCCCGAACCCCCGCGGACCAAAGGCTATAGCCCACCGGCCGCGGCGACTATTTCACGCGCGGGGCCGCGGGGGCTTTGGTTCCATTTTAGGGCAGGCCTCTGACCGTAGCCTCCCCCTGGGTACGAGGACCGTCGAAAAACGTACTATTTCCGGCGAGCCCCCGAACCCCCCACCCCAACCCCCGCGGACCAAAGGCTATAGCCCGCCGGTCTCGGCATCTATTTCACGCGCTGCGCCGCTGGGTATTTCTTGCAATTTTAGGGCAGCCTTCTGACCGTAGCCTCCCACTGGGCACACGAGGACCCTCGAAATGACTGTACCCATTTCCGACGACCAGAGCCCCCGAAACCCCCTCCCCAACCCCCGCGGACCAAAGGCTATAGCCCACCGGCCTCGGCGACTATTTCACGCGCTGCGCCGCTGGACATTTCTTGCCATTTTAGGGCAGGCTTCTGACCGTAGCCTCCCAGGCACCACGAGGACCCTCGAAAAGACGTACCCATTCGGCGACTAGAGCCCCGAAACCCCTCCCCACCCCGGACCAAAGGCATAGCCCGACCGGCCTCGGCGACTATTTCACCAGCGCTGCACCGTGGGACATTTCTTGCCTTTTTAGGGCGGGCCTCGAGACCATGAGCTCCCAGGACACGAGGCTACTCAAGACTAGACCCATTTCAGGTGGCGAGTCCCCAAACCCCTCCCGAACCCCAGGTGGAGCAGGCCTTATAGCCCACCGGCGACTATTTTGCCTTGTGGCAGCATTTCTTTCCATTTTAGGGCGGTCTACCGTAGCCTCCCTTGGGCTGCAGGCAGCTTTTAAAGACTCTACCATTTCCGATGCCCAGGCCCCGAACCCCCACTCCAGCCCCCAGCGGACCAAGGCCGGCCCAGCCTCGGTGACTATTTCACCTTGCGGCTGTGTATTTTTGCCATTTTAGGCGGGCTTGACCGTAGCCTCCCACTTTGGGTACAGGACCCTCGAAAAGGCATGCCATTTCCGGCGCCAGAGCCCCCTAACTCCCCTCATTGACCTCCCACGGACTAAAGACTATGGCCCACCGATCTGGCGACTATTTCATGCGCTGCGGCCGGTGGGAGTATTTCATTCTGGCAGTTTCGTAGTAGCCTCCCCTTGGCACCACGAGACCGTCGAAGGTGTACCATTTCCGGCGATCAAGCCCCGAACCCCTCACAACGCGGACCAGGCTATAGCCCACGGCCTCGGGCTATTTCCTGTGTTGCGCTGGGCATTTCTTTTCCATTTGGGGCGACCTCAGACATGTAGCTCCCAGGTACCACGAGGACCGTCGAAAAGGCAGCCCTGTTCCGGCGCCAGGCCCCGAACCCCCGCTGACCCGCGGACCAATGGCTATAGCCAGCCGGTCTCGGCATCTATTTCACGCTGCGCTGGGTATTTCTTGCAATTTAGGGCAGCCTTCGTAGCCTCTGGGCACGAGGACCCTCGAGAGGCTGTACCCATTTCCGGCGGCAGGCCCCGAAACCCTCCCGACCCCGCGGACCAGGCTAGCCCAGCCTCGTGACTATTTCACGCTGCGCTGGACATTTCTTGCCATTTAGAAGGCTTGGCCGTAGCCTCCAGCTGGGCTACGAGGACCCTCGAAAAACTGTACCATTTCCGGCGACCGAGCCCCGAAACCCTCTGACCCCGCGGACCAAAGGCTATAGCCCCGGCCTCGGCGACTATTTCAGCGCTGCCGTGGGACATTTCTTGCCTTTTAGGGCGGGGCCTCAGGAACCGCGAGCTCCACCGAAACGCGAGGCTACTCAAGACTGAACCCATTTCCGATGGCGAGTCCCGAAACCCCTCCCGAACCCCCGTGGAGCAGGACCAGCTATAGCCCGGCCCGGCGACTAGTGCAGTGCCTTGCCGGCTGGGCATTTCTTTCCATTTTAGGCGGGTCTCGGACCCGTAGCCTCCCAGCAGGCTGCAGACCCTTTAAAGACTCTACCCATTTCCGATGCCGAGCCCCGAACCCCACTCCAGCCCCGCGGACCAGGCCATGTAGCCCGGCCTCGATGACTATTTCACCGCTGCGGCCGGGTATTTTTGCCATTTTAGGGCGGGCAACCGTAGCCTCCCCAGCTGGGTACACAAGGACCCTCGAAAGACTGTGCCATTTCCGGCCCAGAGCCCTAACTCCCAACCTCCACGGACTAAAAGGCCTTGGCCCCTTGCCTCGGCGACTATTTCATCTTTCTGCGGCGGTGGGAATTATCTTGCCATTTCTGGCGGGTTTCTGACCGTAACCTCGCAGGCACCGAGGGACCGTCAGACTGTACCCATTTCGACGATCAAGCCCCGAACCCTCCCAACCCCCGGACCAAAGGCTATAGCCCACGGACTCGGCGACTATTTCCTTGGGCGTGGGCATTTCTTTCCATTTAGGCGGGGCCTCGACCGTAGCCTCCCATTGGGTACGAGGACCGTCGAAAAGGCTGTACTATTTCCGATGCCCGAGCCCCAGACCCCGCTGACCCCCGGGCTATAGCCCGCCGGTCTCGGCATCTATTTCACCCAGCGCTGCGCTGGGTATTTCTTGCAATTTAAGACGCCCTTCGACCCGTAGCCTCCCAGCTGAGCACGAGGACCCTCGAAGTAGTATGCCCATTTCCGACGACCAAGGCCCCCCTCCCAGCCCCAGCGGACCAGGCTATGGCCACCGGCCTCGGCGACTATTTCACGCTTCGCGCTGGACATTTCTTGCCATTTTAGGGCAGGCTTCTGACCGTAACCTCCCACAGGCTACGAGGACCCTCGAAAAGACTGTGCCCATTTCCGGCGACTAGGCCCCGAGCCCCTCCAACCCAGCGGACCAGGCTATGGCCCACGGCCTCGGCGACTATTTCACGTGCTGCAGTGGGACATTTCTTGCCTTTTTAGGGCGGGGCCTCGGACGCGGGCTCCAGCCGAGCACGGGGCTACTCGAAAGACAGACCCATTTCCGATGGCGAGTCCCAAACCCCCTCCGAACCCCAGTGGAGCGACCCGGCCCGGCGACTATTTCGTGCCTTTGGGCATTTCTTTCCATTTGGGCAGGTCTTTGACCGTGTAACCTCCCTTTGAGCACCGAGCGCTTTAAAGACTCTGCCATTTCCGATGCGGGCCCCAGACCCCCTCCAACCCCATGGCGGACCAAAGGCTATAGCCCGCCGGCCTCGGTGACTCTTCACTGCTTTCACTGCGGCCTGGGTATTTCTTGCCATTTAGGGCAGAGCTTCTGACCGTAGCCTCCACCCAGGTACACAGGACCCTCGAAAAACTGTACCCATTTCCGTGCCAGCGAGCCCTAACCCCTCATCGACCTCCACGGACTAAAGCCTATCGCCCACCGGTCTCGGCGACTATTTCCCGCGCTGCGCCGCTGGGAATTACATGCCATTTCTGGCGGGTTTCTGACGTAACCTCCGCTGGCTGCGAGGACCGTCGGAAAACGCGCATTCCGGCGATCAAAGCCCCGAACCCCTCCACAACCCCCGGACCAAAGGCTATAGCCCACCGCCTCGGCGACTATTTCCCATTTTAAGGCAGGCCTCGACCGTAGCCTCCCCTTGGGTACGAGGACCGTCGAAAAAAGCATGTGCCATTTCCGGCGATGAGAACCCCGAAACCCCTGCGACCCCCGGACCAAAGGCTATAGCCCACCGGCCTCGGCGACTATTTCACGCGCTGCGCGCTGGCCCATTCTTGCCATTTCGGCATGCTTCTGACGTAACCTCCCCTTTGGGCATCGAGGCGCTCGAAAAAGACTGTACCCATTTCCGATGACGGGGCCCTAAACCCCTCCCGGCCCCGCGGACCAGGCTATAGCCCACGGCCTGGGTGACTATTTCCAGCTGTGCTTTTCTTGCCATTTTTGGGTTGTTTTCTGACCGTATCCTCCCAGCGGACACCACGAGGAGCCTCAAAAGGCGTAACCATTTCCGATGCCCAGGCCCCGGAACCCCTCCCAGCCCCAGGGACCAAAGTATAGCTCACCGGCCTCGGCGACTATTCAGCCTTGAATCTGGGTATTTCTTGCCATTTTAGGGCAGAGCCTCTGACGTAACCTCCAGCTGGGCACCAGGGACCGTCAGAAAGAGGCGTACTATTTCCGGCGCCCAGGCCCCGAGCCTCCCGACCCTCTCGCGGACCCAGGCATAGCCCGCGGCCTCGGCGACTATTTGGCCTTGGCGCTTGTTGAGCATTACGCCATTTAGGGCAGGCCTCGACCGTAACCTCCCAGCTGGGCACACAAGGACCCTCGAAAATCATGCCCCATTTCCGGCGACGAGCCCACAGACCCCCCCGACCCGCGGACGAAGGCTATAGCCCACGACCTCGGCGACTATTTCCGCAGCGCTGCGCGCTGGCCATTTCTTGCCATTTTAGGGCGGGCTTGACGTAGCCTACCGCCCAGGCACCGAGACCCTCGAAAAGACTATACCATTTCGACTACGGGCCCGAAACCCCCTCCCGACCGCGGACCAAGGCTGTAGCCCGCGGCCTCGGCGACTATTTCTGTGCTGTGCGGCTGGGCATTTCTTACCATTTAAGTGGCGGGGCTTGACCGTGGCCTCCCAGCGGGCACGAGGACCCTCGAAAGACACTACCCATTTCGACTACGGGCCCCGAAACCCCCTGACCCCAGCGGAACAGGCCCACCGGCCTCGGTGACTATTTCCGTGCTGCGCTGACATTACCTTGCCATTTAGGGCGGGCCTCATGCCGTAACCTCCCCGCCCCAGGCTACGAGACCACTCGAAAATCTGTACCCATTTCCGACGACGAGCCCGACGCCCCTCTGACCCCAGCGGACCGAAGGCTGTAGCCAGGTCCTCGGCGGACTATTTCACTGCTGCGCCGCGGCATATCTTGCCTTTTTAGGGTAGGCTTCTGACCTCAGCTGACTACGAGACCCTCGACAGGCTGTGCCATTTCGACGAACCCCGAAACCCCATCCCCGGCCGGACCAAAGGCATGGCCACCGGCCTCTGCGGCCCACTATTTCCTGCCTTTGCGCGCTGGGCATTTCTTGCCATTTAGGGCGGGCTTCTGACCGTAACCTCCCGCTGCGAGGACCTCGAAAAGACTGTGCCATTCCAGGATCAAAAGCCCCGAACCCCTCCACAACCCCCGCGGACCAATGGCAAGAGCCCACCGGCCTCGGCGACTATTTCGCGCGCGCCGCTGGGCATTTCTTTCAATTTTAGGGCAGGCCTCGTGGTAGCCTCTGCCAGGTACGAGGACCGTCGAAAAACTGTACCCATTCCGGCAACCCCGAAACCCCCTGCCACCCCCGACCGGGACCAAATAGCCTCGGCGACTATTTCCACGCTGCGCGCTGGCCATTTCTTGCCATTTCGGCATGCTTCGACCGTAACCTCCCAGCGGGCATCTGAGGGGCCTTCGAAAAGACTGTACCCATTTCCGATGACGGGCCCCTAAGCCCCTCCCCAGACCCCGCGGACCGAGGCTATATTGCCGGCCTAGGTGACTATTTCACCGCGCTGCAGCTGGGTATTTCTTGCCATTTTAGCGGGGTTTCTGACCGTATCCTCCTCAGCTGGACACTGCGAGGAGCCTCTGACTGTAACCATTTCCGATGCCCGAGCCGAACCCCTCCCGACCCCAGGGGACCAAGGCTATAAGCTCACCGGCCTCGGCGATTATTTCGGCATACTTGAATGTTGGGTATTTCTTGCCATTTAGGCGGGCCTCTGGCCGTAGCCTCCAGCGGGCACCGGGACCCGTCGAAAAGGCGTGCTATTTCCGGCCAGGCCCCGAACCCCCTCCCGACCTCGCGGACCAGGCATAGCCCACCGGCCTCGGCGGACTATTGTGTTGCGCGGCTGGGCATTACCCCGCCATTTAGGGCGGGCCTCGACCGTAGCCTCCGGGCACACAGGACCCTCGAAAATCTGTACCCATTTCCGGCGACGAGCCCTGACCCCCGACCCGCGGACCAGGCTATAGCCCGCCGACCTCGGCGACTATTTCCTGTGTTGCGCGCTGGCCATTTCTTGCCATTTGGGGCGGGCTTGACCGTAGCCTACCACTGAGCTGCGAGGACCCTCGAAAAGGACTGCCATTTCGACTACAGGCCCCAAAACCCCTCCCGGCCCCGCGGACGGCTATAGCCGCGGCCTCGGCGACTATTTCCGCAGCGTGCGGCTGACATTCTTACCATTTTAGGGGCGGGCTTGACCGTAGCCTCCAGCTGGGCTGCGAGACCCTCGAGACCCATTTACCGGGCCCGAAACCCCTCCCGGCCCCAGCGGGCGAGGCTATATTACCGGCCTCGGTGACTATTTCACGTCTTCGCGCGGCTGGGCATTCTTGCCATTTAGGGCGGGCCTACGGCCGTAGCCTCCCAGCGGGCACACGAGGACCTCGAAATACTGTACCCATTTCCGACGACCCGAGCCCCGACGCCCCTCCCGAGCCCCGCGGACCAAGGCTATAGCCTGTGCGTCCTCGGCGACTATTTCACGCAGCGCTGCGCGCGGCATGTCTTGCCACACGGGTGGGCTTCGTAGTAACCTCCCAGCTGGGCACCGAGGACCCTCGACAGGCGTACCCATTTCGGCGACCAGGAACCCCGAAACCCCATCCCGACCCAGCGGACCGGCGTAGCCCACGGCCTCTGCGACCTGTCCTACGCTGCGCTTGGGCATTTCTTGCCATTTAGGGCAGGCCTTGACCGTAGCCTCCCAGCAGGCTACGAGGACCCTCAGACACTACCATTTCGACTACAGGCCCGAAAGCCCCTCCCCAGCCCCAGCGGAGCAGGCTATAGCCCACCGGCCTCGGTGACTATTTCACGTGCTTTTCTTATCATTTCGGGCAGGCCTCGACGTAGCCTCAACCTCAGGGCACGAGGACCCTCGAAAAAGACTGTACCCATTTCCGACACCAAAGTCCCAGCGCCCTCGACCCCAGCGGACGAGGATATAGCCCACGGCCTCGGCGACTATTTGCGCTGCGCGCTGGCGTGCCGCCATTTTAGGCGACTCGTAGCCTCTGCAGGCTGCACGAGGGACCCTCGAAAATCTGTACCCATTTCCGGCGACTAGAGCCCCAGGCGCCCTCCCCAGCGGACCAAAGGCTGTAGCCCCGGCCTCGGCGACCTATTTGGCCAGCTGCGCGGCTGAGCGTACTTGCATTTTAGGGCGGGCCTCTGACCGTAGCCTCCAGGCTGAGCACGAGGACCCTCGAAAACTGTACCATTTCCGACGGACGGAACCCGAAACCCCTCCCGGCCCAGCGGACAAAGTGCATTGCCACACGACCTCGGCGACTATTTCACGCTCGCCACTGGACATTTCTTGCCATTTAGGCCAGGCCTCTGGCCGTAGCCTCCCAGGCCTGAAGAACCCTCGAAAATCATGCCCATTTCCGGCGCTTGAGCCCCGAGCGCCCTCGACCCCGGCGGACCAAAGGCTATAGCCCACGTCCTCGGCGACTATTTAACTGCGCTTTCCGCGAGCATATCTTACCATTTGGGTAGGCTTCTGACCGTAGCCTCCACCAGAATACGAGGACCCTCGAAAATGTACCCATTCCGGCGACGAGAACCGAAACCCCTCCCGACCCCGCGGACCAAGGCTGTAGCCACGGCCTCGGCGACTATTTCTACGCTGCGCCGCTGGGCATTCTTTCCATTTAGGGTGGGCTTCGGCCGTAGCCTCCCAGGCACCACGAGGACCCTCGAAATACACTACCATTCGACTACGGAAGCCCGAAACCCCCTCGACCCCAGCGGAAGCCTCGGTGACTATTTCCGCCATGGGCATTCTTGTCATTTCAGGGCAGGCCTCGACAGTAGCCTCAGCGGCACACTTTGCGAGACCTCGAAAAGGCATGCCATTTCGACGACGAGTCCCGAGCGCCCTCCCGACCCCAGCGGACCGTGGTTTAACCACGGTCACTCGGCAGGCTATTTCAGACTGCGCGCTGGACGTTTCTTGCCATTTTAGGGCAGGCCTCTGACCCGTAGCCTCACCCAGGCACCACGAGGACCCTCGTAAAGGCTGTGCCCATTTCGGCGACGACCAGGCCCCGAGCCCCTCCCGGCCCCAGCGGACCCGGGCTATAGCCGCGTCCTCGGCGACTATTTCCAGCTGCGCTGCTGGACATTCTTGCCATTTGGGCGGGCCTCGACCGTAGCCTCCCAGGCACCGAGGACCCTCGTAAAGGCTGTACCCATTTCAATGACGGAGCCCTGAACCCCTCCCCCGACCCCGCGGACCAAAGGCTGTACGGCCTCGGTGACTATTTCCCGCCTGCGCGCTGGGCATTCTTGCCATTTAGGGCAGGCCTCTGACCGTAACCTCCCAGCTGGGCACGAGAACCCTCGAAAAAGACTGTACCCATTTCCGGCCCAGGCCCCGACGCCCTCCCGGCCCAGCGGACCAAAGGCTATAGCCCACCGTCTCGGCGCCCTGTGACTGCGCGCTGTGCACTTCTTGCCATTTTGGGCAGGCCTCGACCGTAACTCCCAGGCACCGAGGACCCTCGAAAAGACTGTACCCATTTCCGGCTGACGGGCAAACCACCTCCCACCCCCGGCGGACCAAAGGCTATAGCCACCGGCCTCGGTCACTATTTCACGCACTGCGCTGTGTATTTTTTTCATTTAGGGCGGGCCTCGTGGTAGCCTCCACCAGGCACCACAGGGACCCTCAGGACTTTACCCATTTCCGGCGAGCCCAGACCCCTCCCACCCCCGCGGACCAAGGCTATAGCCCGGCCTCGGCGACTATTTGACGCGGCATTTCTTGCCATTTTAGGCGGGCTTCGACCGTAGCCTCCCAGCTGGACACCGAGGACCCTCGAAAAGCTGTACCATTTCCAGACCAGAACCCCGAAACACCTTCCCGACCCCAGCGGAACAAGGCTATAGGCCACCGACTATTCGCGGCCTGCGCGCTGGGCATTTCTTTCCATTTAGGGCGGGCTTAGACCGTAGCCTCCCCACCCCAGGCACCGAGGACCCTCGAAGACTATACCCATTTCCGGCGACGAGCCCCGAGCCCCTCCCGACCCCGCGGACCAAGGCTATAGCCCACCGGCCTCGGTGACTATTTCCTTGGCCGCGCGCTGGGCATTTCTTGCCATTTTAGGGCAGGCTTATTTGTAGCCTCCCAGGCTGCGAGGACCCTCGAAAAGACGTAATCATTTCCAGCGCGAGCCCGAACTTCCCTCCCCAACCCCAGCGGACCAAGGCTAGCTCACCGGCCTCGGCGACGTTTCCGCAGCTGCGCTGGGCATTCTTGCCATTTTAGGTCAGGCCTTCGGCCGTAGCCTCACTGGCACACGAGGACCCTCAAAATGACTGTACCCATTTCCGGCGGACCAGGCCCCGAGCGTCCCTCCCGGCCCCGCGGACCAGGCTATAGCCCGGCCTCGGTGACTATTTCCACTGGCCTGGGCATCTCTTGCCATTTAGGGCAGGCTTCTGACCGTAGCCTCCCTCCCAGGCACCACGAGGACCTCGAAAGACTGTACCATTTCCGGGACGAGCCCCACAACCTCGGCCCCAGCGGACGAGGCTATAGCCCACGGCCTCGGTGACTATTTCTGCCTTCGCCCGCTGGGCATTTTCTTGCCATTTTGAAAGGGCGGAGCTTCGACCGTAGCCTCCCATTCGGACACGAGGACCCTCGAAAGACGTACCCATTTCCGGCGGCCGAACCCCGAAACACCTTCCCCGACCCCAGCGGAACAAAGGCTATAGGCCCCTCGCGACTATTGGCGCTCTGCGCGGCAGCATTTCTTTCCATTTAGGCGACCGACGTAGCCTCCGGCACGCAGGACCTCGAAAGACTATACCCATTTCCGACGAGGCCCGAAACCCCTCCCAGCCCCAGCGGACCAAGGCTATAGCCCACGGCCTCGGTGACTATTTCACGCCTACTGCGCGGCTGGGCATTTCTTGCCATTTTGGGACAGACTTGGTGGCCTCCAGCGGGCACCGAGGACCCTCGAAAAGCATGCCCATTTCGACGACCGAGGCCCCGAGCGTCCCTCCCCGACCCCGGACCAAAAGGCTATAGTCCACAGGCCTCGGTGACTATTTCCCGCGCTGCGCGGCTGGGTATTTCTTACCATTTTAGGGGCAGGCCTGCGGCCGTGCCTCCGGCCCGGGCACCGAGGACCCTCGAAGGCTGTACCCATTTCCGGCTGACCAGGCCCCGAAACACCTTCCCCGGACCCCGCGGACCAAAGCGCTGCCCTGACCTCGGCGACTATTTCACCTTCGCGCCCAGTGGGCATGTCTTGCCATTTAGGGCAGGCTTCGTGGCGTAACCTCAGCGGGCACACGAGGACCCTGAAAAGACTGTACCATTTTCGACGAGCCAGGCGAACCCCTCCCAACCCCGCGGACCAGGCTATAGCCCACGGCGGTGACGATACCCTTCGATCTGCGGCTGAGCATTCTTCATTTTAGGGCGGGCTTCGTAGCCTCCCACTGGGCACCACGAGGACCTCGAAATGACTGTGCATTCCGGCGACCCGGGCCCACGAAACCCCACCTTCCCGACCCCGCGGACCAAATGCTACTATAGCCCGGCCTCGGCGACTATTTCACGCGCTGCGCTGAGCATGTCTTGTCATTTAGAGGCGAGCTTGTGGCCGTGGCCTCCGCAGCCACTCGAGGACCCTCGAAAAAGGCGTACCATTTCGGCGCCCGAGCCCGAAACTTCCCTCCCGACTCCCGCGGACCGCAGCTTAGCCCACCGGCCTCGGCGACCGTTTCCTGACTGCGCCCGCTGGGCATTTTCTTGCCATTTTGAGGCTGAGCCTCGTACCGTAGCCTCCACTAGGCACGAGGACCCTCAGACTGTGCCTATTTCCGGCGGACAGGCCCTAAGCCTCCCTCCCGACCCCGCGGAACAAAGGCTATAGCCCAGCCTCGGTGACTATTTCCTGTTGCCAGCCTGGGTATTTGATGCCATTTTAGGCGAGCTTAGTAGCCTCACTTGAGCACACGAGGACCCTCAGAAAGGCGTACTCATTTCGGACGACCAGGCCCGAAACCCCTCCCGACCCCGGACCAAGCTATAGCCCAACCGGCCTCGGCGACTATTTCCTCGCTTAACGCATTCTTGCCATTTTAAGGCGGGCTTCGACCGTAGCCTCCCACACCGAGGACCCTCGGAAAAGGCGTACCATTTCGGCGACCGGGCCCCGACCTCCTCCGACCCCGTGGACCAAGGCTGCCATGCCACGACTCGGTGCCTATTTCACTGCGGCTAGCCATTTGGGTCTTGCCATTTTAAGGCGGGGCTTCGGTACGTAGTCTCAGCCCACAGCTGAGCTACGAGGGAGCTAAAGGACTGTACCCATTTCCGGCGGACGAGCCCGAAACCCCTCCCCGACCCCGCGGACCGAGGCTATAGTCCGGCGGCCTCGGTGACTATTTCCCTAGCGCTGGGTATTCTTGCCATTTAGGGCGGGGCCTTCGACCGTAGCCTTCCCAGCAGGGCACCACGAGGACCTTCAAGAAGACTGCCATTTCCGGCGGCCGAGCCCCGAAACCCTTCCCCGACCCCAGCGGACCAAGCACCAGGCCTCGGCGACTATTTCACGAGCTTTGCCGCTGGGCATGTCTTGCAAATTTAGGGCAGGCTTGTGACGTGGCCTCCACTAAACCACGAGGACCCTCGAAAAGGACTGTACCCATTTCCGGCGACGAGCCGAAACTCACCGGACCCCGTGGCGGCCTCGGCGAATATTTCACGCGCGGTGCCGCTGGGCATTTCTTGCCATTTTAGGGGAGGCTTGACGTAGCCTCCCAGGCACACGAGGACCCTCGAAAAGACTGTACCCATTCCGGCGGGGCCCGACCCCTCCCAACCCCAGCGGACCCAAGGGCTATAGCCACCGGCCTCGGTGACTATTTCACGCGCTGGCTGAGCATGTCTTGCCATTTTAGGCGAGCTTCGACCGTAGCCTCCCAGGCTGCGGACCCTCGAAAGATGTACGCATTTCGGGGACGGGCCAAAGCCCTCCCGACCCCGCGGACCAAGGCTGTAGCCCCCCGGCCTCGGCGACTATTTCACCTGCGCCCGCTTGGCATTTCTTGCCATTTAGAGGGAGCTTCTGACCGTAGCCTCCACTTTGGGCACCACGAGGACCCTCGAAAATTGTACCCATTTCGGCGAGCCCGAAACCCCTCCCCAGCCCCGGACCAAAGTCCTGGCCCACGGCCTCGGTGACTATTTCGCTGCTCACGCGCTGGGCTTTCTTGCCATTTAGGGCGAGGCTTCTGGCCGTAGCCTCCCACTGGGCACGAGGACCCTCGAAAAGACTGTACCCATTCAGACGGCAGAACTCCCGAAACACCTTCCCAACCCCAGCGGACCCAAGGCTATTGGCCGACCTCGCGTGACTATTTGTGACTGCGCGCTGGCATTTCTTTCCATTTTAGGGCAGGCTTCTGACCGTAGCCTCCAACCCAGGCACGGGACCTCGAAGAAGTACCCATTCCGTGACGGGCCGAAACCCCCTCCCGACCCAGCGGACCAAAGGCTATAGTCCACCGGCCTCAGTGACTATTTCCCGCACTGCGCCGCTGGGAAATTCTTGCCATTTTAGGACAGGCCTACGTTAGTAGCCTCCAGCTGAAGGCACGAGGACCCTCGAAAACTGTACCCATTTCGATTGACCCGGCCCCGAAACCCCTCGACCCCAGCGGACCGAGGCTATAGCCCACCCGGCCTCGGTGACTATTTCCTTGCAGCGCGGCTGGGCATGTCTTGCCATTTTAGGGCGAGCTTGTGGCCGTGGCCTCCCACTGGGCTACCGAGGACCCTCGGCATGCCCCATTTCAACGGCGGCAGGCCCCGAAACCCCTCCCGGACCCCGTGGACCAAAGGCTATGGCCCGCCTCGCCTCGGTGACTATTTTGCGCTGCGCGCTGGGCATTTCTTGCCATTTTAGGGCGAGCTTCAAGTAGCCTCCCGGGCACTGCGGACCCTCGAAAAGGCGTAATCATTTTCACGCCAGGCCCCGGAACTTCCCTCCCGGCCCCAGCGGACCCGAAGGCTATAGCTCACGGCCTCGGCGACGTTTCAGCGCTGCGCCGCTAGACATTCTTGCCATTTTAGGTCGGGCCTTTGACGCCTTAGCCTCCCACCTAGGCACCGCGGACCCTCAAAAGACTGTACCCATTTGGCAGACCCGGGCCCCGAGCGTCCCTCCCACCCCAGCGGACCAAAGGCTATAGCCCACGGCCTCGGTGACTATTTCACGGCAGCAGCTGGGAATTTCTTGCCATTTAGAAGGCCCGACCGTAGCCTCCCACCTGAGACCTCGAAAGACTGTACCCATTTCGAGGGACGAGCCCAAACCCCTCCCAACCCCGCGGACCAGGCTATGGCCCACGGCCTCGGTGGACTATTTCAGCTTGCGCGCTTGGGAATTTCTTGCCATTTTAGGGCGGGCTTCGGACGTAGCCTCCATGGACACGAGGGACCCTCGAAAAGGCATACCCATTCCGACGGCCAGAACCCCGAAACACCTTTGACCCCAGCGGAACGGGCTATAGCCCACGGCCTCGCGACTATTTGGCCTTCGCGCTAGCATTTCTTTCCATTTAGGGCAGGCTTCTGACGTGTAGCCTCCCAGGCACACGAGGACCCTCGAAAAGCGCTAACCCATTCCGGCGGCCGGGCCGAAACCCCTCCCGGCCCAGCGGACCGAGTAGCCCGCCGGCCTCGGTGACTATTTCACGCCTTTGCGCGCTGGGTATTTCTTGCCATTTTAGGGCGAGGCTTCATTGTAGCCTCCAGCCCAGGCACGAGGACCCTCGAAAAGGCGCTGTACCCATTTCCGACGGCAGGCCGAAACCCCTCCCAACCCCGGACCAGGCTATAGCCCGCGGCCTCGGCGACTATTTCCTGCGCTCGCGCTTGGCATTTCTTGCCATTTAGGTCGAGCCTTTGACCGTGTCCCCACTCACACGGACCCTCAAAAGACTGCCATTTCCGGCGAGCCAGGCCCGAGCGTCCTCCCAAGCCCCAGCGGACCAAAACTAGCCCACGGCCTCGGTGACTATTTGCGCCGCGCTGGGCATTTCTTGCCATTTTAAGGGCACCTGGACCGTAACCTCCCTCTAGGCACGAGGACCCTCGAAAACATACCCATTTCGGCGGCGGAGCCCCAAGCACCTTGACCCAGCGGAACCAAGGCTATGGCCCGGCCTCGCGACTATTTGGCTGCGCGCTGGCATTTCGTTCCATTTTAGGGCAGGCTTCTGACCGTAGCCTCCTGGGCACCCGAGGACCCTCGAAAAGACTGCCCATTTCCGATGACAGGCCCAGAAACCTCCCATTACGGACCAAAGGCTATAGTTCACGGCCTCGGTGACTATTTCCATCGCGCTGAGTAGTGTTGCCATTTAGGACAGGCCTCTGCCGTAGCCTCCCCAGGCACCACGAGGACCCTCAAGGCGTACCCATTTCCGGCGACAGGCCCCGAAACACCTTCCCCGGCCCAGCGGACCAAAGGCTATAGCCCACCGGTACCGGTGACTATTTCACAGCTGCGCTGGGCATGTCTTGCCATTTTGGGCGAGCTTGACCGTGGCCTCCACTAGGCACGAGGACTCTCGAAAAGGCTGTACCCATTTCGGCGGCAGGCCCGAAACCCCTCCCGACCCCGTGGACCAAAGGTTATAGCCCACGGCCTCGGCGACTATTTCACCTTGTTGCGCGGCTGGCATTCTTGCCATTTTAGGCGGGCTTGACCGTAACCTCCAGGCACACGAGGACCCTCGAAAGGACTGTACCCCATTTCGTGACCGAGCCCCTAAACCCTCGGCCCCATGCGGACCAGGCTATAGCCACCAGCCTCGGTGACTATTTCACGGCAGCTGCGCCGCTGGGCATTTCTTGCCATTTTAGGGCAGGCTTCTAACCGTAGCCTCCCACTGGGCACACGAGGACCCTCGAAAAGACTGTAATCATTTTCAACGCCCAGAGCCCCAGAACTTCCCTCCCCAACCCCCGCGGACCAAAGGCTTTAGCTCACCGGCCTCGGCGACCGTTTCACGCGCTGCGCCGCTGGGCCTTTCTTGCCATTTTAGGTCAGGCCTTTGACCGTAGCCTCCCACTAGGCACACGAGGACCCTCAGGCTGTACCCATTTCCGGCGGCAGAGCCCCGAGCGTCCCTCCCGACCCCAGCGGACCAGGCTGGCCACCGGCCTCGGTGACTATTTCAGCAGCGCCGCGCTGGGCATATCTTGCCATTTTAGGGCAGGCTTCTGGCCGTAACCTCGCGGGCACCGAGGACCCTCGAAAAGCGTACCATTTCGGACGAGCCCTAAACCCCTCGGCCCCAGCGGACCAAGGCTGGCCCACCGGCCTGGTGACTATTTCAGCGCTGCGCTGGGCATTTCTTGCCATTTAGGGCGGAGGCTTGACCGTAGCCTCCCCTGGACACCGAGGACCCTCGAAAAGGCGTACCATTTCCGGCGGCGAACCCCGAAACACCTTCCCGGCCCAGCGGAACAAAGGCTATAGGCCACCGGCCTGGGCGACTATTTGGCGCTCGCGCTGGCATTTCTTTCCATTTAGGGCGAGCTTCTGACCGTAGCCTCCAGGCACACGAGGACCCTCGAAAAGGCTGTACCCATTTCCGACGGCAGGCCCCGAACCCCTCCCCGGCCCCAGCGGACCAAAGGCTGTAGCCCACCGGCCTCGGTGACTATTTCACGCCTTTCTGGTATTTCTTGCTATTTTAGGACAGGCTTGTGGCCTCAGCCTCCCACCACGAGGACCCTCGAAAGACTGTACCCATTTCCGGCGGCGAGCCCCAGGCGTCCCTCCCCAGCCCCCGCGGACCAGGCATAGCCCACGGCCTCGGTGACTATTTCACCAGCTGCGCCGCTGTGCATCTCGCCATTTGAGGCGGGCTTCTGGCCGTAGCCTCCCACTGCGGGCTACCAGTACCCTCGAAAAGCATACCCATTCGTGACGAGCCCACAAACCCCCTCCCAACCCCGCGGACCAAAGGCTATAGCCACCGGCCTCGGTGACTATTTCAGCGCTGCGCGCTGGGCATTTCTTGCCATTTAGGCAGGCTTCTGACGTAACCTCCCCGCGGACACACGAGGACCCTCGAAAAGACTGTACCCATTTCCGACGGGCCGAAACACCTTCCCGGCCCCAGCGGAACAAAGGCTATAGGCCACCGGCTTCGCGACTATTGTGGCGCTGCGCGCCAGCATTTCTTTCCATTTTAGGGCGGGCTTGACCCGTAGCCTCTGCCCAGGCTGCGAGGACCCTCGAAAAGACTGTGCCATTTCCGGCGGCCAGGCCCGAAACCCCTCCCGACCCCGCGGACCAAAGGCTATGGCCACCGGCCTCGGTGACTATCTTCAGCGCCGCTGCGCGCTGGGTATTTCTTGCCATTTAGGGACGGGCTTACATTGTAGCCTCCAAGCTGGCACCACGAGGACCCTCGAAAAGGCATACCCATTTCCAGGCGGACCAGAGCCCCGAGCGTCCCTCCCCCCCGCGGACCGAGGCTATAGCCCGGCCTGGTGACTATTTCACGCTGCGCCGGCTGGGCATGTCTTACCATTTAGGGCAGGCTTGACCGTAGCCTACTGCCAGGCACCACGGACCCTCAGCTCTGTACCCATTTCCGACGACGAGCCCCGAGCGTCCCTCCCGGCCCGGACCAAAGGCTATAGCCCACCGGCCTCGGTGACTATTTCCAGCTGCGCCGCTGTGCATTTCTCGCCATTTAGGGCGGGCTTCTGACCGTAACCTCACTGGCACGAGGACCCTCGAAGGCGTACCCATTCCGAAGCGACCGAGCCCCTAAACCTCCCCAACCCCAGCGGACCAAAGGCTATATTACCGGCCTCGGCGACCGTTTCCGCAGCGCTGCGCGCTGGGCATTTCTTGCCATTTAGGCAGGCCTCTAACCGTAGCCTCCCGGTAGGCACCACGAGGACCCTCAAAAATCATGCCCATTTCCGGCGACGAGCCCTAAACCCCTCCCAACCCCAGCGGACCAAAGGCTATAGCCACCCGGCCTCGGCGGCCGTTTCTGTGCGCTGCGCGCTGGTATTTCTTCCATTTAGGCGGGCTTGACCGTAGCCTCCCAGCTGGGCACCACGAGACCCTTGAAAAGACTGTACCCATTTCAGCGGCGAACCCCGAAACACCTTCCCAGCCCCGCGGAACAAAAGCTATAGCCCACGGCCTCGCGGTATTTTGGCCTTTCTGCGCGCTGGCATTTCTTGCCATTTAGGGCGGGCTTCTGACCGTAGCCTCCCCTTTGGGCACGAGGACCCTCGAAAACTGTACCCATTTCCGGCGACGAGCCCTAAACCCCTCCCCAACCCCAGCGGACCAGGCTATAGCCCACGGCCTCGGCGGCCGATTCAGCTGCGCGCTGGGCATTTCTTGCCATTTAAGGCGGGCCTCGGCCGTAGCCTCGATGGGTACGAGGACCCTCGAAAAGACTGTACCCATTTCCGGACGACCCGAGCCCTAAACCCCGGCCCCAGCGGACGAAAGGCTATAGCCCACCGGCCTCGGCGACGTTTCCACGCGCTGCGCGCTGGGTATTTTGCCATTTTAGGCGGGCCTCTGACCGTAGCCTCACTGGGCACATGAGACTCTCAAAAGGCGTAACCATTTGCGACGAGCCAGACCCCTCCCCGGCCCCAGCGGACCAAAAGGCTATAGCCACCGGCCTCGGTGAGTATTTCCAGCGCACTGCGCGCTGGTATTTCTTGCCATTTGGGCAGGCCTCGACCGTGGCCTCCCAGCCCCAGGTACGAGGACCCTCGAAAAGGCCCATTTCCGGCGACGAGCCCCAAACCCATCCCACCCCAGCGGACCAGGCTATAGCCCGCGGCCTCGGCGCCGTTTCACGCTGACGCGCTGAGCATTTCTTCATTTTAGGGCGGGGCCTCGGCCGTAGCCTCCCGGTGAGCACCGAGGACCCTCGAAAAGGCTGTACCCATTCCGGCGACCAGGCCTAAACCCACTCCCAGCCCGCGGACCAAAGGCTATAGCCCACCGGCCTCGGCGACCGTTTCAGCTGGCAGCTGGGCATTTCTTGCCATTTAGGCGGGCTTCGACCGTAGCCTCGCAGGCACCACGAGGACCCTTGAAAGACTGTACCCATTTAGGCGACGAGCCCCGAAACACCTTCCCCAGCCCAGCGGAACAAAGCTATAGCCCACCGGCCTCGCGACTATTTGGCCTTGTGCGCGGCTTTGCATTTCTTGCCATTTAGGGCGAAAGCTTCTGACCGTGGTCTCACTGGGCACACGAGGACCCTCGAAAAGACTGTACCAATTCCGTGAGCAGAGAACTCGAGCCATTCCCAGCGGACCAAGGCTATAGCCCACGGCCTCGGTGACTATTTCACGCACTTTGCGCTGGGCATTTCTTGCCATTTTAAGGCGAAGCTTCTGACCGTAACCTCCCACTGGGCACCAGCACCCTCGAAAAGACTGTGCCATTTTGGCGGCCCCGGAACTTCCCTCCCGGCCCCGCGGACCAAAGGCTATAGCCCACCGGCCTCGGCGACGTTTCTGGCAGCTGCAGCTGGGCATTTCTTGCCATTTTAGGGCAGGCCTCTAACCGTAGCCTCCAGCGGGTACGAGAACCCTCGAAAGACTGTACCCATTTCGGCGACCGAGCCCTAACCCCTCCCGACCATCGCCGGACCAGGCTGCCACCACGGCCTCGGTGACTATTTCACCTTTGCGCGCTGGGCATGTCTTGCCATTTAGGGCAGGCTTCTGACCGTAACCTCCCACTGGGCACGAGGAGCCTCGAAAAGACTGAACCCATTTCCGACTGACGGGCCCCGAGACACCTTCCCGACCCCAGCGGAAAAAGGCTATAGCCCGGCCTCGGCGACTATTTGGCCAGCTGCGCGCTGGCATTTCTTGCCATTTAGCAGCTTCGGCCGTGGCCTCCACTGAGCTGCGAGGACCCTCGAAAAGCTGTACCCATTTCCGGCGACCGAGCCCTAAACCCCTCGGCCCGCGGACCAGGCTATAGCCCACCGGCCTCGGCGACCGATTCCTGTGCTGCGCGCTGGGCATTCTTGCCATTTAGGGCGGGCCTCGACCGTAACCTCCCAGTAGGTACGAGGACCCTCGAAAAGACTGTACCCATTTCCGACTGACCAGAGCCTAAACCCCTCCCCCCCAGCGGACCAAAGGCTATAGCCCACCGGCCTCGGCGACCGTTTCCTGTGCTGCGCCCGGGTATTTTGCCATTTTAGGCGGGCCTCGACCGTAGCCTCACTGGGCACATGAGGACTCTCAAAGGCGTAACCATTTACAACGACAGGCCCGGACCCCATCCCGACCCCAGCGGACCAGGCTATAGCCACCGGCCTCGGTGAGTATTTCCAGCTGCGCGTTGGGTATTTCTTGCCATTTTAGGCGGGCCTCTGACGTAGC